>CM040177.1:23788872-24388872 GCA_022606695.1 Vaccinium macrocarpon | reverse complement strand
CATGCAATCTATTTACATGAATGAATGAGATGTTATGCATGATACAAGATTGCCCCAATTTCCTTTGATTTTGCTGAATACAACGACCGGACCAAGGTTGCCTAAGTATCCTTGTGAAGAGGAATAGGACCGTAACGTAGTTCGGGACTGCAAATTGGCTCCCAAATTTTTATGAAAAGATGTCTTTTTTCATTGATCACCAAAGCATGAAGTAATACAAAAGGAGTTCCGACAGACGAAAAATAGACTCGATAGGCAAAGTACAGGTTATTACAGACTTGGTAAATAACTAGTACAGAAAGCAACAACAGACTCGATAAGCAACTGCAATAGCTTGACATTCAGACTAGACAACTAATGTTGACTTTATTCCAAAAGAGCCCTTGATGGCTTGATCAGATTTGGTTATGGCGCATTTTCACTTGTTCAGGTTATGGCATTATGGGATGGGATGAGTTGGGATGATCGGGCTAGGTGGTGAACTGGCTTCACAGACCTTCTGCTTTCCTATGTAGGCTTTGGCCTCTTCTTACTGATGTTTCTCCCTAGCATGTTGTTCTTGGAGTTGGTGGAGGGATATGCCATCACTGTTGAGAAGGTAATCCTCGTAGCAGCCATCGCAGTTGCATTCATCCCAGTATTTGTGGCCAGTGACTGGGTCAGTAAAGTAGTACACCGGGTTACCTTCCTTGTCAACGTACTTGACTAGTGGAATGGGACAGAAATCTTCATCATCTTCTTCGTACATGACAATAATCTTGTCTAGGAACACATTCGAGTCGTCATCTTGCATGATGTGGAACTTCCAGCCTGGATGGCTTTCAGTGTTGTCCCACTAATTCAACATGTCTGAATGGTTGGGTTCAATGATTTGGTCAACCCATTTGTAGAGCTTTTCACCTTCAAGGGTCTTCTCTTTAGACTTGGGGGACTCATCTTCTTCGATGATCCAGACAGGGGCGTTGTGGTGAGTGGAGAAGGTAGACTTGAGTCTCTTGTTGCTCGGTTGGTCAGCCATTGTTTTTTGACAAGAAGAGTACGTGTTTTATTTGGAGAAAAGCAAAACCTATTTGCAATGATTTTTTAGAAATGGATTTTTTTTTTTTGTATTCATCCTAACCAGAGATTATTGGGGTGATCCTATTTGCAATGATTTTTTTTTTTTTGTATTCATCCTATTTGCAATGATCCTCTGGTGAGTGGAGTGATAATCTAGGGTCAATCTAATTGGTGTATGCATGCAAAATGAGAGCAGTATATACAAAAAGTAGTAAACAAGTAGCATGATATGTGCGAAAAGTGGTAAACAGGGAGCATGCTAATAGGGTATAGGAAAACAGTAAACATGTAGCAGGATATATCACGTAATCCTACCTTGTGGGTCATGTCTTTGGTTGGAAGGTTCTACGGTTATCTATATGCAAAGGCCTGGGTTTTGGTTTAAGGGGTTCTCCAAACTAAAGCCAATATTTGCCTCCCCTAAGCCAAGAATACTAACGTGGCAAGGGTAGTAACGGCAAGCTAACTCATCATCGTCCAAGGTTGTCGAGAATCCTGGGATTCCTAACACCAACAGGCTAGGTAGGGTAACCAGGACACGGCGGCGAGGCTAGTAACCATGCACGAGCAATGCAAAAGTTTAACAATAATATCTTTTCAAAAATCCCACCAATATTTTTCAAGTTTGGCTCGCTTTTTAAATTAATCAAGATTTTGAAATTTTACCCGAGCAAACAACCGGGAAAGCTCCAGTTCAAACTGATTGGGTTTTCACCTTGACATCAATCCTTTCTAGTACAGCGTGAAACACGTACTTGGTGTCAAGCTTTTGAAGGGCCGTTTTACAAGTGTACAATGTCAAAATAAAGATTAATTTAAAAAATATCAATCCCCAGTGGAGTCGCCATTTTGTGGACATCATTTCGGGAGCCCATGTTTTTGGTTGTGTGTTCATGAAAAAGGGCGATCCGGGAAAAAGGAAAATTTAGAGTCACCCCTGGGGTTTAATTTCTAGAAAATGTTAGGTACCCGAGAAACCATTTAGAAAAATAATGAATCTTGTGCCGCTGAAAAAATGGTTTGATCTGCGAAAAATAGAGATTTGGGTTCGAGAACCGGGTTACTCGCGAGGAAAGTTTTGTTTGAAAAATGCACCCCGCGTGCTTGGAATTTTCTAGTCTTTACTAAATCTTTGTGGGATTTTTCTGAAAACATTTTATTGAAAACTTTAAAACACATAAACGATATATCATGAAATAACGAGCTTGAAGGAAATAAATAATGACAATAAGATAAATAACACATAATCAAGTATATAAATGCAAGAAAATTAACTAAGAGAGGGAATAAATGCAAAAACAAAAAGTTGGGGGGGGGGGTAAACTGCAATTTAGCCCTCTGGTTTTACCCAGAAACAGAGCATCGGGTTTCAGAAAATAGGGGAGACAAAACGTTTTCCAGTGATGCCGTACGGTGTCCAAAATCACATCGCACAATGTACTTTGGGTGTCGTACGGTACCTCTGTGCATATGTTTTTCCAAAAAAAAAATCCTCATTTTGTCCGATTGAAAACAAACTCTGTTTTTAGTTTAAAACCATGTTATTCAGTAATCAAAATAGGTTTGGAAAATAATTTTATTATACAAATGTACCTCATATTTGGGATAGTCTTCCGAGACAATGGATAATGTCCCGCAATACCCACCCAAGAGGCGCGAGCTTTACTGAAATATTTCCTTTTGGACTCAAGGAGGAGCTACGGAGCTCTCCTCAAGCCCAATGGAATCCCCCCTCCGAAGATTATTATTCGAACACGAATGCGTACCTCTGGGTTTGCTCGATTAAGACTACAAACATTGGAAGGGATTGACTTGAGGATCAGGAATTGTAGTTGTAGGTTTATAAGGACAAAGGAGGTGTAATTTGAACTTGGGAATGCTTTTGACAGAGTAACGAAGGGGGCGACAAATTGGTTTCGAGAGAAATTTTGCTGAGAATTGGTGTCTTTTTTTTTTTGGCCACTCCTTCTCTTGTCTTATATAGAGGAGATTTTGGACGAGCTCATCATTTGGGCGAAACCCGTACGCCAAGAATCGCATCATTTGCTAAATATCATCATTCGTTCTAAGCTGCTAGAGCAGTCACGAGAATCCTGTTGATGGGACAAGGGTGTTGTACGGCGTCGAAAGGACAAATTTGTAGAGTAAAAAACTAAATGAATCGATCAAGCCTTTTACCCTTCTAATACAGAAAATTGTTCTAAAGGAAAATTTTGGGGTTTTAAATGGTGTTTAGTCCAGCTTAATTTATTTTTAAGGCATCCAATACATTGATAGAAAAAAATTCACGTGTGAAGGACAACACTAGACAAAAATACCCTTGATGAGAACCAACTGTTTTGTTGATGGTGCGTCAATCCAATGCATTTTTTCCCAGACAATGATGTTTTCAAGCCCATGGGTCAGCCAATTTGTTAATGACCCAGGAATTTCCCGACAATGACCCATCATTGTCTGCAGTCAGTCAAACCCTCTCTCTCTCTCTCTCATGTCCCTGTCAAACCCTTTCTCTCTCATGCATGGTATTAATGGATGGGACCAAATTAATTTATCTCTCTCATGTCGCTATCAAACCCTTTCTCTCTCATGCATGGTATTAATGGATGGGACCAAATTAATTTCTCTCTCTTCAATTTTGGGGGTGGGTTCAATTTTAAGGAGTTCTTTGGGTAGGTATAGTGAGTTTAGGCATTTTGGGTTTAGGCACTTAGGGTGCACTTTCCAATTATAGAGTTTTAGTTGTTTAGACACTTTCATAGGGTACCCTACTATTTTAGACACTTTTATAGGATACTCCAGTATTTTAGGCACTTTCATAGGGTACTTTAGGGTTTAGGTTTACGGTGCACTTTTCAATTATAGGGTTTTAGTAGTTTAGGCACTTTCATAGGGTGCCCTAAGATTTTAAGCACTTTCATAGGGTACCCCAAGGTTTTAGGCACTTTCATTAGGTTTTGGGGTTTAGGCACTTTCATTGGCTAATGGGGGCATTTTTGGAATGTGTAGGTAATTTGTCCTTTTGGCATTAAAGAAAAGGTTGATGTCCTTATTGAAGTAAACACCCCTTTATTATGTTCTCCCCAAAAACAGACCCTTTCTGATATCCAAATGACCTTATTTTTTCACAAGGGCTCGTAAAATAATACTCTAAGTAAATTAAACGACTCCGATCATTAGTATGGAATCCAAAAATGTTTAAATACCCTGTTGCTTATTAATTATATTAATAAACTTTCAATAATTTTTATTTTGCAAACCAAATTATTTTAATTTGAATTTCATAATCTATTGGATAAGAATACCGTATAGATATGAATATAATGTTATATTGTATTTACTTTAAAAAATAATGAGAGTCCCTAACTTTTCTCCCTCTCTCTATCTTTATTTGGTTATAACTCTCCTATTAATTCTCTCCCTCTCCCTATCTCTATCTATTCCACTTATTAACTCCCTTTCAAACTCCCAAATTATCTCTCCCTAATTATCACTTCCTCTATTTAATAACATTGTATCTCTCATTTACTCCACACAAAAGTCACAACATTTCTCTCTCTCTCTCTCTCTCTCTCTCTCTCTCTCTCTCTCTCTCTCTCTCTCTCTCTCTCTCTCTCTCGGTTTCAGCAGAATAATTAAACTTATTGTGATATCTGACAATTTCAATTCTCTTTATCGTGCTAAGTCGTCAGACGAAAGGTATGGAATCTTAAACCTAACCATTATTTTATTTTACTGTTTTTTATAGTTTGTGTGTATGTGGGAGAAGTGTAGAAAATTTTTACACTGAAAACTAGATCATTATCAAATGGGTAGTGAAAGTTTGACATTGAAAAATTGGGTTTTCATGTACTGTATTATGTTCGTCAATTTCAGGCCTTTTTCAAGTTGATTCAAGAAAAACTCAAAACTGAAAAGTTGTAGATCGTGAAAACTTAAGCAACTTTCATATTGAACTCATCTCTATACGAGTTACGTAGAATTTAATATAATTTTTCAAAGTTTCTGCTGTAATGAAATGTGAGACAGATTGCAAATTTATTCTTGAAACCCGTTTTCGACCTTCTTTAACGAAGGAATTAGAACCTGAGTGAAACATGGAATATGTTCGTAGTGTAATGTTTACTGTTTCTGTAAAATCTCGTGATTTATGGAGTTAGTTTGCTATTTTTAATAAATTGAGAAAGTTTCTCGTTTTACATGTTATGTTAAGTTTCTCTTTAACTTTGTGATTGTTCTATTTTGTCTTTATGTTGGACTTATGTGATAAATGACCCACGTGGTGCATGAAACCAATTGTTAAGCACGTATTGATCGAAATATTTTAAGTATAAAGGATGCATGAATTTAATAGCGATATTTGGGGTTGGGACATCTCCGGTATGGGTCTTAAGTCATGCGCAGTTTATACTTTTAGGTAGCTTTGTTGTGTGATCGGGCACCGGAAGTATACCGTGGGTGGGAATCGATGCCGGATAAAAATTGGTGGTGACCGGCTATGATGCACGGACAAGAAAATAGAGACAGACACGGACACGGGGACACAACAATTCTAAAAATATGGGGACACGGACACGGCGGGGGACACGCCACGTTTATATTTATTTCATTTTATATTTATTTACATATATATATATATATAATATTTTAAAACTTTTAGGGGTCAAATTAATTTTTTTTTAAAAACTTTCAGGGGTAAAATTGATTTTTTTTTTAAAAAAAATTTAGGGGTAAAATTGAATTTTAAAAAAAAACTTTCAGTGGTAAAATTGAAATTTTTAAAACTTTCAAAGGTAAAATTGAATTCTTTTAAAACTTTAATGGGTAAATTTATAATTACTCAGAAACTTAGGGTAAAAGCTATAATTTAGCATATATATACATTCACCCCTTTTCATCAATCATCATTTACACCCTTTAAAGCCCTAAAAATCTCAAATCTGAGAAGATAACGCTGCTGCTGGATGCTGCTGGAAGTATGTTGTCTCTCTCTCTCTCTCTCTCTCTCTTAATCTCTCTATGTCATTTCTCTCTCTCTCTTTCTCTCTCTCTCTCTCTCTTAATCTTTCTATGTCATTTCTCTCTCTCTCTCTCTCTCTCTCTCTCTCTCTCTCTCTCTCTCTCTCTCTCTCTCTCTCTCTCTCTCCTCGTGTCCCCATCCAAAAAAGTTGCGTAGCCATGTCCCTTGCCACATGGCATGTCGGGACACATTTCCCGTCGTGTCCTCATGTCAGGACACTGCGGTACAGTGTCCCGGAGAGGTGTCAGTGCTTCATAGGTGACCGGTATGAGTCTTGAGCCATTCACAGCATACCCAAGATAGCTTTGTTATGTGATCGGGCACCCTGGGTATACTGTGGATGGAAGCCAGTGACGGAAAGTATATGTTCAAAGTTGGAAAGAGATCAATAAAAAATTTTGAATCCTTTGTGTTGAGGATGACGTGAAAATTTGAGTACTTCATACCAAAATAAAATTTAGTTATGTGTGTAATGTTGCATGAGTAACTTTTATAAAGGGGTGGCTTAGGGCCTCCTACTAAGTGTAATTTTACCACTCACGGTGCTACTTCTTGTGGCCCTAGCGTCCCCAACGCCAGGTACAGAAGGAGAGGAGGAGCCGCCTACTATTTACGAGGCGATGTAGCAACTAGATAGGAATTAGGTGGCAGACCCATGACTTTATTAGTAGAATTTTAGATGGCTCTATCATTTATTTCAGTTGGATTTTAAATAAATGTTTAAGTTTTTCAAACAATGTTAGAATCCAATTTATTTCAGTTGTAATAAGTTAGTTTATCAAGTGGGTCATTTATCACATAAGTCCAACATTCATTTATCAATTTATGTTTGACTTATCAAGTATTCTTTGGAATTTTAATGAAGTTGGTATTTTTATTTAAACAAATCATGAAATTTATTTATTAACGTACCCATTTTTCGGGGCGTTACAAAATGAGTCTTTACACAAAGTAGTGTACATTTGATGTACATCAAACGGGTACTCATAGCCAAGCTTTTTGCGCAAACAAAACTCCCTTCATTTAGGCAGTCGTGTCACTCAAACTATTGTTTATATTTTACAATCTATAATGTTCTTTATGATTCAAAAAAATTATAGTGATAAAACTAATTGAAATCTATCAAACAAGATTTATATTGGATATAAAGAATATTGTAAATTAGAAGATAGAGATAATTTTTTAAAAAGTCCTAAATAATGAAAAATGACCAGAATTTGGTACCGAGGGAGTGAAAGTGTAAAACCTGCGTTCCCTGCATTACTGTGTAGTGTTAGTTATGTTATTTAAGGTGAGGGGAATGGTTATTTCTGTCATTTTTGTGGTACAATTTCACCATCATTCACCAGCCACCTCCTACAGGAATACGTACAAAAGTCATAGTGCAGATGACCCAGTTATAGTCATTTTAGATTTTGCCTCATTAAAGAGCATGTACAAGAGATTTTGCAAAATTTAAGCCAAAATTGCCGGAGAATAATGTAAAGTTAACTCACATCTCTTTTAATACTCAATCTTCTTTATTTTCCTCCTTATTCTTAACAAAAAAATGCTAAGCTTGTGAACAATGCCTAGATAAATCTACCCAAGTACTTTAGATGAATGTAAAATACCAAACTATTTACACAGTCTCAACATATATTCTCTCATTTTGGTTTGCTTATATAGCAAAGATTCTTCTTTACCATATCTGATGCACTTGCTCTAATAGGCTTTAGGCTAGGAAAATTTAAAAAGTGGTGGACTTGGTGATGTTCGACACATTCACTCAAAGTGCTCCAACTATTGAACTAGCACCCCGTGCTCCTTCTTGAATTCATGAACCCACGAGAATCGACATCTCATTCTCCGCATCATCACGGATTCAGATCATCTAGCCAAGTAGACTAGAAGGCACCCAAATAGCCAAACGTGATGAATGAAAAAAGATTTAATTTTTATAAAGGATTTTGAAAACTAAAATCAATCTAGAGTCAACAATCCATGGAGAGTAAAACTCTAGATCGAATAAAGATGAAAAGAGCAAGCTCAAATCACCAACAACATCAAGTTCACGAAAGAGAGAAGGGAGGAGACTCTCTCTCTAAAAAGGGGGCTGATTTTTCATGAAGTGAGTATCCTAAAATGAGAGAAAAAGAGTTTATATAGTGCCCCATTTCTTAGGCAACAAGTAAGCCTCTTAAAACATGACACTTGTCCATTTAAAAGAGCTGACGGATGTGTGTAGACGCTCTAATGGGATTAAGGGATGTGGCACAATGCACATTAAAACATGACATTTTAATGACCTAAATGCGCAAATGATATGCATGATTATACCTTTCTGGATAGGTATCAAAACACTTCACGCGGTATCGGCTTGAACACGAAGCTTGTAATCTCTTGAGTGGAGCATCTAGACTCAAACCCTAGCACTCTACCTCCCAAACCCCAACGCAAATTACAGACTCCAAAAGGCTTGACACAACCTAGAAAATGCAAATAAAACTAACAAAATTAATTAATAATAATCAATTTATTAGTACATTAATTAATGTTTTTATATTATTGAGCTATAATATACTAATTAATTTATATATATATATATATATATAATTGAGCGATGACATTTAAGTTTTGTATACAATATATCAATATAATATGGCAAATACTAAAGTATATAAGTTTTCAAAAAAAATTGTATTGAATATATGGCCTGGCAAAATTATGAAGGGCGCCCAAAATCTGTCCCAAACCATGGCAAGAGTGGGCCTGGGATTAATTAATCTAGGTCCAAGTTTTATCCGGGACTTTCCCCTCATCCATACGAGTTATTAGGGTCATTAGATAAGAGAGAAGTTCCTCGTGAATCCCCTAGTCTTGACATAGATAGTTTGCTTTTAACCAGATTGAGAAGTAAATAGTCGAAGTGCGCGTAAGCGAGCTAGACATCGCCTAATATTTTGCAACCCCTTATTTACTCCATACAACCCACTAAAAACTTCACACAATACCCCTAAATTACACCATTGGCCAAAGACAAAAATGCCCCTAAATAAAATCGACACACCCCAACATCCCTCTTCTTCCTCATTTCCCTCCTCCCTCACACTGAACCAGATGCCACCCACACCACCTTCACCTCCTTTGACCAACCACTACCACCCCTTTCCACCTCGGGATTCCTTGTTCATCTCACTCTCAAAGGAAAATGAAGTAACACAGATCAAATCAGTGGAGGGTTCCTCTCCTTCCATTGAATATAATGACCCATTTCTAGGTTTATTTTGAATTCAAGAAGTAACAATAATAAATGGAATCCAATTTCAATCCTTTGTGATGGACATTGTACCTTTCATTGAGCCGAAATCTCATGAAGATGTAAGGAATCCATTTGAATACTAAAAACTCGACTAGAAAAAACTGCCCAAATTTTTGACATTCACACACCGAAATATGTGCACATATTCAACATTTGGATATGGAAGTAGGTACTTTGAAAATTTCATATTTGGCAACATACGTTTCAACAAGCTAATGTTAAAATTCATCATAATTTCTAATAAACTAATGTTGAAATTCATACATTATTTCAACGTTTGGATACCGAAGTAGATACTTGGAAAATTTCTTAATTTGACAACATATGTTTTGACAAGCTAATGTTGAAATGCATCATATTTTTGTGACTTTAGCTTGTCAAAAAATATGATGTATTTTGACATTTACATACTGAATAGATACGAGCACAAATCTAATTTTCACAGTTTGCTACTTGTAAGGCCATACAAACAAAGAGACGGTGGTGGTAGTCAATCAATGGGAGGGACGAGGGAGAGGGGTGGTGATCGACCGGTGGGACGGAGGTGGTGGTCGACGGGTGGGAGGGCGGATATAGGTGATGGTTGATTGGTGAGAGGGAGGAGGGAGAGATTTCAAAAATTTTTTAGGGAGAGAGAAGAAGACAATGGGGAATGTAATTTTTAATTTTTTGCGGGGGTATTGTGGGAAGTTTAGGGGTGATTTGGCTAATTTGAAAAAATTGGTTTTTTTTTTCTTTTCGTTTGGTCTTTATTAAAAAAAAATGCATTTGTTAGTTTTGCATCAAGATTTTGTGATTTCTAGATTTATCTCGTCGTGACGAATTCAAAGAGTATAAAATTATGGTCAAAAGTATTAGTTTTTTTAATAAAACCAAAATAAACTAGTTTTTTGGATTATTTTTTCGTCTTTATTCACAAAACTTTGAGTTTATACTTTTTAGATTTCTCTCGTCGAGACAAGTCAAGAAACCACAAAAAATCAACCGAAAACTTATGAATGCAAATATTTTTTGAATAAAGATAAAACGAAAAGACAATTTCAAATTAGCCAAATCTTAGGGTTATTTAGTGGGTTGTATGTAGTAAAATTGTTTGGAGAAATTATAATTGTGATTTGTATAGAGAAATCAGTTTTAAAAAAAAAAAAAAAGGTGTATAAAGAAAGTGGGTTGTATGGAGTATACAAGGGGTTGCAAATACAACCGCCAAAAAAATGGGATTGGCCCGGAGAGCAAACGAAGTTGGCAAGTAGCGAAGGTGATCTTCTCGCGCGTGCTCAAGATGACACGAGAGTTGGAAAGGAGTGAAGGTGATCTTCTCAACGGATACTTTTATATAACGGCTAGTTCCCCCGTTCGCCTTTCCCAATCCTCTCTCTCTCTCTCTCTCTCTCTCTCTCTCTTACTTTTCTAGTTCCTCCATCTCTCTGAGGAATTTCCTGCGATCAAAGTGATCTTTCCAACAAATCAAAAGAATTCCCTTTGTCCGTCAAGAAACGGGTCAGAAGGCCGGCTCTGAACCGAAACTACACATATAGTCACAGATTCTTCCCATCAAGAAGAAAATCACGATGCTGAATACTCCTAGTGACGAGAACTTTCAGGCAAGAGGGTTTTCAACGCCGCCGGTGAAGTGGAATCGTTGGTCACCGGGATCTCCGATTAGGCAACCTCTGTCGGAGAAGAAGCCTCGGGTCAAAACCGATCTCTTCCACGTCATTCACAAAGTTCCCGCCGGTGACTCTCCCTACGTCAGGGCCAAACACGTTCAGGTAATTTCTCTTTGACTTAAACTTTTTCTTTTTCTTTCTTTGCGGGTTTGAATTGAATCTTGTTTCAATGTTGAAATTGGGGTGTTTGTTTTCCAAGAACGTGGTATTATGGGGTTCAAACATGTTCAGATAAGCGTCAACATGAGTTAAGTTCGTGATTCTTGGCGCCCTTTATTTTATTTTTTTTGATTGGGTGATTATTTCCTTTTGGATTGGGTCAGTTTTTGCCGGTTCATACATTATTATATTGCTCTGCTTATATTTGGTTTTCCTATTGGTATATTTGGTGTATCAATATGCTTCTCTCTAATTGGGTCAGTTTTACTTTCTAATGTTTTGGGCCTTTTTCATGTTTTGTAAGATTGAAGCTGCAATTGGCGTTTTCCTGGGTTCATCACTCTTGAGACTTGACAAAACTTCAGTTACCAAATTGAAAGCATCTTGCATTTTCTGTCTAAACTTTGTATAGGGGCGATAGTTATTTTCTTGACCATTAAGATTTTTGGTAACTAATATACCACTTGCTTTGGTTTGATTTCTGAATTGAATTGAAATTTCTAGTCTGGCTTGTTCTCTCCAATCAACCAACTAACCACCTGAAAAGTTAAGCTGAAAGTTGGTTGAACACTTTATTCTGTCCAACTTGTTAAGAAGCCCTATAAAAAAATTTGAAAACAGATTAAATGTTCAAATCAATGCTGAATCACTGATAGTTCTTTTGTATCAGCGGGAAAAAGTTACCTATTTAGATGTTAGATTGTTCGGTGAAGCCATGTTTTTGTCTGATTTTCCATGTTTGGGAGGCAGTTGAATTATTTCATCCTTGTTTATTTGTCCATCACCATGGTTCTATGTTCAAATCAATGTTGAATTGATTTCGTGTAGAGATTGTAGAGTTCTTTGGCCAATAAAGCAGTCCTGTACTTTTGTCTGATGTGTTGTGTTCGGGAGGTAGTCGGTTATTTCACCGTTTTCCACTGCCAATCACCATTAGTTCGTGTTCCTTTGAACACAGGTGAATGTTCGTATCAATGTTGATTGCTGGTAGTTCTTTTCTATTTGTACCAAATGATTATGCCTATAGATTTTATAGCTCTTTGTAAAACAAGTAGTGCCTTAATTTTGTGTGATGTTCAGTGTGTTTGGGAGGAACTTTGAGTTATTTCATGATTACCGATTTGCCAATGGCTGTTATTATGCATGTTTTTAATCTTAAACTTTCTAACAGCTGATAGAGAAGGATCCAAGCAGGGCAATTTCCCTGTTCTGGGCGGCAATAAATTCTGGTGATAGAGTTGATAGTGCCCTGAAAGACATGGCAGTTGTGATGAAACAATTGGATCGATCTGATGAGGCGATTGAGGCAATTAAATCATTTCGGTCATTTATCCCCCTTGAATCCCAGGAATCTATTGACAACGTACTAGTTGAACTTTACAAGGTACAACACATTCCTTTTGAAAATTAGTTAACATAAATTTCCATATTTCCTTTAGTTCTGAATCTGTACCAATGAACGAACGTAGATAAAGCTGCTTATCTCATTACATAACTGTTTACTTTGTTGCATACGTGTTTGTGGATATCGGTTGGATCGTTCAAGTGTTTGACAATTGGATTTTGATTCATAGCATTTGCAGATATCTAAATTGTGCATAATACAGTTACTTAATTGTCTAACAACTATGAATTTTTAAGGGGAAAGTTCCTCTCTGGCTATCTCCATTTCATACCTTACGCCAGTTTTGAATCAACCTGAGAATGCATAGCTTATAATCTAGTTTCGCTTTGATGGTTTCATATTGTTGATAATAAGTGCAAATAGACATCAAAATAAAGGGGGAGAAAATGAGAGGCCATGATCAAGTACATTCGCTTATGAATTGTGTACATGATAATAAGAGAGTTAAAGTCAAGTACTAGTCCTTGACCTTTTGAAGTTATGAACATATTTTTGTGATTGAAGCAAATATTTATATGTAACTGCAGAGATCTGATAGGATTGAAGACCAGATTGAAATGCTTCAGCGTAAGGTGAAGGCTATTGAGGAAGGCATGGCATTTGGTGGGAAGAGATCAAAATCTGCTAGATCTCAGGGGAAGAAGATTCAAATCACAGTTGAACAAGAGTACTCAAGGTGCATATTGCTGGCATACTTATTTTTTATTTTTGAAACCCTAATCCTTATTTCTAGCATGTTCATTCGAGTCCAACTGGTGTAGGTTATTGGGGAACTTGGCATGGGCATACTTGCAGCAGAATAACTTCAAATCTGCAGAGGAGCTTTATAGGTACGTTCTTCATGCATCGATCACTTATCAAAGGGAAAGAAGAAGGGGGTGATATGAAAATCTTGTGACCCTAAAAACATTATTGTTCACTATCAAAATTGATTAAAGAACAAAAAATGTGGCAGTAATAGATATTGTAGCAGTTGTCAAAGCTTGAAAAATCATTATCAAATCAGTTATAGGTACAAATTGGGTTTGAAAAATAGTATCGTGAAGCCTCAGAAAAGGGGAATGTCAAAATGGTGTTCTCTCCCTTTAAAAACTAGAATCATCATGGCATGTTGTCTCTGTTGACAAAGGAACTTTCTCACTTCAATAATTGTCTAATGCAGAAAAGCCCTATCTTTTGAGGCAGATAAGAACAAGCAGTGTAATCTGGCAATATGCTTGATGCACATGAACAGAATGACTGAAGCTAAATTGCTGCTTCAAACCATACGAGCTTCACCTATAGACGGACAGTCTGATGATTCATACCTTAAATCCTACGAGCGTGCTATGCAAGTACTGACTGAATTAGAATCAAAGTCAGGTGTTGGAAATGACAAAGAAACACCATCATTTGGACTTGGAAATTGTTCAGAGTCTTCTCCGCAGACTTCATTTGTCGATGCATGGAAGAAAGGATTGTGTAGCGAAAACTCATACGAAAAAAAAGCTAATTTTGGCAGCAAAAGGAATGACAATTGTGTTACTAACAGTGAGATAGGAACCGGTCCCTTCAGCAAGAAAGCATATTATGTTTCTCCTGTTCCTGATAGAGGAATCCCAATGGCCCCATTTACTCAACCAAGATGTCCATCCTCTTTTAGTCATGGGGATCAACAAAGGGCTTTTCGGGGAGATTTTGGTACTGGTGGTTGCAGCCGCAAGTTATCATTTGAGAAACAAAGTACCCATCAAAATTTTGATTGGCGAATACCAGCTTTTGCTAAGGAAAGATCAAAAGCAGCGTTGCAAAAATCAGAGATTGGTTCACCTAGTGTTGATGGAAATTGGAGAAAGACTACAGTGAAAGGAGACTTTGACAGAAACTGTGGGGAAAATGATACGCATAAGAATTTGGAAGGAAAAGAGAAGGCTTTCTCTAACGGAGGTTGGAATCACAAAACCAATATTAGTTCTGCAACCAGTGTGAGAACGGAAACAGTTGAGACCAGCAATGTTGTGAGGAACAGCTCTGGAAATTCTGGTTATAGCCACGACCCCATTGATTTGAATCCAGCATGTAAAAACAAGAAGAGTTGGGCAGATATTGTTGAAGAAGAAGAACAATATATGTTAGAATTTGGCGATGAGAATGTGAATTCAAACATTGGTCAGAATGTCACTCCACTCAGCAAGATAGATAAACTGAGCCAAAAGATTGAATCTTTTGATTTAAAAGACGGGTATTACACTCAACCTGAGAGTGGTGCTTCATCAATTAACAGAGCAACGCGAAGATCTTTGTGCTTTGATCAGCATCCATTGGCTTTGAACTTTGAAGGCAATGACAACTCTTTGCTCGTGAATGAAAGGGAGGGTATATCCAGGAATGGCATCAAATTATTGAGGAGAAACAGGTTGCAGGTGTTCAGGGACATAACTGTTTCCTCAGAAAGTCCACGACCTTAAAGGAATTCTGTACAGAACAACAGTACCCTTATACCCCTAAAATGCATTGTTTAGCAGTTCAAACTTTTGTTCCTTAGATTCTAAATCAGCAGTATGTTCTCTACTTGACTCTCTAGCATTTTTTGTGTGGAGCTTTGTATATTTGGTACATGTAATGAACCCTGTTGCAGACTTTGTAATGAAATTCAGAGCTTGTTTCCTAGTGTTGAAATTTAAAGCTTGTAGTGACAATAAGAAATAGAAGTACAATTTTTTAACAACTGGTGTAGATAATAACCATTCTTGCAAATAAATTTTCCTCCTAGTCATATTTTCGGGGAACTTGGTAAAAAAATGCCTAAAATTTTTCTTTTTTGAGTTGATGGACACAGGCACCGTTTGTCATTTTCTCATGAATATTTTCTTCAAACTTTACATGCTGATGCATGAAGTCGTTGATTTAATTCAAACTATTACTATTCATGCTTTGAAGCTCTTGATTTAATCAAATTTAAAAAACTAATTATTCTGGTCAATATTGAAGATTATCCATGCTATGTATATTGATGTTCGAAAGCCCTAATCTTAGATTAATGAACACGAAGACAAGATTATTCTTCCTAATATTAACTGGTAATTCGAATTATGCATATTGAAGTAGAGCAGAAAACAACAATCTCTTCTATCAGAACAAAGAAAGCATCAGAGCACATTGAAGCCCTAGAGTAGTAACATCTTGATTTAGAAAACAACAATCTCTTACTTCCTAGACCAGAAACCAGACTTTTGGAATTAAGCTGTTAACTCCAATCCTTAATTATGTTGCTAACTCCATTTCCATGTTCCATTTGAAGTGAAATTTTACTAGAAGGTCGTACAAAAATTTCAAAAACTAAAAATAAATAAATAAATGATGAGCTTGTTCCCAAATCGTTGCCTGTCAAGCATCCAACATTGACTGATCTGCCTTTGGCTAATTGATGGGCTGGTAATCTTTGGAAAAAATAAAATAGAGGCCACTTCCCTCAATGCTCATGGTGAGGAACAAAAATCTTTCCGTAGGCAAAGATTTGGAAATTACAAGTAAGGGTGTCAAACGGGTGGATTGAAATGGGCTGTGTTGATACATAATTAGCTATAAAGATCAAATATCAATACCCAACAACCCATTCATTTAAAATTAAACCCGACCCTCTCATTAGCCCATTTATTCCCCCAGCTACCGTCACGGACTGTCTCTCTCTCTCTCTCTCTCTCTCTCTCTCTCTCTCTCTCACACACACACACACACACACATCTTGTCTCCAAGCATCATTGGTCTCTTCCCATGATGAATATGTTCTATACATAGCGCTGGAGAATCCATTTACATGTTGACAACAGCTAATCCATATTTTGACATGTGCTGGGGATCTTCTGAATATAAACAACGAAATAATATTTTTTTTCCCAGCCATGCCTAGATCAGAAAAAGAACAAGAATGTAAACCTATCAACATATCATTCATATACAAAAGTGGCAAAGACTATGCCAATTCAGGAGTGACAATAGCGCACATAACGACTGAAATAAGTCTTAAACCTACATAGAATACATTGTACTAGTGGTGCCAAGTTGTGGAAACACAATAAGGGTGAACTATTAAGACAAAATACATACCCACACAAATCATATACAGTACAAAATAAATAAGCTTTATAAACGTGTAAGGAATGCTAAGTAACTAGTGGATAGATTTGCCCAAGAGGGCTATGACCCAATCTTGCTTTACTTCATCCGGAATGCCATTGAAATTTTACAATCTTTTCTTGGCTATGACAATGTTTGCTTGTATCTTGACGTTCTGTCCCTGAGTAAGGTTAGCTTGGCAAGCTTATCATATACATTCTTTATAGAAGAGTTAGAGTTCTTTCGAATAGCCCATTGACTTCGCCATATTAGACAAGGTATCATTGGTGTCACTTAACCAGCTAGCCATTGCATCATTCAAGAAGGATTCTCAGCAACCAATCTACTCATCTTCTTGCCTCCGAACCCAAACTCGCAAAAGACAGGGATGTAGCAATATGTGAATAATGGATTCACCTCTTCACCCTCAATGGCCACCCTGCATCAGAAATCAGCGGGCAAGCTCCCCCGTGGCCAGGCACGGAGGGACCATAGGGCTGGTGTGGGCCTTAGCCCCCCGCAGTTTAAAAAATAAACTGGGAAAAATTAAAATTAAAATTAAAATATAAATTAAATTTTCTTTACTATTGTCAGCGTTTGGTTACTCGTTTAAAATTAAAATAATTGTTTCCAACCAAATTGTTATAGTCCAAACAAAACAAAACAAACCTAGCCCTAATTATGAGAGCCCATATATAAAAACATGTAAGGATAATGGTTGTCTGACATTTGATTCAATGTGAAAATACTAAAAAATTGAAGAGAATTAGATGACTACTTTGCAAATAGCTTTTCATCGTAAATATGTTGTGTATTTTTATCAGCACTAGATGAAAATTCTGGAGCCGACCTTGAATTCGGCCTCCTGGGATTCTCAATCCTGGTTCCGCCTCTAGTAGTGGCCCTATCCTTGCCAATCACCGTAGTAAGATATGACTTCTCATTCATGCCTTCAACCTTTGAAGTAGCCTTTAAAAAGACAGACTTTGCAATAAACAAGGAAAATTCTACAATACACACTCCTTAAAGGTGTGTACAATATGAACTCATTGTGTGGTCCATATTGCGCCACCTCAATGGCAATCGTAATATTTTTTAGTGTTTCGTAACTTTTTCAGAAGTATGATTCGTAACATTTTCTATGATTCATAACATTTGGTGCGTCTCGTAACTTTTGTACAAAGAATTTGTAACTTTTATTAAACTTCGTAACTTTTGTTAATCGATTCGTAACTTTTATAGGAGTGCATATGATACACACTCAAATAGGAGGTGTGTATTGTAGCCATTTCCAAAACTTATTTGGTCTTGTGAGAATGGCAAGTAGGGTCTAAATTACCTTCTCATAACTCCTCACTATGGAACCAGTCCTGTCAATGCTGTCATTCCATGCAAAGCCAACTGAGAAGGAGAATGTCAACTAGGAGATTGTATTGTGATTTTCAGTATTTTATTTTCTACTCAATTTGCAGTTTTTACTCGTACAGTTGTCCCAGGCAAACACTTTAGCACCTCCTTCTAAAAAAATAAAATTAAAGAAGCTTGGTTTAATCCCATTGCCTGCCTTCCACAAAATAGCAATCCCTTATGCAGTTCATGAGACAATCTTTTTCTGATTGCTTCCAAACCCCACGAGGCCTAATTTTATTGTTGGACACCTTTGATGCAGTAGAGTCCATTGACATTGAGGACACACATTTATTCAACATTGTAGAATAAAACATGATTGACAAATCTTCAAATAATACACATTTATTCTAATGTTGGATTTTAGCATACTTTTGGTAGAATTATCATCATTGAGAAATCTTAGATTTTAGCATACATTTCATTGAACATCTATTAAAAATGAAAGCATAGAAAATGTTACATTCCATAAGAAGGCCCTAATCATAGAACAATTTTATAATAACACAGTCCATTTGTTGTACGTTTGAGTAGCTACTGCATCCCTCCACTCCGACCATTGGGTCGATGGCTCAACGGACGTAATGTAGTTCTCCTCTATTGGAATATTGCCTAGGTTTTGTTCTCCACGACAATTAATGTACTCTTGTTCAATAGGATCCAATGGCATTTCCCGTTTAATGAGATTGTGTAGAAGGCAACAAGCAGTGACACATGAAGAAGTTGTCTTTAAATTTGATAGAAAACAGTCATGGCTTCAAATCGACATGGTGTAGGGGATTTGAAGCAAAGAAAGCCGTGAGGGTTGGATTATAATTGCTGCGAATTTTCAACGGTTGTCACTTGTCACCTCACCTTTGACACTGTGTTAGTGATGCTCTAAAGATATCAAGAGCAAAATTTAACAAACAAACACCGGATATAGTTCATGCGGATTATCCGGGCGAGTTCCACATCCCCTCTCTTCGTACTGCTGCCAAAAGTGCCCAAGTGGAAAAGTGCGAAACATTCGACTGATTGATTAGGAAAAAGAAAAAAGAAGAAGTTGAATTAGACCAAAAAAACAAATCGTCAACGAAAAATAGACAAATTTTGCGTCTTTTTTTTTTTTTGAAGAGCTTCGCGTGCGTCATTTAAGACCATCCACTAATCTCTGCGTATAAATCCTTCATACCCACCGCCCACTCGCACGGGAGAGGTCAGATAAACCGCCAAAACCCTAGAAATTTGAGAGCAGGAGCTCTCAAGCTCATCAGTACAATGGCGGAAGAGACTCTCAATGTCTTCATCACATCTCACAAACGCAAGAAACTGAGCATCCGTAGAAAGCAAATGAGCCCCACCTGTGGAAATGGCGGCGGCGGCGGCGGAGTTGAACACCTCTTCTTCGGCAAGGGTTCACAGGTCGAAGTGAGCAGCGACGACGTAGGTTTCAAAGGCTCCTTGTACGCCGCCACAATCATCCAAATTGACCCTCCTACCCATACGCCCGCTTCCTCTTCCAACAAGAAGAAGAGGAAAATCGAGGCGAGGTTCCTCGTTGAGTACGCGACTCTCGTGCAGGACGAAAAAGCTTCGACGCCAGTTCCCCTGAGGGAATACGTTGATGGGTCCTTGATGAGGCCTTTGCCGCCTCCAACTGAAAGCACATATGCCTACGAAATGGACGACGTCGTTGATGCTTTCCATAGGGACGGGTGGTGGACGGGTGTGGTGGTTGGAGTGGTTAATGGCGGATCGAAGTTTTTGGTGTTTTTTGAGAACCCTCCTGAGAAGGTTGAGTTTGAGAGAGCTGATTTACGGGTGCATCATGATTGGGTTGATTGCAAATGGGTCAGGGCGGAGAAGAAGGTTTGTAGCTCTTTTTTGAATTTTTGGCTAGTTTTTTTTTTTTTTCCTTGTTTTTATTTTTAGGTTTAAAGTAGGTTTGTAGCTCTGGTTTGATTTTCGGCTGGTTTGTAGCTCTGGTTTTTTTTTTTTTCGCTCTATGGGTTTTTGCTGTGTGGTGTTTCTCGTTTAGCTTTTCGGGTTTCTTTATTTATTTATTTATGCTTTAGATCTATGGGTTCATAGAGAATCTGGAGCCCTTACTCATTTGAGTAAAAACTGAGCAAAAGCTTCATTTGATGTGAAGTAGTTAATAGACACACTTGAATGTGAGCATAAATTTAAGTAAAACCTTCATTAATTGCATAGCTCGAAATTGTCAAGAGCAAAACAAGCTTCAAAAAATTGAGTGAAATTTTTAGTCTTCCTTGATTTGGTGCAATAAAGAGAGAAAATCTCAATTTAGTACGAGTTTATACAAGGAGTGGAGTGAGTTTAGAGGAGTTTTACTCAGAATTTGGTTATGAGTCAATTGAAAGAGTAAAGGCTGCTGATGCTCTAATGACTAAGCTTTATAGTTATTTTGGTGTTTGATTGCAAAGATGCTATTTCGCTTTAGAATCCATTATTTGTATGTACACATTTACCTGTTGCATGGTTGATTAATGTTTAATGTGTCTACATTTCTTCAAGAATCTACTTCATTGGCTATAATATTTGGCTATTGTATGCACTAAATTCACGAATTATCTGGATATTTACGTTCGATTTTAAACTACCAATTCGTGTGGCAAGTTTTTAAACCGAACTAAGTTACTTGAGTTCGACTGGTTACAAGGTAGTTGGAGATCAGCATGTTTCACATACATATCCA
Source organism: Vaccinium macrocarpon (assembly GCA_022606695.1). Classification (NCBI taxonomy): domain Eukaryota; kingdom Viridiplantae; phylum Streptophyta; class Magnoliopsida; order Ericales; family Ericaceae; genus Vaccinium; species Vaccinium macrocarpon. The sequence goes on along the minus strand of CM040177.1, from coordinate 24,368,058 downwards.
AGCTTGAATGCATTTTTTGAGCTTGTTAACCTTTTGAACCTAAGATTGAACGACTCACTACTAGGTTTGATAATCAACACTTATTTTTTTGTGAAAAAAATCTAGCCACTTGAGTTTGGCTCGCCGCTAGTGATCAAAACGAAAGCTTTTTTGAAATGAGGTTGACTAATAAACAAACTAATGAACACATTTTTGAAGCTTATTCGTTTTTCAAACTAAACTTGAACAATCATCTACGTGTCTCTAGTTTGCAGCTCTATTTCTTGCTTTCCCTAATATGATTTTATTCTTGTATATTCCCCTTTAAATATTGTTTTATACTCCCTATTCCTCCTATTTTGTTCCATTCTATATTATTATGCGTTTTTGTTTAAGAAATGGGCATCAGAACATCATCAAGTGATAAATTAGCGGTTTTCTTGCATTATTGTGATTGTTGACTTCATGTATGATGCGGTGATCTTGCTTGTAAAGTTGTAATGGTTTCCTCTGCAATGATCGCTGTGCCCTTTCGTGCAACAGTATGGAGAATAATTAAACCGCACTGATCCGATTAATTATTTTTACAAATCAGTTCTAATACCTGGTTATGAGAATCTTTCGATCAATGAGTCTATCCTAGATTCCTAGATGACTGTTAGTTGCATGCTCTTAATAAGGTGGTCATGAGGTCAAGCCTTGTCCAAGCAAGGATTGATTTCTTTCTTTGTTTATTTCTTCCTCATTATTGAGCTTGTGGGCTTATGGTCGATGTTTCATTAACTTCATGAACTATGAAGCCCCGACACTCCTTGCGGTTGTTGTATTTGTGTTTGACACACGGGGCCACTAGGACATGCCAGGGACATGACAAAAAGCGTGGCGCATTTACCACTTCAATTAATTTTTTCCATGGGGAGACTACAGAGATGTGTGGGGACTTGACATGCACTTTAATTAAAATATGTATTTTTTTAAAAAAAAAATTGTGTAAACGTGTATTACTATAAATATTTTGAGTTAAAAAGTGAATCATGATGTATATATGATACTTGCTTATGCATATTGATAATTCATGCCTCTACTTATAACTTTGTTTCAATGGTTTAAAACAAATATTACGTATTTTTTTGCGTGTCCCTTGTCGTGTCCGTGTTTGTGTCCGTATTTGTGCTAAATAGTTCATGAATTATCTAAATATTGAGAATCCATCTAGGAAGAAGAACTTTGATGTTTTTCTCATGAAATTTTTGTACTCCTTTTGTTCCTTTATGTTGTTTTATTTGTTCAAGTATAAATGTTTGTGTGATTTTTCCCACCCATGGCCATCATCATCAAATCAAATGATAAATTCATTGTTTGTGCTTTTTAGTGTTTTCCATTCCGTATTACGTATACAGCGTTTGGTGTCATTCTGTAGCTCTTATTGTATGGACTTGTAGTGAGTATTTTCCCAATGTGCAAAATTAGTTGTCTAAATTAGTTCAAATGCCAAGGGACTAGGATATATCAAACCTTTGCTTTTGTCAAATGCGATTCTACTCCAATATTCGTTGGGAACTTGGAATATTTTGAAAACTCTGAAATTTTTCTTGATAGTGTATATTCGTTTTTCTGTTCTTGTCGCTCCCAGATCTTCGCATTATATCTCCTCATCCTATGGATTTACTGTCCTATTATATTTGTTATTCTATATCAGATCAATTCATAATGACTTGACAAAATACGCGCATATTCATGTCACTTCATGTCGGTTAGGGACTACATTTTGTCATGTTATTTGCACCCATGTTTCATGTTCAACATTTAGTCATGTTTCTTGCCCTGTTGTCTTGCTCAGTTTTCTCATTGTCATCTTTTGGGATGCCACCTTTCATCTTTTACGGTTGGTGAGCAGTAGCTACTTCAGAAGGTAGTTGGGCGGGTTTGTTGGATTATGCAACTGCTTTTGACATTTTTCAGGGAATTGTTGACTTTTTTTACATGTGCCCTCTATATATATCAAACTTATTTGCTATATTTTGTCACCTTGGAATTGTTGTTCGGATCATAAATTCCAAATATTGTTGGTTAGGCTTTGGTCTTTGATGGTCCCTATCTTTAGCTAGCTTTGATGGTTCATATCCTTTGATTGTGTTTCCTCGGGTATGCCCCTTAAATGTGTTCTACTATTACAATTGTTTTAATATTCCATTGTTGACTTTTGGCTCTGATCGTCTCCTCCTTACTTCCCAACCCCGTACTCCCACGATCTCCTTCAATGGGATCTCTCGACTCCCAATTTCCCAATTTCAGTTAATGGAAGACCTTTTTCCTCCCTTAAAAATTGATGCCTTCTAAGTTGTGGATACCCCGCTTTTTGCAGTGCAACCCACGCAGGATGGCCATATTGTTTTGCGATCTCTCTACACAGCAACAAATATCTTGTATCTGTGAAGAAAGATTTCTCCCCAGGTTCAGACCCTAAATGCCATACCTTGCTGAAGGCGATTCACGAGAGAATCGCGCACAGTTCCGTTCGACCCATTGCAGCTTGTCATATCAGTGATGCTCATTTTGGCGCATCTTATTTAGAACCATTGTGACGCCCTGCGTTTGGAGTCGCCATTTGGTTTTAGGCACCGAAAAACCAAATAGAGAGATTTTGAATCAGGGAGCCAAGGGTACAATGAGGAGAAGGTGTCAGGCACCCCTCTTCATGGAACCAAAAGGTTGGCCTCTAGGCGTTTGACAATACACGAGGACTGGGGAAGGGAGCATGCGTCACTGAATTAAGTGAATTATGCGGCGGCCGCCATAAAACTGGTGGCTCATTGAACTATCTGGCGGCCGTGACTTCTAATAGCAACCGCCACATTGCTCCTCTTTCACCAACGGAAAATAAAACCGAAGAACAAGGGTTAGAAAAATAGACAGAAAATTAAATAAGTAGTCCCATAGACTACATTGCCATCCCACTTTACTTCCTCGGTTGCTAAATAAGCAACTCGTCGCTTGATTTCCTAGCCTTTATGGATTGAAGGTGGAAAGCCCTAGACACTGAAGAACTCCTCTAGATTGAAGCAATGCTAGACGCAAAGCCCCGCACTAGGTAGTGTCTATTTTTCTGGAAAAGTGCACAATCCATGGCTCCCTCCTTCAAACTCCCGTCGATTTATTTCTGCATAGCATCTCTCCAGGAAGAATGATTGAAGGCTTCAGCAAATGATTCAGGTTAATGGGAAGATTGGACTGATGCCAATATTAGAAAAAACATCGAACATAATATTTAATTTATTTGGGACCCGCTAGGAGCTGTATGAGGTGATCTAGATGCTACAAGAAATCCAAGCTCTGGGAATCAAGAAGCTTGGGAAATCTTAAATATTTCTTGGTCGGCCTCAATCCGTGGGTCAATTTATTATGTGCAAGGGTGTCTGGAATTCTTGTTATCTTTTTCTTATTAACTTTTGCTTTATTTGTTCTACATATTTTATCATTCGGTATTATAAAGCCTGATATGCCTGGGCTGAGCAGGAAATATAGATCTATATCCAACTCTGCTGCACCTGCTTTTGTTTTTGCCCCTGATTGTCGTTTTGTCTGTTGCTAAAGCCATTGTTTTGTCTTCCACTTCGTCTGGAACTCTCGGTATATTTTTCCTGGCAATTAGATGATTGTATTTGCGTTGCTGGAAACTGGTTTTTGCTCTGGTGTGTAGGGTAGCATTTAAAGGGTGGGTTGTGATAGAATTCGGAGTTAATATGTGGAAATTTGTGGGAGAGCCTTATATTTATAGAAATTAGGGACAGAATAGAGACAACTAATAGGAAATTAATTAAACCTGAAAAACGAACTAATTCACCATCAAACTCTCTCAAAGTATTTGGAATGTGTTGGACAAGTGTAAATGACCAGATCGAGGAATTTGGATGAACTCAAACACTTGTGATGCTTATATGCGTTCTGAAAGGTTTGCTGAATAAAAAGATCTCGCAGCCCTCAATAAATGCCGCAGCTGCTAAATCAAAGTCATGAAAATTGACCTTGCGGTTGCAAACTTGGATGTTACAGCCACAACCTCAAATATGCAGTGTTCTAAAAGTCTGCCAAGGGCGGTGCCCAACCACCTTGATTTATAGTATAGGCATTGAATTATTGGTTGGACCAATTAGTCAGCTGCTAGGCGGGATTATTCGGCGACTAATCGGCTAGGCGGTAGGTGGTAGACTAGATTAGTCGGATGATTAGGTGGCTAGGCGGAATTAATCGGGGTTAAATGTGTGATTTTGGAAATTTAAGGGTTAATTGTTGTGGTAATATAGTATAAGGTTTTTATTTTTTGGTGTAGTTTGCTACAATGTATATGTTAAGAGCTTGTCTCACATTGGTTAATTATAACCTCTAAACATAGCATATGAGCCTGGGCAGCCTCTATTAAAATAGGTGATAGAGTTCTGACCAAGGAGGAGGAGATTAGTAGTGTGATTGCTGATTTCTATGAAGGTTTGTTTATGGAGGAGGCGGCAATTCATCCTCGCGTAGATGGTACAGGATTTGATAGCATTTTTGGGGAGGAGGCATCGTGGTTGGAAAGGTCATTTGATGAAGCAGAGGTGGTGGCAGCTCTTAAGGCATTGAATGGAGACAAGGCGCCAGGACTAGATGGTATGTCGTTGGCTTTTTTTCAACAGTATTGGGTAATGGTGAGAGAGGAAGTCATGGGTATGTTTCATCATTTTTGGAGGTTTGGGGAGTTTGAAAAGAGTTAAAATGCTTCTTTTGTGGCTCTAATTCCAAAAAGGGAGGGGCAGAGGACATTCGGGATTTCAGACGTATCAGTTTACTTGGGGGACCTTGTAAGTTGTTGGCTAAAGTTTTGGCGATTTGTTTGAAAATTGTAGCGGGGAAGGTGGTTTCGGAATCTCAAAACGCTTTTGTTGAAGAAAGACAAATTTTAGACGTGGTGCTAGTCGCTAATGAGTGTGTGGATGCCAGAATGAAGAGTGGCATTCCGGGAATTATATGCAAGTTGGATATTGAGAAGGCGTATGATCATGTTAATTGGGATTTCTTGTCCTATATTATGCATCGGATGGGGTTTGGAGAGGTATGGAGGAAATGGGTATACTTCTGCATTTCTTTTGTAAGGATGTCTGTTTTAGTTAATGGTACTCCAACAGGTTTCTTCCATTCTTCTAGAGGTTTACGTCAGGATGACCCGATTTCACCGCTCCTTTTTATAATTGTTATGGAGGTGTTCAGTAGGTTGATCCGGAATGCCGTACAAGGTGTGTTTTTACAAGGTTTTGGGATATCCGCGTATGAAGGGAAGTGTTTGATTGAGAGATGGAGACTTTGATGGCTTTGTTTTCTAGGGTGTATGGATTTCATGGGATCGGAGAATGGGAGGATGGGATTTGTTGGGAGCTTTCGAAGAGAAGGGAGTTTTAGGTGAAGTCCTATTATCAAGCTTTATGTTGGGGTGGTAGATCTATCTTTCCATGGAAAGCTATTTGGAAGATGAAGGCCGCTTTAAATGTGGGTTTTTTTGTTTGGTGTGCGGCCCAAGGAAAGATTCTCACTATTGATAATTTGATCCGTAGGCGGGTAATCATTGTTAATTGGTGTTGTATGTGTAAGAGGGATGGAGAGCCAATTGACCACCTTCTCATTCATTACCCACTGACATGGGTGTTATGGACGGCGGTGTTGTCTTGGTTTGGTATTCAGTGGGCAATGTCAAGAAATGTCATGGAACTTCTTATTGCTTGGAGAGGTGGAAGAGTGGGTTTGAGAAGGAAGTGTGTTTGGAACTTGATTCCTCTCTGTGTGATGTGGATAATTTGGCGAGAGAGAAATCAGAGATGTTTTGAAGGAGTAGACAAACCCTTGTTCAGAATCATTAGTTTTTTGGTGAATATCTTGTATAGTTGGGATTAGAGAGATTGTTATCCTTCTCTTGACCAATTTTTTGAGTGGTTTGAGCTTTTATTTCCACGTGTTGATGTATAGGGCCTTTTTGTCCGTGGCCTCCTTTTTTGTAATTGGGTAGCATCACTTATGGTCTTTTTAATATAATTACTTATCAAAAATAAATAAATTCCAAAAGAGAAGTGAAACACACCAACCAAGAGAAAATAAGAAGTAAATAAGTAATTATAAGATACTAGAATAATACTAACTAGAATTTGCTCGAGTTCTTTGTAAAGAGAAGATCTACTCGTGTTTGGTAAAAAAATATTCGCATTTGACTTGGATTAAGAATTATAATATGTACTCCTGTTACATTTTTAAAAAATATTGTATTGAAACGCCCCCTAACACTCTTAAAGGAGGAGCTTCTTAGATCTTCTGCCTCCGCCCATGATCTTGCCCCACCCCCACTTCGTGCAACTTAGGTTTTGAGAGAGTATAGTTATGAGTAATATGTGCAACTTTGAAAAATTGTTCCTTTTAAAATTAGAGGTCTGAGGTCCTTGGCTTGTGAGACTTTTGATTGCACGGGCTTTCAGACTTATGAAGAGTTTACCCTTTGCATACTAAGCAACCCAATAGCATTATGGACTCCAGCCCTTATATCTCTTCAATAACTGGTGGTCACATATATTGCTTTGCTTCCTAGTTTATTTATTACGAAATTTGTTGGATGTAATAGATTAGTTTCCATTGGGCATATATAATTGTGGTTTTAATGCAAATATTATCAGTTTGGTTTGTGGTAGCTCATGGTTTACTTGTTTGCAGTGTCAGTAGTGACTTACTAGCATTCTCAGAAAGAGATCATAGAAGTTGATGAATTAGTTTGTGCGCCTAATTGGGCACCTAGGCATTTAGTTGTCTAAGACATACAGGGCTTTTCTCAAGTTATATTCTTTTTGTTTTATCAAGCTCAATTATTGCTCGACTTGTTGCAGAGTCATTCTACACTTGAAAAGGCTGCCATATCTGTCAAAGGGTTGGAGGGTCAGAGCATAAAAGGCTCAGGAACAAAAAGTCCCAAACGGCTTCGTGGCAAGTCATCTGTAAAGAGCATGAAAAACAAGAAGCAACATGTAAAAGATCGACAAAAACTCAATGTAAAGGTAAGCAATGTGGAAGGTTACATTTTTCTGAGTTGAGAGATGGTTAAGAAAGTTAATTTCTTTTGATTAAAATGATGAAATAATGAAGTGTGTGTGTTGTTATGTATGTGATAGCAGGGAGACAAATGCACTATCGTAGTAGTCCACAACCATTACCCACGTCTCCATAGTTTCTTTCCTAAATTGCCGTAATTTCTTGGCTTATGACAAGCTATGGGGTCATCTTGCTTGCCACTATGTAATTGTGTGGAAAGACAAAGGGTGCATCTGTACTAAATAATTTTTTGTTAAAGACAACGGGTATTATTTAACTTTTAGTTTTCTTTCTTTAGGTTTTTCATCATAATTTTTACATCACATTGTTAGTTGCAAGGAATGGGAGAAGTGTGAAAATAGACACCAAAGTTTTAAAAAGTTAATATAAAATGACGCCAAAGAAAAAAAAAATTAAGTGAACTTTTTTCAGGTCTGTATTTATGTACTTTTGTGATTCTTCTTGTCAAGATGAACGGTTAAACCAAAATTTTTTACTTAATCTAGTAAAATTAAGAGCCTCAGTCAAAAAGACCCAAAGATTTAGGACAAAGGGGGCATTAATTGCAGCATTGCGTTTAGTATTGAGGGAAAAACTAATTGTAGCACTGCAGTGATTCATGAACCACTATATTTAAGGGTATAATTTGGGTTTTTAGTTATGGTCACTTGAAATTAGCACTCCCGCTGTCCTATTTTGTTGGTCCATTTTTAACTATTCAGGACATCTTAAAAAAATCATCTATCTTTGTTGGTTTATTATTTTGTTTTTGAGTGCTAAAACTTTGTCTAGAAGAACTAATTGAGATCTTTGGAGTTTGAAAAAAGTTTCAGACTTTTTCTCAAAATACATGGTGTCAAATCCCCCATTGAAGGGCACAACTGGCAAGTACAATAGGACAGAAGGAGCATTTTCCTGTATTGTATGAAACAGACAACAATTTTTTTCTATCTTCTATGCAGAAATGTTTGGGATCCTCTTATACGTGATTGACATCCTTACTTGAAGCCAGGGATGTGAACTGCAGAAAGCAAAGTACTGATTTTTTATTTTTTATTTTTCTTGTTTCGAGTAGAAGATGAAAAATGGAGAATCAAGCTTACTTTTAAGATTGGAAAGATACCGTTTAGGAATGGCAGTAATAGTTTACAAAAGATGTACATGAACTTTCAACTTAATGATGGTGTAGACCATGTGGAAAGAGAACGTATAGTTTACAAAAATTGTATCCGAGGATACTGAGACCCTCTCAATGGCGAACTCGTAACAGTGCAATTCGCATGAAATTATTTTACTCCATTTTGCTTTCATCCTGACAGTTATTTTAAACTTTTCCCAATTTCCTCATTGGTGCGGTGCGGTAAAGTTTTCTGTAATTTGGTATCTTTTCTCCCAAAAGCCGTCTTTGCTGTAGGTCTTCACTCTTTTGTGTGAAGGTTAAGTGTTTTGTTGCATGGTTCTGTAAAGAAATAACAATTTGGTAGTGCAATGTGATACTTGATCTTTCTTGGTTCAGTAATTTTCTTTCTAATCATATCATTAACCATACTTGTTCCTCACCTGCAGGAAATTATTGAACCCAAAAGTGAGGTTAGCTCTCAAGGGAAAAAGAGGGGAAGACCAAGAAAACTTGAGATTGACGGCCCTAAAGGTTTGGTCAATGGTACGTAGTAATTTAAGAGCACAACAGTTTTCTTGGTACTAATTATTTAAAAAGAACACTAATCTGCATATTGATTGCAGGTGAGGAGAAAAATGGAGCTGAAATTGCATCCTGTGAAATGATTGTTAAAGATTGTGCAAGTAATGATGCTGAACAATCGACAATACCTGACATCTGTCTTCAAGGGATACCAGATCTCAACCATGGTTATCCATCGCCGATTCCACAAAGACAGTATAACTTAATGGACAACATTTTGGATTCTCGCTTGACCGAGATTGGTAACCAGATAAGTGAAACAATTGTGCGGAGGTCAGTTAGGAAACCCATGAGTTATACATCGAAGAGACGAAATCAAAGGAGCAGGACTAACAATAAATCTCCAACTCATGGTACGCGATGAAAAGAGTTTCTTGGTGGTTCTGTTTTTTCTTTTTTGCGTGTTATTTTATCTTTCACTGATCTCTATGAAGCAGTGTTCTAAAAGTCGGCTGCCTAGCCCGACTAGTCGGCTCGGTGCCTACTCTCTCTCTCTCTGGGCGTATGTGTGTGGCTTACTCTGTATTAGGTAGTATTTTTGTTTTACTTCATTCCTATTAAAAGTAGGAAATTAGAAGATTTCTGTATGTGTTACGATTTGAAGTGCTTCATTGTGCTGAGAAAACCAAAGATCAATTAGAATGTCATTGACACCTGAATTGTTTTTTGTTGCTGTGTAACTCCCAACTCTTTAAGTTAAACTAAACATGAAAAAGAAACCAATGTAAGGCAGAGAATTCCACATTTTATATGCTTTGAGTTGAAACCATTAAGGCAACAATGATCAATCTGGGAAAATATTTGGGATTTTTGAGTTATGATCTTGAAAATGCATGAGATGGTGGAATATGAATACGGTTTCCACTGTCAAACCGTTAGGCTCAAGTTAGGGTTGTTTAATAAGGTAGCCAAAAGAAGTATGATTTTATTTGTTAGCTGAAACTGCTTCAACGTTGTGGAAATCCTTTTTCAAATGGCTTTAATTTATTTTCATCTTCTTGCAACTATGGGTGTTATTGCATGTTGTAGATTTTCAAGGTCCATGCGGAGAGAAACCATCTGAACAATTTGAAGATCGACCTCTGTTGATGTGGTATGAATCAAGTAAGTTCCAACAAATTTGCAGGGAAGGTTGTATTATGGAATTTTTTAGAGATGATTATTACTGCTGCAGTCCTGACCTACTATTAGAAACTAGAGCTTTTTCTCCCAATATTGTTTCCTACTTCGGCCCATGTCAGTTCAGTATTCTCATTTGTATCCCTGGCATGCATCTACATATCAATCACAGTTTGAGTTGCCCATAGCAATTTGAGGGACGATTAATTACAGTTAGGGCGGTTTTGAAAGGTTTTGTTCAATGTGAAATCCATTGATTGTACTTGTATTCTTTTATGTTGGTTGTAATCTGTTCTCTGTGCCATGATTTGCTTCCAGCTGCACTATTGACATGGCCCTCGCATATGCTTAGAGGTTTTAACCGACTTGAATTTTGTCGGCACTAATATTATTACAAATATTTTGGTTAATTCAGCTGTCTTATATGCAGACTGTTGTTTGGGAGAGAAAAGAGTGTTTAGGGTGTTAATTAACCCTAACACAAATGACTCTTATAGTCTTATTTATATTATGAGATGAGATACCACAGTACAAGACTTAGTTAACCAATGTGGGACTAAAACTTAGACTAACAATATCCTACCATTCCCCTTAAGCTGGAGAATAAATATCACAAATCCTGGCTTGTTACATAGAAACTCTATACGTGGTTTAAACAACGATTTGGCGAAGATACTAGCCAATTGAGCTCTCGTAGATACTAAGGGAGTAACCAACACACCCCGTCTGTCTTCTCTCCTATGTTGCGCAGATCCGCCATTTTCTGGCGAAGTATCCGTGTGGACACGGGTACGGGTACAGGTACGGGATATGTGTTGGGTGCAGCTATTTTAAATTGGATACTTCTAGTTTCTGCGGATCTGATTTTACAGAAGAAAGAGGAGGAGGAGATTCGACGTACCTTGACGAATAAGAGAGGGGTGAAGAACCGAATCACAGATCAACTTGCAGTCCCTGACTCAGAGAGCAGCGAGGAAGACAATGATGACTGTTTGATTTCTTTTTTCTTTTCTTTTTTCTAAGCCGTTGGATGGAGATGAGGATCCAACAGTGGTTGCCTTTAAAAAATTGAAGTGACTGATGGGGACATCTTTTTTTTACTTTGTTGGCAAAGTGCTGTAAAGTAAGTGCAGCCTATTTACTTTTTCGGTGGATCTAGAAGCAATGGGACTATTTTTCTAAGGTTTTTATCTGCTGGATCTGAGTACAGGTTGTGTGCCTGTTAAAATGGGCTATGTATCTTTTAATGGGCCTATTTTTCCCCCTTTGGGCTATTAATGGGCTTGCACATTTGGGCAAATAGAAGTTGATTCCATAACTTTTTATGGGCTTTTATTTTCTAAACAAAATAACCCATGTATTTGTAATTCTTAAAATATTGATTATTTACTATATTAAAATTAAAAATAACTAAAAAATACATTAAAAATACCAATGTTTAATATATTGAAACTACGATTATTTGACATATCCCCGTACTTGTGTCCGAATTTGGATCCATATCCACGTATCCTGTATTTTTCAACTTGAGGTGGCTGACACCTAAATCCACACCCGTATCCGATACCCGTACCCTAGTCTGAGTAACATAGCTTCTCTCAAACAATGTGACATTCTACTTCAATATGTTTCGTCCTCATGAAATATCGGGTTTGAAGCGATACGTAGCGTTGGGATTATCACAAACATAGGAATAGGTAACTGCACACTAACACTTAACTCCTCAAGTAAAACTCGCAACCATACAATCTCACATGCGATATGAGCCATGGCCCGATACTCTGCTTCTGCACTAGATCTTGCACAACAACGGCTTGTTTCTTGCTCTTCCATGTAACTAAATTACCACCAACAAAAATACAACACCCATTTTTCGATTGTCTATCTGATGGTGATCCTGCCCAATCAATGTCAGTAAAGGCTTCAATACACAAATGACCATTGGATCGATAAAACAGGCCACGTCTAGGATGTCACGTAAGATATTTCACAATAATAAGACATTCTTCCCAATGTGGACATAGGGGACATGCGGGGGATGACACAGCAAAATACTTATGGGACACTCATGTGATGTGTCTACAACAAATTTAATTATTTTTTTAGGGAGACACAGGATTGACACATTTGGGGACACGGCAGGGGTTAAATATGCAAAATTTATTTTCTTTTGGGGGGTAAATGTGTATTAATTCAAATATTTTGGGCTAGAAGTGTTATGATGTATGTATATATATGGTCGGATGAAGCCCTTCAGGTTATTTTTTTTTGGACAAATCCTCGCGGTGGACCTTAAAAACACATTTTAAACACATCTAACGGTTCGGATTGTGAAATTTGGTCGGGAAGCATGAGGTCCTCACTTTGGTCCTCATTAAAAGTTTATATATATATATATATATATATATAGAGAGAGAGAGAGAGAGAGAGAGAGAGTCCACTTCCTGTCCAAACTACTAAATCCGGACCTACCGTCCGGACCTCACTTTCCGGACCAAATTTCGACGATCCGAACCGTTAGATTTGTCTAAAACGTGTTTTTAATAAGCGTTTTTAAGAAAAAACTGCCCCGATCAAGCCCTTTCGGGTATTTTTTTTTGCCAAATCTTCGCATTGGACCTTAAAAACACGTTTTAGACACATCTAACGGTTCGGATTTTCAAAAAAACATGGGAAGGTGGAGGTCCGGATTTTAAAAAAATTTGGGAGCTTGGATTGGAAGCTCAATGTATATATATATATATATATATATATATATATATATATATATATATATATATAGGAAGAGCTTCCTATCCAAACCACTAAATCCGGACCTAACGTCCGGACCTCACTTTCCGGACCAAATTTTGACGATCCAAACCGTTAGATGTGTTTAAAACGTGTTTTTAAGGGTCCTAAGAAATGAGCAAAAAAAAATACCGGGAAGTGCTTGATCCAAGCAATTTTCCATAAAAACTATATATATACAATTTTATGAAAAACTGCTTGGATCAAGCCCTTCCTGGTATTTTTTTTTTTTTACAAATCCTCGCGTTGGACCTTAAAAACACATTTTGTTGGGCCTTAAAAACACATTGAGCGGTTCGGATCGTCAAAATTTGGTCCGGAACTATGAGGTGCGGACGGGTCCGGATTTTAGTGGTTTGGATGGGAAGCTCTTCATATATATAGAGTCCCGATCTAATCCGGGAGTCCCGGATCCGGGACTCCACCTTCCCGATATTTTTTTGACGATCCAAACCGTCCAATGTGTTCAAAAGGTGTTTTCCAAATTCCACGCTGGAAATCTTCCAAAAAAATACCGGGAAGGGCTTGATCTGAGCAGTTTTTCACAAAATTGTAAATATACAGTTTTTGCGAAAAACTGCTTGGATCAAGTCCTTCCCGGTTTTTGTTTTTTTGAAGATTTCTCGCGTGGACCTTGGAAAACACCTTTTGAACAAATTGGACGGTTCGGATTTTCCAAAAACAGTTTTTAAAAGCATCAAAACACCAGAAAACCTCCAATCCGGGATCCCGGATTGGATAATTGCAGTATATATATATTCCAGCGGTGTGAAATAAATTTTGTTTACTTATTTAGTTTATTCGTGTACTATGTCCGTGCCCCTTTCTAAGAAATCCAATGTATGTATGTGTCTGTGCTACATAGCTTTACGCCATTCTAGCTAATAGATTGAGTGTTGGATTTCATCAAATGGTATGAATGTCATCATAATTAGGTCAAACAATGTAGAACGCATTTCGTGTTCCTCTTCTTAAGGTGTGGTATAACTTGTTTTCCAATAAGTAATTGTAGGATTCGTATTGAGTCAGAGTACACGAATATATCATAGGGTAGTGTTGTATTGTAGGATTTCTATACAAAAAGGGGATATTGGGTGGGATGTTTATAGCTTTGGAAGGGAGACAATACGAAGCGTAGAATACGCATCCCATATCATAGCTTGTTGACGACTTTGAACTGGTGGTGATAATCAAGAATAGCATGGCAAGGCTGAGTTGATACCTTAAATCTTATTTTCCAGTCTGTGTATATACTTCATATATTACTCCGTATAATAGAGTTAATCAACAATGATATTGAATATCATTAGTAATTTGAATATCATGGAATGATTATGCAAGCAATTGGTGATAATCACAGGCATCTTCTAGCCTGTATACGCAAATATGAAAAAGAAAGTTGTGAGTCACACGGTAACATAATAACCAAGAACAGCAATGAAAGGATCAGCTGAATATGGTGATTGACAGACAACGAGAAATCAGAATTTCAGGAATTCATGTTGTCATAAACTACATGCATATCAATGTAAATGTATGGGGGCTAAGAATTGGAATATTGATTTGGAAAATTTGCAATTTCGCCTATGGTTGGTGATGGTGTCGGGGCCCGGACGTGACTCAAACGCCACCAAGAATCTACGGTGTTGGTGCCCGGACACGTGTCATGTGGACTCTGAGCGGCATGCATGACATCATCTATCAGGGATGGGTAGGGTGATGTCATAGTGTTCGTGACTGGCACGGACTTGCATGGGGAGCAAGTACAGACTCGCTATAATGCCTAAGGGATAAACCAAAGGGTGGTAAGCCGTTTCTAGTCCAGAATAATGTAGTTACCTTTCTCTCTCCCTGTCTCTTAGGCATCGGACTGCCCTCCAGCTGATCCCAGCCGGAAGGCACTAACTGTTTCCCAGTTTTGCAGACAGAACCAAGGAAGACGAAGGAGAGTGAGTTCGGATCTGACCCAAGGACGGATGAACGGATAACCAAACCACACCCCACACTATGTTGAGAATCACTGAGTTTTAGTTTTTTCTCCCCTTTATACTGGGCAATCTATGCTGTGTGTGTGGCTACACTGTTGGATTATCTTTTTTTCATGTGCTTATATCAAAGAAGTAATCACAAGATTTCCGACAGTCTTATTTTTTATTTGAGGTGCTTCTTGTGTCGGAGAATCCGTAAGATGTTGTCATAAAAATCCTAGTTTTATTCCTCTTGATGTAACACCAAAGAATTTGGGTTGACTTAAACATAGAAATGAAACTAAAGGACCAAGTGGAATCCTCCAGTACATACTCGTTGTGGATTCTAACTATCATGGAAAATGTTGTCATTATGATCTTGAAAAAGTGTATGAGAGATGGTGTGGTCCATGTGGAATATGAATATGATTTATTTGTATCCTGGAAAATGATTTCTGTCTATTACGTTGGGTAAATGTAGTATGATTTATTGATTTTCTTGCCCAGCAGAAACAATTTCATTACATTCCCGTTTAACAGCTTTAGTTTGTATTCTGCTTGTTGCAACCATGTCTTTTTTTTCCCCCACATTGTAGGAACTCAAGAAGCATGCATAGAAAAAGCATCTAATGAGTCTAAAGACCGACCTCAATTGATGCGGTGCGAAGGAATGAACCCTCCATACAGTGTGGATGACTCAGGTAAGTTTCTATAAATTTGCATTGATGGCTGTGTCCTTCAATGGTTTTTTAGGATGATTGTATTATTATTTGCCTTATTAGTTGGCTATTTCAACTTCTTTTGTATAATTACTATTTTCACCTTTCCTTTTTAGAAATATCCTTGGATTTGAATGTCCTTCAAAGTGCTGATGCTAGTGATGGACCAGATGAAAGTGCAATGCAATCTCCTGCAATTGCTTCCTGTGGTAAGAATGTGTCAGAAAAGGATAAAAACTCGCCTTTTGAAAAGCGCTCCCCGATTTGGGGAACCCTTGAACATATGGAAATATTTCAAAAGATGCCACAACGTCCACACTTTAGTCCTTTGGTAACGTCTAAGGAGGATAGTCGGGAAGGGTTAGCTATAGGACAGATGGTGATATTTTCCAGTGTGGTGGAGAAAATATCGAAATTGCAATTTAGGGATCCTAGAAACATAATCGATAGCAGTTTGGAAACTCTTTCTGAATTGGAAACGCATGGCTTTGACGTTCGCCCACTAAGAAGACGTCTAAATGAGTTGCTATCAAAGAAAGAAAACCAGGGACAGCTTTTGGAAAAATCGAAAGGAGTTGAGATGAGGATCGCGGAGCAGTGTCTTGAGAAAAGAAAAATTGGTGATGAGATTCGTGAGATCAGTAAGAAGATGGAGGAGTTACAAGAAAAGTTTGCATTGGCTATATCCATGGAGAAGATGACTGATTGTGAGATTGATAGATTGAAATCGGAAATGGGTGTCATAGATCAAGATCTTCAGAATACCCGGCATGATTTTGAAAAGTTAGCTGCAGACCCGTGGTAAGTGGCATGTTTTACCTTTTGGTCTCTTTTGCTTCGATGTTTTTAATTCTGGGATATGTCAATCAGAATGATCATCGTAAGCTAGCTAAATCTTTGCTTTTTTATGTTACAATTATGTACTCCAGCACTCCTATGCTGCGTGCTTGTAATTGCACTATATGTAAGGGTAAACTATGTTTGCACTTTCTTGCCAACTGATTAAGCTCTTGGAAGTAGGCCTGTTAGTGGATCGAAGATCCAAGATTATTCAAATCTGGTGAATGTCAGATCAAATTTGGATATCTCTAAATGGTTCAATCCAATCCGAAAACAAATCATTTTCATACTTTTGCTTTTCCCTAGGAGTGATGAGACATTGCTAGAAAGAAGTGCTCTCAATGTACCAAGTCCAGCTCCTCTCCAATTTTGGCCCGGAATTTTTTTTTTACAATCCCCCTTTATAATTGGGACCGTTCATTTTGTTTAGCTAGTTGAGAACATCAAAGTATACCGAAAATTAAATTTATTGGACATCATTTGTTGATATGATTTTGGAACACATTATCTTGCAAAAATAAGATTGCAACACTGGAACAAAACCTATTTTTACTATTTTCTCGCAAGGCAAGTGTTTTTTCGAAATCCACTTATAAATGATCAACTTGATTTTTGGCATGTTTGATGCTCTCTGTTGCTAAAAACATGAGTAGTCCCGATCAGTGAAGTGGGATCGGAATTTTTTTTCCCAGACCAGAATTGGGGGGGTTGTTTTCTCCATTCCATTTGAAAGGATTGGAGAGAAGCCGGACTCCAATTTATGTAGCATTTTTCCTGGGCAAGCAGCTCTCCGGTTTTCTCCATCACTTACTGTGGCAAGTGTTTTGTGGGTTTTTACTCAGATTGTCTTTTTTCAGTGTGGGTTCTATTTAAGCCTAATAAGTTGTATGTGCAGTGTGTGGTTTGATCTTTCGATTTAAGCCTGAGTTGTCTTTTTTCAATGGGTACTATTTAAGCCTAATTTTTTATTTTTTATTTTTTATTTTTGAATTAACATAGAAGAATGTCTATATAATGGGACCGTTATTCACATCTTTAAGTTTGAGGATTAAAGAATGAATATGCTGAAAATGTCTATTGGAGATTAAAGGATTCCGTGCTATCGAACTTCAGGTCGCCAAATCTGGGTTTGGATCTTGTATTTGGATGCAGGTTGCAAATAGATAAAAAGGCAAGACAAAAGTTAATTCGCAAAATGATGTTTTCAGGCACTATAATTTTCTACCCTTGTTTTGCAGGTTCTTGATTAGGGCATGTTTTTTTTTTAAGACTTGGGGTGGTTCCTAGAGCCAACATTGAACTAAAGTTCGAGATATGGCTGCTTTAGGTTACTGACGGTCTATAAATTTGAGGAGCCCCTCCCACATTGGTACCCCTTCCAATAGTCAAACAAAAAGGGTCCAATCTTTTAACTTTTGTTTCGTTTTAGGCTCCTGAAAAGTCTAAGGCTGGCCGGACCCAGGAGGGCTTGTAGTGAGCGATCGAGCCATTCATTTCAACAATCAATGGTTCAGATATGTTTGTATACTCTTACCAGTTAGAGTGCTTAGGTGAATCTGGACCATTGATTGTAGAGATCAACGGTCAAGAATGCTCACTACACACCCCAAAATAAAAGAATTCTCTTCTGGTTTAGGACTCAATTTATGACCAAACTTCTAGTAACACTTGGGTTTGCGATGCTGGAGAAAATTACACTCTCCCATTGCCTGTTCATCTTTGAAATCATTTGTGCCCGATGATGGAAAATGATTTCATCACATGACGTTAGATACTCTCTCTATCCCATTTTTTAAGTGTCCACTATGGAAATTTGTGCATTTTCAAACCCTAGAAAATTATGGTTCTCTTTATAATTTTTTTTATATTCTTTACACTAAATTAAAGTGCCCATCGAGTAATCACTTTAATTTGGTGTGCAAAAGATTTTAAAAAATTGTATTGATATATATTTTTTTCATCAAAGAAAATACATTTTTCCCCAAGGAGACTTAAATTGGGACGGACGGAGGAAATTTTGAGATCATTATTCTATTCTAGTCGTGATCACCGAAACAGAATGATGTGAGCTTCTCTTTTATCTTAACTAGCGATTCACATATGCTCAAATATCGATCGTCATACTAGTTAAAATTAATCGTCAATAGTTTTTGAAAAAATGGTATCCGCTCATAATTATGCTATCGGATTATGATTATAATCACGCAATTACAATTATCAATTTATCTGCAATCATGTTGATATAGATTTTGTACATCAAAATCGTTAACCTCATCAACTACCATCATCAGTCACGGCCATCACATTTTGAAATGTTTTTTTGCCTCAGTCTTTTACTTCTTTTTTTTTTTTTGCACTATTTCTATTGAGTAGTAACACTTTAATTATTCTCTTGTCCTCGTCATTTGGTTTCTATCATATTTCCCAGTCCTTTGGTCCAATACTATGAGGTTATTATTATAGTTGGCTCAAACTGTTCCATAAATTATATCCATTGCCGCCATCAACTCAGCTATCCAATTTTTGGAGTGCTTTTTAATGATTTTGTATCATTTATTTAGCAATAGTCACTAATGAAACTCCTTGGAATCCGAAATTAATGGAGTAGTTGCTTGTTAAATATTGTGGATCCCATTTTAGAATTTTAAGTCAAGTATTTATTTTTTTGGGTCCCACAATACAATAAAGAAATCAAAAAAGGTTGAAGAAAGATCTAGGGCAAAGAAGTCTTTTTACAAGTTGCATGACAAATCTGTAACTCCTCTTTTACAATTGGTTCAGATTTATATTAGATGTAGCTATTATTTACGTATACGCTATAAAGTCATTAGTACAATAATATTCTTTTGCTAGAAGCATAACCAAGTATGTGACAGAGACTTTGCACCTATCCCTAGAAGAGAATTGACAAATCACATTAGATATACAAAGTTTTAGAAGAAAACAATAGTGAAAATCCCTTGATACGATATCGTTAAAGGAACTCTTAATGTAATAGTTAGAATAAAACATATGATCTATACCTGATACAATATAATACGATAGAGATGAATTTATTTTTGCTACGAAACAAAGAGAGGATAATGTTTTACGTTTCATTCGTTTTAGTCTATGAATTTTGGTAGTAATTTGTGATGGTTTCTGTTGCAGGCTCTGCAGAATCAGCAGGCTGTTGATTATCCAAGTTTCAAGCTTGTAATCGTTGGCAATGGCGGAACATAACCTGTTTTGTTGCTGAAAAAACGTGCCGTAGAACCCGGATAATCTTAATATGCCTCTATAGCCCCGAGTAGAAATTCAAAGCAAAATATTCTATCTGTGCACTAGTTCGAATTAATTTCTAAGTGTCCGAGAGCAGATGTTAGAACTGTGAGGTGCGATTCCATTCCCATATAACACTGTACTTATGGGTCACATCTTCGTTTTTTGGACATTTATCTCCCCTTCTGAAAAGAGCAATCTGGGAGGCAAATCCCGGTTCCTTGTCTGCAGCACCACCAACTCCACTGAATTCAACACTGTAGTTGTGCCTTGCAGCAAGTTCAGAAGCCCAACGGCCAAACTGTTCACGAGTCCACTCAAACTTGTGGTCATGGTTACGGAACTTACAAGATTGGGAATGGTTATTATCGTCAGGATCCTCCTCTAGGATTTGGGGAGAAGAACCCTGGAGTATCACGTTGTACTCATAGTTTGGTGTGGAGACAATTAGAATCCTCGGACAGAAGTTACTTAGCACAATGTCGCCGAATAAGTGTGCTTGGTCTTCCTCCATGTGCTCGATCACCTGTTAATTATCACAACAATGACCAATGTAGGAATCAATGAAACAAGAAATCATGCATACATTGAGTTACCAAAAAATTCATCAAAAAGGTAAAGGTAAGTGTAAAGGAAACAAATGCAAGAATCTTCAATGGAAAGTCTAGTGATGGTACCCAGTCTGTTCAAGGAACATTATGCAGAAAGTGAGAGTCTGTTCTTCGAAGTGTGAAGCTAATAACCAGCTCAACAGACATCCATCAAAAAGGCAATTTCTCTACTAGCATTCTGATTGGAATTGGTAGGGTTTAATACACAGACCAAAGTTCCGAAAAAAAATTTACCTAGTCCAAAGGGCACTAAAGATGGTCTTCTAAATGATGTCTCACAAGCCTAGTCCAAGTAACTAGCAGTAAACATCAGTCCCAAGAGCAATGAAGGAATTTGAATGACTGCAAAGAAATGCAACATCAAATCACACATGGGTACCCCCAAGAAGCACGGGCACTTTAACACTGGACACTTTCCTGACCTCCGCTAGCACTTTGGCAACACTTTTTTCGGAACCCAAGGAAACGATCTACATTTTTTGGAACACAACTAGGTGCAAGCATTTTCAAGCATTTATGAAATGAATGCATCATGTGGATTACAAAATTTATGATGCCACCCTCTTTGGCAATATACTTGAATTACCTTTCAGACAATTCCATATCCAGTCTCTTGCACAATTGATCAACTGAAAGGACTCGATGAATTCATCAAGATCTTTTGTTCACATAGGGTACTGACTGACTCAAGAAAATGATATTCTATAATTGTAACCTATATAGCACTGACACGGGCACGGACGGGGGACATGGGATTTCAAAAAAAGGGACACGGACACGGCAAAATAAATAAAATAAAGTAACATTCATTATATACCAATGGAAAATATAGTTATGTATAAGCATGAAGCTTCAATATATATAAACAAGCATCATACATGCATCATATTGCACTTTCAACCCAAAATATTTTAAGGAATACATATTTAGCCCCCAAAAAAATAAAAAATTGCATATTTAACCCGTCATATTCCCAAAAGTGTCGTCCCCCGTGTGTCCCGTGTTGGACACTAGGATATGCCGGCCTCTAAGAGTGTTGGTGCTTCATAGATTGTAACCAAATAGCATCGACACAAGGGCGTAACGCGACATCAACAAGACACTGATACTGTGACACGTGTATTTCAAAAAATAGGAGCACGCGACACATTGGGGTACATGTTTCCAAAAGTTCTTTATGTATAGCGTCATACAAAAAAGAAAAGAAGAAAAAAAAAAGAGAGTAGAAGAAGAAGAAGAGGCTGTGAAATAGTGAATATGTAACACTATATATACTTACAATAATGTTTATCATTACATCAATAACAATAGTATATTAACCAAAAAGCATTTCATCATTAATGGTCTTTATAATTAATAAACAATCAACCCGTAAGGTCAGTAACACAAAATAATAAGAATCCCTTAAGTTTAAATTAGAGTCTACGTATGGCAACCCAATCCATCCCACATCAGAAAAATATCAAAAGTTAATTCGATATATAAGGAAACGCAAGCAGTTATGGTATAACTCGAGGTTAACCTTTTGAGTCATTTGTTTAGGTTAAAGGTTAGAAGGTCAGCTAGCACATGTCGTTACACTACGACTCTACTGTTTTGGTTAACACCCTCGACATGTTTTGCGATTATCCCAAGAGTGTCTGGATCAATTTTTAGAGTAACTTCAGAGTATCCAAACGGAAAAAGTCGAGAAAAAATTGGACATTTTAGATTTGAGTGTGGGACACGTGTCCAGAGAGTGTTGGTGTCTGAAACTGGGTGGGGACCTCCGACGAAGTGTCCATGCTAACTATTATTCACCGGTTATTTATTTTTTATAGGTGACATACACGCAAAAATACCATTTACAGGCCTCACATACCCTAGAACTCCATCACTAAGGTTATGAGCATAGTTGTCAAAACATGAATCAAATCAAGAATCAAGTGTCCCGTTTGGAATCGTGAAACACTCCAACTCGATATGATTTCTAGATTGTCTAGAAATATAATTTATGCCTTTGGATGGCAAAAGTATTTCATAAAATTAAATTATTCCAGGCATAAATCCTTAAGAAAATTGTCTTAGGTGACGAATTCAAGATCACGTGATCCAATAGGGAACACTGTTTGCTTGTATCACAAAAGATGTAAAACAAACGACTACTCCCTCCATCTCATAAAGAATGTACAAAATCGATATCTACACCTTCCAAAAAATTATCAGTATTTTGTAATTATATTACTTTTAGAATTTACAACATTCTACTCTTTTTTTTTTATAGAAAATGATTCAAATATCCATTTTAAGGTCTTTAGGATTGTTATGTCCAATCTTACGCGTGAGTTTATGGAACAACAAATTAAGGTACATCATACAAGAATAAATACACAACATAAATTTCAGAAGAAACTTTTGTATTTTGCACTAAAACTGAAGTCTATCTACACCTATTTAAAAAAGAACTTTCCCAACCAACATAATGAAAAATAACTAAAAATATTTAAAACATTATGTTTTAATTCTTTTACCTTCATCAAATGGATGAATAATAAAACATTTGCAGATCATTTAATCCTATTACTCTCCTCAAAAGGCTTTCAATACTCAAATTGCCACACTTTCAGTTATCCCACTAGATGACTTCAGATAATTCCTTTTGTAAGTGATACATGCCATTATGCTAATAAAGTACATCATTTTTGGGTGTATCAAACTGAACAGTATGATACATATCTGAATCATAAAAATTTCGTTCTACAACGATTCACATACAGATACGAATCCACAGCTTGGTGTATAAATCGGATCATAAGATACATATAATGAAGGGCATGGTTCTGATAACAAAGGTTATGAGATTACAGAAAATGGGAAATCCAATTTCATTAAAACTAAAATGTTCATGTGTAAAACTAAAGAGTTACTTCATAGCATGCAATTAAAAGCAAGGAAAGGTTGTAACAGTACCCTTCAATGCATTTATTAAAACCAGCTGTAAATCTAATCAGTATTCTTAGATCAGAAAGAGAACCAAGTACCTCTAAGCAAGTGCCAATGTCAAAGCCATATAACCTAGAGTCAAAAATGGTGATGGAACCATCATACAGCAGCACAGATTTGACAACAGTACTTGACGCAGTAGCATTGGAATTCGTACTTAGTTTTGAATGGAGTATCTGCATAATCCATAAAGAACAATAGCTGTAATAAGATTTCAAGCACAACAAGTGAACCATTCTATGAAAGAATTACTAGTTTAAATCAACCATACACATGCCATTTTATAAACAAAGATGGAAAGAAAGTTGCACTATGACTGCCCCTACACTTTACAGGAAACAAATAACTTGGGGTCAATCCAAACCAAGAAGATTTTTATCCTAAGCGCGCAAATGAACACGACTTTATCTCCATGGCTTCTTATCCTAAGCGCGCAAATGAACACGACTTTATCGCCATAGGCTCGTAGCTACCGAGTCCAAAACCATCCCTAAAAGTGTATGTGGAATAAATAAATGGAAAGCAAACAATTAGTACTGTGCCCCACACCATGTCTCAAGCAGATATGGAGACGACCAGGGCTGCACCAAAGTGATGAATGGTATATTGGGCACAAATTAATTTGTGATTATGATTTGTGCCATGTTCTTTATAATTTCCTTCAGTTCCTATTGATGGAAATCTGAACAACAAGAAGTAGAAACTAGATCTAAACTTAGATTAAAATAATTGACCTTTGCAGCACGTGCAAGACTCTTTTGGGAAAGATCAACACCAACAATTTTCTCCAGAGATGTCGGGCATTCTAGCAAGGATTCCAGTAAACTTCCAGAGCCACATCCAAAATCAACCTGCAACAAAACCAGAAATCAAACTTAAACCTTAAGATCAGTTTAGAATTCTGAACAAATCAACAAGGGCTAAGCCACAAACCAAAGAAGAAGCACAAGATTCTTTAATATGTTGGACTGCATAATCTACACGTTGCTTTGACAAAGGGGGACTGAATAGAGCCTGCTCCATTCTGTCCTCCAAGGGTTCTGTCACCCGCAACAGAGTTATGGTGCACTCTAAGCTGCAGCCTCCTGCCATGTAAACATGGAAAAAGTAACTTGAGTAGGGGACAATTTTGTACACTGTCCAGTGAGGTGAAATGCATGTTTATCCTCTCCGGAACCAGGTATTCAAGTAAACCTCCAGTCCTCCACATTCATCCACAATATTTTCTTTATCAAGTGATTCACGTTTCCATTATCCTAGTAGTATATGTCATAGACTCTTATATATGTACAAACTATGAAGTACCGGAATCGTACGCTCAACCCTCAGTTAGGGTTACCAGTTATGGGATCCGTGTCCAACATGTTTTGTTGGATATTCACCTGACAATCACAATTTGTAATATGTATTTACCATGAACTACGGATAGAACACCTATATTATGCATGGAGAGGCAAAAGGCACATTGAAGACATCGGGACAAATAGAAAAAAGAAATATATCAACAATTTTTACAGAATATGCCTAGTCCCTGTGTCCTTAAACTGAAAATTAGATGGATCCGACAATTAGACATATCTTCCCCTGACACCTATACTGGAATCATATAACATAGCTTGTAATTGGACAAGAGGACATTACACACTAATCACGTGGTGGATAATATTGATATTGCCAACTTTTGCACAAAGTAAGGGCGACGAACTTAACTTGCTGCTCAACAAGGAATTCTCTGTGACAAAAAATATGGCAGAGAGAACTTATATCTATTTCTGAATAATAATAAAAAGTTACAATACTCAAGCTTAAATACAGAAAACCTATAAACTTGTACCTAAAATAGAATATTACGAGAGATGATTACACCTAATCTATACCTTACATAGAAGACCCCAAAGGGAGATGATTATGATATTATCACCAATCGATTCTATGCTTAAAATAGAAGATACGACAAGAGATCACGATACATATGCATTCACACCCTCTAAAGAGATGATTACGATATTATCACGAGACGATTCTATGCCTAAAATAGAAGATACAATGAGAGATCACGATACATATACATTCACACCCCCCAAAGAGAGATGATTACGATATTATCTCGAAACGATTCTATGCCTAAAATAGAAGATACGACAAGATCACGATACATATACATTCACACACACCCTCAAACTCAGGATGCGAGTACATAGAGCATCGAGTGTTTGCCAAGTAGAAAGCGGAAACGAGCAGTCGTGTGGGTCTTTGTAAAGAAGTCAGCCAACTCCAAACTAAATAGTGCAAACAGAGGTTTTCCCAGAGATGTAATAGGGTCGTCGGAGATGCTAGGGTACCAGCGAACTGCGTTCAAAGTGAGATGATGAAGACTAGGGGTGTGCACGGGTCGGGTAGGGTCGGGTTTGTGCCTCACACGTCACCCAACACAATAAGTTTGGGTCTAAAATTATCTCACCCGATTTTGAACCGAACACGCATTGGAACCAAAGAAATCAGGCAACTCAAGTAGTGGTCAGGTTATTTGGGTCTTACCTTAGAGGAAGAAAAATTTACATATCTAAAGATGAAAAGAAAATGTAGACGATTTTGGAGGAAGAAGGCTGGAGATGGGGAAGAGAATACGATGGCCGTGCCCTTGAGCTTTTCTGCCATGGAGCTTTACTACGTAGTGCGAGAGAGAGAGAGAGAGAGAGAGAGAGAGAGAGAGAGAGAGAGAGAGAGAGAGAGAGAGAGGAGGAGGAAAGTAGAAGTGAGAGAACATTTAAAGCCATATAAAGTATATTGGTTAAAGAGGAAAAAAAACGTTATAGAGTCATAGCTACTATAAATTACAAAACATTGGGGTTGGAGATGGGATGGGAAAAGATATTAGTAAAGAAAAAAATAGATGCATGGTCTCCTTTTTGTTGAGTTTCCCACGAATTCTGACTCCTTTTGTACCTATTTCCATTTTCCAATAGGTAATGAAGTGTACTTGTTCGGCTGTAGAGTGAAAAGCGTGTACAGAAGTGAGAATGGCTATGTATATCATGTGTGTATTCATGTTGAGGATATATACATGGCTAGGGTTGGGTTACATGGTTTGGGCAAAGGTCAATCCGCCAAGCAACCCAAAAACCAAAATTTACTTAAAATCTAACTGCTGTCCAACCGACCGGAACTTCAAAACCGCCCGAAACCCTTCGGGTCGGGCAGGTGGGTTACTCGGGCGGGCGGTTTTGAGAGTAGAAATGTTGAGGCAGGAAGCTGAGAAGCCAGAACATATGCAAACAGGTGCAGAGCAGAGGAAGAACCGATGCAGATTCAAATGCAGAAGATTCAGATTCAAATGCTGATTCAAAAGATGCTGATTCGGATTATGGTTGAGAATAAAGAGTGTCATAGAGATTTCTGAAGCAAAAGCAGCGAAACAAAACTAGAAATTAGAGAGACAGAACTACAGAGATGTGAAATCAGAGAAAAAGAGCCTGAAATATCATGATACGTTTCTGAGAAGATACAAAGGAACGGTATTACATATGTGTGCCTAGCAGACGGCAGTGAAGCTAAGGCCGTCCACCGGAGAGCGAAAATTCGACTGGCCTAGATCTTATGGCTCCAATACCATGTGACAAAACAAATGGGAGAGAGAACTAGTACGTAATTCTGAATAATAACAAAAGGTTACAATATTCAACCTTAAATAGAGAAAACCAAGAAACCTATACCTATAATAGAAGATTACAAAGAGATATGACTACGGTTAATCCATGCATTAAATAGAAGACCACAAAGAGAGATGATTGCGATATTATCAAGAAACAATTATATGCCTAAAATAGAAGATACGAAGAGAGATCACAATACATATACATTCACCCCCTCCAAAGAGATATGATTATGATATATTACGAAATGATTCTATGCCTAAAATAGAAGGTACAATGAAATTACAATACATATACATTCACATTCTCACCATTTTCTTGTTGTAGTTAGCTGCATAATGTGATAAAACTTGATTAAGTCAACAAATTAGGCAATGACTCACCTGGAGTTAAAACTGGAAGAATTAAGGAAGAATCACGAGCCGAAGCTAGAATCAAATCTTGAGGAGGGGATTTCATATAGAACCTTGCAGACTGACCAACAGACATTTGTGTCACAACTGATTCAAGGCAGGAAATCACAGAACCAGACCCTATCTCAAACTCGAAATCTTCCGTGCTTTCAATAAGTTCTTTCCCATGTTCTCCTCCAGTAACTAAACATATTGAATAGACTACAGATACCAACGACCCATTAGATGGAGAGACTCCCGAATCTGGACCTTTGATGTCTATGGAGCCCACTGTAACTCCCAGCTGATTTACACAAGCTGGATCTAACGCTCTATCTTCCACTTGAACCCCAATGCTTTGCCAATGAGTGTACACAGATACAGCCAGAGAAAACTCTTTAATGAAGAGTTGGGAATCAAATTGGATGTCAAGAATGTCTCCACAAGAGGTCAGCTCCTCTAAATCCATATCTAGTTTCTTAAAATATTTGTTCAACCATGAGAGAACTCTCAAAGAAGCATTCTGGAAGGCATCATTCTGCTTCTTAAAGGATTGTTTAGGTGAACACTCAATAATCAAATCTTGACACCTGGAAAATATTTTTACTTCACAACTAAAAGTCTCTCTGGATCCAATGGGAACACTACCACTGATATCATTTGCACCTTTGTTTATTACTTGGTTGCCTGACTCAGTAACCTTCAACTTCTTCTGTGATCCAGGAAACTCTGCCAATGATTCCAGGGGATTACTTACGATAGAGAAGACAGGTTCAGATAAACGGTGCTGACGGCAGAATGTACAGAGGAGATCTCTTGGAAATGAACCCCTCCAATTGGTTCGCGAAGTGAATGCTCCAGGCAACTCTGCTGCAAGTACAGCATCTCTAGACAATTTGTAAAGCCCACAAGGTGTCTTACTTAGAAGTAGCCTGCAAAACGTGAAGTGTAACCTCAAACAATGCAAATCTAAATATATTTACTGGCTCACAAGGTTCATAATAGTGAAAGCATCATATGAGGAGAGATTATAACCTTTCACCATACAAGACACTGAATATATTTCCAAACAGGATGATAAAGCAGGCAAATTCCACAACACCAGCATGTTACAAATGACAATGGCACATGCCGGTGGTTACCAGCATAAACGGATGATGCTACAGTGCAAATTTCAGGAAAAAGTCAACCTTCTTGAAGTATCAGTATCAGAAATCTTATTAGCACTGGTCACTAGCTTTATTTTTCTGCCTTTTTAACTGTTAAAAACAGTTTTTGCCACTTTTTTCCTCAAAGTTACAGGGGTATCAGATAGCATAAAATGCACTAAGATTATGTGAGAATTAATGCAATACCATAAAACTGTAGTTATATTTTCTTATGAAAAGAATTGAAATGACTAACTTGTTACTTGTTTTTTTGACTGGCAAAGGAAAATTTCATCATCATAACATAAAAAATGAAATAGAGAACACTAGGAAAAGAAACGTTGAGAGAGTTTCGAAGAGTTTTAGGACAGAGCATTGAAATGATTAACTTGTGAATGACAGCTGTTATTCAGCTTAGCTTTAAATACAAGAAAAAGAAACAGCATGAAATAAGGCTTCTCTAACCTCGAACTAATTTTCATCATTTTGATCGATCATTAAGACATGACAAACTCACTCACTCTCATTGCTTGGCCTTTGAGAAAGTCCCAAGTTCAACTTTATTGGTTGCCAATCAACTTCAAAGAATCATTGAAGCACATGCTTTGGCTAAATAACTTACCCGAAGTATGTATTATTTGGTGGGAAGAGTGGTGAAAAAAAATGAGAACATAATACCCTTTATAAAGCCTATTAGCCTACAAACCTATGAAGCATGGATACTCTATTTTGCCCTCCATATCACGTATCATGCGCATATCGGATACGGATACGCTCTGGATCCGTTATTTAAAGTATCCAGAATTTAAATTTATTTTTTGGTATTTGGATGCTTTTGATACAAGCGGGGTAAATATGTTATTACTTGAAATATGAAATATGTGGGTTAAAAGCCTCGTTAGGGCTTTATATGTATTTTTCCCCCAAAGCAAATCGATTGGCAGAGATAAAACAACGATCGACTTAGAGCAGCAATCTCTCTGTGTGTGTATGTACATATATACTGTACATATACTTGAATATAGCAGAAAAATTATATATATATATATATATATATATGATCAACTTCTAATGAGGGATCCCTCATTTTATTTAAAATGAGGACCTCATGCTTCCCAACCAAATTTTGACGATCTGAACCGTTAGATGTGTTTAAAATGTATTTTTAATATATATAAAACATATTACATTTATTTTTATATTTTTTATTTAATGTATCCCCAACATATCGTATCTGACTTTTTGGAAAAATCACATATCCGCGTATCGTATCATATCCGTATCTGTGCTTCATAGTACAACACAATAGTTTATATTGACAATACTAGAGACTAGAGATGCAGCGAAATGAAATTTTCAGGAGATGATTGTACAGATGTAGCTGAAACATGTGGTTCAAGCATAGTTTTATGTATAAGAGGTGCAAACGACTTCTAGAGCACAAGACCTGTAATATGTGCGCAAGGACACATCTTCATAGACGAGGTCACTAGACTTCCATTTGTATCCAATAGATGCCAAAATTGCATCACCATATACAAGCTGGCCAGATAAGTAACTTCCTCTTTTATTTAAGGATCCTTTGGGATAAACAGATTCTGTTGAGTCTAGAAGTCCTGATGACAGATCCCCCAGACATGACTTGGGCGCACAGAAGTACAATCTCATCTCTGACGAAGCTTTGCCAACAGTCCTGCAAAAGAAATGTGCAGTTTCTTCAAGTAAATAGATGTTCATAGAGGACACATCATTCCACCAAGGCAAGGGGCTTAGGTATGGAAATTCAAGTCAGCTTTTCGATCCCCAACCTGTCATGACCCATTGTAAATTTTTGGGCCAAACCGAAATGTGGTAGAGCAAGTTTACAAAAAACAGATGAACTAGAATTTTGTTTGACATCAACAAATCAGAGAGTTTCAGCCTATACTGTCTCCATCTGACCTACCCTTGTTTATCTTCCTCACAAGGCAGACTCTCACTACTCTCTGTACTCTTCTCCCTCTCCTTGTCTAGTCTAGCTATTAGTATTTTAAGCCCAGTTATTTACCCGAGTTTTTCCAAATATAAAGGATGTTCCCGGTGTTGTTGTGAACATTTATAGCATAGCATGTGTATGTTTATCAGCTACGCGCATATGCATGTGTTACACACTGACAGGAACTCTCTGCTTTCTTAATCATACTATAGGTATTCTTACTCCCCTACTAATCAAGCCGAGGAATCATACTATGCGGAGGAGGACTCAATCTTCCATTACATGGTTCTTCCTGACACAAGTTCAAGTCGAAGAAAAGAAATCAATCCCTCAAAAAAGGAATTATTTAGTTAGGGTCTACATCCAGGCACCAGTCCCATTCCCAACCTGTTCACATCCCTCATCCTCCTTCGGTATTCCAAATATGATTCTCCAAGCTAGAGGCTAGGTTCCAGATATAGTTTTCACAGTTCCAGACATGGTTTTGTTCTATGTTTGTTAATCTTTAATGAGAAAGATGTGAGTTCATGGATTGTTTTATGGATTGTTGAATACCCATATGTGATCCCATGTACATTGTATGGATGCATTAAATCCAAGAACAGACATCATCAACTATGGTCTTGACACACACGTAAGACTAGTAAATCTAAAATGACTGTACGTTTGCTAATGAGCCACAGTTATGTCAATACATGTTGGTCCAGTGACTCCAGTTGTATTCTCAGGTAAAAAATGTAATCGATCAGCTTCAAAAGCAGAAAATAAGTGGAACAGTCCTCTGGATCAGCTTCATGTCAATATGGCAGTTACGTAGGTGAAACCCCACCAAATGGCATCTTAATGGATCCAATAAAATTGGGGCAAAAATCAAAAGGGAGTGTATTCAGAAAACGTGAAAATTATCTTGAACAATAGGCCGATTCTAACTACACCCTGTATTTAGAAAACGTGGAAATTCTCTTCAACAATGGGCCGATTCCAACTATACCCCTTCATTTCTCTTGACAACCCACACCCTCTCTAAGGGGTCACTATCACAATAAGGGGAAGGGTGGAGAGAAATAAGGTGGTGTATCCAGAGTGACCCATAAGCTATGTAGCCCAGACACTTCATCGGAGGTCAGGTACCGGTGTCACCGTGTCAGACACCGACACTCTCTAGACAGGTGTCCGACATTCAAATCAAAAGTGTCCTATTTTTTCTCAATGTATTTAGGTTGGAGGCTCCAGGGATACTTTAAAAAATGACCTGAATATTCTTGGGGCACTCGTAAAACAAACCAGGGTGCTAAACGAAATAGTAGACTCTAATTAAAATTTAGGCAAGTTGAACTTTCATATATGATGATGGTGGTTCATTGATTCTAAAGACAAATAAATGATGAAACGCTTTTTGTTCGAAAACTTACGCGAATTATAAATATATAGGTTAAATATGGTGTAACATCTTTACAACCTATATATTTTATTTTTTATTCACTTAATAGTGTACATTAACATTTTATAAAAGCGTCTCCCCCAGTGTCGTGTCTTCCAATTTTTAAAAATTTACCTGTCGGAGTGCCGGTGCCGTGTCTGTGTAGGTGCTACATAGCCCATAAGAATATAGTCCATGTGTCCTTATTTGTTGGTCGATTCCTACTTATTAAGAGAAAATCACATTGCACTTGTCATGATTTGATTTTCCTTTTTTGCCCTTTTAAGTTTTTTGGAAACATTGTCATTCTCTTTTCTATTGAAGGGTAAAAGAGTAAACTCATTTTTCCCATTATTTTTGCCCAGGGACAATCATTTTGGGACAGTAAAAATCGTCAAAAGGGACCAAGTGAATAACAAATGGGGAGTAGAAGAAAAAGAATATGCACATTAACCATAGTCAATTTATGTTCTCATTACCTGGAAACCAAAACCGTAGAAGCATCACTTAAACCAAGTTTTTGAGCAATAACATCCGGGTAATAATCGTTTAGGGCAATCTTGAGCATCAAGGATATAGCAGTCTTTTCAACGGAGCATGGAATTAGGATTGCTGAAATCCAAATACTTCCAGCCAAGCTTGATTGCTGGTTGACTAGAGTCTGCATAATCTCAGGAGGGTATGGATTTCTTCTACGCAATGAAAGCTGATCTTCATGAGTAGACACTGAACCAGATCGTTGAGCAGCCTTCAGCACGAGTGGCATAATCAACAGTGGATCTGACTCAACCTTGGGATTTATGGTTTTACACAAACTACTGAGCTTTGCATCATAGACAGCAAGGACGGATATTGGAACTAGACAACTGAGGTGCCCCACCCTCTGCAAAGCTGCTCTAAAGTGACAGCTCAGGGGATGAAGAGATGAAAGGAACTTCACCAATGAAACATTAGCAAAAATAGTCAATCTAAACTTCCAACATCCAAATAAACTGATTTAAGTACAAGTGGCAAACATATCCCAAGATCGATGAAAAAACTACATTAACTGAGATGCAAAAAAATTCCACCACAATTTCCCTCACTCCATAAAGTACAGCCAGCAAAAAAAAAATGCTATTAAAGAACTACGCATCAACCAGGAGAGTCTTACGTAGACCAAAATAATTGGGCCTTAATAACCGAAATGATTAGAGATACTTTGTCATTTAACAAAAATAACACGACAAAAAATCACAGAACTTTATTGGAATGCACTATTTCATCAACAATAGCAAATGAACCCTCTCATATGTAAGACTACATAAAAAAAAAAATGCCGAGTTGGTTGTTGGATTTGTCAAGTTTTTCACAAGAGATAGCAATTACCCATTATGGACTTTGGGAAACATGGGAGGATGGAAATAGTTGTCTGATAACAACATACAATTATGCAACAGAAACATGGGAGGATGGAAATAGTTGTCTGATAACAACATACAATTATGCCTCTGTTGCAGTATCCCTCAGTTCAGTCAACCCGCTACAATTGGCGTGATTCATGTGTAATACATACGAACAAGTACCAAAATAGGACCTTTCAGAAATTTTGTCCCTAAATAATGACACTATCTTCATCCATATTACTGGCTTTGAAAACGTTACACAACACTAATCTTACCTCCATGGAAATCTGTATCTCATTTCCTTCCTGTTTTGCAAGAGTCCTATCTTTAAACGTGAAAGGGAGAGTGCTCAGTGTTGGGACTTGGGAGGATAATTTGGAGGGAGCTTCTTCCTTTTGTACTTTGATTGTTCCCACATTTGTACCAGTAGATCTGATTTAGTAATGTTTCCATTGCTTCTACGAAATTTTTTCATGTGGATCCAATCTCATGGACTTCCAAAATTTTCAGCGATTTCAATTGCAGGCAATCAATTAAAATGGCTTCATTGTTGGCACTCCTTGATGATTTTTCACCGAATCTGAATGTTAGGGACAAGAGGGTGTCATGTTTTCGCTTCATTCGACCAGAACATCTCAAGCAATTCATTTTTCCCAAGATCACAGTTCATCTAGCCATTCCCCCTTTTCCATATCACAAAAGAAATTTTTAAAGCAGTATTGGCTCTTTGAACAAAGACTTTCAAAACGGTCTTTAGCTCATAATAGTCTCATGGCCAACAATTTTTTCCAAAAAATGAGACCTTCGCAACCTTTGGCCCAAATGAAGTATTTGTGTGTAAGAGGACGAGGCATCTTTGAACCACTTCTTGCATCCACCTTAGCCTTCCATTTATGGAACTAGTTCTTGCTAATGGTGGGTTTCGGTTTGGGCAGGACGAATTCCTGTTCCAATATGCTTTAACCAAACTTTAGAGGTTTTGGAAATAACAAGAAAACAAAGCTTTGTGGTCTTGCTTAAGTTTTTCAATCTTTTGCTAATGGTAGGTTCTCGTTGGGCAGGACCGAATTCCTGTTCCCATATGCTTTAACCAAACTTTAGAGGTTTTGGAAGTAACAAGAAAACAAAGCTTTGTGGTCTTGCTGAAGTTTTTCAATCTTTTGAGTCACTAGGGGATAAATGAGTTGCTTGTTTTCTTTTTGGGCATCAGTTTCTTTACCATCTAAGGCAATCCAGTTGTTTTTCAATTTCTAGGCATGGAAAGCAGCACATGATTCATAGTACGAGGTTTAGTTTTGTTTGACTTATTTCCTTTGTTTCTATTTTCTTTTAGGGGCAAACACCATATTACATGTCTTTAATACTATTTTTTTTGTTTCCAATCAACAGAAAATAATGCAAGTTTTCTCTCCAAATTCTTCCTATTTAACCTGTATACATTTGACCACCATTCTAAGGGTTGAAAGGGCAAGCAACACAAAACAAGAAGATGTTCTACTGGAAATAAGCTGCAACAAGAGAAAAATAGATATAAAAGCTGGAACACAAACAGTTAAGATCTTCACAATGTTCACCTAAATAAGCTGAAAAAACAGTCCAGGTATCTCCAGGCACTAATGGAAATAAGGAAAGTTTTCCATTGCGAAAAGGAAATCTAGTTTGAGTAGTACTCTACATGCAACTTACCTCATTTGAAAATAAATATGAGAGACGACCAACCAAAGCATCCCACGGATCCTGTGCAGCGGGATCAGCAGCAGGATTGATGCCTAACTGCAAGAAAGAAAAAAGAAAGGGAATGACAGCTTAGGAAAATTCACTTGTAATAAGTCAACTGTCAACCCATGGCTTTGAAAGGGGAAAAAGACAAATCATATGATTCGGAAGATCATGCCTAATGGAGAGCATCTGCCGTCTAACATGAAGCATGTCAAAAAAAACATGGCGGAGTGTTAATACCATTACAATTGGAGAATGCCTAAGATTTCTCATACATCCGCGAATTATACACAATATTTCTTGAGCACATTATCCAGTACCTTTAGAACTTCAGTTCCGATATAGCGTGAAATAGTAGAATATATACATGTATATACTTATACAGAAACATATATAGCTACATATACTTATCATATGTACCAAGAAATTAACCAATTTCAGTGACTTCATTTGTGCTAAGTCCAATTGCCGACACAGCCAAGGTTAGTCCTACTTCATGGTTAGGTAATTATGGTGACTCGAACTTGCGTCTCCGGTGGGGGATGTGGCTAAAGTTTTTGGGTACCCCAAACAACAAGTCTTTCAACAATTGTTACGCATTTGCCAACAAGAGATCATATTAAGGAGACTTTCAACAGGGGCGTGGCCAATCCTTTTTGAGTCAAATAGATAATCCGAGAACTTATCAACATGGTTTAAGGGAAGGAAAAAAGTACCAACACCAATGTAATCGTCACAATCTATGCCTGTGTTCTTCGCTTGCAAAATTTGATGCAACAAGCGAAGGATAGAGTCACTGCTTTAAGGCAACCGGGATCATAAGCCAAACTTTCCCGAATTATTAAAAAAATATGTTTTACATCCTCGGTTAATACTCTAATTTCTCATAGTAGAGTAGAGACAATACAAGCTTTCTTTTCAGGGGAAAGTGAGATAAGCACTTGAAAAGGGGAAGTAGTCAAGTAGGTATTTTCCGTTTTTGTTTTTTTTTTGGCCATTTTTCATGTCATCACCCCAATTTAGTACTGCTGAAGTGATCATCCAATAGGAAAATTGAAGTTAACTTCTGATGATGTCCCTTTAGTAGCAGCCACCCAAAAATTCCATGATTTCAAACCCCAAAATCCTCAAGCTATAGAACCCCAACTAGTGCACGCCTCCACTTATATGAAACAAAGTCTAAACCACAACTAGTGCAGGTCTCAGTTTACAGACTTGTTCAAGTATGTAACGACAGCTTTGAGAATGCCATGACGGGGAACACACGCATAACGTACCTCCATGTGGTAAATATCATGGGTACATGCAAATGTTTGAGAAAAACCCTGTTTTCTCATTGGACGAAACACAAGTAATACCAGATTCAAGACAATCACTGCTATGTCTTCAACACAATGAGACAAACTTGGGACTTTTTTTATAAAAGCGGCTAGCTCTGTCAATATCGAACTTATAGTACCAAAAAAAATCTGATGCCTTCTTTTCGACCTAAGACCCTTGCTCTGCAAACATCAAATTTGCCTCCATAAAGAGGTGACCCAATAGAAGCCTCATTTCAGGCAGGTGACTCAATAGAAGCCTGTTTGCAGGCAGTAAACCATGGGGAAAAGACTTGTTTGGTCAACACAGGCCTGAGAACAGCAGTGGACATGTTTGCTCTTCTTATTTTATGGCAGGTTACCATGAAGTTAGAGGACCACAAGCAAACAGGTGCAGAACCCCATCTAAAGGCATATTGTTGGTAAGGGAACCTCAGGTGATAGTTGCTAACATGAAGCCATAACTTTTCCTCATATGCCTTGGATGAATGACATTCAGAAGTTTGCAAGATTTGGCATACCAATGCAGCAATTTTCTTTGGTTGTAGTACTGTCTTGACAAGAGGAAATTATACGTGAAAAAAATAATAATAGTAAAAATTCAGCAACCATCAAGAAGTTCACTAACCATCAAGAATACTCATCCTCTTAAAACTTAACTTATTTAGTATGAATACTGCCTTCTCATCATTTGATACATAGACAACACTCACCAATACAACAAGAACAGTACCCATAATCCCTAAAGGATAGGGTATGGGCCTGGGAGGAGTGAAGATAGAGTTCAGTTAACCTTTGGCAATATATGCACAAAGTGGCTGCCCTCACAAAGTTTTATCATTGAAATAGCAGTACATGAAGCATAATTGAGGCCTTTGAGGCGCATGCCTCGAGCAGAGGCACGAGGCTCAGGATCAATGAGGATTAATGACGACTAAAAACGAGGGGCAATGCACTAGCTAAAATCCTTCAACTAGAAAGGCTTTGATCATTTAGCTCTAGATGGACCAAACAAAAAGCAGATGAGAGAAGAATGGGAATATGAGATGAGGGAAGAATGGTAAGATGGAGATTCAGATGAAGGAGAAGAAAATGAAGCAAAGGTGTGCATGATTAGATCTTTGATTGCCATTATCAAATATACTATGTTTTCAAACTAAACTTTATGTGGTAATTTTTAATAGATTTTATGCTTTTGTTCGTATTTGGAGATTTGAGCACTGCGAATACCATAAATTTTATATAAAATTTTAGAAGCATTTGCTTATGCAGTTGTTGCTTATGATAAATTAATCTGTGTATGTCAAAGCATCTCCAACGGGAGGTCATACCCAAAAAATGGCTCCCTTACCATTTTACACTGCTCCAATGCCATGCCGTTCCTCCAGACAAAAATGGCCTTGGCCGTTTCTATGGCCAAAATTTGGAGGGGAAATGGCCCTTGCCATTTTTTCCATATCATCTTTCTCGCTCCACTCGCAACTACCAAATCAAGAACAACTGATTTCTAAAATAAAAAAAACAATTTTTTGAGAGAAAAGCCAGAAATTTTTACCATACCATCAAGTTAGGATCTCAATTAGATTTCAGAAACAGATGTCCTAGTGGATCTCATGCCAAGTCCTGCTGGATCTCATGCCAAGTCAAGGATCTGGATTTTGGATTTGGCTTTAGGATCTCATCAATTTCAGGGAACCAATAAAATTAGGTAAGGAGAGGTAGATGGGAGAAGTAGATTAAAAAAATACGTGGCACGAAAATAGTTTGTTGAGATGCATAGAAAATTAGCTATGGTAGAAAGTTTGGTGGTTACTAAAAATAGTGAGTAAAATCATGATTAGAACATGGTTAAACAATAGTTAAAACATTAGTTGGTAATTCAAAAGTTAGTTGAGATAATGGAAGTTGGAAGGTAGATGAGGAAGGGAGCCAGATTTTGGCATGTACACCAGTGGAGCAGTTTGGCCAAATTATGGCCAAAAAACACTGTAGCAGTGCAAATTGGCTTCTGCACCCAAAATATGGCTCCAACCATTGGAGATGCTCTGAGAATTCTAATTTTGCTCCACAGGCTCTAGGGAGCCTCGGTCCACCTAGAGCATTTTAAACACTAGTTGAAAGACTCCTCAATGATTGAGGCCAAAGTTGCATGCGATGAGGTTCTTAATCACTAAGAAATAGATGAATATGCCTTTCCTATTGCTGGTCCGATGGCGTTTCCGGTCTTCATTGGTAAAGTATAGAAAGTAGGTATGAAGGTCCCTCTGCATAGATTCCCTCCCAGATATCCGGATGAAGATGCCTTTCTTTCCCAGAGCATCGGTAATGCACAAGGTGAAACTCACCAATGATAAATGATAGTCACCAAAAGATGAGAAACCAAAAATAATAATAATAATAATAAGTTGCGCCGATAAATCATCT
The DNA here is from genome assembly GCA_022606695.1 of Vaccinium macrocarpon. Lineage (NCBI taxonomy): Eukaryota > Viridiplantae > Streptophyta > Magnoliopsida > Ericales > Ericaceae > Vaccinium > Vaccinium macrocarpon. Next base: position 24,329,555 of record CM040177.1, on the reverse strand, counting down.
AAATACAAACAATTTCCAATGCAACCTTAGCATTCATTTCATTGGCGAAAGCCCATGAAACAAGTAAAACAACATGCAGAATAGTTCACTTATTTACGAAAGATAGCAGCCAAAATGATAAATAAATAACCAAAGCCAAATTGACTGGACTCAGAAATAATAACATAAAGCAAAACCTTTTCCAAAGCCATCTCTGCAGCAGACTGCTCTGCATCTTTTTTTCGCTTAAATGTTTCTGATACAACAGAAAACTCTGGAAGTTGCAAGCAGCAACGATATAGAATGGGGCCTTTCTGTGGAAGGGCTAACCCTGGGCATTCATTATGAGTAGGTTCATGTACTTCCTCAACCTTATAGCATGCTTTTTCACCAAACATCTTGTGTATTATTGCTTTAGGTGTAAGTGGCACCTTCTTTACCACCACAGCTGGAGGCCCTCCTGTTTCCATCTATCTGCTCCAGGTAATACGTATAGAGTGTTAAACAACATCTACGGACACAATAATGACTCGCATCCTGTGAAAAATATGTCAAATCAGAATACATACAGAATATAATGCATTAAGAGAAAGTACGACAGAAGCGAAGCTTTCTTCGCCATCTTCTTGACAACCACTGTTAATAGATGACAATTACAGCTGTTTAAGGAATCAAATGCAAAAAGCATGCACAATATATAAAACTGTTTCAGTTTGTCCCATATTGATTATTTTTATAGAATATGAGCCTAGGAGGTCTCCAAACCCATGGCCAATTTGTTAAGTTCGATACTTTAACATGGTATCAGAGGTTCCAGATCTGCTGTCCCCATTTTCTTGTCCCTAAACACTGTCCCTTGCTTAATCTATAACTCTGTTACTTCCCCTTCCAGCCATCTATAACTCTGTTACTTCACAGTTGACACCCTTCCATTCCCCCTCCTCAACGCGCCCTTCCGTTTTTTTTTTTTTCTCTAGTGCCAAAACTTTTGGAGACTAAAAGTCTCTTTTCACACACAGCTCTCCTTTTGTTTCTCTAGTTAACTCCTGAATTCCATTCCCTTTTTAAGTTTTTAATCCCACTTAAAAGGTGTTTTCACAGCTCTCTTCCTAATCGCATCTTAAATCTAATGAACAGGATTATTGGATCGACCACTTACATATATTTTCAATTGAGCTGAATTTTTAAAGGGTCACTCAAAAAATAAATTTAAAACTAACGAATAGTTCGGATCATTTGTGGGGGACCCAAAAGTGGGCCTCACACAAAGTCCGTACATTATCTGTACACCAAATTTTTGTGCGAATAGTCGAGTGAAAAAAAAAAAAAAAAAAAGAACATTTAGACCCATAGCTTTTTGTGAATAAGATACCAATAAGTAAGTGACCAACAAAATGAACGAAATCAAATGCAATTTGCCTTGGCTTCAGAAGCTAGAGTGGAAATCAAAACTAATACTATAAATTCCTGGATGGCCTCTCCATTCATGGCTAGTTGGATGCACCAGAAGGGCAGAAACATAAAAGCTAAACAACAGGAGGAGGACCAGGAAATACAATGTTAGTTCATCAATTATCAAAGAGCTTTAAGTTACTAGAAATGGGCAAAATATAAATCAAGCTAACCTAACCGATAATAACAAAATTAAACAGAAATTATGACCCAAACCAAGTAAAATAAAAAAAAGTGTGACAGAGTACAAGGACAACAGAAGGACAATGGTGTAGAGATAAAATGAACTTCTCTAGATCAAGTGTATGATGGGAAGGGTAACCGTCCCACGAGCTCAATCTCTTTCTTGGATAGGACCACTAACCAGAAAGTGATCATGTATTCCTTCAAGTCTTCAACTCTAGTCAATAGTATTAGGGGAAGGGATAGCTAATATATATATATAATAAAAGGAATTTATACGCACGCTCGCTCTCTCTCTCTCTCTCTCTCTCTCTCTCTCTCTCTCTCTCTCTCTCTCTCTCTCTCTCTCTCTCTCTCTCTCACACACACACACACACAGGTCCTTGTGGGTCTTGAAAACCAAAAAAGTTAGTACAAAAATATACACATTGCCATTCCCTAACATATACTCCTTGAACACCACACGTTTTGAGTTGGATGCATGTATAAATGTTACTTGCAGATAGTCATCATATTGCCGCAACATGCCAACAATAACCAAATATAGCAGATAATTGACAAAAGCCCTAAAACCCCAACATTCCACCAATACATAACCATAAGTTTAAGAGCTGAATTCATTATTAGTAATAGAGACGCGGAGTGTCTTCCCTATGTCAAATATAAGAAGAACTTAAATTAATCAGCCTGCAATCAATTAGCAGAAAATAGAAGAAGACCCCAAATAAATAATAAAAATGCAGCAAAATTGGTACTATCAAGATACTAGCTTCCAGAAAAATTTGTTCTAGGGTCGAATGAATTAGATACAAAAACATACCTGAAAAAATAATCAAATCAATGGCAACACTCTGGAATGGGGTAGAAATCGGAAAACGGCAATCGTACTCTATATCGGCAATGGCTTCCACAACTAGAGGTATATAGAAATATATATATATATAGAGAGAGAGAGAGAGAGAGAGAGAGTGAGGGCCTAGTGGTACGGAAAAGGTTTTTGGTTTCAGGGTTTTTAGAGAGAGAGAGAGGGTGGCTATTTCAAGGACAGCGGAGGGAAAATTGGGAGTACAGCGTTAGGGACACGAGGTTTATTGCTTCTGCCATTATTTTTCTGTATGCTTTATATGGTTAAAGATGGTTGTGAGTTATGCTATCAACAGCCAAAACTTGTGTGAATGTTTGCATGCATCGGGAATGAAGAGTTTGTTACGAAAAAGGAGTTGCTTTGGCTAAAAAATCAAAAATTAAAAAATTATTTTTGTTTTTATTCAATTTTTTTTTTACATTCATTTGTTTTGCATTAAGATTTTGTGATTTCTGGATTCCTCTAATAATCCACCTATTTTGGCTTTATTAAAAAAATTGAATTTTGACCATAATTTTATACTTGTTAGATTCGTCTTGTTGAAAAAATCCAGAAATCACAAAATTTTGATGCAAAACTAACAAATACAAAAAAAAATTTGAATAAAGACAAATAATTTTTTTTTTTTTTGATTTTTAATTTTTTACCCAAAGCACCCAAAATAGGAATACGAGAAGAGGAGGAGAGAGATGGCATGTTGTGAAAGTAGAGATACGGAAAAACAACTTTATTGGCCTTGTTCGTTTCCCAGTTTAGTTTTAGTTTTAGTTTTGATGACATCATCATTTTCCTCATTTTTCTCTCTATCTCTTTCCACTCATTACACCTGATGACATCATCAAAACTAAACTAAAACTACCAAACAAACACAACCATTGTGTTTTACTTCGTTCCTAAGCTAATTGACGGAGTTTAAGGTTGTTTTTCACCAAAGATGCGAATACCTTCTTTGGTATTTTTTTAATAATTAAACTTTATTTTCTTAATTTTTGTTTATATATTCTTCTTTTCAACCAGAGAAATCGAATAAGTATAAAAAAAATATGAACAAAAGTTAAAAAATATTCATATAAAAAACACGAATGACGATATGAGTTGGGTTTTTTTTTTGTCTATGATGAATTTTTTTTGTTTCTTGTCGTATTTTTTAGTAAATTTTATTTCTTTCATTGAGACAGATGATAATCCCAAAAGTAAAACGTGAATACAACGAAAATTCATGAAAGATGTTAATTTGAATTATGATCGGAATGTATTATTGAATCTATAAAGTGTTTACGAGATATGAACATAATGCATTTTCTGATAGAATCAATGTTTGAGAGATATGTGTAAAATACATTTTGTAAGTCCTTTTGTTAGCCAAAATGAAAGTGTAAAATCAAAAATCAAAAAGCTCATCTTCCCTTACTTTACATTTTGCTCTCTATCACTCAAATTGAATAAATGCATTTTGCGAAAACCCATTATGGAGAGTGAGGGCCGAACACCCAAAATGCAAAAATGGGATAATCAAAATACAAAAAGTAGTCAACCAAAAAGACTTTTTTTTACGCCCTCACTAAAAAAGAACTTGAAAATATATGATCAATCCGTCTATTGGTATTGACCGATTTGCATCGCCAGTGCACAGATCGGCTTGTGAAACCCACTTTCAGACCCCCAACAAATATTTCAAACTGTTCATTACTTTTATAATATTTTTTTTCAAGCGGTCAAAATAAAATCAACTCAATCAGATAACTATAAATACTTGATACTATGTATCAAATTTTCATTCAAAATTTAGGAATGCATTTTTCAATTTGAGTGATAGAAAGCAAAAAATGAGATAATCAAAATGCAAAAAGTCAAAAAGCCAAAAAAAAATCACCCAAACAGGTTTTTTATACACCCTGGCTAAAAAGAAGTTGGAAAGATTCTGATCAACCCGTCTATTGGTTCTGATCGATTTGCACCGATAGTGCACAAATCGGTTTTAAAGCCCACTTTAAAACCCTGCACAAATGATTCAAATCATTCATTACTTTTATGAAGTAATATTTTTTCGAGTAACCTTACACAAAATCAGCTCAATCAGATTACTACAAGTACTTGATTCTATCCACCATTTTTTCATTCGGAATCGAAAATTCAGGATCCCTCATTTAGTGAAAGGCTGGGTCAATGGCTATCCGGTTGATGCGTGTTTTCAGTGCATGCAACTAAACCTAAATGAATCAATTGAAAGAAGACTAGAAGCCTGTAGGGTAAAGGAATCTCACCGATGGCTTTTCTAAAGTTCCAAGCAAAAGAATTTCATTTTTTTTGGCCGAGTTAGAGAACCTTGATCACAGATATATTACTCATTGACGCCACATTTTCCAGAAGAAAACCATTTTACTGGGGCATAACCCAGAATAAAATTACTGTCAAAAGCCATTGCAAATTAATGTACATAACTCATCATTGCAAATTTTGTGCCCCCAACTTTACAACAACGGTCAGTAAATTAGCTCATCAAACTAAGGTCCAAACTAGAAATATAATTCCAAAAAGGGAAACCAACGAGCTATTTGATTCCCACACAAAATCTAACTAAAAGAGTGCAAACCAACCAAACCACAGAAAACTTCTCATATGGATGAAAGATCCTCATAGATTGTCTTGATACCAGGCCTCTCGGAAATGGATCGTATGCATCGCAAAGCTATTCCAAGGACCTCCTTCATCCCCTTCTCTGCTGCCGGAACATTTCCCCTCTCCGGCATCAATGCTGAATCGAAACACTCTCGGGCCCACGACCCGGTCACCCTCAGACGCACCCAATCCGTCAGGTCAACTCCTCCATCTTCACCAGAGACCACGTCGCCAGCACATTTTCCAGTCAAAATTTCCAACAGAATAACTCCAAAGGCGTAAACGTCTGATTTGAAAGAGGGAAGTGGTTTCTTGGAAGTGGTCAGTTCTGGTGCACGGTAACCCAATACACCTGCATCTAGGATCTGTTCGGTGGTCCCTGCTTGGGTCATGAGGCGGTGGAGGCAGTAGTCGGCTACTCGGGCATTGAGGTCAGGCCCATCTAGAAGGATGTTGGTTGATTTGAGGTTGCCATGTGGAACAGCACGGTCAAAATGGAGGTAGTTGAGGCCACGGGCAATGTCGACGGCTACTTTCAGCCGTTGTGCCCAGGATAGTGGTGGGCCCTTTCTTCCAGGTCGATCTGCGAGTTGAGGTTTATCAGAAATGCAAATGGAGTAGACCCCAATATAATAAAAGCAACCAGTTCCAGGAAAGATGTATAGGTCTGTTATCAACTGTAAACACCACCACAAACACATAATACGAAGGAACCTATCGCGATGATACACAGGCATGATAAGATTCTGTAGTCTTCCATGCCTTTGTTATCATACATTTGCAGAGAAAACACACAAAAAAGTTATTCAGGACAAAATGAAACTGTTGGAGAAATTTTGCAAGTCATATAACCAGGCAACTCTAATCAAGCAATCGTTTGTACACTGCTGTAGAATCAATAATGCAACCACAGGGGCAATGAGGGGTTATTTTCAGTTGCAAAGCCATGGCACACTTCCAGTCAATTTATTTCAGCAGAATAAGGTTGAATGCAAGCCTTATTTTTGTGAGTAAGAATAAGATTGAATGGAGACAATAAATGTTCAAAAAACATATATAAGGCTATGTTACATGAACTTTGCATGTTGTTATAAGGGTAATGCAGTCGGCTGCGCATACGCAACAACGTGACAGATTTCATGGAGTTCTCGTATCAATGACACCGAGACAGGGCAAAAAGTTCACACGAAAAATTTGGTAAAGTCAATTAGATTAATGGTGCCAGTTCACCATGTTGAAGGTTCTAGTGAATAACTTACCTAGTGTCGAATTACATAACCAATTGAGAATTAAGTAGATTATCGGTGATACCCCCATTTAGAATTAAGACGCCCCCTAGGTCAGAGCTAAATGCCCCCTCTACTTAAAACTGGGTGATACCCCAATTGCGTTGGGTATGGAGTGCAAGTAGTTTATGTGTTTGAGACAAGTTCAATACTACTAAATCTTCCCATATTTGTTGACACTTTAATAATTGACTCTGACAAGATAACACTATTAGTGTAAAGAAAAAAACATATGCCAAAAAAATGAAATGAGCTTTTCTATTTTCTTTAATTGGTTTTTTTGAAAAGATAATCTTTTTATTTAGTTTCTTAATCCAAGACAAACTGAAATAATTGAAACAAATTTGACCACAAAATTATTTTTAAAAACCAAGTACAAAATAGATAAAAGGGTAATTTTGACTTACACCCCCTGTACTTTGCCCGATTTTGAAAGACACCTCAACTTCATTGGCTTATGTGGGCGGGTGGTACAATTTTTTGGTAAGAACTTTTCTAGGCAAAAAAGTACATTATTTTTAAGCTCTCATTTTCGAGCCGGTGGTACAATTTTTGGGGACAGAGGTAGTACCAAATTTATCTCAACCCAAAAAGCTAAAAACTATTACCTGCCCTCCAATTGCCATTAATGGAGAGTGGGTATGTTGGTTTTTTTGGAGACTAGAGTGACCTAATGGCCTCTAAAACCTTTAGAAGGTGTTCAAGGGGCATTTGAGTTAAAAAATAATGATTTTTGGAGGGAACTTTGCCACCAAACGACTTTAGTGCGCGCAGGTGTTAATTTTGACGGAAAAGCTAACGTTTTCCAAGTTGAGGGGGTGTAAGCGTCCAAAAATAAAGTGGAGGGGGTATCTTTCAAAATCGGGCAAAGTACATGTAGTGCAAGTCAAAATTACCCTAGATAATATGAAAATAGGATACCCCAAGTATGGTGCTATTAGTTATTTAAGAAAACCAAAACATGAATCAACTTTAAGCTAGTAAGACAAAAATAATATCTATATTAATTTGTAGGAGAGTAATTTCCATAACCCCAAATTCATATCCACACCCCCTTTCATGTCGTTTAGTGAAATTTGCGTGTAAAAGTTTCACTAAAAGACAAAAAAGGTGTGGATATCAATTTGGGGGTGTGAAAATCAATTACCTAATTTGTATTCCCTCCATCCCAAAAAATTTTGTCCGCGACAAAAAGTCGTGCAAATTTTTTAATAAAATACTTCGATGCATGAATTTCCAAAAATAAAAAAATTTGCACTGCTATAACCATGTAAATATCTTACATATCAAAAGAAAAGTATATATTTATGTATACAAACTGTTACTGCACACACATATAATATATTTATACATATAATTATTTATTTATTTTATTTATCTTTGTCGTGTCCGTGTCCATTTTTTTAGAATTCCCATGTCGTTGTCCATGCTACATAGGCCCCAACATTAGCCTAGATGGCTAGCTCTTCTATGGCTGCTCACATAGTTGAAGAGATGTATAACAAAAGGAAAACACCAAGGCAACTGCTTGAAAAAAAAAGGGCAAAACGGACACTCTTTCAGTTACAAAATCATTAGTGCAATTTTGAACATAATTATAGAAATAGATGCAAATTCCAATTTGTTCACCAAGTTAGAACTAGTCAGAAACAAATTAGTGTAATTAAAGAAGGATAGCAAAAGAAAATACCATAGAGAAAACTGGCAAGACTTCCAGGTGAGATATAGTCAGAGAGAATGAGCTTCTCATGCTGTGTGGGCCCCCAGTAGTACCCTCTCAAGCCAACCACATTTGGATGTCTGATATTCGCAAACTTTTTAGCCTCCTTCGCAAAATCCTTTCTTTGTTTCGCAACTCCTTCTCTCAACCACTTCACAGTCAAGAACATCCCATTATCAAGTGTTGCCCTGTAAGAAGTCCCATGGCTACTCCTCCCCAGTACCTCAGCAGGGGCCCTCGATAATTCCTCTGGAGTCAACGACAATGCATCATCAAGAAAATGCAGCTCGCCGGCTAGTCTATCAGGAGACCTAACATCCAATCTTGTGAGGTTCTCAACTGCATATGAATCCCCAGACTCGGGTGACCAAGAGAAATGGCTGGTTTTCGAAGGGGATAATCCAGTCACTGCCGCCATTTTCTCATCTGGACTGATAATAATCTCAGATGAGGATCCTTTTCGTGGTGTCAGATCAGTAGCTGAAACAACAGGACCAGCACTGTCTCTTCCACTAAATCTAGAAGGCTTTGATGGGGTCCGTCTATGGATGTCTTTGTTTGACACGTGCTGTGGGAGAGGCCTCTTTGATATCCGGATGTAATGGATGAAGATAGCAAGGAGGATCAGAATAAACACAGCTACCACACACACAACTATCACAACCACCTTGATTATATTTTTGATAGGTTTGCTCTTAGAATTTCCAGTAGGGTTGCCCGATCCAGGGGGCCCATTAGGGAATTCTAATCTGGAATTTCCAGGGTAGAAAGAAGACGAAGGAAACTTCCTTAAATTTACTGGGACAACACCCGAAAGATCATTATATGATGCATTGAAGCTTTCAAGACTGTCTGAGAAGTTATTTGGCAACGGGCCAGTGAAATGATTTTGTGATATATCCAATGAGCTTAGGGAACTCACGCCTGAACTTGGGAGAGAACCAGACAAATTATTCATTGCAAGATTGAGAACTTTAAGTCCAGTTAAAGACCCAAATCCATCAGGGAAATAGCCACTAAGCTGGTTATGGGAAAGATCAAGAACTCGAAGGTTGGTCTGAAAGATGGATGAGGGAGAGAACTCAATGCTTCCAGAAAACAAATTGTTTTCTAAATGAAGTTCTTGGACTGTGGAAGATGTTAGCAAGGCAGTAAGAAGAGGTCCAACTAACTGGTTGAAACTGAGATCAAGGACCGTAAGTTTTGGGAACTGAGTAATGACTTTTGGGAGCGAACTGTTGAGAAAGTTGTGGGAGAGATTGAGGTAATTCAAACGCAGGAATTGAGATGTTACCTCAGGGATAGACCCTGTCAAACGGTTTTGACTGATATCAAGGATTTCGATGTTTGCCCATTTTGCCAACCTGGTTAAGTTCCCCCCGAATTCATTTCGCGAGAGATCAAGTACTGCACAGCTTCCCGTAAGCAATGGAAGTTCACCAGAAAGTGCATTTGATGAAAGATTTAGGACGCTCAAGGTGGTTGATGTAATCAAGCTGATCGGCCCTGAAAGGGAAACCAAATATAGGAATGAGTAAGGGGCAACTTAAAATCAACCCATCAAGGAGCAATTACTGTACTTGCAGTGTAAGAGAGCTGTTCCCAGATATAAACCAGTAAAGAAACACACATAATTCTATTCACAATTAACTGCCCAAACAGAGGTCACCAGTCCCACTATGTGTTTCTAAAACGAGGATTGTTTCGTGGATCCATAACATGGCAAACCACAAGCCCTAAATTGTACTCCAAGCGACATACATCCAATGGCAGATAGTGTATCATCTGGTATATGCATGTAGAAGGAAAACATATTTTTGGGAGCATACTATTATTTTCTTTTACATTCCAGGTAGCCAAGGATCCTCTCTTCAGATTTTAGTTTATTACATTTGAGTTTTTTCCTGCAAGAAAATGTTAAGATAATAAATGAGAAATACGTTGGAGAACTCCGAATTCTTAGAATAAAGGTGTAGCGTGTTTCAAAACGTAGATTGCAAGGCTATTAGGATTTTATGGTAAAACATGCCCCAATTTATGTCTAGAAGTGCATAAAAATATGCAAGGGTGATTAGAAATATGCAAAAGCCTGGGGGACTATGGAAATGTGCCCAGGAATTTCAAACTATGTTGGCATTTGTTCCCACTTTAACAATAGGCCACGAGGCCACATTATTAGGATGCCCAGGGAGGAAAAAATTCTTTAGACAAAAACGATTACAATCGTTATACAACTATATTCACATTCATATACTACGAAGGAGTATACAGATATTTGAACAATAAATGAATGGAAGATTTAGTAAATTCATAATCAAATAAAAAAGTTCCGCTTACCAAAGTTGCCAGTAATAAAGTACCTGAGAGGTTGTTGCCACTTAGATCCAATTCAGTTAGAACCAAAGAATCTCCCTTCAAAAGGCCATTAGGAACAAAGCCAGAAAACCCATTGTTGCTAAGCTTGAGAACTTGAAGATCATAAACAAAATTAAAACTGGGCAATTCCCCAAACAGCTGATTGTAGCTCAAATCCAACACCTTCAAACTGCCAAATATCTGTTCATCACTTGCACTCACTAAGGACCCTCTGAGTAAATTATGGCTAAGATTCAAATACCTAATAGTCTCTGATATACGCGGGAGAAACTTCTGGTCCAACGTTGTAAGCCGATTCCCACTAAAATCAACATGAGTTGAAGTAGTAAGAAGTAAGAATTCTTTATCTAGTTCCCCCTCCAGCATATTACCGTGCAAATCAAGAACCTCAAGATGGGTCATTAGCTCAAAGCCTTTTGGGATACTCTCTGTAAATCCATTAAGGGATAAATTAAGAGATACCAAAGTTGACAATTTTCTCAATGAAGAAGGTAGTGGCCCAGAAAAGGAGTTTCGACTCAAGTCCAAAGACTGTATTGATGTAAGCCCTGAAATCGAATCGGGAAGAGATCCAGAGATGTTATTACCCGATAACGAGAAGTTCTTGAGACTCCCCAACTTACCAATCTCCAATGGCAAAACTGAGAAAAATAGATTGTTTGATAAATCCAGATACTCAAGGGTTTTGAAATCACCAATATTGGATGGAATTTTTCCGCTTATTGAGTTGTTAGACATAGAAAGCTTCACAAGCATGGTGAGGTTTGAGAACACACTCAAATCTGCATCAGCAGATAAACCCAAATTATCAAGTACAACTCCTGCAACATTACCGCCATTGCACATAATCCCATACCAAGAGGAAGGGCACCCATTGAAGTCAATAGACTCATCATTCCATGAATCAAGCACATAACCATATGGGTCATGCTTGATTCCTTTCTTGAATTCGAGCAATGTCAAAATGTCCTGTGAAGGAAGCTGCGCCATAGCATTGATAAAAACTAGGGTTACCAGAAAAAGCCTAAATAGCTTCATTTCTATCCCAAGTTTTATCTTTCACCCTTCAAATGCACTATGACGAACCAAAACGACTTCTCCAGGCCAAGAATCCCCAGTTTAAAAGAAACCCAGATGGTATAAAGGTGATTCAACAACCAAGATCAAAACCCACCAATATTTTCCCCAATGTGCAAAAGTTTTAGAAGAAGAAACAAGATCAAGCACACAACTCAAATAGAGAAATCACAGTGTTCATCTACCAGTCTTAAACAGTAAAGGAGGGAAAACCTACACGCAGTCACAATCTGTTGGAGACAAGTAACAGAAACTGAGCCCGAGCAATGAATGACCGGAATGCACTATACAGAGATCGTCACTATCAAAGATTGAGACCTTCAACAGTTGGGCATTTTCTTACCATTCCCCTTCCATATGAGCAATGTGCCTCGGTTAACAATGTCCCCTCCAGATATTCATCTTGACAGCAAAAAGAGCTCACTCGTGCTCAGATTGAAGCTTTTAAGTAAAAGATTTGGGTATAGCTGAAAACTCCACTTTTAGAACTATACTCAGTAGCTGAGCTCAGACCATTCTGGTACCACAAACCCACTAAAATGAAGTAAATGGGTCTTCAAATCGTAGCAACATTGCATTAAATACAATGGACCCAGAAGAAAAGTTTGGCCTTCGTTTACCTACCAACACATCTTAAAGCTTTCAGAAACGAAAAGCCAAAAACATCTTTGCACTTGTACTATAAAACCCTAATCTTTCTTTATCCGAAAATAATTAAACCATAAAGATGCTTCTGTCTTTTCTCCATCCACTTTCTCTTTTTCTTTCACTATTTATTTAATGATAGCATAACTATTTGGGCCAATTCAACTTCATCTCAATTAAGATTGAGTTTTTTATTTGCTAAAACTTGTTTTTAGCACCTTCAAATTTCATTTACTAAAAATACCAAAGTAATTTTAGCAACTTGCTTTTAGCAAAAAAAAAATAGGTAAGAGAATTGGAGTAACTTTTAAGAACTAGCAACCAAACTAAATTCAATTTTTATACATGAAAACTTTTAAATGGAAACAATGCCTAATTCAATTATGAATCTATGATCCAAAGACCCTAAAATTTAGAACGTCTATCCAACCTGGCTGGGTTAGATACTCTCTCCTTCCATGCCTATGTTTATGTAGTCTTTCGAACACTTTAACACAAAACATTTTTATGTGACTAAATGTCTAGATTTCATATAAATATATTGTGCTAGAAAAATCAAGAGTTATCATATAACCGTGCTCCAGAACTTTAGAGTAATTACTCTGTAAAAAGGAAACGTGGGAGCCCAATAACTGAAACCCGAATTTGTTTAAAGGATGAAAATCCGGGTAATAAACAGTACTAAATACATTTTTCAGAAGGGTTTTGAGGGTTTTGGTTTTTTCATTCTTGTCCGCAGCAAATAATAATACCACTAGAAACAGAAGCGGGAAAAAAGAGACTAATTTGTATGCATTTGGCAGTAAATCAGAGCTTCACCCGCCAAAAAGTAGAGAATCTCCTAGTGGACGTCAAAGGATTTATAAAATCTAGTTGAGGTTTTAGGGTCCTTTTGTAGAAAGGCAGCTTGGGGGAATGTGGTCACTGCTAGAGCTGGAGCCCACATCTGCCCTTTGACTAGGGTTGTGTCTATTGATGATTTCCAAAGCTGTGTCTCTCTCCATTACCCCCCCAAAAAAAAACGTCCCTGTCCTCTACCCTTTCTGGCCAGAGCCGGAGGTGAAGTTGGTGAAGGCATAATGGTTAGGGCTGTGTTTGGATGTGTTTTAAAAATACTCCCTCCATTCTTTTTTATTTGTCCTCTGCGAATAGTCGTGCCACTTTTCAAATGAAAAAATAAAGCGTTTTCGTGTATCATTTTTTAAAATTTTTTACACCAAATTAAAGTACTCATCGTGTACTTTAATTCGGTGCCAAAAAATTTGAAAAATGATACATGGAAGTACTTAATTTTTTGATTTGAAAAAAGGTAAGAGAGAGTGTGTGGGACAAATAAAAATGAACGGAGAGAGTAATTTTTTGAAAAGAATTTTTAAGATAGTGTTTGGATGGATTTTTGAAAATGAGAATAATGAGATAATGATTAGAGAGAGATAGAGAGAGAAATAAAATAATGAGTAGAGAGATTCTTTTTGAAATGAAGGAATCTTTTTGAATTTTTTTTTTTTGAAAATGGGGAGAAAATGAAAGAGAACAAGGCCCAGGATTTCGTAAGCCAAGCCATACCTATGGTTGGTGCACCACTGGACGCATGGTGCAGATGGTCCACAATGAAAGAGCCCTGTTTGTATGCTCCATTCATTTCATTTTAATAGTCTGATTCGTTCTCCAATACAATTTTTAAACTATTCTTATCTTTATGGAGTACCTACAACATTTTTAAAAATTATAAGGACTTTGTATCACATACCTAATTGAAATCTATAATATAAGAATCATATTTCTCATAAAATTCATTATAGATTGAATACTATTAACAATTTATAAATTGCCTTGGAGACCGAGCCGGATTATTAAAATGGAATGGAGGGAGTATAATATTATCTATGTATCTAATTTATCCATCTTATCTACAATATCTATTTATTTATCTAATATATTATTGCAAAGTAATTTTTTGTGAGAAAGATTCTCAATGCGACAAATGTCCTAAATCTATTGGTTTTTCATAGAAATTTTTACTCATGGAACATCTAAACATTACATTACACCCATCGTATATAATTTTTTTTCCCAGATTTTAAATTTAGAAAAATCCCACTCTTTGGCACTATCATATTTTTGTTTTGTTTTCGTAATGAACAAAAATATTATGGTTGTGTTTGGTTTGATAGTTTAGTTTAATTTTGATGATGTCAGTAGGTGTAATGAGTGGAGAGAGATAGAAAGAGAAATGATGATGTCATCAAAACTAAACTGAGAAACGAACATGACCATAAAATCTTCACAATTTGCATATGTCAATATAAGAACATGTGCGAGAGTGAAATTAGTAGCGTATATTAATCAATACTAAAATCATTAGGGACAAGAATAGGACAAGAATAGTAAACGATTAGACAATGGGACTAAGGAGAAATCTGGGGACTGGTGATGAATAGAGGCTATAACAGGAAAGAACCATTGGCAAGACTCCCCTTGAATGAGAGTGAATACTCTCTTGAGCATGTCTTCTTTCTAAAATCACTCTTGAAATTTGTAAAAATAGGTCCCTAGAGAGGTGAGAGAGATGCCCCAACTATGGCGGACTTGGCTTCTCTTTCTCGGCTGAGGCCACTTATAAATTTTGGACATGTGTCAAATGGGTCATCCACAAATATTCCTTTCGTACTGTCTAAACCCCGACCCCCACAACACCCGCGGTTGCCTTTCCATGGCGAACACTTGTTCTTAACCACTAATCCACAAAAATCTTCAGTAATCCTGAAAAGCGACGCAGTCACGATCTCCTCGGTTGTGCTACAACGGCGACTAAGCCTTTAAATGGCTTCCCCCCTCAGTCCTGCCAAGTCACCCAAGGCGAACTACATCGTCTGGGTCCACTTGGGGCGACGTCTACCCCCGTCATGTTCCCATTCGATCCCCTTATTATTGCCTCTTGTCCGAGGACTTGGGTGATATGGGCCATGGAGCGGTTGGGTCATGTCTCAATCCATCCTATGTCTTTTTCAAGCTCATATTTTGTTGCAAAAATATAAAATTCATGTGATTGCTAGGTTCCACCATAATAGAGTGCCACGTGGTAACAAATGATGGTCTTAACAAAATGGGTGCATTGGTTAATGTAGCCACCGGGTTGACTCATCACCAGCCCAAGGGGGCTCCACCGGCCAAGTTGACACTGGATCTGAGCTTTCTCGGGGTTGGGTGCCCCCGGGATTTGGCTCCATTGGGGTTAAGGACCTGGGGTTGGTAGGCCTAGAGTTAGGCTACCCTGGGGTTAAGGGCCCAGGGTTGGCATGCCTAGGGTTGTTAAAAAAGACTTAAGTATGTAAAGCATTGTTCACTAATACTTTGGCTCAAGATTTGTGAGGGTTGTCGAGGATGCTCTAACTAAGAATGACAAAGGGGTGGGCACGGGTTTTGACATACCCTTATTACATGCCAAAGACCATGATATCCTACACAATGAAACGAAGTGAGAAAAGAAAACACATGCAACCTAAATCCACCTCCAAAACATCACTGCGGCGAGAAACCAACCATCAAACCTACAAAACAAATGATATCCCTACCAAACTGGCTTCAGACAAGCTTTAACAGGGGCAGGCTTCAAACAAGTAGCATGAGGAGCCCTATGGACATGCCAGCTCAACCACCAAGCTTTATGGACCGGCCTTAAAAAGGCAAACGATAAACGGGCTTCGGACAAGCTGATATGGAGGTTGGCTCGGACAGGCAGAATGCAAAACTCTATGGACCACACTCATCCACACAGCTCTATGGACCGGCCATTGGCCGGAAGAATCAACAAGTCCGAAGAAAGATTCTGCTGCCAAATGACAACTCTGCTTGAACAAACCAGAATCGCAAACGATCGGTCAAATGAGACACATGAAAAAAGAGATCTAATTAGATCGATTGGGGAAGGGGGAAAAAGGGGAGGGGGAAACGATCCAATCAGGAGACAGAGAGAAAGCCAATCGAACAGGGGAGGGGTAGATACGAAGGGGGACATCTAATAGGACTTGCTGAAACAACCGGGAAAGGGAAAACAAAAAAGGGAGGGCTAATCAACAGGGAAAGGAGAGGGAGGGAGAGAAGACAACCGGTGGGGAGGGGGGAAAAGAAGTGGGGAGCTAGCTGCCACGGAGAAAACAATATGCACGTGTCACGATCGTCGCTTCCTGGACATATCAACGTCTGAAAACAAACAACTTAAAGGACCCTCACCGAATAGAGGTCAACCATGGCTGGGAATCAAAGGCTGGCGATGGCGGCAGTGGTGAGTAGGTTGATGACGGAGGGGCTTTATTGAGAGATAAACACAAAGGAAAATAAACGAGGGAAAAAGTGGGGGAGGGGTGGCCGAAAACAAAGAGTCCGGTGGGAGGCACGCGGCCTCCCCTCCGATGGGCGGCTAGTGAGTGGTTTGTTCTTGGACTGGAGGAGTTTTAGAGAGAGAGGGTCTCATAGGAGTTATCTGTAAATGTTGATGATTGGTATTGATATTGATTATATTATGCATTGTCCTTTTCAATATTTAATTTTATCTCGTAGGAGTATTTGTTTTGCATGATAATTTGTTTATTTGAATAAAGTTTTAGCATTAAAATAGTTTCTAAGTAAAGGCCGATTTTTAATCGGCGAGCAGGGTGCCTTAAAAACCTTCTCCGTTGGTAACCTAGCTCTCGAATCCAAAACGATCTCTGGTTTTCAAATTCTTTTCAATCATACGAGAGTCACATTATTTTCAAAATCATTTTCAAATTGGCTTCTCGGGTTTTAAATCCATTTTCCGAAATAAAAACCTGGGTGACGACTCTTTTCAAAAAACTCAGTTTTTATCCGATGGTAAACGTCCACATTAGTGTGTAAAATTATTTTTTTAAAACCATCCTAATTATCTAACCAAACTACCCCATCTTTATCTTTTTCCCTATTATCTTTCTACTCTCCCACTTCCCCTCAATTACTCCACAAAATCATATCGCTAATCAATTATATATCTAAGCTAATAGAACTCCTCTCTCTCTCTCTCTCTCTCTCTCTCTCTCTCTCTCTCTCTCTCTCTCTCTCTCTCTCTCTCTCTCTCTTCCCATGTAAGTTTCTTCCCTTCTATTTTCTTTCTTTCGGCTCTCTCCCATTTTCTCTCAATAATTCACCCCTTTAAATTATATATCTTCCACCATTGGTAAGTTTCTCTCTTTCTCTCGCCGAGTATATTTTTCTTTTACTCACGTGGATATTTATTTATCTTTTTATAGATTTTTTCCTCGGAGTCATGATTTTTCGATCTTACCGTTTCATTAGCGTGCTAAATTTGTCGAAGGAAAGGTGGGGCATTTTACCCTAACCATTACTTTAGTTTACTATTTTTGGGTGTACGTGGGAGCAGTGTGGAAAATTATAACAACGGGAATTGGATCGTTATCGAATGGGTAGTAAAAGTATGACATAAAATCGGGAGTTTCACACATAGTTTCTATTTTGCTATTTTTTGATTATTTCTATTCGGATTTAGAGAAAACTTAAAATAGTAAAGTTGTAGATTTCAAAAAATTAAGTCAAGTCCATGTGGAACACGTCTCAATCTAAGTTATGTAGAATTTATTATGATTTTTCAAAGTTTCTACTGTAGTGAAACACGAGACCGATTACAAACTATTTTTAAAACCCGTTTTCGACCTCTTTAATGAAGGAATTAGAACTCGAGTAAAACACGAAATCTGTTCACAGTGTAAAGTTTCATGTTCCTGTAAAAACTCGTGATTTGTGGAGTTAGTTTGCTATAGTAAATTGAGAAGTTGCTCATTTTACACACTATTTTAAGTTTTTTTTTTACTTTGTAATTGTTTTATTTTCTCGTTATGCTGTACTTATGTGGATAATGACCCACGTTATGTATAAAACCAATTGTGAAGCACGTATTGATAAAAAAAATGTTCTAGGTATAAGGATGAATGAATTTAATCGCGATATTTGGGGTTGGGACGTGTTCGGTATGGGTCTTGAGCCTCATGCAGTTTATACTTTTAGGTAGCTTTTTGCAGTGTGATCGGGCCGAAAGTATTCTATGGGTGGGGATCGATGCTAGATAAAAATTGATGATGATGTTGTGACTGGTATGGGTCTTGAGCCATGCGCAACATACCCAAGGTAGCTTTGCTGCTTGATCGGGCACCCTGGGTATATTGTGGATGGAAAGTTAGTGGTGGAAAGTATATATTGGAAGTTAGAATGAGATTAATAAATCTTGTGAATCCAATATGTTGAGGAATGACGTGAAAATTTGAGGATTTCATACGAAATAAAATTTATGTTATGTGTGTACCTGCTGCATGAGTATTTGTGGACGTTTGTTCTAGGGTAGACCACACGTTTTTGGTCGTTTTTGTGAAAAAGGGCAATCCGTGAAATAGAAAAAAATTTAGAGTCGCCACCCAGGGTTTAATTTTCGGAAAATGTTAGGTACCCGAGAAACCGTTTAGAAAAAGTAATGACTCTTGTGCTGCTGAAAAAGGGTTTGATCTGCAAAAAATAGAGATTTGGGTTCGGGAGTCAGGTTACCTACGGGGAAAGTTTTGTTCGAAAAATGCACCCCGCGTGCCCGAAATTTTCCAGTCTCTACTAAATCTTTGTGGGATTATTCCTTGAAAAGATTTTATGAAAAACTTTATCTCATATAGACAGTATATCAAGAGATAACAAGCTTAAAAGAGACAAACAATAATGGTAAATCAAATAACACGCAATCAAGCACATAAATGTGAGAAAATTAACTAAGAGGGGAGGAAAGCGTGAAAACATAAAGTAAAGGGGGTTAATCATAATTTAATCCCACTGGTTTTTACCAAAAACAGAGCATCGGGTCGCTGGAAACAGAGGAGGCCAAAGATATTTCCAATGATGCCGTACGGCATCCAAAATAGTGCCACATGGTGTATCTCGAATGACATTCGGTGCCTTTGGAAGTTATGTTTTTTCAAAAATTCTTGATTTCACCCGATTGGAACCAAGCTTTGTTTTCGTGTAAAAACCATGTTATTTATTGATAAAAGGAGGTTTGGAAAGTGGTTTTGTTGAGTGAATGTACCTCGTTTTCAGGGACGACATCTCGCGACAATGGACGATGTCGCGTGATGCTTACCCGAGAGGCTTGAATTTTATTGAAATATCTCCGTTTGGACTCAAGGAAGGGCTACAGAGCCCTCCTCGGGCCCGATGGAGATTCCCCTTAGAAGATTATTGCGATTCGAAAATGAACTTTTATACCTTGAAACATAACTGAAGGGATTAGATTGGATTGATTGGTTGCAAGAAATGGACACTGGACTTCTGGGTTTGTGTGAAGAAGAGGCTTGAATATAGCAACGGGTTTTTGAAGGGGTAGTGGTATCACTATGATTTTTCAACTAATTTGTACGGGAGGAATTGGGGTTCTTTTCAATATGATCTGGTCGAGCTCTCTTAAAATCGTTGGGAGGGTGTTGGTTTATATAGGGAGAAGTAAGTAAGTTTTATACGCAAAAAATGGCGGGCTTATGAGTAGATTCGCTGTGAATCGCATCATTGTTCTGAGTTGTTGGAGCAACCCGGGAATTCCGTTGATGAGACAAGGGTGTCGTACGGCATCAAAAGTGTGTCGTATGGTGCACATTGCAACACTGCACGGTGCAAAGAGAATTTCAAGCCGTACGGTTATGGGTTTTGAGTCGTACGGTTCAGGTGGTTTGGGGTTTTAGCTCGTTTGATCCATCCGTCTCAAGCAACTATTTCCAAGGTACATTTTGCACGTTTTTTTCATCATTGGGGATGTACAAGTCATCAACATTGGGGTGTCTACAATATCTTTAGTAAAGGGGTGGCTTAGGGCGCCTTGCTGAGTGTAATTTTATCACTTACGGTGCTACTTTTTATGGCCCTTTCATCCACAACGCAAGGTACAGAAGGAGAAGAAGAGCCGTCTGCTGATTTCGAGGCAATGGAGCATCAAGAAGGATACGAAGTGGCAGAGCCGTGGCTCTACCAGTAGTTTCTTTGTTTAGATGGCTCCATCATTTGTTTAAATTGAATATTTAGTATTGTTTAAATGTTTTATACAATTGGTTCTTCCTTTTAGTTGTAATAAGTTAGCTAACTTTTAGTTTTACGTTGAAAAATTAATTAAGCTTTTCTTTGGAATTTTAATGAAGTTGGTTTTTCTATTTAAATAAACTGTAAAATTAATTTATTAAAGTACCCAATTTTCGGGGCGTTACAATACTTTTAGTCTTGGGGTTAAAACCATTGCATTGTTTTCTCGCGAAAGATTGTTTTTATATACATTGCGTGCTTGCATGAGTGACATTCATCTAACTAGTTGACATTGCATTTACAACCATCATATGAAAACGGAGTTTTATACAAGAAAATTACTTTTCTTTTTTCAAATCCTTTGGTAAATTGTGAAATCTACAGGATTGGGGGATGATGTGATTTCAGGCTATTCGGACTCGAATCAACAATTTTAATATCTAAAGCCTACGTCTGTCTGGGAATTAACAGGATTGGTAGGATGATATGATTTTCGGCTATTCAGACACGAATCAATGGATTTTGATATCTGATGTCTATATCTCTAGCTCTTCTCGGAGTTCATATGAATATAATTGCCCAAAAATGTAACTCTGTTTGGCCATACTATATGTAATAATCCAAAATTTTTAAATCAAAATTTGAATTATTTTTAATTCCTAAACATGTTTAACTGACTCTAGTAAATTATTAAATTTCTAATTTCTTAGACTACTTTTGATGTCTAAATATTAAACGTGTAATGTATATAAACTATGCATATACACTTGTATGTTTATACATTTTTTTATTCCAATTCAATAACCTTTCTGCTCTCCACATTACCACAATTCAATTCCCCACCTTTATCCCTCTAGAATCGACTGAGCACCACCACCCCAATTTAATTCACTGCAACCCAACCATTCTTTTCCTCTGCCATTGCACCATTTTCCCTCACAGGGTGCTCATCCCAATTATCTTCCAATGATACAACTACACTTATATATATGCCCGCACCAATACACTCCTTTCACTCTACACCCAAAATCTTACGAAAACAATAAAGTGCGTGAGAGAGAGTGAGGTTCCAAAGTAGTTCATTTTTTTTAAAGCCGAATAGCTCATTTGGAGCATATCTTTTCCGACGACCCAGTTGCACCACCTTTCGCTAATTTCACTCCTAACACTCTAAAAAAGGTAAATACCTCTTACTCTCTAAGCCTAAGTATATTTAGAATAGCTTGAGTTGATATCAAGGCTTACATTAAGCCTGAACAAAACCAAACCAAACTTGGAAATTAAGTCAGTAAACCCCACCAAATAGGGCCAGTGAACCGACATGGGTTCTGCCCTAGAATTACTTTGTTATGCTTTTAATATTTGTTGATAAATATCTGTCAAATGACAAAAGTTGATTCCTAGAAATGCATTACACATATATAGGAACACCTGTAGGTTACTTTGCATGCCATTGTTAATTATTATTTTTTTCTTTATTTTTGTTTTTACTCGGCACGTTCTATTGTTAACTAGTACTAACTGTGGTGTTTGAAAGAAATCTTTATAAATAGATTAAGAGGTGAATCTGATATAGTATATAATAGGACAAAATCTCATTGCTAAGTATTTTGTTTTATGAAATCATTTCTCATTATTTTATATGTACTGCTTGTACGCTATTATTTGTAGTATTGTTTTACTCCTTGTTATGTCGTTGCAATAATGAGTAAATTGTTTGTTGGATTGGACAATTAGGATTCCTGGATTTGTGCATGAATGTAGATGATCACTTAGATGTTAAGTTATTGGAAAATTAGATAGAATGTTATTATGAAAGGATTGGGGAGACTATCTTGAAAAAATTGACGTTATGGTTGGCAAGTAGCAAGATGGTGAATTTAAAATGATTAGCAGTCAGCCAGAGATTGATTAAGTAGATTTAGAACCTTAGAAATGACGTTGAGTGATCACTCCTCATGAATATCGTTACTAAACGAATGGCAGCCAGTCAGATTTATATTGTACAAAGTATTATAGACCCAAGACAAGGGCTATATACTCCAAAGGTTGCAGTCAGCACTTTGTGGGCCCAGTGGTACAGTCAATCCCTAAAGGATTCATCTTTGTGGGGCGGTTGATGATTTTGACAAAGTACGAAATTTAGTCCTAGTCATCTGGGCTCCCAAGTAGGGTAAGCAAAGAGGGAGTGGAATCACAAATGACTATATTCTAAGAGGTTCACTTGGGAGGATTGATTCTCTAGGAAGAGAATAATAGATTTCACATAGATTAAAGATTAGTAATGAATAAACGGATTGTTGTTCTATTTCTCATTGTTTTGTTATATTATGCTATACATGCTCTGTTGTGTATTGTAAGGGTTAGTGGGTAAGAGTTATCTATTGAGTGAACCTCATCACTCACGGTACGGTGTACCCTGACATCTGTGCCAAATTTTGCAAAGAATCAACATGGTGAATAGTATCCTAATGAGGTAGGAGGATATGAGCAAAATCTCCAAGAGGTGAACTTCGTTGCTAAAGGAGGAGAAACCGAAGAAGTTTGGAACCACTCTTACTATTAAAGCTTTGTCCCCTTATTTTATGTTGAATGAATGCGATCTAAATTTTCAATAAAGTACGTTGTCTTATTGTAATAAAACCAAGATCACGTGAATATTATTTATTTATGTTGTTTGATTAAGATAAACCTGTTTTAATAAAATTAATCTTTTTAATAAATGTTTTAAATAATGCTTCCGAAAAATTAGGCCATTACAGTATATTCTTTTAGACATTTATAATTGCCCAAAAATATAGTTTGTTCACCGAGTTACTGATTTCCATTCGATTTGATTTTTTTGTAGGTCTATTCTATGCGTTAAAATATACATACTGAAAGGTTTAGATAATATCTTTAGACTTGGGACGATGCCCGAATTCCAGGCACAACAATCCTGCTGCAGCCAAATGGTCCTTATACCCAAATTTGTTCACTGTATACATCCGGGAACAGCACAACTGATATCCTACGGCGGCCTGATTGGAGTGGTTGGCACTATAAATTTAAAAAAATTCTTATTGATATTTGATTGAGCTAAATTTTTACAAGAATTTAAAAAAAAAATTAGAAAAAATAAGCAGTTCAGATCATATTGGTGGATCGAATATGCCCCCAAAAAACATACGTGTAAGATCTGTGTATAAATTTGAAAAAAAAAAAAGATTTGTGTATAGGATTTGTGCACACAACACAACGGGGAAGAAGCCAGAATGGATAACTCACTATGGATATCAACAAGACAGCTCATTAAAGGGTCTCAAAAAATTGATCCGAACCATTCACTAACTTTAAAATATTTTTTAGAGTGACCTTAAAAAAAGTGTAGAGTGCTTGATCTGATGTTTCAATTTTTCATTCAGAATTCTAAGGTCTGAATGAAATATTTAATGTTGGCTGGTATTTTAAGCGCGTACTTCAAAAACATTTTAAAAATATAAAATGATTCAGATTTTTTGTGCGAGGCCTTTAATGGGTCCCACAAACTGTAGGTGCGTAATCTGTAGGTATCTCGTAGGTACCGTAGCATTTTTGTGTTTTACTGTAGAATAGTAGACAATTTGTTAAAAAGGTGGAATGACTGCAAAAAAGAAAAGCAGAGAGAGATTAGGAGCAGTGTCCCTCCATACATCTAAATCAAAATAACATCACCAATTTTCTCGGGTAAATCTAGGGGTACTGACCCCCTTGGTACAGACAGTGTACAGACTGGTGCTTGGATTCTTTTTGTGGGTTCTATACGGTTGATCCGAACCGTTCATTCACCCTAAAATCAAATTCCGTGGGGGTTGAGAGTAAATCAACTCAATTGGACTTTTCTAAGTGCTCGATCCAAAATAACCGCATTTCGATTAATTTTTTTTGGACAAAATGGGGTAATTTTGGATCGAGCACTTACGAACGTTCAATTGAGTTGATTATTGCATGGTTCCCCTCGGAAGTTGTAGTATCCCATACGGTCTATCCGAGCCGTTTATTCATCATAAAATCAAATTCCGAGGGGGTCAAGTGAAAATCAACTCAATCGGATGTTTTTAAGTGCTCGATCCAAAATAATCCCATTTCGTTCAAAAAATTTTGGACGAAATGGTTTGATTTTGGATCGAGCACTTAGGAACGTCCAATTGAGTTGATTATTGCATGGTTCCCCTCGGAATTTGATTTTAGGATGAATTAACGGCTCGGATCAACTGTGTGAGACCCATAAAGGGGGTCCTCGGCACCGATCTGTACACCGTCTGTACCATGCATCTGTACATATAGAACGGGATTTTCTCTTTTCACAAAGAAATAATAAAAAATATCGTGGGGTACAAAATATTTGGCTGTTAAAGCGAACTTTTAGTTATAACTTTTAAGCATGGACTCTCAAGTTAATTGTAGAATCAGATCCCCAATAATGCTGTTGGGGGCCAGCTTTAGCTTTGTACTGTAAGAATTCAAAAACATTCTCGGCCTTCCTTTTTTATTATTTTACAAGTCCTAAAGTTTCATCATTTGAAAACTAAATCAAATGTATCCATTATATGGTTCAAGGGCTATAGAAATTATCAAAAAAAATCTGGAAGATAAACGATTGCTTTGTCCAAAATCCAAGTACATGATAACTAAAGGGATGGACTCTAATTTTCGAGAAGAATTTGGGTACATGTAGCATACCACCTAGTATCGGACATGGTATCTGTAATGCTCTATCACAACCGTCTATCTCAGTAATCAATGGTTCAGATTTTAAATAAACTATTTCCCACGCTTTTTGTTCCAAATATACCCTTGGCAGTAAAATTTATTTACAAACCTACACATCCGTTGTTGATGCTGTTAGAGAATCTCCAAGAGGCTCAACAAATGAGACCTGTTAGCTTTAATAGTCCGTCAAGAGCATTTTTCATCACTCCAACAGGTTCTTTATTCAACTATCTATTTTACATTTTCCAATTTCCGCTAGCTACAAGTAGCCAACAAATTCCCCTCTCTACACCACTAACACTCTCTCTTATTTCCTCTCTCCATCTCTTGTGCTTTTGGGTTGAGATCTATTTTCCCCCTCATTTTTGTGATGCACATCACCATTCTCGAGGCCCGACTTCCATTGGCTTCTGTTGGAGGCGGCGGCAGACGGGTTTTGACAGCAGCGGAGCGACGTGCGGCGGTGGCAACGGGTAAGGAAGTTGGATGTAGATCTTGCTTCTCTGGAACCCGGTCTTGAATGACTTAGGGTTGATCGTTGCGTTGCTGTTCTTCGTTTTTGGTTGTATGTTGTATTTCATTCTTTGCTTTCCGATGTACCAGAAGAAAAAAAAATCCATGAAAATCAGTTTGTGATCATTCTTTGCTTTCCGATGTACCAGAAGAAAAAAAAATCCATGAAAATCAGTTTGTGAATCACTGGTAATTAGTTAGTTGACAAATCAGTTTATTCATTTCCACTAATCTTCATGTAATCGATTAATTACAACTTGTTATTTGATGCAATTGATGCCTTCATTTTTCTTGTTTTCTCCCTTCGGTTGCTGCTTGCTACACTCAGTTGCATCTCCATATAAGGTCTGCTTACAGGGCCGGCCTTGAGCTAAAATTTCGATGAAATTTGGCGGCGCTTTTTCTGCGAAAAATGAAAAAAAAAAGGCCTCCAAATATTTTTTACCACCAAGTATGTAGGCCAATTTTGGGTTTTTTTCCGTGTTAAATACATGCATATTCGCTAGCATTTTTAAGAGCCTTCATTTTCAAATTTTGTCTTAGGCCCCTCGAAAATCAGGGCCGGCCCTGTCTACTTAGTGATTTTGGTTATATCTCCTTATAGAGCATGACTTGGCTGTTGCTTTTGGAATGTTGACTGTTATAGTCTTGTGACGTTGCTTTTGAAAATCAGTTTAGAATTTGATATTTGTTTAATGTTTGACATGGAAAATCTATATATATATTTTTAGTTTGGATAGAGAGCAAGAATAAAGAGTAATGTTGGAATAATAGTGTGAAAAAGCGAATAGGGAAAGTAGAGTATGTACCTTTTTTTTTTTTTTGTACTTTCACCTAGTTTTTTTGACTAGTAGTGTTGGAGTTGCTAACAAGGTCATGCGCCATTTCGAAAACCGTTGTCAAAACGCTAATGCCGTTTGGAATTAGTAATATGAGGAAACATTATTACTCAAATACGAACCGTGCTCTTTTCCCTTACTATCATCCTCTAACGAAGGTTCTTCCCATCTATGCTTTCGTTTTCTCTCGCCCACAAAAATCCTGATTATTTAATCTCTAGAGAGAACTGTAACAATAAAGCACTTGCCTATTTCTTTGTTGTCAATATGTTTTACGCCGAATCTTCGGTTCGGAAGAGGCATACTCAAGTTAGCGAGAGCATTTATATATATATATATATATATATATATATATATATATATATATATATATATATATATATATATATATATATATAGTCATGTTCTAGTCCGGGAGTCCCGGATCCGGGACTCTACCTTCCCGATATTTTTTTGTGATCAGGAAGCCGTCATGTGTGTTCAAAAGGTGTTTTTCAAGGTCGCCGCTAGAAATCTTAAAAAAATACGGGAAGGACTTGATCAAGCGTTTTTTCGCAAAAAACTTTATATTTACGATTTTTAAAAAAAAACTACTGGATCAAGCCCCTTCCATATTTTTTGAAGATTTTTTGAAAACCTGGAAAACACCTTCAACATACGGACTTTCGGAGTTTCAAAAAACAATGTTTAAAAAGCATCAAAACGACAAAAATGCCCAGGTCAGGAAATCGGGAATGGAATTTGGATGGGACAATCACATATATATATATATTGGTAGTAATTGTATATCTATTTCCTCTATTGATGATGGCAGCACCGGTACAACAGTTAGGGTCAGCTCAGGGCGAACGGAGGAGGTGGAGTTCGACCATGTGGTACTTGGGTTATTGTAAGAGAAGATTAGACCTAGTTTTCAAAAAAATTTAGCATCTCAGTTGCTAAAATCATGATTTTGAAATTAAAAAATGAAGTGGTTTGTAATATCATTTTTTGATTTTTTTAAAGTACTCCTCATATACTTCAATTCAGTGTGAAAAATTCAAAAAATAATACACAAAACACTTAATTTGTTTGATTTGAAACACCACGATTTTAGCAACTGGGTTGCTAATTTTTTTTTTGAAAAACTAGGCCTAAGCCACATTGGATGATACTTGATTTTCTTCAATCTCAAGGGGCATCGAAACAGGTAGTATGTTTTATTGCTTAGTTACTGCAATTTTCTTAACTGTAACATTTTTTACTTTTACCTACACCGTCATCATGTCTTTGATGTGAAATGTTGGTTTTTGGACATAAAATCTATTAGATTTGTGTTTTTCCCCATTCCTTCCCATAAATCTAAGACAAGATAAATCCAATTTTCAACATTGTGTAAAAATCTTGAAAAATTAACTTGAAAGCAGGGAACAATAAGAAGCAACACTGAAAATGGGAAACCGAAGGAAGTTGTCGGCCAAGGCTTACCACTCCAAGTTTGAACTGTCGAAGGGTCGATCCTCTCAACAACGATTTGTCTTTGGGCGAACTCACCTCATGCGAAGGTGTGGAAAGGACTATGGTAGAGGCTAGACCACTGGAGAGATTAGTCCGGCCAAAAAACCACACAAAATAGGGAGTGGAAGACGGTTTGCCTCATTTGTGTGTATTTTTCCCTCTGAGAAATACAAACAAAACATAGAAAGCAAAAAATATACAAATAGGCTAGAATTTTCAATAAAAATCTGTACCGCCTGCTTCAACAGACGAGCATAACCACTGAAGCGATATTCATAGACCTGCTCTCTCAACTTTGTCTTATGTAAGTACATTTGGGATATTCAAAGCGCCCAAGTCTAATAGAGGACCTAATTACGGATTGGAAAAACTACAACAGTAAAATAAGATACAGATTTTTCTCAAAGATTGTGTTACAGATAACAATAATGAACGCACACTCAAAACTTTCCAACACAATTGCATCTTAAAAGTTTTTGATTATACGTGCATCTCACTTCTTCCCACCACCAGACACGTTGAACTTGAAAAATATGACGTCTGCGTCATTGACCACATACGTTTTTCCTTCTTGCCTATACTTCCCAGCAGCCTTATGCAAGAAAAAACGACACGAATCACACATAAAAATTCAAGAAGTTCTTAACCAATTGAAGAAGTAATAGTCTAAAATCAAGGGAAGGAACAGAGCCAATTTTATTCAACATATACCGAAGTTGGTAGTGATCAGGGTGAGGACCCGTGAAGCATGTCATACAAGGTATTTTGTATCGTACTTCATGAAAGAGGGCCACAATTTTTTCCTCACATTTTTATGCCAAGACTACAGAGGTACCTGGTAGATTCCAAGCTGTACCTGACATTAGCTTGATGGGACTTTTTTCCATGCTTAGGATGCTTATAAACCTAAGCTTGGCCTTATTGTTTTCTTCCATAAAATGAGATTAAACCTCTGTTTGCAGCACTTCTTTTGGCATTGAACTAGTGTTTGCATGTTGAATCCTTACTCAAGTAAGCTATTTAATCAGTTCTTTAAGCAATTTGTATATATATTGGGGCCAATATTGACTTGCAATCGAGCCATGTCACAGTCCCAGAAAGATTAGTTTTTTCAAACTTTCTTGGTTCAAGTGGTCATATTACACAATACATCCAGAGAGATGACAAAGTTCCACATGAAACTAGCTCATATAAATCTCAGGGAAAGAAACAGAAATCATTACACCTTTGGTTCCATTTCTTCAAGAAACTGGTTCCATTGATTTCTTTCTTCAAATTTTAAACCAAAGTCGTCGTTTGCAGAATAAATTCTCTCTTCAGTTTACTATTTGCCAAAAAAGGTTGGTATTGGTATAATCCTCGGGTTTTGGGCAGACTGCCAATTATCTCTCTTCTAAGTAGATTGAAAAACGTAATTTCTATTAAGGAATAAGCCTGGCTGAACATGCCGATATGAGCGTCATAAGGTCTCAAATCTCATTATTTGAGTTAAGTGCAATGATGTGGGCTGCTTATGGAGCGCCAATCACAATTCAAGAGCTAAATGCAAAAACATAACAGTGCAAAAAATTTAACAGGACAGAGAAACGCAGTTATTACTTGAGCAAGAATAGAATAAAAGCACACCTTAACAGCGCCTTCACTGCCAAGTTCCTTTAGATCATCGAACTTCATCACCTGATTATCATCACGAAGTCTAAGTCAGCCCTTTTTAGCAATTCCAAGAAGCATAAACAAGAATAGATGAACAGCCAAAAATAACAGCATTATCGATGCTTTTAATGAGAAAATAAGCAACTCAATCTTCAGTCATGCACTTTGAAAGATGTTAACAAGGAGAGATGCATAGCATAAGTAAACAAGTTCAACTAGCAAACCAACATTCACCAAGAGTGTTCGAATAAGTTCAGTCCGTTAGCAACTCAGCCGAAGTAATAAGGGACAATCAAGAAGCACTAGCCAGTTATAGATAGAATATGAAACAGTACAATTGTACAACAATCAAAATAACAACAACACACAACAACAATAACATAGCCCATTTAATCTCCAATAATTGGGGGTATGGGCGGGGTATGGATAGGAGACAGACCTAACCTTCGGCAATAAATAGACAAAGTGGCTGCTCCCAGAATACCACTGAAACAGATGGATTTGAGACAAACCTAACCTTTGGCAATAAATGCACAAAGTGGTTGCTCACAGAATACCACTGAAACAGTGGTCCCCCTATACCGTCGAGTTTGTTGCGGAATCATGCCCTCAAATCAAAGCCAAAAGGCATCAGAGAGGGCAGACCCAAGAATCATTTTGATTTATATGCACATTACCATGCTTCTTTCATTCAGCATTCAGAGCATTGGCGTTGCACAATAATCAAAATAACACTAAAGCATATTTTAGAACAAACACCAATTTTAACACATATAGATGGATTTCCAGGAGAAGTTTTTCCGCATTCACTAATTGCAAACATGCTAGAAAAAGAAAAATCTACAACAAGCATAAAATATCTCTTGAAGCACTGACAGAAAATAAAGAATAAAAAACAAAATCAACACACATCAATGCAACTTCTGAAAACATCATATGAAAGAAAGACCAATACTTATGCATTATAAAAGGGGGAAATAATGGTTTCAAGGAATTACCTCAGCACAGATGAAGCCTTTTTCAAAATCGGTATGAATAGTCCCTGCAGCCTGAGGAGCCTTTGTCTGCCGTCGAATTTGCCAACATTTCACCTAGAACAAGTCACATTCAGCCATTAAATTTTCAGACAGTGTATCGTCAGTCATATTGAATGATGGAATTATGTCAATGCAAGTGTAAGGAACCATTACTAGTAAAAAGATCCAAAACGGTGCTTTGCCAAAAAAAAAAAAGTTAACAAAGGACAGGGTTTTAGAAAAACGGATAACACTGTAATGTTATGCCTAGGGAAGTCCTAAAATATCTTTGGGCGACTTCACTCTGGGAAATAAGGTGGAAAATGAACTGAAAAACCGCAATGACTCATTCCAAATCCAGGAAGAATTATTCTGAATAGGGTAACACAACTAGATAAAAGATGGAAGTCCACAGGACTCCACACCAGAATACCTACCACATTTCAGCAGGCATTCTTGCCCTTTCATAAACTACCAGGTCTGTCAGCGAAGGCTCATGTGATGATTTAGTTGGTCTTGGTCTAAAAAACAATAAACTTGGTATCGTCGGTACAGTAGTTTAGCTCTAAGGGTAGGATTAGTGAAACACGGTGATGTAGGGCAAGTTTAGCGTATAGTCAGTGAAAACTCTTACAGTAAAACTAAAAGTGAGCCCAAACCGTTGTTTGTTAGCAGAAAAAGTAGGCTTCAGGGAAAAAATGAAATTGGCTTTTCTCTAGAAAGCATGGACGGAAATCAGCCAGAATGACACATCTGACACCTAAAATACCTTTTGCTAGACCACTTTTATGACTAATGTATGAGCAAGCATGAATGGAAGTATATTGATACTCATATTATAAATGGAGCCCTATTTCATATTTTCTCTCACTGTCACTTGAACATCCAGAATATAACAAGCCTACATAATGTGTTTTTCCGTGTTTTCCCAGTTACCAGTGTCCTTTTTTGGAGTCGGTGCAACTTAGGTCATTGGTTTACCATTTACTTACTAAACTATCTTTTTCAGCCTCAAAAACACACACACACACATACATACATACAAGCATCCAATATATGCTACAGATTCCAAGCTAGCATGCCTACCAAGATTGTTGAGATGTCCTTGGTGAAGGAATTGAATCAGAACTAATATAACGGCCATAACACCGAACTGATCATACAATTTATTTAAGGCTATCTGAAAAGAGCATAGGAAAAACAAAACAAACAGAAACTGAACAAGAATTATTCAGGTTAACGAGGTACCTCATCAGGGCCAGCTGTAAAAAAGTATATGAGGTTTATCGCAGCAAATCCCGTCTTTATGATCTTTGGAAGGGCACTGTAGCAAAGCCAATATAGAGATTGTCTCAGACTTATTTAATTCAAAACCTACTTTTCATTCAAGTGCTCTTAATTCCACATATTCTAAAAATTTTCAAAAAAATGATACATTAAGAAGAAAAGAAAACATTGACAATACAAACTAGTACTGATCATATTGACAAGAGAATGAATAAGGAAAAAAGAATCACTGCCCCTATACGCCATTGAATCTGTTTTGCTTCTAAAAGTCGTCTGCCTAGGCGGTAAGCATTTTTCAATTAGTCAGGGATTAGTTGCCGATTGATTGTAGGCAGCAAATAATTGGCGAGGTATATATTGTAATTTTTTAAAAGTATTGTGCCTTTAAAAGTGTAATAGCAAAAAGTACGTGTTAAAGTGTTATTTTAACAAAATGTATATGATATATACATAATACACATCAAAGCCCTAAATCGGCCAACAAAATACATAGATCAAGTGTTACCTTTTAGAGGTTACTTTATTCTTAATTCATTTTCCCTAATCTATTGTCATATCTTGCTCAAACTTAAGGGAGTGGGCAAAATATCTTTTTAAATTGACGAGCCTAGGCGCCGACTAATCGGTTGAGAGCTAGGTGCTGACTAATCGGTTGAGAGCTAGGCGCCTCTCTTTCCCCCGACTGGCGCTTGACCATTTTAGAACACTGCTAAATAGATGTGGGTGGTTGATAAGGATGGTCATTAGGTAGATCTTGTTAACTGAAGCACTCTTCAGTTTCAGTATAAAGAGAAAACTCCTGCTTACAAAAGCACTAATATTTACAAATCATGCCTGAAATGGCTAATTTCAGCTGTCTTCCAACAAAGCAAAGCATATCAGCATTAGTGAGATATAGAGTAGAATTCCACCTTCGAAATGATACAATTAAAGCTAATCAAATGTGCAAAAGGGAACCTACATAGAAGTTCACTAGGCTTCCAACTTTCCTGTTATTACAGCAATAACAAAATCTACCACACCCGAAAGCTCCATTTGGCATGAATTGGATGGTGGTAAAATTAAGTAGCTAAGACTTTTACATCCATGTGATTATTATGATTGAGTCATTGCAATTTAACAAAATTACTTGATTACGGCATGTAAAATGCTGCAATATCAGGACAATTCTTGATGCAATCGGGTATAAGAAGTCAGGAAACAATGAGAACACGACTAAACCAAAGACTCTAGACTTTATTGGCCATTGGAACTATTTCCTTCACTGAAACACAAAACTAACAGGCCACCATTTAGACTCCGTTCAGAACATCGTAAAGTAAAAATAATTGTAGATCAGAGTAATTAAGGAAAACATGTGCTACAAAGAATGAACATTTGGTACGAAGAACGGACACTTCCAGGTAGATAGCTTGTCCACAGCATGACACTGATTCAACACTGACTGGACCTGCTCCAGACACTGGTGGACAACCCAACACAACACGCCACTCATTGAACCCATGTGTGTACCGCTTAAACATTTGACACAATGTAATTCATATATCTTCTCCTTCTTCCAAACTTTCAAAATTAGTTTTGTATAAGATTTTTCCATTACCATTGAACTTCAAATTCAGACACACACACACATATATACGGAAAATTTCTAGTCCACTTCTCCCGGAAACAAGAAAAAATTGATTTTTTTTGGGTTGCAAATTATTTTTGGAAAATCCGAGTTGTCCAATGTGTTCAGAAAGGTGTTTTTCAAGGGTCCATGCGGGAAATCTTACAAAAAAAATACCAGGAAGGGCTTGATCCATGCAATTTTCGCAAAAACTGTAAATATAAAAATTTTGCGAAAACTGCTTGGATCAAGCCCTTACCGGTATTTTTTTTTTGAAGATTTCCCGCGTAGACCCTTGAAAACACCTTCTGAACACATTGGACGGCTCGGATCGTCAAAAAAATATTTGGATCATGGAGGTCCAGAAACGGGAATCCCGTTTTAGAAGCTTTGCCTATATATATATATATATATATATATATATATATATATATATACGCCGAGGATCCGGTCAGGACTCCCGGACCTAAGATAGGTCCGGACCTATTTTTCCGGCCATTTGGCGGGATCAAAACCGTTGGATGTTTTTTAAAATGTGTTTTTAAAGGGTCCCCCGCGAGAAATGGGAAAAAAAAATACGGGAAGGGCTTCATCCGAGCATTTTTGATAAAAGCTGCGATTTTTACGGTTTTATCGAAAAATGCTTTCGGATGAAGCCCTTTCCTATTTTTTTTTCCCATTTCAGCGTGGAACCTTAAAAACACATTTTAAAAACATCCAACGGTTTGGATCCCGGCCAAATGGCCGGGAAGTGAAAATTCCGGACCTAAGATAGGTCCGGGAGTCCTGACCGGAACCGGACTATATATATATATATATATATATATATATATATATAGTCCCGATCCAGTCAGGGATCCCGGATATGGGACTCTTAGTTCTGGATCAAATTTTCACGATCCAAACCATCCAATGTTTTTAAAAGCTGTTTTTAAGGGTCTCCGCGAGAAATCATCAAAAAAAAAATACTGGAAAGGGCTTGATCCAAGCAGTTTTTCACAAAAATTGTATATATACCGGTATTTTTTTTTGAAGGTTTTTCACAAGGATTGTGGAAAACACCTTTTGAACACATTGGACGGCTCGGATTTCCCAAAAACAATTTTTAAAAGCATCAAAACACCGAAAAAAGCTACCATCCGGGAAATCCGGGATCCTTGACAGGATCGCCGGTATATATATATATATGAGTAACTCTATTTAAATCAATTTATAACTCTGTACCTTCATTTAGTCTTTACACCCCCATTGCACATCCATAATAACATCGATGTTAACCCGATTTCTCCGTACAACGATCATATTTCCCCCTCTTTCTACCAGAAAAAGAGAGATAGAAGTAGGGAGTTGATATTGACACTCCCCAATTTGTTAATGGCACTCCAAAGAGGATTACCCATATCAATCCCTATATGGGACTTGATATTGGCACTCCCCCTTCTGGAGTGTCATTAACAATTTGGGGAGTGCTAATATCAATCTCCTAGAAGTACATTTAGCCAAATTAGTTGCAATTAGGCCTCACACGATTCCAAATAGAAAAACTTTTAACCCTTCTCCATGTCAGACGCCAACACAAGCAAATCCTCAGCAAACCCTAACCCTTACCCTCTCACAACCAACCAGCCAAACAATTGGGCTGTGTTCGGATGGGTTTTGAAAAGAAATTTTTGAGAAGAATTTTTGAGATAGTGTTTGGTTGGGTTTTTGAAAATGAGAATAATGAGATAATGATTAGAGAGAGATAGAGAGAGAAATGAAATAATGAGGTAATGAGTAGAGAGATTCTTTTTGAAAAGGAGGAATCTTTTTGAAAAGAATTTTTGAAAATGGAGAGAAAATGAAAGAGAACAAGGCCTTGATTTTCACTTTTATGATGAATAACCCATAATTTAACGTTTCATGCCCAAGAATTGTACTCTCCTATAAAAAAGTAGAATACCAGACACAGCCCAATGGAAACAATCTGTACTTGTTAGTTATCCCAGTACATGGGTTACAACCATAAACATGGCATTTTAACAACTGGGTTTCTTGCGAACATTTCCACAGCTGCATTTCCTTCTTTGGGTGACTGTTTCTTTTCATCACCTCGATTTATCATCCAAAAAGTTTTTGGGCCAGTGCTCTGCTTTCAGCCAGCATTGGGCAGTGCTGATTGTGAGCCAAAATGTGAGATTAGGGCTTTTGTCCTCAAATTGTACTCCTTCCGTCCCAAAATGTTTGTCCTACTTATAACTTCCTCCAACCTGAATTGTTTGTCCTACTTTTAAATTTCAACATTTTATGTACACACAATGGTACCCAAAACTTGTAACTTTTCAAGTTTGCCATCCATTAGTTAACTCTAATAAAATATGAATTAAACAAGTTTTGAATTTAAATTGTTTTCTAGAAAGCGAAAGGTCTTGCTGCCAATGTAATTGGAGAACCTTTTCAAAATTTTAGAGCACACTTTAAACTTTTCAATTCTCCTTTTGGTCTCATTGTTTTGATTGTTAAAAGCATCTCAAGGGCAAAAATGGAATTTTACAACTTTCCTTTGGTGTGGCCCCCTGTATTTTGGGAAATGGAATTTTGTGTGTCCCATGTGTTGTGTATTACATTTTTGAAATTACCACCATGCCCATGTCGTGTCACATTTAAGTGCTTTTTTGGCTGTTTGGATAGCAAGAAGGTTCGTAGAAAAAGTAAGGTTTGAACTTTCCCCTGATTTATAATCATTTCCATATCTATTACAAAGAAGAGTCTGAGTGAAAATGTTCCAACAAAGCTATGGCGAGAACATAACTCCTGTAACACAACCTTACAGAAAATTCCGACATGCTGAAACAACATAAGCACACCAAATCTCTCCCACTGGACAATGGAAATTAAACAAGAACACACAGCACTGAAAACAAAAAACAAGCAACACCACACACTGCTGATGTTGCTGGACGAGGTTACGGAACGAAGGGCGCATACAGAAGATATTCAAATAAAGAAATTGAAACACCATGGCACAAAACAATAAAAGCAATGCAAAAGGCCTACAATTGTGGGCTATCATTATATAACTACTGGCAGAAGGTTCCCGATACTGGAACTAACCTTTGTAGCTTGTTTTCCTCACAATACTTTGCGGCTTCATCCGCAGGCAGATCAGCAAGACTTCTCTCTAATGCACAGCTGAAAGGGATAATAGGCTCACCTCCATGCTCCTGCACCCTAGAAAATAATGAAGCAAAACAAGCCTCTATTTCAAAAAGAAAGTCCAATGGAAATTAATACAAGAAATTGATCGACTTCACATGTAGGTTCACGTAAGACAGAGCATAATCAGGTCATAAAGTGCCAACACCAAGAACTTTATCGAAACCCATCACAGTCAATTGCAATTAAATAGGTCAAAGCTCCTCCAGATGGCAAATGGCTAAGAGGTCAATTTTGTTAAGCAGTTCAGTTCAACAGAGAACTTCCTTAGTGTCAACTGTCAAGTATGGATGCAGAATTGACATGTTGAAGAAAGGAACAAATACATAGTTCTCACCAAGGTTCTGAATCCTGTACCAGCTAGGGTACCGGCTTTCCTACTGGTACGGTACCGGTACAGATACCGACCGATACTAGGTACCGTTTCGGATTTAGCGCTACCAAAATTACATATGGTTATAAAATTATAATTTTTCACATACCATCCAATTAATCATGACATAAACTTTTCTTAGACAAGAAAAAATTTACTCTCCTTGTATAATCTCTATCATATTTGAAATTATCATCCTAAAAATTAAAAAATTTATGTAGTATTTGATATTAACAATCTAAATATCAATTTGCGACCTGTATGCAACTCTGTATCCATTTGAAATTGAGATAATAGGGTACTTCGGTCATTGTGGACCTTTAGGGCTCATTACATGAAGTAAGGCAACACTTTTTGTATATTCCTTTCCCTTTGCTGCTGTGATTGGGGCTGCCACAGCCTACTAGTCATTGCAGGGATGGAGGCTGGATCTGGCCATGGTGGTTGCACCTTTCAATGAAATGTTACTTACATGCCGTGGAAAAATATGAAGGAAAAATTTATTCAGGAAGTCATAAAATTAGGATTTGTTGTGGGATTTTTTAATGAAAAATAAATAAGGCTTCCTCATTTATTTTTCCAGAGAGAGAGAGAGAGAGAGAGAGAGAGAGAGAGAGAGAGAGCTTACCACGCATGAATTTTTGGCAGAAACTTGTTCTTTTTCCTTTGATAGTCTTTCTCATTCATGTTAACCTGAATGGTGTATGTATATACTGATCAAAATCAATATCCACACCAATTTCCCACAATTCACAGCAACAACAAACACACTTTTATTAATCTAACAGAGCCACATCTAAAAGAGAGGGCAGAAAGAATGTCAAGCCCACAGAAGCCAAAACAAAATCATCCAAACCATATCCTTAAAGACTGCTTACCAGAGAGAAAAAAGACCATGTGATAGCAACATTATATGTTTTTCCTATTCCGTACAAACCAAGAGTAGAAGCGCAAATTGTTGGCTCCTTGGCAACAAGAAGTTCACCAACATGATAAGGCAGGAATAGCAATAAAGAGTGGATATTAACGTAACAAAATTATGGCTTCAGCCGTCACCAGGTCTTAGACAAACTCAAACTGTAGAGATAGTTACATGAGTACATTGCAGAGCAGACAATGTTCAACATCTTCAAAAGAGTTCATTTCCAAGACATCTTGCTAAATGGAAAATACGAAAGCAGATTTTTAAGATCCTGTGGATAAACATTACAAAGTTATAAAACCCCAAGAGGTTGGCCTAGTGGTCAATGACTAGGACTTAAAGGTTTGCTCCCACCTAAGGTCTCAAATTCGAAACCTTCAGGTGTTACTTTGAGGCCAGTCCATACGGAGCTATGCTCCAACTTTAATTGGGCCACCACTAGCGGAGGGTGGGATTGGTTCCCCTTGACTAGTCGGGTGCTCAAGCATTGTTTAATCGATCAAGTGTTCAATTGGGAGAATTAGGTGACACTTGTGGCACAGTAGCATGACAGGAAGGTCAGCAGGGAACTTTTCCTCAGATAACTTACCAAGTAAACAACAGGTTTAGCAGTGAGCAATTGAAAAGTATTCAGTATCTCAATATCTGCAGCTTTCCAGTCCCCCAGACGGACGTCTTTTCCTTCTTCAAGCCATGTTTTGATCTGTGGAGACAAGAATCATCATCATTAAACTTCTTTTCTACTCTACAATGCAATGTCCCAACTACATGAGATCAGTTACACGAATCTTGTTTTGCCAGCTAGACGACCTCTATAATATGTTCAATGGGATGTGCAGACAAATGTCTTTTCCTTTTGAAGACAAAATGGTTCCATGCGTCAAATGGTCTATGAACAACAAAAAATGGAGTACAAGCAAAATTCATTGTTTACTATTGCAAGAATCTTTAAAAATATAGGAGCAGCATGGGCAGGCAAGGCACATGCAGATGTCAGTTATTTTCAACTGAGGCTAGAAAACCATTACCAATGAAACCATGACTCAATTCTGAGTTCACAAGTCATGACCTCAAAGTGCCTTGGATCTTCGCACATGCAGTTGTCGACATGAATTTCTTCTTCTTCTTCTTTATTTATTTATTTATTTATTTTAAAGTTTATACGATTATTACAAGCATCATCCATGTAAATACAGCTACTAGCCTACTATCCTCTTTGATATTGTCTGTTCGAAAAACAGTTTAAACCTTTGGGGGATCTGTACATCCTGTGTTTTGCCTTTGTAAGCTTCCTATGTAACCTTCTAGCACGTTTCTAATACATATCCATGTATTAGACAGAAGATAAATGAATCAGCAAGCGCAGAAATGTTAAAATTGAAATAAAATGGATTAAAGAACAAAGAAAAATTGAGACAAAAGCAGAAGTATTGTGCAAAACAAATAAAAATCACACGAACCCTTTGGCACAATTCAAGCTCTATCTTCAACTGCTTGTCATTGCTCCTCTTCATGCTCTTTTCAAGGTCCTCAATCTTCTTTTCCATGAACTCAAGGTCCTTTGCGCACACAAAACACAACACAACCATACTTTGTTTAGATGAGTTATTCCTTCAAAATATACAAATGAAAGTATGGACATAACTTCTGAAAATCAGATAAGATCTTAATCAATTATTGATGCCCCTTATTTATTTCTTTCAATGGCAATTGAGGCAATGTCCCTAAAAAAGAAAGAATGGAGGATCTAGAATTAAAAGAAGGATGTTGGATAAACCAATCGCCTAAAGGCAACAAGAATGTTGGATAAACCAATCTCCAAGAAGCAACTGGCAAGAAGTTATTGGTCATTGGCGTTCACAAGCTACATATCAATCATTCGAATACCATGATTACTTATGGGCATATGGAATGGAACCAGAAGATGTGACACAAATATTATCGAAGCTGTCTATTTTTTTTAAGACTTCAATAATGGGCACTCTTCAAGATGAATGGCTAGTTCAAGTTTTTACTTGGAGAAAACTGTATCAGGGAGCTAATTTACCCAAATACTCATTGTTCACTAAATATAGAGACAGAAAAATAACAATACCAGCTTATGGAAAGACCCTCTGTATTACAACCTCATTGGCTTAAGTACCTAAACACTCTGAACATTCTCCTATCCCAGCTTGTTACACATTAACTCCAACCAAGGTTTCTGCAAAGAGTGCACCTATAGACCATAGGGAGTTACAATCCCGCCAGGCTGCCACTTTCAAATTTTACTCCAACAAGATTATAATCCACTTCAATATGCTTAGTTCACTCAATAGAAGAATATGCATTGCAACATGATTCTCCCAACATTGGGCCATGGGCAACTTCACACAACTGCTCTCTCTTTAAGAAAATGTTCAACCGCATAAGCTAACACAAAGTATGGGACATAGATCTATGCTCTAGCTTTGGCACTAGACCTTGCAACAATGATCTGCTTCTTAATGATTCAATTGACTAGATTACCACCAAGAAAAAAAAAACAATATCTCCTATTTGAGGATGCGTCATCCAATCTGAATCAGTAACAAGAATATGACCATTGGCTCTGTAAAGCAGGCTCGCCAGGATGAGTATTAAGATACCTCACAACCCTCAAAGCAGCTTCCCAATATGGAAGTTGAGGTGCTGACATGTATTGTCTAACCACAATAACAGCAAAAGGTATACATTGACGTGTAATAATTCACAAACAAAATCACACAAACAGCAAAAGGTATATATTGACGTGTGCTAATTCACAACAAACGGTGATAACAATCACGATTAGATAGAAACTCCCCGTGGTCCACATTAGGGCCCATAGGTCTATCCTCTGGTTTTGACCCTAAAAAACCATCTATTGCATTCCAATGCACATTTTCTTTGAGACAAATTTATTCCTTCTTTTGATCTAGCCACCTAAACACACAGGAACATTTCTCAATTAGCTCCAATCTTTAGTCTCAAAAGGACCCTAAAGAAAAGCCTTGACTCATCAATCTCTTTGGTGGTCAGCCTGGAACTAAGGGGTTTGCTATCCAGGACTTGGGTTTGAAACCTCCTAAGTGTTATCAACTGTCATGGAGCTAGTCCATAAGGGACATTTATCTAACTTTAATTGGGGGCCTTGCTAGTGGACAGTGGGATTGGTCCCCATCAATTAGTCAAGGTGCACCTAAGCTTGCTTGGGCACTCTTGAGTTATCAAAAATCCACATAAACGACCAACAATTTTTTCCCTCTTGGATGTGGAACACAACAATACAACAATAACATAATCCATTTAGTCACCAATAATTGGGGGTATGGGCGGGGGATGGATAGGAGACAGACCTAACATTTGGCAATAAATGCACAAAGTGGCTGCTCCCAGAATACCACTGAAACAGTGGTCCCCCTATATAGTCGCGTTTGCTGAGGAATCATGCCCTCAAATCAAAGCCAAAAGGCATCAAAGAGGGCAGACCCAACAATCATTTTGATTTATGTGCCCATTACCATACTTCTTTCATTCAGCATCCAGAGCATTGACGTTGGACAACCCCTCAACAAAATTATCTAAATGACAATGATGCAAACCCAATGGCAAAGCTGCATCAATTAAATAACCAAACCAAGCCATGATTGGTTAGGCCATAAATTGCCTTCCGAATTCTACCTACCTTTGTAGACTCCACCTTAGCAACACACCCGGGTGGTTGCTCCATGCAAACTCCCTCCGGGAGATTACCATGTGAAAAGATATTTTTCACATCTAGCTGAAACAAGGCCCAACCAAGACTAGTTGCAAGAGAAATAAATCTCTAAACAAAGTAATCTTGGTTGCAAGCAAAAAATCCTCAGCATAATCCACTCCATAAGTTTGACTGTTTGAGTATACCTCTCAGCAACAATACGAGTCTTGAAACTTTCAACGGAAGCATCTATGGTATTACGTTCTAACACAATATGCCAACCAACAAATTTCTAAAAGGAAAGAGGTACCAAAGTTCAAGTGCCATTATGTCAAGAAGACCAAACACATCTTCCTCCATGGCTTTCCTCCAGCCCAGAATAGAAAAGGCCTCCTGAAGAGACTGAGAACCATACACAGTAGGAACAAAAGTAGTAAAG
Source organism: Vaccinium macrocarpon (assembly GCA_022606695.1). Classification (NCBI taxonomy): domain Eukaryota; kingdom Viridiplantae; phylum Streptophyta; class Magnoliopsida; order Ericales; family Ericaceae; genus Vaccinium; species Vaccinium macrocarpon. Next base: position 24,287,506 of record CM040177.1, on the reverse strand, counting down.
GCACGTCAAGGGGAAAAACCTCCACAATTTCAATATTGGCGCCTTTATACATTAGTTGATTATGACATTGTTTTGCTTGGTGGCATTCTACTAACATTAGTTGAAAAACTTCAAGGGCAAAGGAACAAAAATCAAGTTCTCAGGCTAGGACGGCTAAGGGAGCTCTTTTTTGAACAAGATGAAGGATGCTGAGTGGAAGGAAAAGGAAAAAAAAAGCGACCAAGAATACTAGAAGGCGAAATGACAATAAGACACAAACTGGACAATTGGATGACCGGCACAAGTGTGTACCTTATAGAGCACAATGGGAAAAGAGACTCATTATCAATACCAGGCTCAACGGTGGGAGGAGTGCCATGAGGACTAGGCAATGAATCTTACAGCATAGAATACGACTCAATGGTGGGCATTTGAGGAGCTGATAAGTCCTCGACTGATAACATATACTTGTAAATTTGAACTGGCCTCTCAGAAGACAAATGTGACAAAGGAATTGCACACGAAAGACGTAATGGCCAAAACTAGGAGTAGGTGATAATAGAAACAAAACTCATGAAAGGTGACATCTCACAGGTAAAGTAACCATGGAGATTGGGAGAGTAACATTTATAGTCTTTTGGGTACGGGAGCACCCAAAAAAAATACTTTTGATAGATCGGGGACCAAGCTTATCCCTACAAGGACCAATTGCATGGACATAACATGTACACCAAATTACATTAGATGGTAAGAAAAGAGGGGGACACTTAGGCAATAAAACACCATCACGAAATTGACCACCAAGTACAGTAGAGGGCATATGGTTCACTAGGTCACAAAAAACATCTCTTCCATAAGGTTGAGGTACCTGCATCCTATGTTACATGGACTCGGGTACGAGTATCAGGTGCGGGTGCATGTCCAAGCATCGGACCTTCCTAGACTTAAATCTTAGGATACTGGGATATGTGTCCCACAATGGGATACGGGTACGGGGACACGTCCTGAACACCTATTTGTAGTATATATTGCATGAATAGAGCAGGTTATATATCGAAAATTATACTTATTAATGTATTTAAACAAGAAGAGTTAAGAAAAATAAGTTTTTTCTATTTCATGTCCATTTGAAAGTCTAGAAATATTGCTTTTCCAGCTAATTTGGTATTCTTTTTCTGTAAATATCATACAATTAGAGGATCCGAGTGTCCAAAATGGATACGCGTGTCGGACACAGGACACGGGTACTTCAGCCAAAATGGAGGATCCGCGTAACATAGCCTGCATCTGCCATATAGAGCACATGTAACTTCCACAAACGTCACAACTTGAGTTCAGCAACCCCATTCTGCTATGGGGTTCGACTTTCGGGAACCCAAAGAGTAGTGACCGTGATTATCAAAGAAATGGGATGAATAATATGAAAATATCCATGAGCATTGTCAACACAAAAAACAAGAATAGAAGTATCAAATTCAGTCTTTATTTCCGTATAACTTGAGTAGGGATATTCCCAGCGGCCTATTCTCTCATAAAATTTATTTGTTCATAACATTACTACTTATGTTTAGTTGCACGATCATAGCTAACCAAAAAGAAAATTGCAATAAGATGGAACTAAAGCTGGATCTTTTCAGAAACTAAAGTCAATATCAAACAAAGTATACCTTGAGCCGTAGTTCTTCGGTAATAACCTCTAAATCCCTCACAGGATCCACAGAGTCATCAACATGAATGATATCTGGATCTTCAAAGGCACCTAAAATACAAAATAGAAGTGAATTAAACCAAAAAATAACACTCGGGGAGTGAAGCAGAAAACAACAGCCTTTCCAATTACTACACACTACCCAACATCTGTGGATAAGTACCCAACACCTTAACCAGAGACGAGAACAAGCTTCAGGAACATTGAAATGAACCTATTTCAAGGAAATGCCTGGCAAAAGAAATAGCTGCAAGATAAACTTAAACATGCACACTCTGAAGCTCTTCAAGTGACTTGTCTAGCAAATTAACAAGGGTTGAAAGTTGAAACCATAAGGCCTTATTAGTAACAAAACCAAGCTTGTATGATAGACCATCCCATCTTGTGTGGGATGGTTGACCAAGCACATAGCTTCAGAGAGGTTTCATTGAATACGAAATTTACAAATATGTCATCTGTAGAGTCTTTCCATTTCAGTAACTTTTTGGGACTGTGAATGTACTTGCATATAAATTCAAAAAGGATAATAATGGAAATTAGTGAATATAAGATCTTGAAATATTGAAACGTAAAATAGGACTGCCAGAAACAGAAATATAAAATAGGACAGATTATAAACTAGTCCTGATTGACATCGTTCAAGGGATGAATGGAGCACAAACCTATTTGCTAAGTTTGGGAATCTAGCACAAATGGACAGTGAGATACATAAAATAAGACGATGGGGGTGTACCAAAATCCAGTTCATCCATGCGTTTAAGCAGGTCTTGCACAGAAAAGGAACAACAAGAATTCTACTATTCTAATTAGCACAAAATTTTTAAAAAAAAACAAAGGAAAAACAGGATGGTAGATCATAATTTAAGGTCTTCCTTTGACAAGGACATGATATAGGAGTTATTCATGACACCAACTAATTCTTTAATGCCAAGAGGACAAATCACCTACACATTCGAAAAATGCCCTCGCTAGCCCATGAAAGTGCCTTAACCCCCCAAACCCTATAAAAGTGCCTAAACCCCCAAAACCCTATGACAACGCCTAAAACCCTAGGGTACCCAATGAAAGTGCCAAAACCACTAAAATCCTATAATTGGAAAGTGCACCCTAAGGCCAAAACCCAAAATGACCAAACCCTCTAAAATTGAACCCCAAAATTGAAGAGAGATAAAATTAATTTTGTCCCACTAATGCGCGCAAGAGAGAGAGAGAGAATCCTAAACACCTTTTATATAGCCCCAAACTTGGCCTTTAGGCCAATTTTCTGCATAATTTATCATGGAAGAATCCAAGAATGAATACTAAAATATGAATTGACTAAAAAAAATAGGTCCTGCAGCAGACCACTCAAATACAAATGAAGATGTAAATGCAAAAAGAACAAATCTAAAAAACTCCCCAATTTTGAGGCCCATACTGCACATAAAAAGATAAGCTTCTCACGTAAGACATGAAAAATGCCGTCAACTGCACGAATATGAGATAAAAAGCTGTTCCCCAATCCTTGTCCTTGATGAGCACCTCGAACAAGTCCAGCTATGTCATGGATTTCTAAGAAAGCTGATACCTGTCCATATCCAAACTAATTCAGAAGAGAAATAATTCTGAAAGGAATACCATGATAAGAAGATATTTACAACCAAGAGAGAGAATCCTACAGCACTATTGACAGAGAAAATCGAAACTTACAAAATGAATAAGAAGCATAGTTGTCAAAATGCACAATTCATAATTCGGTTCACAATTCATTCAAAAATAATACAACTCCATAGGTTAATCAAGCTTTAGACAGAACCAGTGATGAAGCGTATGATTCCTGGCTCGATTCATGCAATTCTAACAATTGATTTGACGAGAATGAAACCACTTCTACCATTAATTTCTTTTATGGGACAAACAAGAAAAAAAATTATACAACTTACGTTCGAAAAAATTGAATTCCCGCACACAATTTGTTAATCATTTATTGATTAAACTATTTATTCTTATTCGGAGCATGTTAACACTTTTTTTCTCATTTTTCTCAAATATTGAAATAATCATTCTAGCTATGTTTAGGCTAAGCTACCTTGTTGTCATGAATTATTATTGGTTATTTGAATGGTGAAATTTCTGTAGTTTACTCTCGTATGAGCCAATAGAAGGGCTCAAGGTCTTTAAAATGTTAAAAGAAAATTGACAATAACAGTACCCATAATCCCCAATCGATGATGGTATGGGTGGGGGAGGACTGGATAGAGGCTTTGGCTATATAAGCTCTTTATTCAGTCAGTTCTTATGAAGGGCTTCACTGCACAAAGTGGCTGCCCTCAGAAAGTACTGAAATAGTGGCACCTCGCCCCCCATAGCTCCAAAAATCAGGAAACTCAAGGGACATTATGTTGTGGAACCATGCCCCAAATCCAAACCAGATGGTATTAGAGAGGACATGACTAGAGATCCGATTCAATTTCTGTACAAAATTCGAGGATCATAACTAGTTAACTGAGAGACAAACATAGAAACTTCATAGAATGTCTTTACAATAGTATGATTTTAATTTGCAAGACTGTAAACATGCAATTAAGAGTGAATAACTGAATATTATTGAGCACAATGTCCTGTGGCTACATGAAAGCAAATTATGACGAATTGATCTCATTAATTCCCCTAAATTATAGATCGAAACTTTGTAGAATGTCTTTAAAATAGTATGATTTTAATTTGCTAGACTGTAATTATGCAATTAAGAGTGAATATTATTGAGCACAATGTCCTGTGGCTGCATGAACCCAACTTATGACAAATCGATCTCATTAATTCCCCTAAATTATAGATCGCATTAAGGCTCAGAGCCTCGGACTTACCCACATATGTTGCTATATAAGCAAGGTTTTTACCAACTAGAATTCATAATCATCGTTAACAATATAGGTTTAAGTGTACAAGGCTAAGCTTTCATTTCTTTAATGAATCATTACACAATACAACAATACCCATGTAATGCCCAATCGATGCAGGTGTGGGTGGTGACAACTAGGGACATAACTAACTTTGACAATGTATGCAAAAAGTGGTTACTCTCATAAAGTCTCACAACTAATAATGAATCTCCAGTGCGTGTGTGCATGCATGTGTGTATGTGTATATACCTAACATGATTGAATCTTTTACAATTCACGAATCAATTTGATTTACAATTCAAAGAAAGGTTATTTCGATTCACAATTTGACAACCTAGGCCAGTAGATGTATGTTCTAAATAAATTACCTGCGAACAGTGAGCCAATTGCGAAAATTGAAATACAATATACAATAAAGTTCACCATTTTTTTGGAAAGATAATTCTTTAATAAGAGAACCACGCCCAAACAAGGCCATGGGAAAATCCTTATGAGCCAGTACAAAAACCAAATAAAAACAAAGAGAAAATTGCATCCTGATGCAAGCACCACCTGCAATACTAAACAAAAGAAAAACCTCCTTAATAACCATCTAGAAACCCCCTATGCGTATCCCAAACACACCTCAACTACAGATTCTCATAGTAGCAGGGATCTTCTTCCAAGAGGTCAGAGACAAGCTCCATAAGTTTTACTTTTTCGCAAAATCTGATTATTTCCCTCTCCGAATGTGGTATAATGAGGCAGAGAATTAAGGTTTAAGAACTAAACTACGTCAGAACACCCCTCTGCTGTTTTTAAGAACCCGTGTCTTAGCTTCTGCTAGCCTTTGGGAAAACTCTGGAAACCAAATTTGTGCCCCCCAGTGTCGTAAGTTATGACCCAACTCACCAACCTATCTTTAGTGGAAAGCCTTCCCCAACACACCATCCATGGAACAAAAGCCCATCTCGGGACATGATGCTTGAAACATGATGCAACGTTTCCTGAAGAGCTTCCCCCAGCAGCCCTTGAAGGACAAGAGACCTCAACATGCCCAAATGCCTTACACATACTGCAGTTCAGAAATTTCCGTGGATATTTGATCCAGAGAATGACCATATCCCATTAGAATAACTTATACATGCTGCATTTGAGGAATTTCCACAGATACTTGATCCCAATAGTAACCATATCCCCATTCAAATACCAAACATCCATAGAATCAAGAAAACTGGAATTAGCACCCACCTCAACACTCCTCTTTGCGAAACTAAGCCTTTTCAAGGTCCATGTCGATGTATCTGCATACAAAGGCCTCCCATCCGAGCTAGCTATGTTGCCTAAACCCATGGTTGTCCAATACTCCAAAAGGAACATTATAAAATTGCACCCACCTATGTAGCACGGACATGGCTACGTATACAGATAAGGACACTAGATTTCTAAAAAAGGGACACAACAAAAATAAATAAAAAGTCATAAATAATATTTATTTAATACCAATGGAAAATATAGTTATATGTATAAGCATGAAGCTTCAATATATATAAACATGCATCGTATACAGTTTTAACCCAATGTAATTGAAGTAATACACATTAACCCCCAAAATAAAAATAAAAATAAAAAATTGCATATTTAAACCCTCGCCATGTCCCTCGTGTGTCCCCCAAAGATAATTAGTTAAATTTATTACTTCAATTACATTGGCTTGTCTCATACATATTTTGCCATGTCCCCACGTGTCCCAGTATTGGACATGGGGACACGCTGGCCTCTAGGAGTGTCGATGCTTCACAGGCACCCACAATGGAATCTTCATAATATGTTCTCTCTCCATTTTTCTTGTGGGGCTGCCTCTCAAGAACATCATCTTGTCCCCAAACTCCAGGTTCAAGCAATTTCATCAACCCGTGATCCTGGTGGGGGCCATATTTGGCCATCTCTCAAACATCAGGTTTTGTGCTGATTCCATGGATCCTTGTAAATGTAGAAAATACTCATGTCGGACACTTGATGCTCAGATAAGGGTGTGGGACCATATCTGGCACATTTAGTTGGAAATAAGCCGAACACAAATATTTTGTAATTTGAATTCACCACAATCTAATACTTGGAACTTTAATATTATGCATGAAATGCCTAAGTGTACACACTATGCAAAAAAAATAAAAGAAATATACTAAGAATCTTAAATACTTTGGCATATACCTGGGTCCCTAAGATGGAAATTGGATGAATAAAACACTAGACACATATCTGCACCCTACAGACCGATACTTGTACCCGAGTCCATGTAATAACATATGATCTGGGCATACTACGATTTGACTTTTTATCATGACAATTAAAGAAATAGAACTTCTTGCACTAGAGCAAGGTTGCTAGATTTAGCACGTTCTAATGTATTGTATCATGCCAAAATGTGATTTTGGCATGCCTTTGTGGGTCTTGAGGCCATTGTGAATGCTCTAAATATGAATGCATGCAACATAAAATCTTAATTAATAATCTGTCTAACCTTTCAAAAGGCCAAAAGCATGTATCTAGATCATAAAACTCTACAAGGCATTGAAGAATCACTGAACACACGTAAAAACAGAAACACAAACTGTCCAGTTGAAACAAATGTTAGTGCCGAAGATCCAGCAAATAGCAGGAAAAGAATGGCAGAAAAGGTTATCTGATAAGCATTCCAAAAACTACTGAAGTTACATGAACTACTCCAGATCTCCACCATACTCCGACAAAAATGCAAACCTGACTAATCGTGACAGAGAACATTTCAAAAGTGTTTTACAAACCTCGCTCTTTGGTTTGTACAGATTACAAAGCCATTCAAATCGCTCATCAGGAACATAAACTCGAGCCTCATTGGGCTCAATGGTACAAAAAGGAAAGTTCTCCGCAGGTATTGACAACTTTGTGAGTGTATTAAAAAGAGTAGATTTTCCCACATTTGGCAATCCAACCTGAAAAATAACAAAGATGACAAGCTCAGCATTTCAATCATAACACAATTGAACTAAGTTACTGATACAACCAATAAAAAATTATGAAAGGCAAGAGATTGCAACTACAAAAGGCGACATTGTCATCAATTAAGACTAAGGTGCAGAACCAGCAAACAAGATTATGTAAGACGGTTGGTGTGGCTGATGGAGCATGAAAGGCAGTTCGAGGATTGTAACACGAGGCAGTTCTCAAACTTTGTGAAAGCGCTAAAATGTCGTGGAATGTATAATCTGCATTGAATGTCTGAGACTGTGATTATTAAAATGGATTTCATTGTCTACAATCAAAGTATTTTGTGTCAAGGGATTACTCATGAACAATGCATAAAAACATTACTAGTAACTCAAGATTCCAGTAGGCACACAAGGGCATCCTAAACAGTTCAAATTTGAGGAATGCATCAATTGAAAAAGGAACAATTTAACTGGTATGGAACATGCCTTCAGAGTACTTAAGTACTCCAGGATGGCAACAGAAATTTACATGGAACAAGAGCATCCACGTCAACATGCAAAATCCTTGTCCAACGAGTACAATCAGATCTTCAAACACATAAAAAAGGAGACTTTCACAAAAATCAAGATATCTTATTCATTCCGCCAAACTTCCAATGTAATAATTGCCATCTTGATTAGTGCTAAGGATGGCAGTGGAGTAGTAATCCCCTCGCCATTAATCTGGCTACCCAATTAATACACCGCCCAAGCAGAGGTGGCTGCACACCCAAGCTTGGGTGTGCAGCTGAACAGCCTAAAGTAAAATTTTCCAATTTTATCAGTAGCAATTTTATTTCAGACTTAATTTGAACACGCAGTCACATATTATGAATGCCCATCAATCCAGATAACTCATAATTGAACACCTAATACATTAGCCAAAAGCAACACACTCTTAATGACAAGAAAAAACGATATATTGGTGTCAGCATCGTGTTCTTGCTTCTCTCCAAACGATAGTCAACTTACATCTACAAAACTAAGAGCATATTTCCAAAAAGACCCGCCCCAACCTATTAGTCACAATTTTCCCCAAAAGAAGATTAGCGAATTTATGCGCCAATTTAATCTTGTTTGACTCAACATGTAAAAATTCAACGAGAATAATTGTAAAATACTTCCTCTACCCCAATTTGTTTGTCCATTTTTTAAAGTCCAACTTATTAAGTGAACACAATGATTACTCTTTAAAAGCTTTGTTTTTCCAAGAATGCCCCACTTTTCTACCATTAAATAGAAGTGCACTCTCCAATGCATAATTTTTTTTTAAAAAAGAGAGGGTATTTAGGGGACTCTAGCAAGTCAAACTCATATTGGACAAACAATTCAAAGTCAAAAAGTGGGCAAACAAATCGAGACGGAGGGAGTCTTATTCATCCTATATTTTTATTGCACTATTAACACTAATATATCAAATTGTTTCTCTATTACTGGATAGAGAATCTCTAGCCCTTACACAAACTTTTACTCAAATTCGAGTAAAAGCTTCATTTGTTATGAAACACTTCAATGGTCATATGCAAACGCAGCAAACCTAAGAACTAATTTGAGTAAAAGTATCATTCATGGCAAGACTGTAGATTTGGGAAGGGAGAAATAGCCCTGCCAAGTTTGAGACAAAATTTGAATATTCCTTGACTGAATGATTCGAGTAAAAATTTGTGTAAAACTCAATTTGATATAAGTTTGAGTCAAAGGAATGGGGTGGATTTTGAGGGGTTTTCATGCATTTTATGGGATTGAGAAAAAAAATTAGTAGAGCTGGTAGAGTCAAGGTAATTGTTGAACACCCTAATAAAAGTTCCTAATGCCACCACAACGCCCAAACAAACATGCCTCAAGGCAGTGGATACATTGGAATATCTAAAAGATAATAGGAAAATGCATGAACTTGAAAGTTCCATACAATCCTTATGTTTCACACTATTCTTCGTAGTGTCAAGTTTCATACAAATGATACGCAACACACTTCAAGAGTCATATCAACTTGCGCTTATGCCTATCTATTCTAATATACAAAGGGAGAGAACCGGTTTCGTGTCACCAAAAATCGAAGCTATATGGATTTTCTGGTTGCCTAAATTGTCCCTTAAACATGAGGTGTTTACACAAAATGTTTTATGGCATAGGATCTATTCTATCTATAAATGGAGAGCACTCTTTTGATGTGGTTAAATTTTAAAGCTGGTTCACACTTTTTCCATTCCAAAATTGTACAAAAAGATGACAGATATTACACCAACAAAACTATGGGTACAATACTTGGTATGCGTCAAATGCACACCACATTGTGTGGAGCCCATCTCGGGGTTCCACACAAATGATCGAAGCCGCTCAATTTGTTTAAAATGTATTTTAAGTATCCTTGTAAAAAATCAACTTGATCGCCTATCAGTAAAGTCTTGATCAGTTCTTTGCTCAATTTTCGAACAGGAAATTGAGCGAAGAATCGATCAAGCTCTTACCGATATTTGACTGAAACCGATTTTTTTAGGGACCCTTAAAAACATATTTTGAATAAGTTGAGTAGCTCCGATCATTTTTGTGGAATCTAAAAAGGGTCCCACACAATGCGGTGGGCATTTGGTATGCACCAAATAGTGAACCCGTAGCAAGGCTAGATATTACACTTGGTTTCCTTGCGCCTCTCACGAACAGTAAGGTTAGAAATGTAAACACATACATTATGTAATGACCCACTATCCTACAACTTCCTTATCCTTAGAGCATCTCCCCCCTTAAAGCATCTCCCCCCAATACTCAAATTTACACTCAAAACTCAGACTTGAGTAAAAATCACCAAAAACACCACTCCACTCTTTACTCAAACCCATAACCAAATTTGGTTTGAATCAAATCTTTAGTCAAATTTTTAAGGCTATTTTCTCCCTTAGAGCATCTCCACCCCTTACTCAGATTTTTACCCAAATTTGAGTAAAAACTTGATTTGGTATGGCGCACTCCAATGGGAAAAAGAAAATCTAGACATAAATTTGAGTAAAAGCCTCAATAATGGCATTTTTTGTAAATTTGAAGGGGAGAAAATGGCCTTCAAAATTTAATGTTGGATTTGGTCCTCACCAAATTTGGTGAAGAATTTGAGTAATATCAAATTTGGTGAAGGAGTGGAGTGAGATTTTTTGTGATTTGTAGTTTTACTCAAATTTGAGTTTGATGTAAGATTTGGGTAAGGAGTGGAATGCTCTTACAAATTTACAACTGTGCCATTAATAAAGCTTTTACTCAAATTTATGCCTAGATTCACTTTTGCCCATTGGAGTGTTCCATATCAAATTAAGTTTTTACTCAAATTTGAGTAAAGGGTGGAGATGCTCTTAGAAGCCTCCCGAACGCACAGATTATGCACCCACACATGTGCGCCACCAATTCTAGTTGTTGTTATGGGCAAAACAGTGAATTACTAATTTGAAACTACCCATCCTAATCCTAAATTACTACTGCTACACGGTTACCACCACTTTTCATGTTTAAAGAAAAAAACACCCTACATGACTGTTTGGGAAGCTATCAACAGGGTTTTACACACTGTGTGCGCCTCCGATGCTAGTTCATGGGAAATGTCAGACAAATTACAGTGTAATTTAAGCGAACGGTGCAACAATACATTCCACAGAGACTCGCCAATGAAGTCCCCCCCAATCTTACGATAAATTTTTGCAAAGAAACGATAAATTTTTTGCAAATAATGTTTTCAAAAACGAAGGATAGTAGGATATGAAGCACTAAATTGCAATTTTAGTTAGTAAGTTTTTCATTTCACTTCCCATAGCTTCTGAATAACCAAACAGAGCGTAAACAAAATTCCTGAATAAATGAGGGAGAGAGAGAGATTACAATCCCAATCTTGAGGTGAGATGAGAATCGTCCAAGGATGGGCCTCTCGGCAGGTGCTTCCTTCGATTTAGCTGCCTTTGGAGGCATTATTCTCAACGTAAACTGATCAGAGAGAGAGAGAGCGAGCGAGCGATAGAGATTCACTGGATGTTCTTCTAGGGCTTGAATTGGCTTGTTAAAGTGACAGTGCTGAGCAAAACCCGGACTGAGCAGCAGATGGACGAAACCCTTTTTTATAGTCAATTCCCAATGGTGTGGTGTGTCATCAACCCTAACAAGATGGCATTTCCTGCGTCGGCTCAACGCGTCATCGTTTTCCAACGGCTTCGGCAATCGGTCGAGTCGAGGGGTTTCATGTCTAGTGCGATACACGCAGGCCATTAATTAGGTCCAGTCCAATACTTCTCAAGACTTGGGCTTAAGGTTGGGCCTATTGAAAAGTGAAAACTTCACCATATGAAGAGGACATGTTTCTTTTATTAAAAACTTGGAGGCCGCCTCTTGTTTTTCGGCCCTGGGGTCCTATAGTGTGGAGCCGCACTACAACTCTATTTATTGTTTTCCGAAGCTGGATAGGTGCGGCTGACTCCCGTATTTGTTTCTTGCATATTTATTATTTTGCCATTTTTTTTGTTTGATTACGTTATGAACTTATAAATGTTGTAACTTTTATTGTACAAGTTAGTTTTTAGTATATTTTTTGAATCTACTTAACAAGATTTATGGAATGAAATCGATATTCACTATGACATTATGTATAAATAAAATACTAATCTTTAGTATAATACTATGTGAATTATGAAATATGTTAAATATGAATTATTATGAGGCTATGTGAACTGCATAATTATATGTGAACTCTGTATAATGAGATTATATGAATCATCTATTTGAACTATATTTTAGTGTGTGGTGGGCTATGTAAATTGGGTGGTTTGGCTTTTTTTCTTTTTTTTTTGAACTAGGAAACATAAGACTTCATTAGAAAGTTATATATTACAAAGGCGACTCTGCGCATACTTGCGAGCATCCGTCGCTTCTTGGCGGGTGACCTTGATTACATTGACATAATCAAAGGAAGAACAATGTCCAAAATATCCAAAATAACATTTCTCTAATAGAAACATTAGCACAATTCACATTACATAAAGCACGAATAACCTCCAAACTATTCGTTAAAAGGGTCACTTCCTTGCTCCCTTTCATCTTCGCCCATCGTAAGGCCTGCAAAATCACCAATGCTTCCACATTTGTCGATGACGTCGCATAAACATGTGTAAATCCATTAGCACATGACTGAGCGTTAGAATCCATCATGCACCTTCTGCAACACCCTGAAAGTTGTCCTTCCACCAAGCACCATCCACCACTATCTTCATTTGTTGACTCAAATCTCTGTTGACCAAACGAAAAGGTAGCATTCTGAGTGCCATCACAAATTGCACTTCTCACAATCCCTCCCTTGATCGCATCCTGAGACTTCATAAGTGCTGAAAATGTTTGAGTTAATATTCGCAATGCAACGCTCAAAAGATGCTACAACTAACTCATGCATAAATATGTGTGTTGAGGCTATGTGAACTTTCCATATGGACTGCATGACCCTATGTGAACTTTGTATGATAAGGCTGTGTGAACTCGTAATTTTTATAGTATTATGGAGCTTTGTGAATTGTGTGGTTAGGCTATGTAAAGTGTGCGTTCTGTGTGGGTAGGTTATATGAATTGCATAACCCTATATAAATTCTATACAATAAGGTTATGTGAACTATGTATTTTAGTATGTGGTGGGGCTATATGAACTATGTGGAAGCTATATGAAGCGTGTGTGGTGAGGCTATGTGAACTGCATAACCCTATGTGTGCTCCGTATGATAAGGTGTGTGAAGTGTGTATTTTAGTGTGTGGTGGACCTATGTGAACTGTGCATACTTCACAAAGGTTCACATAGTGAATTGACCAATTGAAATAATCTTTTCTTACCTTTACATAATTTCATATTCACTATAGTTCTTTTTTGGGAAATCTCGCCGAGTAAGTTCCAAAAATGTTTTTTTTTTCTAAATTGAATATCTGCCACAAAAGATATGATACTTCGAAATTTCAAAGCAGAGAAAGAAAATAATGAATACAAAAATTATTCCGTGGTGTTGAAATATTGTTTTGACCATTCACCATATGCCATGAATTAATTTGTTGCTAAAATCATAAAAAAGAAAAGAAAAGAAAGAAAGATAAAAGGACCAATCATACATAACATCACACCAATGACAATGCCCCATGAGCTTTGGATAAATTTCTAATATTTAGATGCACGTAATGATCTTGCAGGACTATTTTAAAGATGGAAACAAATTTGTTTGCTTATTTTGCGTGACTGAGATTGCAAGTGGAGTGGTTGCTCAATGATAACGCCTTGTACTCTCATGCATTTAGTGAATGAGACCTGGATGATATGCTTGCATATTTTGTGTGACCGAGATTATAAGTGGGGTGGTAGCTCAATGATACCACCTTGTACTCATGCATTTGGTGAATGTCCATCCCCAGGGATGACAATTACCTCTGCCCTGTTCTTACCTTCAACCTCTCTGCCCCGATCCGAGAAAGCAATGGGGACGGGGTAGTACTTGCTTCCGCCATTCCGTCTTAGCCTGATTCGACTTCGATTATACTTATCATTTATTTATATATGTATATTTCTATATAGATTTCATTATTTTGATGTAATAAGAGTAAAATAATCAATAATTCACTATTTTTATCTCTTTGTTTCACTTGTTATTTACTTTTATTTTTACTCTCATCACTTATCAATATCTTATTTTCTCAAACATTCTTAAGAAAACAAAGTTAGTACAGTGGATACAATCATTCCCTGGCCCTTACATCTCTCCCATTTCCCCCACTTTGACTCTGCCCCCGAAAAGAATGAGGCAGGTATAAGGAGGGTTAATTCGACTCCAACTCGCCCATTGCCATCCCTACTCACCTCTTCCCAAATCTTTTGGAGCCCATTTGTTTTCGGACTAGTTTTAAAATATTAAACAAATGGTGGATGATTAGTATACGGTAGAGGGGGATTGATTAAGAATGGGAGATTATTATACTTGATTTGGTTGATAGTTTCTATGGATGGATAAATTTGGGTGGATGATGCAAAAAGGTGATATAATACTAGTTTGCCCTTCAAAGTTTCATATATAGAGTTTGTAAGTTGGGATGGATATAATTGGGTAAACGAGAGAAGGGTTACTAATTATAAATAGTGTTTGAGAGGATCATAAATGAATAAACTATTAAGTCATTGGGATTAAATAATTAGGAGATAATTTTTTACCTTTTCCATTTCCCTTGTCAAGATGAATTAATAATTCAAAATACTTTGACTCAAAACTAATAGAAGTTTTAAAAAGTGAATAAGAACAAAAAAGAAGTTTTGGTAATTTGTGGGTTCATTAAATTGATAATACAATTACAATGAATGTATTTCTTGACATGTGTAGACAAAAAGAGAAAAAGAATTAGATAAGAAGGGTAATATGGTATTTTCACTTTTATCATCTACGGATATAATTGTGCACTTTAGTACACAAATCACGTAAGGGTACGTGCTAGTTTCTAAGTAGCGTCAATTCACACAAAGCCCAAACCACAGGGGTTCAAGTATAGTTTGTGTAATTAGTGAGAGTTTCAATTTTACTTGATTGAAATATAATTGTGATAGTAGGGTTAATTCAAGCTAATTAAAATTAAAAGGACCAAAGAGACATAAAAACTAAATTACAAGGACCATTTGAATAATTTATTCAAAACAAAATTTGGGTGAGATTCGCTGGATAACCGATGTCACGCCCTCAAGTTTAATAAACCAAAAATAAGTATTATCTACATAGAACAAGTCCAAGTCTTACATTTACCCTTTGAATAATCAAAGTCAAAATAGGTACATTCTCACCATAAATAATAAATAGATTCTAACTACGAGTACCCGTAACCCAAATGCATAAGTATCAAGTTTGAAGAGTTATTACATTAACCAAATAGTCAAAAGATGAACAATTAGAAGTTACAAAATCATCTTTCAAAAATATAAAACAAAGATGGGAAAATAACTTCATGCTCGATGAACTCCAATGCTATGCATCCACATTTCATGCATCCATCTCATGCTCCATGTTGAGTACTTGAAAATTGATAGGTTGAGCTCACTAGCCCAATAGGAAAACTATTCTACCAACGCTAGGTGTATAAACATGATACATGCATAATAAGTGGGTATGATGGTGGACACGACCAATGTATAAGGCTAGGATGAATAAAAGGCTTTAACTCAACCACTAAGTACCCAAAATGTGTTCACATGTCTAGAATGTGTCAAAGTGTCCCAAACTAAGTTTTAAGTATACAACCAAAGTCCAAGTAACTGCCAAATCTTCATACTCGTACATAAAAACTCAATTTTCACCAAATATTCCAAATTCAACTCAAATATGTCATTTCCAACATTTTATAAGAAAAACATTCATCAATTTAATAGGGAAGTATCCCTCTGCCGGATTTCGTGGGCTCTGTGCACCCTTGCCGGATTTCGTGGGCTCCGTGCACCCCTGCCAGATTTCGCGAGCTTCGTGCACCCATGGCCAGGGACACCAAACGGGTGATCCCTATAGTTCACATTTATCCATAAAATACTTTCAATTCAAAACTCATCTCAAAACTTTACATTTTGTCCCAAAATTATCATTTGCATCGAAAAGTCAAATCAACTCTTTACATTATCCAAACGATGCCAAAATAAGGTTGGAGGGATGTACGATGTGTCCAATATTCAAGGGAAGGATCAAAGATGAAAAGCGTTTCCCAACTAGTTGGAGGTTTTTGCCCAACTGGTTGGACCAAAACAAAGACGAGCACAAGTTTTAAAAAAAACCCAACTGGTTGGGCAGAGAAAGATTCGTGTGAAAATTTCAGAAGTGCCCAACCAGTTGGAAGTTTTTGCATGACGGGTTGGGAAAACCCAGAATTTCTGAGGGTTCTCTCAAAACATGAAATTTCAACCCAATTGCATATATGAAGTTTAAAGCCAAAATTGGATATGTGAAGCAACTAATGGACATCAATGGAGGGTAAATTAACAATCAATTGCATCAAACAAATACTCAAATCATAGATCACAAAATCAAGCTCAAACAAACCCATTTGAGAGCAAATGATGTATTAGATGAATATGAGCATCAAGAACAAGATATATGCTATACATCACATAGATACAACTAAAGAGGGGGTAGAATTTGTCTTCCTACCTCAAGATTTGAGCTTGAATTGAGTGAGAAAATGAAAGCCCTAGCCTCCAATGAACTCCAACCCAAAATATGAGTTCTTGGTGTGAGATGAACGCAATACAAGCTTTAATACGCATAGAAAAGGTGATTTTAAGTGGGGTTCTTGAAGGGGACTTGAAGGCTTGATGAATTTTGAAGCTTTGAGGTGTAACAATGGAGGAAAGTTGAGAGAGAGAGAGAGAGAGAGAGAGAGAGAGAGAGAGAGGGCAGCTGTGGAAGATGGGTAAATGAGTGATTTTATTCATATTTTGTATACACACGTGTATATACACCTCCCACCTCCCATTTAACACTTACACCCCTTAAGCTTCAAACATGTTTTAAAAAGACCCAAATGCAATCTAATGCTCCCACATTGACCCATTTAACTAAGTTTTCATTTCCTCACGTTTACCCACTATTATTCCAGAAAAATTATGTAAAAATACGGGTCCTGACAACCGATACCACTAATTGCCGAATTTTTCTATTGTACAACAAAATGATTTTGGTGTATGGTATACCAAGTATAAGTTGTAGAGGGAAAAAACTCACGAAGTTATTTCCTTGCTCTTATGAGATCGAATCCTCTTCTAATGGAGTGACCTCAATCCTGCAACACGAGCAAACTGTTAGAGCACCCCTGCCTCCAGGCGGCAAGGGCCCTCCGGTGGCTAAGTTAGTATTGACGAACTGGAGGATCAATGAAACGAATGTCTAAGTATGATAATAGGTTTAAGCATACCTCTAGTGTCTCAGAGTCATATGTTTATATAGTTGATTAATTTGCACTTACATTCCCTGTGGAATTCTTCTCTGTATGGAATCTTTCCAAGCTTATTCTTCCTTATTGAGAGCGCAGCCTGCATGATTTTGTGTCTTTATTCGATAAAGATTCTTGCCAAGATGGCCGCATCTTGCTCGTTTGGAGCTTTACCCTACATGGGAGTTGACTCCTTGTTTAATAATTTGATTGGCTTTTCATCTTTGAGTAAGATTGTGCTTATCTTTGCAAGTTCAATTGATTCTGGGCATATCTTCAAATATCCCCTCTTTTCCTTATCTTCGCAAAGTAAATCTATTGCTAGGGTTTATCCCACTTTGGGTTGTCCCACCTGTGTCCCTCGACGAGCGGGCTGAATTGGTTTATTGCTGGATTACGGGCATGATGGTCATCAACATATTATTTTGTGTCACTCTCCTCGTGCATGTCACGTGGAAACTCTGGACAAGCTATTCTGTTCGTCTTCAGTAGTTTTTGGAAAATACCCCACACACAAGTGTTCTTGATTATGTGGTAAATATTCCAAATGCGATGGTAAGTATTCCATATGAAGTGGTAAGTATTTCAAATGATGAAAATCAGGCTCTAAAAATGGATTAATTTGGCATAAAACAAGGTTGTTTTGCTATATTTTGTTGTTTTGCTAGAACATCTAGAATACTTACCATTGCATATAAAATATTTACCACAACATCTGGAATACTTATTATAGCATTTGGAATATTTACTTTTGGGATACCATGCACCAATGCCACTTTGGTGTACCTCAGATAGACTCCTTATTGTGACCTATATCTATCTGAATTATATATTGAAATCATATAGTCCATGTGACACTTTTTCTTTCAAAAGGAAATTTTAAAAATAAAAAGTTTCGTTGTCACTTTCTTACATCTCAAATTCTACCCTGTTATCTTTCTATCTCTAAACCCTAATTGTCACAAAGATTTTTCTTCTCCTTAACCCTCCCCCTAGGGCTTTAATATCCTTGGACGGTGGCGGGAGGGGAAGGCCATGATATTATTTTCGTTTCCTTGTATATCCCTTGTAAGGACCCATATTTTTAAGTGATTTTCCGGAAATAATGTTGGGTAAGTGTGAGAAATATTTTAAAATACAAATTAGGGTCAATGTGAGCATAGTAATTGCGTTTGGGTGTATTTAGAGCACATTAGAAACATGAGGGGTGTAAGTGCTAGTGTGAGAGTGTATATAAGAAAGTTTGGATCAGATTTTTGCCCAAAAATCACACTCCTCTCTCCTCTCAAAACCCACGTCTGCCTCTCTTCTTCTCCTTCTCTCAAAGTCTACTCAAAACCCCTCCATTTCTCCACCACAAATCCACCCTCCACCCTCAAATACTTCAACCTCCAACCAAGGATTCATCATCTACGCGCGATTTGGAGTCCGGGACTCCGTGATTTTTGCTTGGAGCTAGCATATTTCGGTTAGGGTTGGAAGCAAAAGCTAGGGTCTCATCTTCTTCTTGGTTTGCTTGAGGTAGGGAACAATTTTCTACCTCCTCTAAGTGTATATTGATTGAATGAGTGCATTATTCTCCTCCTTGTTCCTAAATGTCTTGTTGAACTTGATTAACTCCATGGAATTGAATTTGGCTCTTGAATAAATTTGGGTTTGCAAAATTGGTTGATAACTCTATGAATTGGTGGTGAATGTGTTTACCTCATTTGCTTAGTTGTGCTTTGGAACCCCAAATTTGGACTAGGAATGAAGCCCCATCCATTTGAGCCAAGTTGAAATTTTTCACCCGAACCCAGGTGGATCGATCCACTCTTAACAAAGGATCGATCCAAAACTCTCTCGCTCCACTCTTGGTGCGTAGTGGATCGATCCACTCTCAACATTGGATCGATCCGAATGGTTTGTTATTGGATTTCACTAGAGTGGATCGATCCACTCCTTGCTTGGATCGATCCGTAATCGCGCATTCTCGATTTTTAGAGTGGATCGATCCACTCTCAACAAAGGGATCGATCCGTAATGGCTTGTTCACTGATTTTCCTTGAGTGGATCGATCCACTCAAGAGTGGATCGATCCGAATGGTCCGCCGCTTATTTTCCTTAGTGGGATCGATCCACTCCTTGAGTGGATCGATCCAGATTCCTTTGTCCAGACAGATTTTTTTTCCAACTTCGCGGGCATGCCCCGGCTTCGTCCGAACTCCGATTGAGGTGATTCTTGAACCGTTGGAAAGCTCTACGAGTCTACTTTCAAACCCAATTGGTTTCATATTCATATCCTTTGTATTTTGAGAGAAATGTCCTTTTAACTATCAGTGTGTCGTAATTTCTCGAGGTTTAAAACTCCATTTTCGTGTTCCACCGCTCCGGGCCCTCATTGGCCATTTCATAGCTTCTCTATTTGACCTCTAAGCTTCGGTAACCTATCATGGTGCGTTTTATGCTTTGTTTTGGTTGTCTTGGTTTCTCACGCACATTGGACACGTGTTGATTTGACTATCACCGACATGTTTTGAGTTTTTGAAACAAAGATGATTGTGTGAATGTTTTGGACACTCGTAAAAGGGTATTGTGATACAAGAATTGGTTTTGGGCAGTAAATTGAACTTATGAGTTGATAAATGGTAATATAAATGTGAAATGTATGACACGGGGCCCGAAAGGGTATGCCCGGAGTGACACGGGGCCCGAAAGGGTATGCCCGGAGTGACACGGGGCCTTTATGGTATGCCCGGAGTGACACGGGGCTTATATGGCATGCCCGAAAAATGATCAAATGGTTGGAATTCAATGAGATGGATATGAATATTGTGCAAAATATATGAGGCATGTTGAGTGAGTGTCAAACACGAATGACGGGAGTAAATGAAATCTAATTGATGATGTGTTTTCTTTGAGTGACACGGGGCCTTTGTGGCACGCCTGGAGAACAAATGAATGATTAAAAGGAATAAGGTGTATTTGATAAATGTAAAGGATGTTTGGGTTAGTTTAGACGTTTTGGGTATTTGTGAAGTGTTGGGAAATATAATGCTTGTGTGAATAACTGTGTTTTTGACGGGAATGAACCTATGACACGTAATGTGATGATTATGAGAAAACTTATGGATATTCTGGTTTCATTAGATCTTTGAGGCATCTCCTAGACACTTTGTCATCGAGTTGGTTTATCTTGGTCCATCTAGGTTTACTCATTCATGTGTATTATACTTTCATGTGCATCTTTCATTCCATATACCCTTAGTGTTGGTAGAAATGTTTCCTACGAGCTAGTGAGCTCACCCTATCTTTCCCAGGTACACAGCATGGAGCATGATCTCGGATGCGTGGAGTGTGATGCATGTCATGAAGACTTTATGAGCATGAAGTTATTTTCTCAACTTCATACTAAGTACATGTTTTGAAAGAAAATCCTGTAACTTTAATTTCTCCAAACTTTTGACTATTTCAGTTTATGTAATAACGTTAAACCTTTGTTATTTTGTATGGGTACGGGTACCCTTGATCAGAAGCTTATTGTACTTGACTTGACTTTATATGGAAAATTATTTGACTTTGATAAATCATACGTGGATTTTTATTTGTATTTTTCGCTATTTAAAATTGAGGGCGTGACATCCCTCCCCCCCCTTTGTCTCTCCAGATCAACCAACAACTTCTTGTCTGATCTGAGAGAGTTTTGTCTCTCCAGATCATTGACTTGTCATTTGATTTGAGAGAGTTTTGTCTCTCACTTTTGTAGGAGTAGTTAGTTTCCTCATTCGACCAATTTTTCGTGTACATATCAAATTCTTTTAGACGTTGTTGCTTCCCAACGACATTTGCGATCTATTCCTAAATGATATCGTTTGCAAAACAACTCGAGTTGGCTTGGAAGATTTGTAGTTTGTGGAAGTTCATATTTGGTTGGAGTCCATGTCACGCCTTTAAATTTAAAAATGATTACATCATAAATCCACGTGGAAAGTCAACAAAGTCTAGGGCCCGGGTCAAAGTC
Source organism: Vaccinium macrocarpon (assembly GCA_022606695.1). Classification (NCBI taxonomy): domain Eukaryota; kingdom Viridiplantae; phylum Streptophyta; class Magnoliopsida; order Ericales; family Ericaceae; genus Vaccinium; species Vaccinium macrocarpon. The sequence goes on along the minus strand of CM040177.1, from coordinate 24,266,002 downwards.
CAAGCTTGACCCATATAGTCAAAGTCATACACAATACAGTTCATGGAATCGCCATGCCCAAAAATAAGTACGAGAGTTACAAATGTTATCATAACCCAAGTCAAAAGAAGAAACTCAATTAAGTTCCGAAATTATCTTATCAAAAATATAAGTTCCAAGATGATGAGATAACTCCTTCAATGCTCTTTCAAAACATGCAAGCACACATCAAACAACCAACTTCATGCTCTGTGCTGGGTACTTGAAATTATTAAGGTGAACTCACTAGCCTAGTAGAGAAAGATCTACCAATCCTAAATGCAATGAAATATAAGTGCGGAATGGAGATAATAATGATTAGTCATATGAGGACACTCCAAAGTTTCATAAGATCTAACAAAAGAGAAAATGAGTTCGTAAGTCTCGTGTTTCATAGAATTTCACCCAAAGTACCCGACGCGTACCCGATCCCTCAAATGTGTCCAAATCATTCAAATCATTATGCCGTTAGCATTTTATAAATTCCTAGCGACACGCCCATAGGACGGCCCTAGTATCATTCTAGGTTATCTTACGCTCCTGTCAGGGGCGGAGGGAAGTGAATACAATAGTTGTCACTTGACCACTCTGAACCTCGAATTGTTTAGGGATACTACTAATACACATCCAAAAATTGCTAATTGACCACTTTTTTTTTTCCCGCCCCAACCCATATACACTTTTGATACGTCAAGAAAAAGGAGTGGCAAATAGCATCTGGCTTTTATCTTGTCCTTTGGCTTCTCTTTATCTGGCAAACCAAATTTTACTCTACTCTGGAGAAAGACGAAGAACAAAAAGACGATCTTCTAGGTTGGGTCCTTCTTGAGGGTTCCGCTTTCTCCTTCATATCTTATGAGCGTATGTATTCGTTTTATTTTTCATGCCCTTTGATTCTTTATATTCATCCATTTTACTTAGCCACTGAATGGGTTTTCACGACATTTAATTGGCATTTTGTTTCATCCATTCGATGTGCTTGGAATTTCCCTACCTCTTTATCATTTTGTAGATCTCCCTTTGTTTTGATTGTTCCATTTGCAAAACAATCGGTTTCTAACCAATTTGTGATCCGGGTTTTGTGTGTTCTTATGTTTAGGTTTCACGTATGAAGATTCCTTGATCTGGGTTTTTTCAAAAAAGGTCTGATTTTGCTAGTGGGTTTGTGTCTGGGGTTATAAAAATTCATATGCTTGATTAATTTGGTTGAAAACCCTATATCTTCTTGGTGAAATCCAAACCCTAAGTAAGTTTCCCCAAATTTTTGTTATATTTATTTCTAAATGCGGACCTATTGGTTGTCTATTGTTGCCTTTTCTGTGTTGACAGCTACTTTAGTGCTTTAATAAGTTTTGTGGGCTTTTTATATAGTCTAATTTTTTTATATTGGAAACAACAAAATGGCTAACAAGAGAACATATAAAAATTAGTTAGAATTATACTATTTGTTTGGAATGTTGCTTGTGAAAAGTGGACAAATCTTGTATGCCTGTATTCATTATTATATGTTATTGTATATTTGTTCTAGGATGGAGCAAAATCTAATTAAGAGAAAGGAACGTGTCAAATCAACTTCAACATGTAACAACGATCCTCTGAAACAAAGCCGTATAGAAATTGAATTGCTTGATCTTCCTAAGAATCTGGGGTTGTGACCTCCAATTGCAAATTATGGGCCCAATATCCGAGAGAGGGTTAGTAGGGCCTATTTGCTCAAAGGCCCTTGTCAACCATGTAATCATGATTTTTCTCAAAGGGATTTTTCTGGATTCTTAAGAAGATTTAACCCTCCTTGGTTTGAAGAATTTGAGAGTTGGTTGGAGTATAACTTATCCAAAGATGCTATATTTTGCCTTTATTGCTATCTTTTCAAACCAGAAATAGGAGACTAGGGGGTGGTAATTCTTTTGTTGGTGAGGGTTTCACGAATTGGAAGAGGAAGGAAAAGTTGAAATTTCATGAATGAGGCATTAATAGTGCTCATCATTGAGCATTGAAAAAAGGTCTCGACTTGATGAATCAAAAGCAACATGTAGAAACTGTTCTTTCTAAGCAATCTGATGAAGCCAAGAGGGATTATAGAGTACGTTTGACGGCCTTAATTGATTGCATTTGGTTTCTTTTACGACAAGGGTTTCCGTTTCGTGGGCATGATGAATCTGAGCTTTCAAGCAATCAGGGAAATTTTCTTGAGTTTTTGAAGTTTATTACAAAGCAAAATGAGGTTCTAAGGGCTCTTGCACTTAAAAAAGCTCCTGAAAATCTTAAGTTGACATCTCCAAATATTCAAAAGGATATTTGTAAATTGTAATGCGATTGGGGTGGAGACGACAAATGCCATCATAATAGAGCTTGGTGATGGGGCTATTTTCAATATTCCTTGACGAATATAGAGATGGCTCCATGAAAGAGCAAATGTGTCACGCCCCACATTTTGTGAAACATAATAATAATAAATTCCACGTGGAAGTCCACACTTCACACGGTCAAGTCGAAGTCAAAATAATTTCACCGGGTCAAAGTCAAATATTACAACAAGCTACGGGTACCCATACCCCAAATGAAATGAGTAAATACAAGAGTTATTACAGATCTCCTTGTCAAAAGATAAACCAAGATTAAGTTACAAAATCATCTTAACAAAAATAGTGAACTCAAAGATGATAAGGTAACTCCATTATCGCTTCCAAAACATGTCATGCATGCACCACATCATGCTCCTCCGGGTTGATTACCTGAAAATTTTTAGGGTGAGCTCACTAGCTCGTAGGAAACGTCTATCAAATCTAAATATGATGAAATGCTAATGGAGTGCACGCAACAAAAGGGAGATTTCACAATATACTCACGGAAGCCCCAATTTTAGATATAAACAATTAAAATTCCATATGCTCGACTATGATTAACCGGTGTGCCGTTGTGTCCGATACGTACCCGATATTCCGTAGGTGTCCAAATCACTCACACCCCCCTTGTTTCATTTAATTTCATCATTTACTAAGATTCCGGGCATGCCATATAGGCCCCGTGTCATTCCGGGCATACCCCTTGTGAGAGCCCCGTGTCATTCCGGGCATATCCTTCCGTAGGACCCCGTGTCGCATCTTTCATTCTTTCATTTACACCTCACGTTCATCCCATGTGCTTCATTTAGTTCGAAAGCTCGTAGTGTGTCGGTTATGGCAAAGTTAATATGTCTCCAAGAATCGTGTGAAATTGTGACAAAATATCATTCATACCATGATAGATTAATAAAGCTTAAAAGTCAAGTTGAGAGGCTTAGAAAAGACCAATAAAGGCCCGGAGCATAGGAACATAAGAATTGGAGTTATGAACCTCGAGAAAACCTAACACCTTGATAGGAAAAGGCACATTTCTCTCAAAATAAAAAGGTTATGAATATGAGACCAATTGGGTTTGAAAGTAGACTCATAGAGCTTTCCAACGGTTCAAGAATCACCTCAATTGGAGTTCGGACGAAGCGGGGGCGTGCTCGCGAAGTTGGGTCAAAAATCTGCCTTACAGACAGCTGGGTATTGATACCCATGAAAGTTGTATCAATACCAGATCACCAAAAACTAGACAGAACGCTGGGTATTGATACCCATGAAAGTGGTATCAATACAGATCACCAAAAACTAGGAGTAATGACCGGGTATTGATACCCATGAAAGTGGTATAATACAGATCACCAAACACTGAACAGAACGCTGGGTATTGATACCCATGAAAGTGGTATCAATACAGATCACCAAACACTGAACAGAACGCTGGGTATTGATACCCATGAAACTTGTATCCATACCAGAGCGTTACGAGTAGATTTCAAACTGGTTTTTCTCACTAAGATCACAATGGGGCTCAACCCAATCACTTCCAAGGCAAAAATTAGACTCAATGGCATCCAAGGTAATGAAACAACAACACATTTAACTTAGCACAACATCAAAAACGTGAATCAAACCTAACCAAGACAAGAAACATGAAAAATGGGTTTTCTTGCAAGAAATGAAGAAAATGATCAAATGTGGTTACACCACTCACATCAAACATCTCAAAACACTTAGAGAAGATAGAAATCCCCTACCTCAAGAGTGATTTAGCTCCAAAAATGAGATCCCAAAACCCTAGCTCCTCCTATTTGAGCTTCAAGCAATTGTATGCCTCCCGGGGCAAAATGAGCACAAACCGAGCTTGGAAACGCGAAGAGGGACTAATTTTGATGAAGGGTTATGAAGGTTGTTAGTTGGGATGAAGTGGTTTGAAGCTTTGAATGAGAGAGCAATGGAGGAGTAGAGCAGATTTTGGTCCTAATCCCCTACACCCACTCCCTTATACACTCTCCAATAATTACACAACAAGCCCACAATTCACATGTGTAAATCAAATAAACCCCAATCACAAATAACACACAATTACTCCTCATTTGATCACTTTAAATCTTTTTTCAATATTAATTTATGAAAAAAACAACACCATTTTACGGGTCTTTACAAAATGGCGGTTGCTTTGAGATATGTTGGTAAAAGAGGTTGTGCGATTGAACGCTTGTTGGGTATCAAACATGTTAGTAGTACTAGTGCTCTTTCACTTAAGAATGCACTCGGGGACTTATTGTCAACACATGATTTAAGCATATCTAGGCTATGTGGCCAAGGTTATGCGGGGCTAGGCAATAAGAAAGGGGAGTTAAACGGACTAAAGACACTTATTTTGAGAGAGAATAAAAGTGTGTATTATGTTCATTGTTTCACACACCAACTTCAACTAGTTCTTGTGGTCGTAGCAAAGAACCACATCAATATTGACAACCTCTTTACTTTGATTTTCAACATTGTTAATGTTGTTGGAGCCTCATGCAAGCGTTGTGATATTCTTTGGGACAAACATGCCTCCAAAATTATTGAAGCCCTTAGTAATGATGAGATTACAAGTGGGCGTGGCCTTAATCAAGAGAGCTCTATTGTTCGTGCTAGTGATACACGTTGGGGATCACATCATGGGACTTTGCTTAGTGTCGTTAATATATTTTCGGCGGTAATTGATGCGCTTGATATAGCAGTCGAAGATGGCTCCACTTTGGAACAAAAAATCGAAGCATTTTGTTTATTAAAGGAGATGCAATCTCTTGAGTTTGTGTGCAAGCACTCTGAAGAAAGGATCAAGACATTGTAAATGCCATGGGACTAGTTAAAGTATCTGAGGATCGACTCCAATTGATGAGAGATAGTGGGTGGGATTCCAGAAGAAGTTATCACTTTTTGTGGAAAAAATTCAATTGATGTTCCTAGCATGGATGACACATTTTGTCAAGGAAGATCAAGGCGTTGAGCTCAAGCAACGACAAACTTGCACCAATATCGTGTTGAGTTACTTTATATTGACACAAATATGCAACTTCTAAAGCTAAATAGTTGCTTTAATGAGGTGAACATAGAGTTGCTTTTCTGTGTTGCATGTTTAAACCCATGTGATTCATTTGCAAGTTTTGGCAAGGAAAGGTTGATTTGTTTTGCAAAGTTTTATCCTAAGAACTTTTCCAATGTTGAGCTTTGGGCACTTCAGAATCAACTAGAGAATTTCATCATGGATGTACGTTCTAGTGGTGATTTTTCCAATTTGAAAGGAATTGGTGACCTTGCGAAGAAGATGGTTGAGACCCAAAGATATATAAGATATTCCTTGGTTTATAGACTTCTTACTTTGGCCCTTGTTCTTACGGTTGCCACTGCCACAATAGAGAGAGCATTTTTTGTGCTATGAAGATTGTGAAGAGTAGGCTTCAAAATCAAATGTGTGATCAATGGATGCATGATAGTTTGGTTGTTTATACTGAGAAAGATATTTTTTATAGCATTACAAATGAGGCAATCATATATCGTTTAAAAAATATGAAAAATTGTCGGGGTCAATTGTAAATCGAAGCTACATTTAGTTATTAATATATGTCTACTTTTGATTAACTTGTTATCTAATTGTTTTTTTCTGGCAAATCGGAAAAGTAACTCGCACATAGTTCAAAATTTGATCCCACTTCTCTAAAATCCTGGCTCCGCCCCTAGACCCCGTATTGTCTTCCCCTTGGCCAAGACATATTTCCAGCGACATGTCCATATGACGGGCCTAGTATCATTCTGAGCTATCTTACGACCCCGTATCCATAGTTTCAAGTTCTCATTTCAATCCACGTTCGTTAGTTTTGCTATTGTGTCATCGTATTACTCACACCTCGGATCATCTTTCAAGTTTACATATTTCATCAATTTCAAAGAAGTCGCGCGTGTCTATTGTCTAATGGTGTATGCGTCACATTAGAAGTCAACGAAGTCACTAACCATACAAGGATAGGCTAGGAACAAGCCCTTCAACAAGTTTTGAGGTGTAGGGAATGGATATGTCAAGTACTGCCCGAATAAGCGATTGAAACCAAGGAAAACAAATTTTGGGTTTGCTAGAAAATTTGGATTGATCCACCCTCAAAAGTGGACTGATCCACTATGGCCCAAAATTGAATAGAAGGTTTTTGGATCAATCCACTTTTGCCTCAAAAGTGGATTGATCTAGAGCCTATTACGAGTAGATTTTTGACAACTTCAGGGGGTTTCAATGGGCTTCAACTTAAGCAATTCCAAGGCCAAATGTCAACACAATAAGCCACAAGGGATGATATAACGACTATTTTATTTAAGAGATCAACCATAATAGAAAATTAAGCTCTTAATCAAAGCAATGAGGCTAGAAAGTGGGTTTTCAACAATTTCAAAGAGATTGATCAAATGTATCTACAATACCCATATGAAATGCTCAAATACACTTAGTAATGGTAGAAATCTCCTTACCTCAAGGTGTGGAAACTTTAGATCAAAGGATGAACAAAACCCAAGCTTTTCCCAAAGTGCTCCAACTTAAAAACCACCTCCCGAAGTGAAATCAACGCTCCCCAAGCTCAAACATGCATGTAGTTGTATATTGACATTTCACTATTCACTCATTTCACTAAATAATCCAACACCTAAACATTTCAAACAATTCCTCACATTTTTCCAAACTTTATTTTTGGAAAAATATTTTTAAAAGTACAGGTCTTTATAGTCCATCAATCTGATCGTCCGAGTATTTGTTGACTTTTGTCTTTAACTAGCACTTTATCTCTTTTGAGACTGTTGATTCCAAGTATGAATCTAAGGCGGATAAGGAGTGTTGTTGTTTGCGTTAGACTATGTCTGGGTTGGGGTGGAAGAAATCGATTGCCTTGCGTGTTTCTCGTTTTATATTTAGATGACTAGTTTGGTTTTGTCCAAACTATTTGTAATGAACTCTGTTATGTAAGTGCCGTTAGGTGTTATTTACTATAATCTTCTTCATTTTGTTAAAAAAAAATAACCCCCCAATCTTCCTTTTCAATTAATTAACAACCCCCCCTCCCCCACACACAAAAAAAAAAAAAAAAGATTTGAGTTTGGAATTGGATAAAGAGAAATGCTTTTTATTGATGCACTTCGAAAATGATCTTGTAGTGTGTTTTGGACATTGTATGGAGCAGGGGTGTAACCAGTTCAGTTCGGTCCGATTCAGAGGGTTTTTTTTAGTGAACCAAGAAAATTGGTTCGAAGAAACCATAGAACTGAAACAGTTTTATAGAGTTCAATTTGGTTCCAGTTTGGTTCGTCCCAATTTGGTCCAGGTTAGAGGTCGATTCGATTCAGGGGGAAAGAGAGAAATCTGCACACATTAATCACACACAAACATAGATATGTGACATACATATACAGATCTGCAACTCAATCGAAACAATGAAAGGCAACAATCAATCGAAAAAAATTGTGTTTGTGTACATACATAATTACATATATAGATCTATATGCATAATATATACATACATATACAAATAGAGAGAGAGAGAGAGAGAGAGAGAGAGAGAGAGAGAGAGAGAGAGAGAGAGAGAGAGAGAGAGAGAGGTGTTGCCTGGGGGGGCACATACATACATAAAAGGGAACCAGTAATAACTAATAAGTATAATTATTTCCTACTTTACTTATAACGGCTTTGGCCAGCCTAGTAGTTGGTAAGTGTAGTGATTTCCATGAATGTGGACGGGGTTCGATTCTTAGCCCCTTTCTTTTTTGAGTAATAAGAGTATATATAGTATACATTTTATACACAATATATAAAACCAGTTCAGTTTGGTTCGAACTAGGTTTAAAATCTAAAAAACTGGGAACTGAACCGGTTCTTGAATTTTAGAAGTCATTAGAACTGAGAATCGGACTAGTCTATTTGAAAACCGGGGATAAAAAAAAAAGAAGTTCGGCTTTGTTTTCTGGTTGGGTTTTTTTTTTTACCAGCCCTAGTGCGGAGTTACGACAAATTAGTGATAATGCCAAAACCGTTTTTGATTATGCCAAAACTATTTTTGCATAAAAGACATTTACATTGCACACAAGTATAAACATTTTATGTATTGGAGTTTTGATATGTAACGCCCCCAAGATTTGGGCACGTTAATAGTGTTGTTACAATAATCATTAAGTCAAATCTCTAACTTAAATCCAAATTACAATATCCAAAATAATAACATAAATAGTAACTGGGGTAGTCCTAGGGCGACGCCTATCCCTGCGCCGGGTCATTCCTTGCGCCGGGTCATTCCCCATGCCGGCAGCAAGCCCTGCTCCAACGGATCAGTCTCCACGATAGTGTTCCTGTTCATCTAGATAATCTGTCATAATAAGTCTGAGTCGCACAGGCGACATCATGGTATTATGCCAAGGTCACACGAATGCAACACCGTGAGCAAAACTCAAAAGTTCACTACACTAAACTTCTAAGTAGCAATTCTAGAACAATATGTTACGAAACCATGCATATATCTTATGTACGGTAATCCATGCAATGCCTCATGCAGTCAATGTGGATCAGAGTAAACATGTGCATAAAATAATATCTTGTCTCAGTATCTCAAAGTTAATCACGTATCGTTTCTCGTATCAATCTCAATCGTTTTCCTCGTTTCGTCTCGTTTATCGTTAATTTCTCAAAAAATCCGTTTTTCCCAAATCAGTGCCTCTTTCAGCATTCTTCTTCAAATTTCATATATCTCACGTCACTCAAAAGTTATTGGTTCGTTTACGCCTCCTTTCAGCTGACGGCACCAACCTTTCCGCTTGAGGTCCCGGCTGTCGTGCATCACCGATCTTAACAGCCTGTTTGCACGGTCCGTCCACCCTGCGACTCACACGACACAGTCCCGGCCGTCTCATATCACTAAACTTAACCAGTCTGTTTATGAGGTTTGTTCACCGTGTGTTGTGCACGCTTAGCCCAAACATCCGAGTTCTCTCCGCGAACTGGAAGTGGCGCTCTCGTTGCACTACCGCATCTCGACCACTCCTCCAAGTTCTCTCCGCGAACTTGAGGTGGTAACAATTCATCTCATCACATATCACCTCTTTTTATTTCCTTTTCCGAAAATCTCAATTTCTCATTTAAAAATTCATTTTCAATCTCATCTCTAATTTCCCGCAAAACGTTATTCAATATTTTCAAGTTCGGTGTCGTAATCGTATCGCGTACGCTCTCAATGCCACATGCAAAATCATGCTTTATGCAATATTTCATAATTTCTTTCAAATTTCTTATCTTTCACTTAGACATTTTTCCACATAAGATCATACAACTAGTTTCACCCTTTCTCTAAAATGCAACATTTTCTCACATAATTTCACACTTTTGTTTCACCAACTTTCTTCCAAAACAATATTTCAAATCTCTCAATTTCTTTTCTCGTCAACCTCATTTTACATCTTTCTTTTTATCCTTTCTAAGTACTTAAAGCTAGTCAATCTATCTTTTCTAAAATCCATTATTCACATACTTTTCTTCCAAAAATCCCTCATCAAAATTTAACTCCATTAATTATGAGCTTTTAAAATATTCCATCTCTTTCAATTTGTGTTCCTACATTTCCATTAATCTCATTTCAAGTCATCTCCTTCTTTATTAAATCAAATTTTCTTTCTAGGAATTTTTTATCAACTCTCTCTATTTATTTCTTTACTCTTATCAAGTCCATGTTCTTGTTCACAATAATCTAGTGGAAACATTTCTAGTAAACTTTTATAAAATTTTCTCTCTTCACACTTTCTTACAAAACTCCTCATAGTGTATTTATTCTTTCTTTCTAACAAACTTCTCACACACTTTATTCTATGAAAGTCATTTCAACAATAACCATTTATTTAATAAATAATGAACATTTAACTTTTCTTGGAAGGTTGACATAATCATGCTAGCAACTTGTCTAGAAAGTTATACAACTTCTAATCAACTTCTAATTACTTCTAATAAACTTCTAATCACTTTAATCTTATTAATTTCATTTTTAATTTCATGAAGAACTATTCTAATTAGTATCTTATTAACATTCTTATTTATCTTTCAACATAAAATCTCCTTTCTTAAACATCAAGTAGCTTGCTTAATCACTTATTGTGTATATAAATTACTCAATCAAACTTTAAAATCATGCTTGGAAAACTAATTAGAACATCTTAATCACTCTAGAAATAACTAAATAGAAGGTTAGTTTAGTAAACTACCTTAGTTTTCGGGTGTAAACCGGAAGCCGAAAAGCTAATCCTTGGTTGAGAGACTCCTAACTTGCTCACTAATTAGCTTAACAAGAAGTTAATTAGAACTCAAAGAGGTTGGCTAGAGAGTAGTAGTAGTAGGTGGTTTGTTGGGAGATAGGAAGACAATACAAAAGAAGAAAGTTCAAAGGTGAAACATGGCACAATAGGTGGGCTATATATAGCAAAACTTGGACCTCTCTCTCCCTCTAAAATTTTGGTACACACACACACATATATGCCAAAAATTTTGATGGGTGGGGGAAGAAAATTATGCTTGCCATGCACATGGCAAGTACCCTAGGAGATTCTCTAGGTTTAGGGCTAGGTTTAGGTAGTTTCTTGCAAGCAAGGTGAGAATCTTGGGTGAGTACATTGATGTGAGGTTGGGAAAGTATAGTGGGGGAATATATGCTCCTAGTTGTGTAGGTTTTGTGTGGTAACCTTAGTTATAGGGTGTTTATAGTGTTAGATATACACAAAATGCTAGCATGGTGAGGTTATGTATGAGCTACTATCAAAACAACAACGCTTATTCTAACTAGTTGGGTATAAAATGTAGGCTAGGTGAGAATCTTCCAAATCCCCTAACTTGCTTGTGCAAGTAACCAATCAAGGAATCTTGCATATGCAAGTGTACTTATGTACACTTACACACTCCATCTCACTCTCCTCTCTCTCTCTCTCTCTCTCTCTCTCTATCAAATTCTCTCTCTAACTCTCTCTCTAACTTAGTTGGTTTAAGGTCCTAGGGTTGAGAGATAGAGGAACTAGATGGTATCAAGGTGTTCAGTTAGGGTAGGAACGGCAGTTGGATAGGTTTCGGGTATTAAACTCGGTCCCTAGGGTGACGGTAGTGTATCGGATGTGTTACTTGGCCTCGCACGCGCGTAAACATGGCTAGGTTATAATTTATTCAAATCAAAAGAATTTAATTAATATTTAATAGGAAAATATTTCAAGTAATCCCAATTTAGATTAATTAATTGGATTAATGAACGAAATTTTTATTTACGAAAATTAGGGTCGTTACATGACACAATAAAAAACTATTTTGACATTAACATTTGCGATTTTAAAATGTATTTATAAGTGGGTGAAGTGGAAAAGTTAATTTTCTCAGTCAAATTTTCGAGGGTTTGGAAAAGGTGATTGATTTTCACAATCCCCCTTTTATAACTATCATTCCTTTTTTCTTTTGGTCTCTTGTAAGTGAATTTACTACCTTGGTATTTCATCGTGGAAAACACATGAAGGCGGTAAGTTTGACATAAAAAAAAAAACAAGAAAAAAGAGTGTTGTTGTAGTTTAAAAATCACTATTCTAGGAGGAGAAGAAAAATATAAATTCATTATTACCATTACCATTAAGGCCGTATTTGGACCACCTCTATTATGAAAATGCAAGTGAAAAAATCTCTACTAGTTCGGAGGGGTTTGCTCTGCAGATTTTAAACCTCTTAGGTGTTATCAACTTTTTTGGGACCAGTCTATATGGATCTTTGCTCCAATTTAATTGGGCTCCCAACACGTATGCAATGGGATTGAGTCTCAAAATTAGCCAAGACACACGTAAGGTGGTCCAAACACCTTAATTATATAAAAAGAAAATTGAAAGGAATTTCACACTTATGGAGTAATCTGTTTATGAGTAACTAACCCAAAACATTTTTTTTTCTTTGGCCAGAAAAATTTTCTTCTTGGATCGAGTAACTAGACCAAAAAGTAACAACAAAGAAGGATACGATAAGTTGTGTCATGACAAGTGTTATAGCATTTTGGAAATCGGATTGGTTTGGAATTTTTATGTGATAAGTATATTTCCCATTAACACGATGGGTGAACTTCCAACCAGGTCAGATTGAGAGGCTGAACAGGAAACTTTTCGGGTTGAAAATCTGATTCTTACATTCATGGGTCAAGCCACCCTAGTTAAATAGGTTACCTCCACCATCCCTAATTACACCATGCAAACGCTACTCTCCCATCAATCATCACTAACCAAATTGATAGAGTCAATCGCAATTTCCTATGGGGAAACAATAATAATAATAATAATAATAATAATAATAATAATAATAATAATAATAATAATAATAATAATAATAATAAAAGATACATCTTTAGATTGGGAAACTTTTGCTGTACTAAAAAGAATGGAGGTCTGGGCATTGAAAAGGCCAAAGATGCCAACACTGCTTTACTTTGTAAACTTGGGTGGGGGATTATGACGGAGCGTAAGCCATTATAGATTCAACTAATTCACAAGAAATATCTCAATGGCCAAAACTCTAAGGAGTGGCCTATGCAAAGGAAAGCTTCCACTATAGTATTTTCGATATTTTTGGTATTCTTGGTAGTGTAGTCCAAGAATGCCAAAAATATTGACAATCCCGTAGTAGAAACTCACCTCCAAAAATATTGTCTTGAAAAAACTTGAAATGAGTTGTGGGGGATGCTAAGGATATCTCCTTTTGGCATGATTGGTGGTGTGGTAAGTCCACGTTAACTGTGGGCACACCCAATTACTATTCGAACAACCTCAAAGTGGCTGATTTCATCACCACTACTAAAGAGTGGAACTGGCTTGTTTTAAATCAACTCATCAATAACAATGCCAACAACTCCATTGAGAATATTGTTATCCCCAAGTTTGATGTTATGAAAGACACCCCTTGTTGGAAACTTTCTAGTAATGAGAATTGTTCTGTGAATACTGCCTATAATTTTATTTTGGATATTCCACACTTCCCAATCAAATAGAAGTGGATATGGAAACATAGAATCCCTGCTAAACTAGAAAGTTTTCTTTGGATTTGTATGCATGGGAAAAGTTCTATCGTTCTTTGGTTTGGTGGAATGTGACTTTTGTCCATGATGTGACAATGCAAGGAAGGATATCAAGCACCTCTTTTTTTTCTTCTCTTTTTTTCTTCTCTTTTTTTACTGTGGTTTCATTGCTAATGTCTGGTAAATTTCCACACTATTCAGGTACCCCAATCGGATAGCATGGATGATTGGAGGAGTTGGCTCCTCATGAACAACATCTACCACTCTAATTCGAAATCAATAGGTTATTTCACTAGTGTTTTAATTGTTACCACGCTATGGAAAATTTGGTTAGCTCGAAATAGAAGGGTCTTTGATAATGTTTCTACCAACTCTACTGAAATCTATTCTAGTTGCCTTGCTTCCTCTACTGATACTGTTCAAAGTTTTCTCCTATACTCTTGTGCTAATCCGAGAGATGTCAGACTTGTGTCATGGAATTTTCTAGGAACAGGAAAGTTAAAGCTGAATATGGATGGTAGCAGTAGGGGAACCCAGGTTAAGCTACAGGTTGGTGGTGTCTTCAGAGAGGAGAGAGGACATTGGGTTCTCAGATACCTGGGAAGGCTTCATGTCTGCACAAGCTTGGAAGCAGAATCGTGGGGGATATTCAGAGGTCTAGAGCTGATTCAAAACCAAGGAATCGAAGCAACAGATGTTGAATTAGATTTTTACAGTTTCTGTTGCATTAATAAATGAAGATCGTCCTGAGCACTCAATTAACTTGGTGCTAATCAAAGTGCAATACCCTCATAGACATCACTGGAAGTATGCTGAAGCATACCATAACAGAGGGAAACAAAGTTGCAGATAGCCTTGCTAACATGGGAGCTGATCAGGAGAAGATGGTGTCTCATATCACCCTGCCGGATGGCACTACTTCGTTTTAGAAGCGGACATGAAAGGAGTAGCTTTTGGGCGTGTTTAGTTTTCTGTCGTCCTTTAAAAAAAAGTGCAAGCGTCCAACCCAATCCAGGTTGGGCTAGTCAGGCCCATTAGGCTGATGTCCACAAAGCATCATTTCAGAGCAGCAACACAACAACAAATCTATTTTGGTTACATTAGAAAATCTACACAACAGCAGCTGCAATCTCCCAGATACTGGAAATTAAATGCTGTAGAAAAGCACCAGTGGCAAAGAAAACAAAGAGAAGCACCACAGAAATAAAAAGCACAAAAGACAGCAGCAAGATCCCGAAAGGAACATTCAACAATAGCATGACTAAAAATTCCCTGAACTGAACAAGCAAGAAAGATTCATAGCTCAAAAAATCCATCTCCACTGTGAGTCCTGAAAATGGGCAATGGAAGATTCTACTCTCTTTGCTCCTTTTCTGAAACTAACCCCTTTCGAGTTCATATAAAATTGTCCAAGTATTAGTGAATAATGATCATATTTCATCCTTTTTGGCTTGTCGATCATCTTAAATACAACTATCGGTATCATAGCTAATGTTTGGCATGCCATTAATTAGGTTTGGTCAATAGCCGTACCATCCCCTTACAATATTCTCCTAGTACGGCCAAAGCTGCATTCACGGTGTAAAGAATTTGTCATGAATTCCTCTATTTAACCTTACACAGACACGTATAAAATGTTTGTGTTGTGGGCACACGATGTATAAAAATTGTGAGAGAAGATGAAGGCACAGAGGTAGAAGTTCCCCCATTTTCACCATAGGAGGATTGAAGGAGGTTGATATTGCTGAAAGCATCTCTTAATCTCCCCTATATAAAGCAAACCTATGCAATCACCATGGGAAGCATCTGAAGATTGTAGCGATAACATTCCCTATCAAATGACGTCCGCGTCAAATTGCTTCTGGGATATGGCTGTAGCTACAGATACTGAAGGTAACCAGGGCCGGCCCAGGCCCAAGGCCCAAGGCCCACAAGGCCTGGGCCTAGGGCACCACAAAAAGGGTCAATTTTTGGGGCACCCCACCATTTTATACCTATGGGCTTGACTAGAACACTTTTTGGATCAAAATAAAAGAAAAAAATCCATTAGGAGTGACAAAAGAGCCCAACATTGTGGCCCAATGTTTAAAAAATACCAAAAAATTATTGTGGCCCAAAATTTTAAAAAAGGCCCAAAACTAAAATTGATTTAAAAAAAATCACAATATAAAAAAGGCCCAAGTATAATTGATACTTTTACTTTTAAAATTGCAACACTCGTAATATTCAAGTGATACTCATGCGTTATATGTATCTAGAGACTTCGTGTTTTAATTTTTCCGTTATTATGTGATGCTTGTAGAACTTTATATTGTTTTGGTTTTCTCGTATAGTGATTGTTACTCGAAAAATTATTTAGGCGTTGTACTTGAAGGACACAATTTTTGAACTAGGCCTAGGGCACCTCAAACCCTTGGGCCGACCCTGAAGGTAACATTTTCAATTAGAAATGATCCAAGCGGAAACTCCATAAGAAGGGTCTTACCTCCTTTTGCAGCTGGAAAATTGTCCAGATCAGTGATCGGCAACTAACTTCATTTGACTTGATCTATTGGAACTCAACTAAAATGATGAATTCTCTACTTAGTTTCGTGAAGACACAGTGTACGGATTAAATGGGTAGCAATCACACTGCTAAAAGGTTGGAGATTTCTGGAAAATGGATTAAGTACCATATATTGAACTTAAAAGACAATATGATGTAGTGAACTAAAAAAAAAATACAAATTCCTTTAAATATGGAACATAACTTTAATTGCTCCCAAACAACCAGAAAAAGAAAAGAAAAAAAAGGGAACAAAAGAATATTATCGAGCCTTCGAGAAGGAAGGAGCCCACCGTATACTCTCTCTATCTCTCACCATCTCTAATAAGGTATCACATGGTATATGAAGAAATTCAGCCTTGAAGAGATCTTCAGAAGAAAAAAAGGTATCACTTGGTATATGAAGAAATTCAGCCTTTAAGAGATCTTCAGAAGAAAAAAATAAAAAAATTCAAGCCAATAACAAGCTGGATACTGAGTACCATCTCCAGCTTAGAGTTCTCACCTTACCAGCTGCAAAAATTCCCACACTCCAACAACAACCTCTTCTCATCCAGTAGTCTCTGCCAAAAACAGATTCTTCATCCTCTTCTAGTAGGGTTAAGCAGATTTTTTTATCTCAACTTTCAGCTTCCTGCACCTCAGTTTCTGTTTCCTCAAGTCCCCGCCTACTGGAGGAGTTTTCTCCAGAATTAGCATGCAACCAAGCTTCATGAATTTGCAAAACATACTCCAAGTGCCACAAAACTTCTCCCATTGTCGGTCGGCGTTTCCCCTCATCCGCAAGACATTTTTCTGCAACCTCCACAATTCGCTTTATTGATTCTGGACAATATTTCCCTTTGAGTTATGGGTCCATAATGGTTTCAAGCGATTTCTGCCATTGCCACGTCATTGCCCATCCGGCAAGGTTGATCTGGTCTTTTGGCAAGCTAGCATTTATGACAGCTCGCGCCCAAACAACTTCAAACAATACCACACCGAATGAGTAAATATCGGATTTATCAGTCAACTGCTGTCGTCTGAAGTATTCGGGATCAAGATATCCAAAGCTTCCCTTGACAGCAGTACTAACATGGGTATGTTCCAACTTGGGACCAGTTTTTGACAACCCAAAATCTGCCATTTTTGCCACGAAGTCCTCATCCAACAATATATTTGTCGTTTTGACATCTCTATGGAGATTCCCTGCTCCGATCCCGTATGAAGGTAATTTAGACCCCGCGCAGCTCCAATGCAAACTTCTAACCGCTTTTTCCAAGTCAAAGGAGGGAGGTCAGTTCCAAAAATGTGACTTCTAAGGGTCCCATTGGCCATATACTTATACACCAAGATCATCTCGCTCTCTTCATCACAGAAGCCAATCATGGACACCAGATGCCTATGCCTTGGCGTAGATAGCATCTCAATCTCTGTTTCGAATTCTGTAAGGCCTTGTTCGGATAGTGGGTTGGCCCGCTTAATGGCCACGAGAGTCCCATCTTCTATCTCTCCTTTGAACACTTTCCCAAATCCCCCTACTCCAATCACTAGACTATCGTTGAAATTATTCGTCGCTCCTTTGATCTCTGCTAGTGTGAATATCCTACCAACTCTAGCAGTGGATAAAGACCCATTTCGATTCTGACTTCCTAATGATCCCTTGGCCTTCACAGGACTATGCACAAGGAACAAAGGCCGCCATCCAGGAGAGCTGTTCTTGGCATCGCCCAGTTTATTGTTGGAACAGATTGCAAATGTTCATGTGAATTTTTTCTGTTGTTGTTTTTTTAAATCCCTTTTTCTGTTGGTTCATTTCATCAAAATTAGAGACACAGATCCGTGACATCAATATCTACTTGTCGTAGCAGTAGAGAAACAGTGTTTTCCAAATCATTACACATAATTCGCTCCAAAGTGTTTTCCAGATCATGACACATCAAATAATATGATACTCCCTCCGTTCCTATTTGTTTGTTCTCTACAAAAAGTCAGGTCACTTTTCAAATGGAAAAATAAAGTATTTTTGTGTATCATTTTAAAATTTTTTTTACACCAAATTAAAGTACTCAACCTGTACTTTAATTCGATGTGAAAAAATTTGAAAAATAATACACGAAAGTACTTAATTTTTTTATTTGAAAAAAGGTAAGAGAGAAAGTGTGAGACAAACAAATAGGAACGGAGGGAGTAACTACTAAAAAAAAAATAACCGAGACAAAAATCGGTTGTATTATTGTCACACCTTGCAACTCATCCCCTCTCTCTACCCTTTTTTCTCCGAATCATGCTACATATACAACTATTTCCGCTCCAATCATTTACAATTCCTCACATATATGTGTGGCTCATACATAATTGTGAGTGTAGGCCTCACGTGTATGTGAGGGGGTTGTAAATGGTTGGAGCCGATATAGTTGTACAAGTAGCATTTTTGTTTTTTCCACTAGCCCGCCACATTTAAAAATTTCAAATCACATTCTCTCTCTCTTTCTCGAAATCCAAATCACACTCTCTCACTACCTCCTCTCCTTCCTCGTTTCTGAAATTCGAAAGATCATAAGGAATGGGTATGGGCATAGACACATGTGTCGCTGGCTTAAGTCATGCCTTTAGGCACGAACATGGACACGAACACATGTGTCGATTGCTCAAGTTGTGCCTTTGTGTCAATTGCTCAAGTCGTGCCTATAACACAGGCATGCACTAGTCATTCGTATTTAGCGAGGGCAAACGTGGAAACTTATGGGAGTGATAATGGAGGGCATACTCAAGGATTATTGGACTATATGATGGTGACATAGGCTGTTTGATAAGCTGAAAGCTGAAAACAGAAAACTGAAAATTGAATGCTGAATTTATTAAGCTAATAAGCTGTTTGATATATATACTGAATCTTAAGTACTAAAATGAATAAGTTGTTGGTCTGTACAATGAGCTGAAGTATTAAATTCACTAATTTTTTTTACTTTGGTTTCATATATTCATAATGAAATATATAAATAATAATAAAATGTACATTTATCAAAATAATAAAAATATATAAAATATTGGCAAGATGGTGGTATAGCGATGGTGATGGTTGTGACGGTGGTATTGTGGTGGTGGTGTTCGTGATGATGGAGTGGTGGCATTGTGGTGGTGGGGGAGTGATATTGGGAATAGTGGTGGCGTCGTGGTGGTGTAGTGGCGGCGGTTGTGGTGGGAGTGGTAGAGAGGTGGTCAAGATGGTGGTGGTAGTTATGATGGAAGTGGCGTCGTGGTAGTGTCAGTGGTGGTGGTGGTGGTGGTAGTAGTGTTGGAAGTGGCAGAGTGGTGGTGTTGTAAGGACTCGTTATTTCATATAATTTTTTCGGAAATAATGTCGGGGAAGTGTGATAAATGTTTTAAACACAATTTGGGGTCAATGTGAGTTGGTGATTGCATTTGGGGTGTCTTTAAAACATATTAGAGACACTAGGGGTGTGAGTACAATTAGTGGGGTTATACATATATGTGTATGGCTGGGTTTTGGAGCAAAATTCACACACTCCACCCTCCTAAAAACTAACGACACTTCCTCTCTCTACTCCTCTCCCAAATTTCCTCCATATCTCCACAAATTCACACCTCCACACCTCATTTTCCTCAAGATTCAACCTCAAATTCGTCATCTACGCTTGTCTTGGAGTTCGGGACTCCATGATTTTGCTTGGAGCAAGCACATTTCGGTTGGGTTTGGAAAAGCTAGGACTTTCACTCTCCCATCCTTGGAGCTAAACCATTGAGGTAGGGAACCCATTTCTACCTACTCTAAGTGTATATGGTTTGAATTATTGCATAATGTTCATATCTCTCCTCGATTTTTCTACCTAACTTTTATACCTCCATGGAAATTGGGTTTGAGCTTGTGTAATCTTGATTCCCCATACTTTGTTGGATTGGTCTTTGATTGGATATTTAGACATGCTACAGTGATGCTTTGTTGTGCTTTAGAACCTAAATTTTGCCTTGGTTGAAGCCATTCGTTTGGAACAAAGTTGTCAAAATTTCACTCGAAACCCGTTTGGATCGATCCAAAACAATTTGATGGTGTTTTGGACCACTTTGGATCGATCCATAAGTTATTTGGATCGATCCAAAACCTTCTGTTTGGGCCCGGACCATTTTGGATCGATCCACTCATTTCTTGGATCGATCCATACCAGTTGGATGGATCCACATCTCTTTTGGATTGATCCAGATTCCTCTTGTTCTAACAGATTATTGACCCAACTTCACGGGCACGCCCCAGCTTTGTTCGAACTCCGATTGAGGCGATTCTTGGACTGTTGGAAAGCTCTATGAGTCTACTTTCAAACTCAATTTGTCTCATGTCCATAGTCTTTTTATTTTGAAATAAATATGCTTTTTCCTATTGGTATGTTGGATTTTCTCAAGATTCATTCTCATGTTCCTTTGCTCCGGGCCTTCATTGGTCCGTCCAAGACTCCTTCAATTGAACTCTAAGCTTCAGTAACATATTGTGGTACATTTTATGATTTGTCTTGGTTTCTTACGTTCTTGGACACTTGTTAACTTTGCTACAACCGATACACTATGAGTTTTTGAACTAAATGAATTACGTGGATGTTTTTGGACACTCGATTGTTTAATAAACTTTTGAAAATGATGATTTGCTTATTCTAGGGCCACCATTTGGTGCATCCCTTGCCATGGGTGTTTGGAGCCCATGAAATTTGGCAAGGGTGTTCGGAGCCCACGAAATCTGACAGGGGGATTCATTTCCCTATTTAAATAAATCGTTATTTGTGAAGAGGTGAAAAAGAAAATGTTTTATGAAAATGACTATGTTTTGAAATGATTGATCCCACAACACGAAATGTAATGTTTATGAGGAAATCTATGAACACTTGGGTTTGATTCGATCTTTGGGGCATCTACTGGACATTCTATTATCTAGTTGATCTATCTTGGTCTGTTTTAGTTTACTCATTCATGTGTATCATACCTTCATGTGTATCTTTCATTCTCTATACCTTTAGCGCTAGTAGAAAAGTTTCCTATTGGGCTAGTGAGCTCAACCTATCATTTTCAGGTACTCGGCAAGGCATGTGATTGGAATGCTTGGCGTGTGGATGCATATCATGAAACTCATTTTACGTGGAGTTATTTTATCCTCTCCATCGATTATATATATTTTGGGAGATAATCTTGTAACTTTGATTCCTTCAATCTTTTGACAAAACTTGGTTTATGTAATGACCCTTAACTCTTCATTACTTATGCATGGGTACGAGTACCCCTTGTAGAAACTCTGTGTACTTCGACTTTGACCTTTCAATGGTGAAATGTATGACCTTTGACTTATCCTACGTGGATTTTATTAGATTTACTTTATTAAATTTGAGGGCGTGACAACTTGGTATCTGAGCAAGGGTTCGAATACTTAGCAACCGTGGGGAAGACTTCGAGTCTTAGGGCTTAAACCATTGCATAAGTTTTCTCATGAAAAGCACATTTTCTCATTCATTGTGTGCTTGTGTGACATTTTTGTATGTGGTGACTACATTTCATAGCACTTATTGGTTTTGGAGCATAACGTTGAGTGGTTGCTAGTGCTGGGATAGCGTTGAAGGCTTGGGCATTAGTTTGAGATAAGGGTGGTTATTAATGGCTTTCTTTCTTATCTTCTTATAGAACCATGTTGTCGAGGAGAGTTGCTATAGGTGGTAGGGTAGGCAACCGTGGGAGAGGCTGTGGTCGTGGTCACAATGAGTCGGTGGAGGACGAGGTTAGTCAACACGGCGAACATTCGAGGGTCAAGTTGAGAGGTGTGAGGAAGAGGGTGAACAAAAGAGTGCTAGGAGATTGGAGTCTAGACCGTCGACTACTACTGTGAGTGTACCAACGGGGGGTTATGTGAACCAATATAGGAAAAGGATAAGGGCCTCGTTCCAATCTACCCTGAGTTGTTCGACTTTTAGGACACCTACTCTTTTCGGATTTGGGGGAAATTCATCGAGGCCGCCGAACACTTGCTACCAATGTGGCCAATCGGGTCATATTCGCTCATAGTGTACTCAACCTAAATCTCTTCCACCACCACCGCGTGTTCAGACTTCGGGTGCTTGTTTCGGGTGTGGCGGATTGGCCAATGAAGCAGGTTTTGTCCACGGGGGTCACCGTAGTGAGTCCCATTTCGGCCCGGAGGTAGGGGCAAGGGTTTGGTCGACAGCAGCAAAGGGGCAGTCAAAGTCACCCACACTTTTTGCCAAACCACTTTTGTTCAGGGGTCACGGGTTGAGCGGGGAGCGAGTTTGTCCACACCAGTGCAGATTACGCCAGGCCGGGTTTTCACTGTTTCTGTGACTGCACCACCACCGCCACCACCACCACCTCATACTACTTCTCAGACGCCAGAGGCATCCGCTGTGAGGTGTACATTCCTTTTTTTCAACTCATTTGCAAAAGTTTTGTTTGATTCGGGAGCATCACATTCTATCATAGCTGCATCATTTGTACGTGCTTTAGAGTTGGAGTTCGATAAGCTTAGTCCACTATTGTTTGTTGAAACGCCATTGGGTGGTAGAACTTCGTTAGATCGTATATGTTAGGATTTTGAGTTGGTTATCTGGGATCATCGATTTGTGTTTGACTTCATAGTCTTGAGCATGACGGGGTTCGATCTTACCTTGGGAATGGATTGGTTATCGAACTTTTCATGCTACTATTGATTGCTATAAGCGTCGGGTTCGGATTTGTCTGCCGAAGGGAAATTGTTTTGAGTTTTTCAGGGAATGTCGGGAGCCGTTGGGGCCATACTTGTGTGAGCCACGAGAAAGGAAATCCATCGCTTGTCTCTTAGCTAGTTTGACGCTAGATGAGGATATATCTACACGTGGGGAGTTGCCACGGGTTGTTTGTGACTTTCTGGAGGAGTTACTGGGCTTGCCACCTGAGCAGGAGGTCGAGTTTATGATAGACTTAATTCCAGGCACCGCACCTATTTCTATGCCTCCTTATCGATTCGCACCGGCCGAGTTGAGAGAATTGAAGAAACAATTACAAGAGTTGCAAGACGTGGGGTTTATTCGTCTGAGTACCTCACCGTGGGGAGCTCCGGCTCTCTTCGCACAAAAGAAGGATGGGTCGCTTCGTTTATGCATAGACTACCGTAAGCTCAACTGGGTCACGATTAAGAATAAGTATCCGATGCCTAGGATCGACGACTTGTTTGATCAATTTCGGGGTGCCAATTGCTTTTCTAAGATTGATTTGAGGTCCGGTTATCACCAATTGAGGGTCTGCCATGAGGACATTCCTAAAACCGCTTTTCGTACTCAATATGGCCATTATGAGTTTGTGGTCATGCCATTTGGCTTAACCAATGCTCCCGCTACTTTCATGAATCTTATGAACCGTATATTTTGTGCCTATCTTGATCAGTTTGTGGTAGTCTTTGTTGATGACATCCTTGTTTATTCGCCTTCTGAGGAGGACCACTAATCTCATCTATCCATTGTACTTGAAACCTTGAGAGAGCACCGTTTTTACGCCAAGCTTAACAAGTGTGAGTTTTGGTAAGCCGAGGTAAAGTTTTTAGGTCACGTGGTTTCGAGGGAAGGGGTGTCTATTGATCCAAGTAAGATTGAGTCGGTTATGAATTGTGAGCGTCCGAAGAGTGTGTTTGAGATTCGAAGTTTTTTGGATTTAGCTGGGTATTATCATCAGTTTATGCTAGAATTCTCTCATTTAGCGACACCTATGACTAGATTGACATGGAAGGGGACTCGGTTTGTTTGGGATGACAAACGCGAAGCGACATTCGAGGAGTTAAAGAAGCGGTTGATGAGTGTGCCTATTTTGATTGTGTTCGAATGTGGAGTTGGCTACTCCGTATATTGTGATGCATCACGAGAAGGTCTAGGGTGCATGTTAATGCAACAGGGTAAAGTGGTAGCATATGGGTCGCAGCAACTTAAAACTCATGAACGAAACTATCCGACACACGATTTGGAACTCACAGCTGTAATTTTTGCTTTGAAAAGTTGGAGGTATTACCTCTATGGTGAAAAGTTTGAAGTATTTTCCGATCATAAGAGTTTGAAATACCTATTTTTGCAAAAAGAGCTTTACTTGAGACAACGCCGTTGGATAGAGCACATGGAGGACTAAGATTTCGAACTTCAATATCTTCCGGGCAAGGCAAATGTGGTAGTGGACGCATTGAGTAGAAAATCGGCACAATTAGCATGTTTGGTGATAGAAGAGTGGAAAATGATGAACGAGTTGGGTTTTTACGCTTTGCATTGTGAGGAGGTCTGCGAGGGACTTACTTCATGCAATTTGATGGTTCATTCAACTTTATCGACCCGAGTAGTAGAAGCACAACAAATGGATGAAGAAGCGAGTACTTTTTGAAGCAAATTTCTTAGCGGGGAGACACTTATTGTTTGGATGATTTACGCCGACCAAAGTTGTAACGACCCTAATTTTCGTAAATAAAAATTTCATTTATAAATCCAATTAATTAATCTAAATTGGGATTAATTGAAATATTTTCCTATTAAATATTAATTAAATTCTTTTGATTTGAATAAATTATAACCTAGCCATGAATGCGCACGTGCGAGGCTGAGTAACACATCCGATACATTACCGTTACCCTAGGGAATGAGTTTAATACTCGAAACCTATCCAACCGCCGTTCCTACCCTAACCGAACACCTTGATACCATCTAGTTCCTCTATCTCTCAACCCTAGGACCTTATACTAACTAAGTTAGAGAGAGAGAGAGAGAGATATATATATATATATATATATATATATATATATATATATATATATATATATATATATATATAGAGAGAGAGAGAGAGAGAGAGAGAGAGAGAGAGAGAGAGAGAGAGAGAGAGAGAGAGAGATGGAGTGTGTAAGTGTACATAAGTACACTTGCACAAGCAAGTTAGGGGATTTGGAAGATTTCCACCTAGCTTACATTTTGTTCCCAACTAGTTAGAATAAGCCTTGTTGTTTTGGTAGTAGCCCATACATAGTCTCACCATGCTAGCATTTTGTGTATATCTAACACTACAAACACCCTATAACTAAGGTTACCACACAAAACCTACACAACTAGGAACATATATTCCCCCACTATGCTTTCCCACCCTCACATCATTGTACTCACCCAAGATTCTCCCTTTGCTTGCAAGAAACTACCTAAACTAGCCCTAAACCTAGAGAATCTCCTAGGTTACTTGCCATGTGCATGGCAAGCATAATTTTCTTCTCCCACATCAAAACTTTTGGCCCTATATGTGTGTGTGTGTACCGACAATTTTAGAGGGAGAGAGAGGTCCAATTTTGCTATAAATAGCCCACCTATTGTGCCTTGTATCACCTTTGAACTTTCTCCTTTTGTGTTATCTTTCTATCTTCTAACAAACCACCTACTACTACTACTCTCTAGCCAACCTCTTTGAGTCCTAATTAGCTTCTTGTTAAGCTAATTAGTGAGCAAGTCAGGAGTCTCTCAACCAAGGATTAGCTTTTTGGCTTCCAGTTTACACCCGGAAACTAAGGTAGTTTACTAGACTAACCTTCTATTGAGTTATTTCTAGAATAATTATGATGTTCTAATGAGTTGAAGGAGTTGAAGATTCAACTACAAGAACTGTTGGATAAAGGATTTATTCGACCTAGTACTTCACCATGGGGAGCGTAGGCATTATTTGTGAAAAAGAAGGAAGGAACTGTGGACACCCCGCGGAGGCGCGAAATGTCCACGAAAATTGAAGTTTGATTCGGAAAAACGGTTTTGATTGATCGGTTTGATTGATTGAATGGAGTCGCCACCCGGATTTAAGGACCATACCCGAGAAACCTTTTTGAAAAATGACTCTTTTGCCCATGAAATGGAAAATACTTTACCGGCCTCTCAAAATGAGATTTCTCGGGTCCGGGAGCTAGGTTACGCGAGGGGAAGGAATTTAAAGCACCCCTCGCGCCTAGTGTTCTCACCGGTCTCTACTAAATGTTCGAAAAGGTTTTGAAAATATTGCTTAAGTGGACTTTAAACACAGATTCATGCGAAAAACACGACAAATATATCAAGAAGATTAATGAAATATGAATGAATGCTTGTGCAAAATGTTATGAGTGGATGATTCATGTACAAAGGTGTTAAAATTTCACTAAATGCCCTCAAACTGCCACAGGATGTCTCAGAAAATGATCACAAATGCCCAACACATCACACCTGGATTGCAATCTGGGCACCTGGATGAGACTGATCCAGGCACCTGGAAGGAGTCAATCCAGGCGCCTGGATTGAGTCCAGGCACCTGGAAAGGCTCAATCCAGGCGCCTGGATTGCCTTCCAGACAGAAAACTTAGAACTGCATTTTTGACAGGAAACACCAAATGCAATGCTTTTAACTAACTCATATGCACTCTAAAAGATGTATAACAACACAGTAGCAAACTTGAATCTTAAACTTAACTCAAATGCATGATATGTGCTTAAAAGAAACTTGATTTTGGATGATTTTTAGAAATACAACAAATGCTAATGAAAAACTTCCATTTTTGTGAACGTTGAAACCTTTCCAAACTCTTAACTAGTATGAAGAACTAGTAAGAGCTTGGATGGTATCCCCTCAGGGCCTTATTTGAGCAATATGGTAGAAAACTACCTTGACAAGCTTGATTGATGAACTTTGATGAGTTATTTGGGATGATTTTTGAGAGTTGAGTGGATTGGATTTTGATTGTTGGAAGTGTATCTAACTGATTATAGGTGGTTTGATTGGGGGTTTAATGGTGGATGATGAAAAATGGGTAGAATCAAGTGAGTTTGTGGAGTTAGGATTGAGAAAAATTGAGTTTTGATGGATGGAATTGATAGGGATCAGTTGGGGATGAGTTTCTGGGGATATTTAGGCAGAATAACAGTAAGAAAGAGAGAAGGAGAGCTGGTCCTCTTAAAAGGAGGAGGAGAGGTGGGTATATATAGGCAAAGGGGGGTAAAATGGGGTAGAAAAGATCACCTAAAGGGTCCACTAAGGGGTCTAATAGGATCATCAGCTCCCTTTCATTATTTTTCTGTAAAAAATCCCCAAAGAATCTCCCAAGACGCTCCTCCCCACTAACTTGACCTTGGGGGCCAAGTATCTGGAGAGGGTCTAGGCGGCTACATTAAGGCAATCCAGGCACCTGGATTGAGTCCGGGCGCCTGGAAAGGGTCAATCCAGGCGCCTGGATGTCGAGACAGCACAAAATTCCAAAATTCACGGGGCCATTTTGGGTGCTACCGAACTCCGTTTTGCGCATGGTTTGAAGCGTTGGAAAGCTTATCAAGTCTTCTTTCTAACCCAAGTGGTTTGAACCCAAGATGATTTGTACATCAAAATGTGTGACCATTTTACCCTCAGAAGGTCGGAAGAATGAATCGTTTGGGTAAAATGTGCATATCTCCCTCATTTCAAGACGGATTGGGACATGTTATATATCGAAAAAAGGGTTTTGAATGTACTAGAAGGTGGTGTAGGCTTGGGTTTATTTTGAAGAGGTTTAGGAGGGGTTTCCAAGTTCAAAATCAAGCCTCGCGTGCTCTTATTAGGCATTTTCATCCTTGGGGATGCTTGATAAGTTTCTCGGGTCAAAATCGGGGTGTCTACAGGAACCCTTCGTCTATGCATTGATTATAGGCAATTGAACCAAGTAATGATTAAGAACCACTATCCGTTGCCTAGGATTGATGACCTGTTCGATCAATTGAGAGGAGCAACATGTTTCTCAAAGATTGATCTGAAATCTGGATATCATCAATTGAGGATTAGAGACGAGGACATCTCTAAGACCGCTTTCAGAACCAGATACGGACACTATGAGTATGTAGTAATGCCGTTTGGTTTGACGAACGCCCCAACGGTATTCATGTGTCTCATGAACAAGATATTCCAACCCTACCTAGATAGATTTGTGGTAGTGTTCATTGATGACATACTGATATATTCAGCCAGCAAAGAAGAGCATGAAGGACATCTCCTTATAGCCTTACAAGTACTCAGAGACAACCAGCTCTATGCCAAAGCCAGCAAGTGTGACTTTTGGCTAGAAATGGGCAAGTTCTTAGGACACGTGGTGTCTAAGGAGGGAATAGCGGTTGATGACAACAAAGTGGAAGCTGTGTTGAATTGGGAGCGACACCTGCCATTGGTAGAATTTGCCCATAACAATAGTTACCAAGCTAGCATAGAGATGGCACCTTACGAGGCATTGTATGGTCGCCCGTGTCGATCGCCTGTTTGTTGGACTGACGCAGGAGAATCAGGACTATTGGGACCTGAGATGGTTAAAGAGACGACCGAAAAGGTCAAAACCATCCAGCAACGTTTACTCATAGCTCAGAGTCATCAGAAAAGTTATGTTGATAGTAGGAACTGACCCTTGTCGTTTTCAGAAGAGATCATGTTTTCCTTAAGATTCGACCCTGGAGAGGAATAATCAAGTTTGGGAAGAAGGTTAAGCTTTCACCACGATACATAGGACCCTTCCAGATTTTGGAAAGAATCGGTGAAGTGGCCTATAAGTTGGCCTTGCCACCACAACTTGATCGGGTGCACGATGTATTTCACGTCTCGACGTTAAAGAAATACCTGGCCCTACCGACACATGTACTCAACTGGGAAGATCTCAGCATCAACGAGGATGCCACTTTCGAGGAAGAACCGGTGGAGATATAGGATGTGATGGAGAAGCATATCCGTAATAAGACGATTCGCCTAGTCTGAGTATTATGGAAGCACCGAGGAATGGAAGAAACTACGTGGGAGCGAGAAGAAGCTATGAAGCTTAATTACCCGCATTTATTTCCATCTATAGTGTGATCGAATTTCGAGGACGAAATTTGTTAAGGGGGATAGGTTGTAACAACCCTAATTTTCGTAAATAAAAATTTTGTTTATAAATCCAATTAATTAATCTAAATTGGGATTAATTGAAATATTTTCCTATTAAATATTAATTAAATTCTTTTGATTTGAATAAATTATAACCTAGCCATGAATGCGCACATGCGAGGCCGAGTAACACATCTGATACACTACCGTCACCCTAGGGACCGAGTTTAATACCCGAAACCTATCCAATCGCCGTTCCTACCCTAACTAAACACCTTGATACCATCTAGTTCCTCTATCTCTCAACCCTAGGACCTTATACTAACTAAGTTAGAGAGAGTTTTAGAGAGAGAGAGAGAGAGAGAGAGAGAGAGAGCTTGGAGAGGAGAGTGAGATGGAGTGTATAAGTGTACATAAGTACACTTGCATATGCAAGATTCCTTGATTGGTCACTTGCACAAGCAAGTTAGGGGATTTGGAAGATTCCCACCTAGCCTACATTTTGTACCCAACTAGTTAGAATAAGCCTTGTTGTTTTGGTAGTAGCCCATACATAATCTCACCATGCTAGCATTTTGTGTATATCTAACACTACAAACACCCTATAACTAAGGTTACCACACAAAACCTACACAACTAGGAGCATATTTCCCCCACTATGCTATCCCACCCTCACATCATTGTACTATGTGTGTGTGTGTGTAACGAAAATTTTAGAGGGAGAGAGAGGTCCAAGTTTTATTATAAATAGCCCACCTATTGTGCCTTGTATCACCTTTGCACTTTCTCCTTTTGTGTTATCTTTCTATATTCCAACAAACCACCTACTACTACTACTCTCTAGCCAACCTCTTTGAGTCCTAATTAGCTTCTTGTTAAGCTAATTAGTGAGCAAGTTAGGAGTCTCTCAACCAAGGATTAGCTTTTCGTCTTCCGGTTTACACCCGGAAACTAAGGTAGTTTACTAGACTAACCTTTTATTGAGTTATATCTAGAATAATTATGATATTCTAATTAGTTTTTGAAGCATGATTTTAAAGTTTGATTGAGTAATTTATACACACAATAAGTGAATAAGTATGTTACTTGATGACTAAGAAAGAGGATTTCATATTGAAAAACCAACAAGAATGATAATGAGATTCTAATTAGAGTGGTTCTTCATGAAGTTAAAAATGAAATTGTAAGATTAAAGAGTAGAAGATTATTAGAGGTGATTAGAAGTTGATTAGAAGTAGTATAATTTTCTAGACAAGTTTCTAGCATGATTGTGCTAACCTTTCATAGGAAAGTTAAATGTTCATTATTTAATCAATAAATGGTTGTTGTTGAAATGATTTCATAAGATAAAGTGTGTGAGAAAATTGTTAGAAAGAAAGAGTAAATACACTATGAGAGTTTTTGTAAGAAAGTATGATACTTAAGAAGAATAAATGTGAAGAAAGAAAATTTTATAAAAGTTTGGTAGAAATGTTACTACTAGATTATTGTGAACAAAATGATGGACTTGATAAGAGTAAAGGAATAAATAGAGAAAGAGTTGGTAAAATCTTCTAGAAAGAAAATTTTTACTAAATAAAGAAGAAGATGATTTGAAATAAGATTATTAGTTTCCTAGAAATTAAAGAATTTTTTTTTGGAAGGAATGAAATATTTTGAAGGCTCATAATTAATGGAGCTAAATTTTGACAAGGAATTTTTAGAAAAGAAGTATGTGATTAATGGATTTTTGGAAAGTAGATTGACTAACTTTATTTCCTTGGAGAGGATAAAAAGAAAGATGGAAAATGAGGTTGATGAGAAAAGAAATTGAGAGATTTGAAATATTGTTTTGGAAGAAAGTTGGTGAAATAAAAGTGTGATTTTATGTGAGAAAATATTGCATTTTAGAGATAGGGTGAAATTAGTTGTATGATTTTATGTGTTAAAATCTCTAAGTGAAAGATAGGAAAATCGGAAGAAATTACGAAATATTGCATGAGCATGATTTTGCATGTGGCGTTGAGAGTTGATAGGCACGCAATATCTAAAGATATAAGCGCCTAAGTAGGGCAAATTAGCGCATTAGAGGCGCGATTTATTCCGTTTTCCACTTGATGCGGTGTTGTCTTTTGTTTTTGGTATTTTTGTTTGTTTTGTAGGAAACAGGCCAAAAGAGCACATAAAGTGGACACATGGCGGTCAGGCACGTAGGGAACCAGTGGGGCACAAGTGGGGACGGTCAAACAAGCTTAGAAGGCAGTTTAGAGGATCCGGTATCGATACATGGATTATCCTGTATCGATACAGTTTGCATCATACGGGAACAGAATGTATCTGTATCGATACCGAATGCCATGTAATGGGCAGTTTGACTTTGTTTTGGATTCTGACTTTAGTAGGGATTATAAATACCTCGTTTTTGGGGTTAATTAGGGGTTCCACGATTTTTCTCTAGGTTTTAGCTTTTCAATTTTTTGGCTACGGATCTCAGTTCCTCTTTCAGTTTTATGCTTCTAGTTTTAATTCCCAGCATTCCAGTATTCAGATTGTTCTGCGGATTGGTAATTAAATTCAGTTTTTCCTTTGCGATTTGTGTTCTTATTTCTTATCGTTCTTATATTAAATTCGTTAAGCATGCATAGATCTAGGTTTAATATGATTCTTGCAATTTTCATAATCATGAGTGAGTAGTCGCATCGAGTGCGGATGCGGGGCGAAGGCGTCCGCATCTAGACTAGTCGATATTCCACCTCGGAGCCGAATTAAATCATTTTTCAAGCAGTTTTGGGAACTGGGAACTTTCTAACGAACAAACCCAGGCATTACCGGAATTCGAATGCGCACGGAATCTGGTGACAGGCGGTGCGCATTCGTTAGGAAATTTTTCTCAGATTCTAAAATCAGTAAAATGATTCATTGTGGCCCGAGTGATTATTGGCTAGGCTAGGTGTGGACGCTGGGTCCCCACAGTCGCGCTCTCTTAATCATTACACATTTAATCAATTAAATTAGACCAGTAGTTAATTAATTAATTCCATAAACCAAAAGGGTGGCTACCTAAGAGCCAAGATAAACTGTGAACTTGTCATCTTTGAGTCCTGCACACGTTCGTCCGTCTCTGTGGATTCGACTCCGGTACTTCCGGATATTATGCTACATCGGTCGAGAGTCCTACGCTTGGGACGCGTCTTATTTTTAGTCACTCGGTTGGTGAAGCATTTTTGGCGCCGTTGCCGGGGACGGCAGCGTGTGTTCAAAGAAGTCGGGTCGGGTTAGTATCCTTGTGTTTCTATCTGAGTCAAAAAAAAGTGTCTTTTGTTTACGATTTTGTTCTTTTCTTTTTCTTTCTCTTTGTAGTCTTTAGTTTTTAGTTTGTAGTTTTTTTTTTAAAAAAAAGGATAGGTAAGGAGATACAGTTATGATAAAGCCGATAACAATGCGCGATTACCTTTTTGGGCGTGATATGTGGGACTCTCCCCAATTACCCCAGTTCCATGGCGTAGGTTCTGAGAATCCATATTGGCATATTAGAGAACTTGAGGAGCTTTACACGAATGATAGGGTGCGTTTGCTTAAGTTTTTTCCATCGTCTTTGCAAGACTATGCTTTGCGTTGGTTTTATTCTTTGAATCTCGGCTTAATATTTACATGGCAAGATGTCGAAGAAGAGTTCTACAGGAAGTTTTCTCCCATATATGCAACTCATAATCTTCTACAAGAACTTGAAAATTTTTATCAATTCGATAATGAGTCTTTTGCATGTTGTTGGTGGAGGTTTAGAGAACGCACCTTACTTAATTGGCGGGATCATAATTGTGGAACGATGCACCTTGTTACCATTTTCTATAACGGTTTAAATTCTACAACGCGTAAGCTTGTAAATGATATGTTTGATGGTGTATTTTTAGATACAACCGTTACTGTCAATTTGGAGTACTTTGATGAGTCGGCCGAAAGTTCAGAATGGTGGGACCATGATTTACATGTTAAAGAAAAGAAAGTCGAGCCACTTATCATTGAGGGTGGGGTTGATGATGATTTGTTGGAACCTTCTGAGTTAGGCACGAATGCGGAGCTAACTGCTCAATGTCTCCCTCTTGAGTCTAGTGAAAGGGTCGAACCCCATCACATGTATCTCCCACTATTGATCCGTGCTGCCTACATTTTCCTTTTGCGCTCCTATGAGTCTAGAGAACGAGGAGTTCACTACCCTCCGTGTGATGGTCCGTTAGGAAAATCTCCCACTGCTGAGGAGTGGGACGCAGAGATTGATTATTTGCAGTCCTTAATGGACGAGCAAGATAAGACGTATGGGTGTGAGAGTGAATCTCTTATTGTTGGGGACCAAGACCTTGTTGAGGAGGAATTAGTTGAGAAACCAAACTTGGCGGATGAGGTTTTGGTAGAAGAGTCACAAATTTAACAAAGTGGAACATATTGATTTTCTTAGTGTTGATCATTACGATTTTGTTTATCTTCCTTTTATCACTTAATTATGTCCCTTTGCTTTCGAAAAATTAATTTGGTTTCACGTGAGCACTTAAAGGCACTCCAATTTCTTAAAACAATTCGGCAATTGCTTTACTCGAAATATCTTTTCTTATGGTCTGGTCGAGTTCAGTTTTTAGCAAGAAGTTTGGAGTGGCGTGGAGTGTTCATAGTACTAATTTTTGTTGATATGTTTAATGTTCAAAATTTGCGTTTGGATAAATTCTCTCTCTCTCTCTCTCTCTCTCTCTCTCTTCCAATTAAAGTTAATTCAAAAAAAAAAAAGAAAAAAACAACATTTATGGTCCGGTATAGCCACCTAATTTCTAGCCTTGAATTTGTGTATCTGGGTTTCTAACAATCTTATTGCCGTGTCTCGGATAGTCATAAAAGACGATTGGCTCTGATTTCTTTGAGGGAGAAACCTTGAGAAATTTAACCTGTTGAGTCATGACTTACCCGGGATTGTTATGATGACCTTCTCTACACAACTTTAAGTGAGAATATTAGGGAGAAAAGTAGTACTCGTATCTTTCACGTGACAAAAGTGGTGATGTTTTGGCCTTTGGTGTGTTTGTGTTTTTCTTTTCTGTTGGTTATTTCTTTTTGTGGCCCGGTTTCTACTAGTGGGCGGTACTGATGTCATTTGCTGCCTAGTAGGTAGTTGGTTCTTAAGTCTTTTGCAGGACGAGCATGCTACCACACCAGCCTTGGTAGTTTGGGCCTCACCGCCGGAGTGAGTGCGGCATTCAGGAGCCTCAAGCAGGGGTGCCACGAAATGTGGCGGTTGTAAGTCCTAAAAAGCTTCGGCGCGGCTTTGTGTGACTAGCTTTGGACCTCGTAAGGTCCGAAGGAGCGGATCCTGGCAGCAGTTCCAATGACGAACCGCAACGGTGACAGGAAATTCCCCATACATCGGCCGGGGTCATGGTGGTTGGCTGCCACCTCAGGTTCACCCTTTCCTTCTCTTTGTTTTTCTCTTTCTTTGTCTCCATGCTCTGGGGACAGAGCACATTTTAAGTTGGGGGGAGGGTATACTCCATGCACTTCGTACATGTGTAAAAAAAAAAAGAGGGACTTGGATGCTTGGGTGTAACTGTTCTTGATTGATGACTGCTAATTCGCACTATAGTGGTTGTTGTGCGAGTCGAAGTCTTGATATGATTTCATGAATAGACTTAAGCTTGTGAACATGATGTTTAGGAAGCACTTGGTTAGCCTGTTTCGTCTATAGTCGGATAGCGTTTGGTCATTTGGAAACATGCTCTCACACACACTGTTCCACTTAGGTATTTACTAGTTTTCGAGATTGGTTCATATGCCTTTGATGTTTCAGTATGTGTTAACTTATAACTCCTTCCTAAAAAAAAAAAGAAAAGAAAAAAAAGGTGCTATATTGTTAATGCTTATCCGAGCGTCCATTGAGTAGTAATCGGACAATCGGGGTATGCTCCCACCTGTTGTTCGCGTCAAAAGGTGGATAGACCTTGTGAAAGTATCGCTAAGTTTGGTTAGCTTGGATCTCAATAAAGCCTTTTTGACTTGAGCAATTAGGTCCGTAGGGGTTCCTTAAAACCTGGTGCTCTAAGGCCGTTTGGCTTGGGGATAGCCGACCCAAAGCTCGTTAAAAAGTCAACTAGAAAGCCCGAGAGATCCGGCATTGCACGACCACACAAAGAGGAAAAAAAAAGGAAAAAAAGAAAAAGAAAAGGGAAGGAGTGTGCTTAAAGAAATATTGGGCTATTAATGGTGTGTGAACTATTCTTGAGGTTGGTGAATTTCTATATGTGGTTTCTCCATACATGCATGCCATTTGAAAAGTCTCTATCCGATCGTAGGTGAGAGGATTAATTTTTGTGCTAAGATTGTTGTGAAGTTCACTTGTTTAACTTTGTTCATGGATGAAATATCTTGCCTTTGACTTGTCTGACAGTCACTGTAGTGGTTCAAGAAGCTATTGATTGGGTTGAGTTGCATTCAAATGTTTGAGTCCTTGTGTTTTGTGGGTTATCACTGCTGAAAACCCTCACGAGACTTCACTCGTCCTACCGGGGCCGCCTGGGGGTTTAAAAGATCTATCCTTTTATTTATTTGTTTTATTCTTTTCGTTGCTCGGGACTAGCAACGCTCAAGTTGGGGTGTGTGATAGGCACGCAATATCTAAAGATATAAGCGCCTAAGTAGGGCAAATTAGCGCATTAGAGGCGCAATTTATTCCGTTTTTCACTTGATGCGGTGTTGTCTTTTGTTTTTGGTATTTTTGTTTGTTTTGTAGGAAACAGGCCGAAAGAGCACATAAAGTGGACACATGGCGGTCAGGCACGTAGGGAACCAGTGGGGCCCAAGTGGGGACGGTCAAACAAGCATGGAAGGCAGTTTAGAGGATCCGGTATCGATACAGGGATTATCCTGTATCGATACAGTTTGCATCATACGGGAACATAATGTATCTGTATCGATACAGGACTTCTCCTGTATCGATACCGAATGCCATATAATGGGCAATTTGACTTTGTTTTGGATTCTGACTTTAGTAGGGATTATAAATACCTCGTTTTTGGGGTTAATTAGGGGTTCCACGATTTTTCTCTAGGTTTTAGCTTTTCAATTTTTCGGCTACGGATCTCAATTCCTCTTTCGGTTTTATGCTTCCAGTTTTAATTCCCAGCATTCTAGTATTCAGATTATTCTGCGGATTGGTAATTAAATTCAGTTTTTCCTTTGCGATTTGTGTTCTTATTTCTTATCGTTCTTATATTTTATTCGTTAAGCATGCATAGATCTAGGTTTAATATGATTCTTGCAATTTTCATAATCATGAGTGAGTAGTCGCATCGAGTGCGGATGCGGGGCGAAGGCGCCCGCATCTAGACTAGTCGATATTCCACCTCGGAGCCGAATTAAATCGTTTTTCAAGCAGTTTTGGGAACTGGGAACTTTCTAACGAACAAACCCAGGCATTACCGGAATTCGAATGCGCACGAAATCTGGTGACAGGCGGTGCGCATTCGTTAGGAAATTTTTCTCAGATTCTAAAATCAGTAAAATGATTCATTGTGGCCCGAGTGATTATTGGCTAGGCTAGGTGTGGACGCTGGGTCCCCACAGTCGCGCTCTCTTAATCATTACACATTTAATCAATTAAATTAGACCAGTAGTTAATTAATTAATTCCATAAACCAAAAGGGTGGCTACCTAAGAGCCAAGATAAACTGTGAACTTGTCATCTTTGAGTCCTGCACACGTTCGTCTGTCTCTGTGGATTCGACTCCGGTACTTCCGGATATTATGCTACATCGGTCGAGAGTCCTACGCTTGGGACGCGTCTTATTTTTAGTCACTCGGTTGGTCAAGCAAGAGTGTACGCGATACGATTACGACACCGAACTTGAAAATATCAAATAACGTTTTGCGGGAAATTAGAGATGAGAACGAAAATGGATTTTTGAAATGGGAAATTGAGATTTTCGGGAAATGAAATGATATGTGATGAGATGAAGTGATACCACCTCAAGTTCGCGGAGAGAACTTGGAGGAATGGTCGTGATGCGGTAGTGCAGCGAGAGCGCCACTTCCAGTTCGCGGAGAGAACTTGGATGTTTGGGCTAAGCGTGCACAACACACGGTGAACGGACCTCATAAACAAACTGGTTAAGTTCAGTGATATGAGACGGCTGGGACTGTGTCGTGTGAGTCACGGGGTGGACGAACCGTGCAAACAGGCTGTTAAGATTGGTGATGCACGACGGCCGGGACCTTGAGTGGAAAGGTTGGTGTCGTCAGCTGAAAGGAGGCGTAAACGGACCAATAACTTTCGAGTGATGTGAGATATGAAATTTGAAGAAGAATGATGAAAGAGGCGCTGATTTGATAAAAATGGATTTTTGAGAAATTAACGATAAATGAGACGAAACGAGAAAAATGATTGAGATTGATGCGAGAAACGACACATGGTTAACTTTGAGATACTGAGACGAAATATTGTTTTTTGCGCATGTTTACTCTGATCCGCATTGATGGCATGAGACATTGCATGGTTTACTGTACATAAGAGATATACATTGTTTTCGTAACATATTGTTCTAGAATTGCTATTTAGAAGTTTAGTGTAGTGAACTTATGGACTTTGCTCATGGTGTTGCATTCGTGTGACCCTGGCATAATACCATGATGTTGCCTGTGCGACTCGGACGTATTATGACAGAGTATCTAGATGAACATGAACACTATTATGGAGACCGGTCCGTTGGAGCGGGGCTTGCTGCCGGCATAGGGAATGACCCGGCGCAGGGATATGCGTCGCTCTAGGACTACCCCAGTTACTATTTATTTTATTATTTTGGATATTGTAATTTGGATTTAAGTTAGAGATTTGACTTAATGACGGTTGTAACAACATTATTAACGTGCCCAAATCTTGGGGGCGTTTCAAAAGTATTCGGTTCCAATGCAAGTTATTTGTACCAGATTCGTGTCGGGCTGAGATTTTGCGGGAATTTCACCATTTGCCATTGGCCGTACATTCGAGCGGGACAAAAATGTATCACGTCCTGTGTAGACAATTTTGGTGGCGAGGGATGAAAAGGGACGTGGCTATTTTCGTTTCCAAATGCTTAACGTGTCAACAAGTGAAGGCGAAACACCA
The DNA here is from genome assembly GCA_022606695.1 of Vaccinium macrocarpon. Classification (NCBI taxonomy): domain Eukaryota; kingdom Viridiplantae; phylum Streptophyta; class Magnoliopsida; order Ericales; family Ericaceae; genus Vaccinium; species Vaccinium macrocarpon. The sequence goes on along the minus strand of CM040177.1, from coordinate 24,228,040 downwards.
ATGATTGGTGAGAGAGTTATAACCATTACCAGTAGCCGAGTGGAAATGGGAGAACGTGACGATGGATTTTTTTACGGGTTTATCGAGATCATGAAGGGGGCACGATGCTATTTGGGTTATAGTGGATCGATTGACGAAGAGTGCACATTTCTTGCTGATTCAAGTCACCAATTCAATTGAAGCGCTTAGTCGTTTTTACATCCGTGAGATTATCTGGTTGCATGGGATTCCGGTATCTATTGTGTTCGATAGAGATCCGTGTTTTACGGCTCGCTTTTGGCAAGGCTTGCAAGCTGCACTTGGCAAAAATCTATTGTTTAGTACCGCTTATCACCCTCAAACAGACGGCCAATTTGAGAGGAAGATCCAAATTCTAGAAGACATGTTTCGGGCTTGCGTGTTGGATTTTCGGGGCAATTGGGAGGATCATCTAACATTAGTCGAATTCGCGTACAACAATAGTTATCAATCTAGTATCGAGATGGTGCCGTATGAAGCCTTGTATGGGAGGCCGTGTAGATCACCCATGTGTTGGATTGAATTGGGAGAAGCGAGCGACATTAGTGGGGCCCGAATTGGTAGCCGAAACTGCCAAAATGATGGGATTGATTTACAAGAGACTCAAAGTAGCACAAGAGGCAACGACCGAGAAAGTTAAATTGATTCGCCAATGTTTGTTGACCGCTCAAAGTCGCCAAAAGAGCTATGTCGATCGACGTAGACGACCGTTATCATTTGATGTAGGGGATCACGTGTTCCTCAAGATTTCACTGCGTTGGGGTTTGACTCGTTTTGGGCGAGGGGGTAAGTTATCTCCACGTTATATTGGGCCATTTGACATCATTGAGAAAATCGGGGAGGTTGCGTATCGATTAGCTTTGCTGCCAAGGTTATCGAGTATTCACGACGTGCTTCACGTGTCCATGTTGAAGAAGTACGAGCCGGATCCATCACATGTGTTCGAATGGTCCGAACTTGAGCTTGAAGCTGATGCATATTATGGGGAGAAATCGATACGAGTTATAGATTCGCAGGAGAAAACGTTAAGGGGTAAGACAATTCAACTAGTGCGGGTTTTATGGAACAATTTCGGTAGCGAGGAGTCTACGTGGGAAAGGGAGGATGAAATGAGAGAGAAACATCTGGAATTGTTTACCGTGTGACCTATGTAAGTACTAGTTTACATTATTGCATTTCGAGGTTATGAAATTGAGTTCATATTGCATTTCATGCATGAGCATATAGTGGATTAGAGTGCATTGTTGATTCAAATTTTGGGGACAAAATTTTTCTAAGGCGGGTAGAATGTAAGGAATTGTTATTTCATATAATTTTTTCGGAAATAATGTTGGGGAAGTGTGAGAAATGTTTTAAAACACAATTTGGGGTCAATGTGAGTTGGTGATTGCATTTGAGGTGTTTTTAAAACACATTAGAGACACTAGGGGTGTGAGTGCAATTAGTGGGGTTATACATATATGTGTATGGCTGGGTTTTGGGAGCAAAATTCACACCTTCCACCCTCCCAAAAATTAATGACACTTCCTCTCTCTACTCCTCTCCCAAATTTCCTCCATCTGTCCACAAATTCACACCTCCACACCTCATTTTCCTCAAGATTCAACCTCAAATTCACCATCTACGCTTGTCTTGGAGTCCGGGACTCCGTGATTTTGCTTGGAGTAAGCACGTTTCGGTTGGGTTTGCAAGGAAAAGCTAGGGCTTTCACTCTCCCATCCTTGGAGCTAAACCATTGAGGCAGGAAACCCATTTCTATCTGCTCTAAGTGTATATGGTTTGAATTATTGCATAATGTTCATATCTCTCCTTGATTTTTCTACCTAACTTTTATACCTCCATGGAAATTGGGTTTGAGCTTGTGTAATCTTGATTATCCATACTTTGTTGGATTGGTCTTTGATTGGATGTTTAGACATGCTACAATGATGCTTTGTTGTGCTTTGGAACCTAAATTTTGCCTTGGATTGAAGCCATTCGTTTGGAACAAAGTTGCCAAAATTTCACTCAAAACCCGTTTGGATCGATCCAAACATAGGTTGGATCAATCCAAAACAATTTGATGGTGTTTTGGACCACTTTGGATCGATCCATAAGTTGTTCGGATCAATCCAAAACCTTCTGTTTGCGCCTGGACAATTTTGGATCGATCCACTCATTTCTTGGATCGATCCATACTAGTTGGATCGATCCAGATTCCTCTTGTTCTAAAAGATTATTGACCCAACTTCGTGGGCACGCCCCGGCTTTGTTCGAACTCCGATTGAGGCGATTCTTGGACTGTTGGAAAACTCTATGAGTCTACTTTCAAAATCAATTTGTCTCATGTCCATAGTCTTTTTTTTATAGAGAAATATGCTTTTTCCTATCGGTATGTCGGATTTTCTTGAGATTCATAGTTCCATTCTCATGTTCCTTTGCTCCGAGCCTTCATTTGTCCTTCCAAGACTCCTCCAATTGGCCTCTAAGCTTCGGTAGCATATTGTGGTACATTTTATGATTTGTATTGGTTTCTTACGTTCTTGGACACTTGTTAACTTTGCTACAACCGATACATTACAAGTTTTTGAACTAAATGAATTATGTGGATGTTTTTGGACACTTGATAGTTTAATTAACTTTTGAAAAGGATGATTTGCTTATTCTAGGGCCACCATTTGGTGCGTCCCTAGCCATGGTTGTTCGGAGCCCACGAAATCCGGCAGGGGTGTGCGGAGCGCACAAAATCCGATAGAGTGATTCATTTCCCTATTTAAATAAATTGTTATTTGTGAAAAGGTGAAAAAGGAAATGTTTTATGAAAATGACTATGTTTTGAAATGATTGATCCCACGACACGAAATGTAACGTTTATGAGGAAATCTATGAACACTTGGGTTTGATTCGATATTTAGGGCATCTACTGGACATTTTATTATCTAGTTGATCTATCTTGGTCTGTTTTAGTTTACTCATTCATGTGTATCATACCTTCATGTGCATCTTTCATTCTCTATACCTTTAGCGTTAGTAGAAAAGTTTCCTATTGGGCTAGTGAACTCAACCTATCATTTTCAGGTACTCGGCAAAGCACGTGATTGAAATGCTTGGCGTGTGGATGCATATCATGAAACTCATTTTACATGGAGTTATTTTATCCTCTCCATCGATTATATATATTTTGGGAGATGATCTTGTAACTTTGATTCCTTCAATCTTTTGACAAAACTTGGTTTATGTAATGACCCTTAACTCTTCATTACTTATGCATGGGTACGGGTACCCCTTGTAGAAACTCTGTGTACTTCGACTTTGACCTTTCAACGGTGAAATGTATGACCTTTGACTTATCCTACGTGGATTTTATTTGATTTACTTTATTAAATTTGAGGGCGTGACAGGTGTGGTGCTGGTGGTGTAGTGGCGAGAGGAGGGGCAGAGTGGTGGTGGGAGTGACGAAGTAGTGTTCATGGTGGTGGGAGTGGTATCGATGTAGTGGTGGCAGTGGCAGAATGATGATGTTAGTGGTAGTGGTAGTAGTGGTGAAAGGTGAAAGTGGCAGAGTGGTGGTGTTGTGGCAGTGGTAGTAGTGGTGAAAGGTGAAAGTGGCAGAGTTGTGGTGTTGTGGCAATAGTGGTGGTGTATTGGGGGAGGGAATGGCAAAGCGGTGGTGTGAGTGGTGGTGGTGGTGGTGTAATGGCGACATGAGTGGCAGAGTGGTGGTGGTGGTGGTAGTAGTGGTTGTAGGATTGGTGAAGTGGCAGTTATGGTGGTGTGAGTAATGGTGGTGGTGGGGAGTGGCAGAGTGGTGGCCGTGGTGGTGGGAGTGGCAGAGTGGTGGTGGTGGTGGTGGTGATGAGTGAAAGCACTCGTAAATTCAGCACTCAAAGCTACTTAATTTTTATCAACATTTTAGATTACATTTTAAGAGTCACTTAGGCCTTGTTCCTTTCCCTGTTTAGTTTTAGTTTTGATGACATCATCATTTCCCTCATTTCTCTGTTTATCTCTCTTCATTCATTACACTTGCTGACATCATCAAAACTAAACTAAACTATCTAGCAATGCACAACCTTAATCTCTTAAATAATGTAAAATGTAGTTATCAAACCTACTTAATTATTTATTACTTAATTCATTCAGTTTTAAATGCTAAATTTGGGTTATCAAACAAGGCCTATCATCTATCATCTAAATGGACTATTTATTTCTCACCTCTAATACTCATTCGGCTCGTAATCCTTTGTTCACAAAAAACTAATAAAAAGGTTTTGTGCATTTTAAAAAAAAAATTTACACCAATTTTTTTAAAAAACATTATTGAAGTTTTAATTGGTGTGGGAATATATAAAATATGCTCAAAAACATTCTAGCATCTCTTCCCAACAATGACATGCTTTTGTAAGAACCCGTCTACCTGCACAAATGAGAGAGGACAGACCCGTCTACCTGCACAAATGTGGGTCCCAAACGATTGATCCGAGCCGTTCATCCTTCTCAAAATCGAATTCCGAGTGGGCTCTTGTGGGAATTGAGGCAATCGAATGGCTGTATGAGCTCGATTATCTCCCGTCCCAGATTAACTTTATCCCGTATACTGGTCACTCTACCATAATTATCTCCCGTCCTACCATGTCCTTTCATACCATATCTCCAGACTCGATTCATGTCTAGTTTTGCAATAGTTCAGTTCGCTCTAGTTTTTAATTTTTTGAACCCATGCTAGACACAAAAAAATGATCGAAATCGTTAATTTTACAGAATTCGTTGAAAAGAGTATCCATATCGAAAACCAGTTTGATCAATATTTGTTTTCTATATGAGGCAACGCGTTTGTGTAGGGAAAAAAAAATGGAAAACCAAATGTGGTTTGAAACTTCTAGTATATATATATATTTTCTTGCACAAACATGATTTGTTCATAGAAAAAATGAAGTCTTTTTAAATGGATTTTTTGCATGAACATTATTCTCAACAAGTTCTACAAAAAAACGATTTCGTTTCTTTTTTGGGATCCAAAATGGACCAAAACAAATTGAAAACTGGGCAGAATTGGACCATTAAGAAACTGGACAAGAACGGAGTCCCATATCTCCCATATTTCTCAGAAATTTTACCTTCGACGAAAAGGCCATTTGAAGTTGTGTCAAACGGAGTATTTTAATATTCGGCCAAATCAACAAACCAAAAAATTAAAAAAATCAGAATGTACATTTGTTAATCATCCGGAGATTCTATAGTGTAGTGCCACCCTACAACCATGTTGTGCAGCACACGAGTCGTTAATATTGGTAATCAATAGTTCGAGTTTCATCTTGGTAATAGATAGCTCGGATCATACAAGTGTCAAGATGAAATCCGATCCATGGATTACACGATCAACGAGTCAGATGCCGCACTACAAGTGCGACACCGTTGTATTTGGACTGGATTGAGATGGGTGTGAGATGCCAGATGTTGGAAGTAAGGTAGTGCCAGAGATGGGACTCCATTATTTGAGAGCTGGGGCACATGGGATTTGTACAGAGATGATGATCGATACAATTTTTCATGCAACATTCGGAAAATTAGGAATTGAATTCTCTCCCATCCAAGTTTTAAAGCGGACGAGACAATTCAAATTTGGACTATCCATTTTTTTTTATCGAAAAAAGGAGATTTATAAAAGAAACTCGATAAGAGAACATTGAGAATCTAGACTACCCATTACTGCTATCAATGATTTGAATTTGCTCAAAGACTCTTTTTGAGAAGAGTTGATACATGGAATAATTTTTGAACAAATTTGAAGCATTGATTATTCTAATGTATGGTTCAAATTTAGATTGTTTTCTCTAGTCCAATGAACTAGAGAGGATTCGATCTTTCAAAATTACCCTTCTTATTGCAGTAAAAATTTAAGGACCAAAATGATAGAAACACAAAAACTTTGCACCAACAATTGCATCAAGTCTCTCACGTGGAATATGTGAGTGAGACTCACATGAGTGACAGGTCCTACATATTTTATGTGAGAGTTTTTGCGATTGTTGGGTACAAGTATTAATGCATATAGCAAACATCTTTTAAAAGACGGAGATCCTCTGAAACTTGTACCGGATGGGTTGGGGGCCTATGGTGGATGCTTTTTTGAGCTCATTTTTGACCTCTCCTAACACTAGGAAGACTCCAAGCAGAATAAATATAAATGGAAAATGCTACAATACACATTCTTTATTTGAGTGTGTATCATACACATCCTCGCAAAAGTTAAGATTTTTTTTATAAAAGTTATAAGACATACCAAAATATTATGAATCATAAAAAATGTTTTGAATCATATCTTTAAAAAGTTTCGAAAAACTAAAAGGACCTCTTCGTCCTGAAAATACCATGCCAAAACCCCTGGAAAAGTTAGGCCTAAGGTTCCATTAGTTGAGGTAGGGTTAGAGACTTAGAGGTCCTTTTCCTTTCTCTTTGGAACCCATCTTGGACTTGCACCCCAGCCGTAAGTAGATTTCGGGAATAAGTAATTTGGCACAGGCAGCAAGTACTTCATGTAGCGTGGCTGCAAATTGTCGATCACCATTCTAATTTGGAAATCCTCAGATGGTCAGTTGATCATTTCAGAAGTTTTAAATTCCATGCTTTCCAGACAAATATTTGCTTCGAACTCGCTTGGTCTTGAGAAGCTAGCTCAAGTCTTGCCTATTCCTTACCCAATGCAGCAGAAGGTTCCAGTACTTAAACTTCATATAGTAAAAGGACCTCTTCGTTTTCCAGATGTGAATAAAATTAAAACTACAGTAAGGAAGGACAAGTTTTAGGGCCAACCTCCATAGATACAAATCATTTGACAGTTTCCAATCATATCAAATCCATTGAACAAGGTTGCGAAAATCAGTGAAAACCTAAAGGTGTACAGTAATACAAATTTTGAGAGCATACAGATATAGTTAAAAATGTCTTTAGAAACTATAATAATCTCAAATTATTCTTTTGATAACTTGAACCTCAACATTCAAAATCATAAGCAAACCGTTTAGAAGTTCGTTATGTCTTGCGTTTGATCATAATTTTCCCCTTTGGGTAATAAAAACATCATTTTCCTTTTCCTGCGTAACAGCAAGAAGAACAATCCCTGCTCATCACCTTCCTATAACTCCTTTGCCATTAGTCAAGCTGTTGACTGAATTTGTTTGTTTGCCCTCAGCTACCTCACCCTTCCACGTTCTTTTAGAGACTAATATTTGCTGCCAACTTGCCTGGTCTTCCAAATGTTGGGCTCTTGAGAAGCTAGCTCGAATCTCTCCTTTTCTTTAGCCAATGCAGCAGAAATCTCTAGTGCCTGCTCCTTTTTGGTCAGTGACGCTTCCAGTGAAGTAGCTCTTGCCTTTATCTTTCGCGAACTTACTTCGCATTCAAGCCTCTAATTTGTGACAGGTCGTTCTTCATGGATTCCATCAAAATAATCCTGCATAGACCTTGCATGGCCTAGGATTGACTATCTCATCTCCAATTTCACAATTGCTATTAGCTTCAGCATCCTCTGTGAAAAATTCACAGATCTATTGCATGGAATGGAGTCTATTTCTAGCTTTTCAGTATGCCAGTTGATTCGGGTAGCCAGATCCCCAAGATCACATTTATGCAACTCCCTCATTGACCGATGCTTCTATCTTCATATCTTCAGCAGCAGCTTTAAGAATTGCTACCGATTCTAGCAAGTTTGCTTCTGTCAAAGAATGCTGCACCATTTCCTCAGAAGCTTAAAATTTTTTGTAAGGACAGACTTCCCTTCCTCTTCCTTGTCCATTAGTGAATAAATGTGAACGGTGTTCAAATGGAAGGCTGAGCCTATTCTTCAAAGTGCCATTGAATTCCCCTTTCCACAAGTAGGTCATTTGATTCAAGATGACGTCTGGATTATTCTTCCCCACCATGTCCAATTCCTTAAATTTGAAACCTCATTGATCCTTTCAAGCCAGTCACCCTTTGGCTGCCACAAAGATGAGCATTCTGATCTCATAACCATTGTCGAAATTCTTCATTCAGACTCTTAAGTGAAGTCTGCACCGCCACTTGCAAAGTAATGCCTTAAGCAAGCCAACCGTGTCATCTAGTTGTGTACAAATAGTATCCACTGGCTTGAGAGGATCAATGAGGTTTGAAAGGATCAAGAATAAAACTCGTCTTTGCAGCAGCCACTCTAGGAATAAGTTCTTGGAGAATCTCATCCCCACACCACTCCACAAACCATAAGCATTTTATATGCCTCCTATTGGAGACTTCCACCCGCTCCAACCAATTCTTATGCTATCAATCCCTTTCTCAAGCTTTATCATTTTGATTCCTGGCCACACTTCTTATGCTGCATAATGTTTCCCTCATGTTCCAAGAAACCAACAGAAAGGCTACAACACAATCCCCTTCCCACACTCCTTGGCTCATGATACATTTCTGAAGACCTTGATCATGGGTTACTTTGGAATGTATAAAAAGCAAGTTTCATGAGACATGTTTTGGTCCTTATTGAACTTTTTCATAGCTTCTGGTAAGAAACGCATTATTTTCCGGTTCATCTTGATGGCAAGAATTAGAAAACTACATAAATATGGACCAAATTGACAAATTTTCTAAAAAATAAGAAATTGGAAGATTGGGATATATTTTTAGACTTAATAGACTAGTTCCAAAGGTGGACTATATCTCCTCTTTTTTTTTTCTTTTTTTTCAGTTTCTATGGTTGAGACAAGCAGGAAAAAGAATTTTTTTCACCAAACACTGAGAAAAGTTCAGAAGAGACAAAAACAACTTTAAAAAACAGTCAAGCTTTCTATATATTCCAAACATAGTTTCACATTTATCAACATGCAGTTGGAGAAAATGCAATTTCTCTTTTAGGTTAGCAACCTCCATTTCTTTGGTGGCGATTTCCTCTGCAACACCAAGACTATATATTTTGCTTTTCTTTTAATTTTTATAAAAACCAAACTAGTATCCAATGATTCTAAAACTTTCACCATTCCTACATAATAGTCACTAGCCATCCTTGAATGCGTTAATCCTTCATTCGTATCTTTTAAATACGAATCTTAATCCTTCGGTTGTGTTGTCATGATTTTCAACAACACAACTGAATTGTTGCTCTAATCTATGACTACTTGAACTGTGCCCAACACCCACATATCTCACTACAACTTGTTGGCCTTCCATCTATCTATATACAAATAGTAACCTAACCAACTGAGGCCAGCGCATTCAGCTAGGGTTTCAATCTTGAAAAAAGCAAAGATCGACTATTTCGCTTCCTCTGCTTAAAGGCTATTTGTTGACTAAGGTTTTTTTTTTTGATGTAATTGAGAGATATGTATTCTTTTTAACGGTTGTAATAAAAAAAAAAACAAAATAGAAAGCCACTGACGAGGAATCAGAAAATTAAGCTCAATATGATATAGAATCACCTACGAATACGATCAAGATAATACGTTATATTCGAGGAAAGCGTAGATGGAAACACACAGATGAAGTTCAAACGTAAAAAAAGAGAACTTACAGGTGAAAAACGATGATCTCAGAAGGAGAATCTCTCGTTCCCTCCCTGTTTGTATTGGTTTTTTTTTTTTTTTTTGGAAGGGTTTTGTGTTGATATAGGAATTGATAAGAAGAAGATAGGAATTGATAAGAAGGTACGGGAACGGGAATTTTGGGGCGATGCCGACCAGGCCGTCGGTTGCGAAAATGCACGTTTGGATCAAATCCAACTTCATGTGAAAGTCATTACTTAGATTTGATTCAAGTCGTGTATTTTGTGCACTGTGTATTTTTGCAACGAATGGCCAGATAAGGTGCATGACATGCATCTAGTGTACAACAGGGACCCCTTGTCCAAGGAACGGGGAATTATTGTGCACTAGGTGCAGGGTACTGACCGTGCACCAATTTGGCCGTCAGTTGCGAAAATGCACGGCTCGAATCAAATTAAACTCCATGTGAGAGTCATTACTTGAATTTGATCCAAGCGATGTATTTTTTTTTTCAATGAATGACCAAATGAGGAGCATGGCATGATTGTCCTTGGTGAAACCTTCATATATGTAGAATTAACTCAGAGTTGTCGCCAATGTTGACTATATTTTGTAGCATTTCCTCCGTTCCCTCTAGGCGTCGAGTTTTTCCACCCCAATCCTGTTGGGATTCCACCCCATCTGGGCCAATTGGGCTTAGGTCCAACGGGAGTGGATTAGGGTTTGTCTGTGTAACTCTATAAATACTCTGTGATGCCTTTTGTAATATGTGTGGTAGCACAATGTAGAGAGAGAGACAAAGAGTGTGAGAGGGGAGCCGGTTGTGGCTCTCCTGGAGAGAGAGATACACGAGAGACTTGGTGAGGTTTCATTATTGTGAGATGAGAGTGAGAGTGTGAGTGTGCAACACAAGATCACGGATTTCCTCTGGATTATAGTGAAACCCCCCTCCCCGTGGATGTAGGTCCGATTTGGCCGAACCACGTATATTTGTGTGTTGTGTTTCTCTTGATTTTACTGTTTCTGTTGCGTGTGGTGCGTTGTTGGAATCCTCACAACTGGTATCAGAGCTTTGGTTGAAGCACTGGAGAGCGCAGAGCAGTCAGAAAATCACTCGGAGGCCATTGGAGCACTGTTTGAAGCTTTGGTCGGACAAAACAGGTGACAAAACTTGTTTTTGATCAGAGGAAAAGGTGCTACTCTTAGAGACAATTCCAACGGAGTGCTTGGAGTCGGTTTTGGTCACCGGAATAGCTCCCACAGTCGATTTGAAAGTTGACAGATGGAGGCGGAAAGAGGCGGAGGAACAGAGGCTTAGCGGTCATGCTTAGAGTGGTTAGGTAAAAGATTTGAGCACAGGGTTTTGATGCCCTCAATGAAACGATCATGGACGTACAAGCCCGGTCACCGAAAATCGCCGGATGCGCCGCCTGAAGCACGTCGCATCAGATCCCGCACGGCCGTGTGGTGCACGCGTGGGAGATTCTGGAAGATGCTGATGTGGCGCTGAGTTAGCAGCCACGGAGAATGCCACGTTAGCAAAAAGGTCAGGGTTTAAGGTCAAAGAGGTCCAAGGGGTCAAGGTCCAGGTCAAAAGGGTCAAAACATCAAAGCATGTCAAAGGGGTCACACCAGTGTTCAAAGGGGTCACACTGGTTCAAACCGGCGGTTCAGTGAAAAGGTAGACCGGATTCATACCGGATAACGGTCCAGAAGCAGACCAGATTACGTTTATTGGCCGGTTCAGTTAGATTTTGACCCGTTCATGGCCTGTTCGGACCGGTTCTCGACTCGATTTTTCGTTTCGAATCCAACCACGCGCTTTGTTTTTTGTGAAAAGGCTCGGAAACAGGTTTTGATGCTGGATTGAGCCAGATTTGGACGTGCGGAGGCATTTTGGGTTGTGAGGAGGTTGTTCCTAACTAATTGGACAATTTTGGATTCACTGGTGGGCTTGGATTTGAGTGATTCAAGTCGTATTTTGCAGTCCTAAACACATCCAGAGAGATCGAGGAGGATCAGATGTGGTCAGGTCAGTCGGATGGGATGGTGTTGAGTCGGAGGTAGACCAGGGATGATCAGTCGTGTTTGGAAAGCAAGGATACACTATTTTGGGTTATTGCACGCTAATTTAGGAGTGCATGGAGGCTTGTCTGATTAGTGACAATAGGCGCTTGCAAGAGCGATGATTTTTGGGAGATCCAATGGGAGTCCAGGGGGTGCTGGGAGAGCTGGGATTGGAACATGAGTGAACTAGGAAGTAGTATGAGACCCGAGAGAGCTGACGGAGAGTGGCGAGAAAACCCAGGATAGTGACAGGAGTGGCGGATAGGTGACAGATTGGTGACAAAGAGGCGAGCGGAGTTGGATAGCTACACACTAGGAGTATTGGATAGACTTTGCAAAGATCGGAGGTTGATTGGGGCAATCGGATGATTGCGGATTCGCGGCATTTGAGACGTGGTGATTAGTCGGAGAAGCTAGTGAGCAGGGATACATTCTCTCAGGTGTTGCATCTTTGTTGATGGGTACGGATACCCTTATTTGGTAATGGCACAGACGCTTACTAGAGTGACAAGTCAGAGTTGTTTAGCAGCGATCAGAGGCAGTTTGGTTCAATCGGATTTGAAGACCTACCATAAGGATTTGCAGTTGTGATTCGAGCTGCATTGGATTGGATGATGGGCCAACCATACAGGCTTGTGGGAGTGCAGTGACAGTTGGAGCTGATGTCAGACGTGGTTAGCCAGTATGGGTGTTGTGACGTGAGCAGGGATGACTACCATTGCAGATGCACATAGGATAAGTGCGAAATTGTACCAAGGTGTCGCAACTGAGATGGTACTGGATGCGCTGGGAGTCGAATCAGGAATGTGTAGGATGCTGGCCAACAATGATGATGTGATAGGTTGTTTAGGATATGTTCACGGGAGCTTTGGACAGAGGATTGAGATGGAGATCAGATGATGCATACTGGTATTCTCTTTCTTCTGCGTTTTTGTGGCGGATTATCTTTCCAGTTATGAGATCATGTGGTATGGAGAGGTGGAGTCACGGATTATGTCTTGTGATTAGGCATGAGCATTTGGGTTTTGGATGCTCGGATGCGAGCACTCCGGTTAGGGGGTGCAGGATTGTGATTAGTCGCGGAAGGTCTGGCTTGCAGGGATACATTCATTCGAGTAGTGTGCCCGGTTGGGGTGCATATATGCTTGTTTGGGAATGACATGGGCGTCTGTTAGAGCGGTAGACCAGTTTAAGCCACAGAGATCTAGCAAGATTTGTTCACATCCCGGATTCACGAGAGGTGTATCACGATTTTTGGGGTGCGGAGGTGCTCGGTTGGGGATGCAGTGTCAGAGAAGGAGTCAGCCTCATCACAGATGGTGTGTGAGATCATTTGGAGGAGTGAGCCTCTGGTGTGGGCAGAGGGTTGCTGTATTCTCTTGATAGGATAGGATGCTAGAGTGGCAAAGCGCGGCAATGAAGTTGCAGACGCTTCTGTTGGAGAGCACGGACGCTTCTGTTGGTGAGTGCATACACTTCGAGTTTGAGATGTGCGAGTGGAGGCATCCTAGTTGAGGGGGTGCGGTACTCGGACGAGTGGAGGCATTCTTTTTTAGGGGGTACAGTACTCGGGATTTTCTGATTGGATGCGGAGTCTGGTTTTGCAAGGATACACTCTTTCGGGTTTATGTACTTTGTTTGGTGATGCATGGATGCTCGACTGGTTAGTGACACAGGCGCTTGCCAGAGGTAGCTAATTGGAGGAGGCGACATGGGGGTGTTACAGACGACATTGCCCACTCGGTGTAGAGGGGGTGATTGTTGGGATTCCACCTCGTGTGGGCCAATTGGGCTTAGGCCTAGAGGGAGTGGATTAGGGTTTGTCTGTGTAACTCTATAAATACTCTGTGATGCCTTTTGTAATATGTGTGGTAGCACAATGTAGAGAGAGACAGAGAGTGTGAGAGGGGAGCCGGTTGTGGCTCTCCCGAAGAGAGAGATACACGAGAGTCTTGGTGAGGTTTCATTATCGTGAGATGAGAGTGTGAGTGTGTAACACAAGATCACGGATTTCCTCCGAATTATAGTGAAACCCCCCTCCCCGTGGATGTAGGTCCGATTTGGTCGAACCATGTATATTTGTGTGTTGTGTTTCTCTTGATTTTACTGTTTCTGTTGCGTGTGGTGCGTTGTTGGAATCCTCACAAATCCAAAACAAAAATACTAGTATTTGTACAATTATTTTGGCTCCAATCATTTATAACCCTCTCACATATATGTGTGAGCCCATGTATATGTAAGAGAGTTGTAAATGGTTGAGCTGAAATAATCGTATATGTAGCATTGTTGTATCCAAAAGGATATATCCTGATCCTATGAGCAAAATGAGTGGATGATAATTACTTCCTTGTCCAAATTATAATAATTCTATATAGATTGCATTTATTTTGATACAATAAGATTAACATACCAAATAATAATGCAATTCACTATCTTATATTTTTGTTTTTTTACTCTCATCACTCATTCATGTCTTGTTTTCTCGTCAAAACAATTTACTAGCACAAATTTGGTGAAAATTACTACATTGAATGTAGAACTAATTATTCCCTAATCTGGCACCTTTTCATTTTTCCCGCTCTAACTCTACCCTAATAAGTAACATGGCGGGGACAGGGACTATAAATCTGATTCCAACCCATTCATTGCCACTCCTACATATGACACGTGAGGCTTCCTATAATTGTGGAATTGTATTTTTATAATGTTCCGAGCATTGTTTAACTGGTCAACGTTGTTTGAAAAATGTGGGCAAGAATAGCAAAAAAGAAAAGAGAAATGTTGTGACACCATCAAATAAAGGAGAAATGAAAATTTTTATTTCCTCCACCCAAATAAGGATCAAACAAATGATAGAATTTTTCTGTTTTTAACTGTTTTTAGCTTTTCTTTTTTGTGTTTCTCCTTTTTTGGATAATAGTGTTTTGTCTACCTTTTGCTGTTCAATTAACCCGATACTCCATTCACAACAAAGATAAAAAATAAAAAAAACTCTGGTTGGCTAATGGCATAGATCTTTAACTCTATATGTTGAGGGGCTTTTCTTTTTTCCCTCCAACGGTTAGGGATATCCGGGCCAATTTACGTGCATGTGGACAATTCCCCTCATCAGTCCAGTCAAAGGTAATCAACGCTGGGACTATGGGAAAACAAGCAATTAGGTCACAACCCAAATAGTAAACGGTTTGCATAAAACCAATTCAGCAACTCCAAGGGGAGGTGTTACTACCCGTGGGTTTGATTATAAAAAGACACCAATGCCTATGGGTTTTTCAACTATTGATGGAAATGCCCCTAGCTATAGAAAGAAAATGGTTATTGTGTTCGGCACCATAGATTATTTAACATACCTTTTTTGTTTCTAATTGAGTTTTGGAGCGAGCCTTCCTTTAGTTGCTGTAGAAATGGAGTAGAATATTGCAATTAGAAGATTTAACTTAACTTGTTTGTTCTATAAATTGGAATAATTGTCCACGATGGAGATGAAAGGTATTTTTTCAAGAGTGTCTGGAAAAAGAGAGAGTTCATTTTCATTTTTTGGAATCATAAGGAAAACATTTTTATTTTTCGGAATCATAAGGAAACCATCACCGAAAAATGTTCATTTTTACATTTTCAATTGGCACGACTAGTTTTCTTTTTCTTACTTAAACAATGCTTATGGGATACATTGTCTAGCAAAAAATGTTATAGGTATCAAACTGCACCATCTCAAAGTATATGGGCTTGACAAATTATGGACTTCTTGATCACAAGGGGAAAAAACAGAGATGGACCTCTGAGGATTTTTGGATTATCTTCCCCTCATTCTAGGTGTCATTGTAAAGTTGGAAAGAAGTATAATAATCCAACCCTCCTTTATATGCACAAAACAAAACATGATATTATTAATAGTCCCATTGTCTAGCTAATCCAAATATCTTATGCATTCATGGAGAAAGAGTTCATGTCTTCGTTAATAATCCCACTTTAGTACTAATCTCAAGTTCAATTCCACCTCATTAACAATCCTCCCTAAATTATACTCCTACGTACCTGGATTTTAACTCTCAACTCGGAAAGAATAAACATAGATTTGAGTTCCAAAAAATCTCATGGTGATTATAGTGAAAGAGATAAACACACAATCACATCAGAAGTAAAGAAACGTTAACATAATTCTAATCTGTTTGGGGTATCAGGTCTGTCTTTGAAATGTAAACTAAATTTAAACAATAAACAAAATTACTAATGCGAGTCATAGCGATTCCACATTGATAAATGACATAGTTCCTTTCATGTACCACAATGCTAGCAACTTGTTCAACATAGTAATAAATATGGAATATACTTTATACGTCAACAATAATGTCTTTTGTTAAAGACTATTCCTTTTATTCATCATTCACAAATATGTACATACACTTTGTCATGCCCTCAATTTTCATAACAAAAATACAATTAATATCCACATAGGATAAGTCAAAAGTCATTCACATCTCCTTTGAAAAGTCGAAGTCAATTATACCATCATAAAGTCAAAGTTTAAATGAAATTCTAGCCAAGGGTACCCGTACCCACATTCATGAATATCGAAAGTTTTAAAGTTATTACATGAGTTGAAGTAGTCAAAAGAATGATGAATTTAAAGTTACAAAATCATCTCCCCAAAATATAGTAAACTATGGAGAGGTTAAAATAACTTTATGTCAAATATTCTTCATGATATGCATTGACGTGCCTTGCCGAGTACCTAAAAATGATAGGTTGAGCTCACCAGCCCAATAGAAAAACCATTCTACTAATGCTAGGTGTATAGAGATGATAAAAACACTAGAATATGAAAGCGACATGAGCGAAATGAGAAATGTATGATTTAGGAAGCTAAAACATGTGTTAAATGACCTCAAAGTTCCCAAGTATCCAAGAATATCCGGTATCTCAATGTGTCTAAAAACGTATCAAAGTGTCCAAAAAAAAAAACGTATCAAAGTGTCTAAAAACGTATCAAAGTGTTCAAGTTTCGCCACAACACCAAGGTAGTAATAAAACAACTCATTTCCAACATTTCATAGAAAAATATCCATTTGCTTTCAATAGGGAATAAATCCCTCTGCCGGATTTCGTGGGCTCCGCACACCCCTGTCGGATTTCATGGGCTCCAAACACCCCTGCCAGATTTTGTGGGCTCTGCACACCCCTGCCGAATTTTGTGGACTCCGAACACCCATGGCCAGGGATATACCGAAAGGTGGCCCTAGGATTCATAGTCACCATTCTCAAAAATCTTTACATGCATCACATTTAATTCAAAATGCCACAATTTTCATCAAAAGGGGTTAACCAACACAAAATAGTTCATGTCCATTATGCATAACGAAGCGTTCAATAAAATCATGTGTCAAAAAAATGGTGTAGAGGTTTCAAAGTGAATTCGGGAGTTATCAAGGTGCCATACGTCGAATATAAGGAGATATACGCAATCGGGGACCAAACGGAAATCAAAGGGTGGCCGAAAACTATCCCAAAGACAAGGGTGGCTGCTTGAAATTTTTGGGGCAACAGCAAATGAACAATAACTGTGCAAATTTTCACCTTTTAGGTGTAGAATTTCAACCCAAGTGCATATATGAAGTTTTGAGCTAAAAATTTAAGTTCTAATAAACAAATAAACATGGAGGGAGAGTAAATTAACATTCAATTGAGGGATTAAACAAACCCAAACATACATCAAAGCTCAAACTTGAATAAAATCCATTTTCATGTTGGAAAACATGATTTACAAGAAATTGGTGAGCAAGACAAGAGTATGTGTAACAAATCAACAATATACAACTAGAGAGAGTAGAAATTTGTCCCCTACCTCAAGGTTTTGCTTGAAAATGGCGGAAAGATGAAACCCTAGGTGGAGAAGTTTTCAAATCTCGAAATCCAAGGGAGAATCACAAATCCAATGTATAGATCTTGAAGTTTTGAGGTGGATTGAGGTTAAGATCACAAGGTTTGAGATAGAGATAGAGAGAGAAGGTAGAGAGGTTATTTTAGGATTAGAAATCGGGTTTAGAATGAAAAAGAACCAAATGACCCCTTTTTATAGTGTGCTGATTGCGCACAAAAATTTGCAGAAAAATACACTAGATACCGGTAGTGAGAAAAATGGGATACCAGTATACCTGAAGAAAATGTTTCTAGACGGGGGATACCGGTAGTGAGAAAAATGGGCTATCGGTAACCCTGGAAAAATTCTATGATTTCATTCTACTACCACCAATTTGATTCCCCATTTATTTCTAGCACATCCTAAATACCCTCAAGCCATGTCACCACATCATGACATGTATCTCCATCCTCCACCAAACCCCGGTACAAAACACACACTCACCCATACAAATAATTCACCGAAACGTTACTTAGGAAAAATAGAATTGAATTTTACAGGTTTTACACACTTAATTAACAGGAATAATATCAGAAACATATTATTCAGATCTTCCAAAGTGTGAAATAGCATCCTCATCATAATGCAGTCCTTAAAACATAAATTATTATTACTGCGAAGTATGCACAAGACTCCTTCGGTTAACAACTCTCTTTAATGTCTTTGCATTAATCCCTTCCTAAGTGGATCTGCCATCATTAGTTAACACCTTCCAGTGACACTACTTGTTTTTGAAATTCTTCTCAAAGAAGAAATTAGTTGCGAAATCATAACCTCTTAGTGACTTGGTAATGGTGTCAACAACTCCAAATCCTAAGATAAATTTTCAAACTGCAATCCATAAAGTGTGGCCTCAAAGCTTCCCACAATTCAACAAATTAAATGGATGAAGCAATGATAGTTACTTTAGACCTTTGTTTGCTCCTTCACATAATAGGAACAAATAATCAAAATATACTTTCTACTATCAATGCATCAAACAAAATCTAAACTTGAGTTGCTAATACTCTCAAGATTAACAGACATCTTAAATGTGATATATATATATATATATATATATATATATATATATATATATATATATATATATATATATATATATATATATATATATATATATATATAATACAGCTTCAAAATTGATTAGAAAACTTTTAAGTGCAAACAATAAAGATCACTACTTACAAGTAAAATATCGTGATCATACAAAAATAGAAATACAAATTTACTCCCATTGCCTTTTGATTTATACACTTATCAATGGAGATTTCTAAAAATCCAATAATAGTATCATTAAGCTTAAGAAACCATAATCTCAAAACTTAATTAAGCCCATAAAATGACTTGAGTTTATAACCAAATGCTCATTTACCTTAATATGAAACTTTCATACAGACTTCATAATATGAACCCTTATTTAGACAAGATTATATACATGTCCTTTTAGTGTGACTCCAAATCATCAAGAGTTACACATACTCATATACCATTCTTGTACATACATTACATAATCATTCAAATAGCAAATCTCATGTTCATTTGAGATATTCGTAATGCTATCTTTTATGATTATTCTATAGTTTTTTAATTGGTGACAATCTCATTTTGGAGTGATTAACATTTTGGAGTGATTAACAATTATTTTGTTGTTTCATGGCTTTATGTTGCTGAACACCTAAAATAACAACACCACCAATCTATCTTAAGATTTGAGTAACTTGTACCTTAACTCTTGAATTACCAATCTACATGGCATATCACTCCCATTAATTGCGTCATTCATGAAGAATCTGAATGATCAGTTCCTGTAATTCACATTCTTTTCATGCAAATTAGAAATTCTAAAACATCCTAAACTCGGTTTCTTTTTTATACATAGTTCAAAAGGCATTTGAGACAGCCTTACTAGAAACCTAAATTTAAGTAAGGTCTCAAAAGCAACTTTTTACTACCTGATGACTTTGAAATTCATTTTCTATTTGCCTTTTTACCCCAATAATACACACCTTGAGAGCATCTATCCATTGAGATCTTTCATGCAATAGCAAAGTTGGCATAACCTAAAAAGTCATCTATTAATCATAAGAGAAGTCTCTCCAATGAAGCACTTTAAGAAGCCCGTCATCCTTGTGACTAACTTTTAAGTTTATTTGGTTTGCTAATGCAAACGACATACAAGGAGATTAATCCATACTTAAGAAAAAATCCATCAATCACTTCCTGAAATTATTTTTCAATCTTTCATGTCACAAGATGAACGACCATTCACGAGGCTACATTCCAAACTAACATTAAGATGCAAGACAAGGAAAATTTTATGATAAACGGTCATCAAACTTTATTTTGTTCAAATCATCCGAAAAATACCTTAACAAAATTTTGTTTCCATACTATCAAAATCAAGATACCAGAAGAGAAACTAAATTCATAAAATTTTAGGGAAAAATAAATTGCTTGAAACAAACGCAGATAATGAAATAAGCACAAATGATGACCAACTTTTAAATAATCACAAAACCCCTTTAATATAAAGTTCTCCAAAAAAACGTTCAAATAAAACATTTTGCTTAATGCTTTAGAGATGTGGAATCCTTCTGCTCCTACTATAAATATAAATAATAGCTCATAATGAAAGAAATCTAATTAGGTAGAATAGATTCAAAATATACAACTTAAGATACTTCTCTTTCCTTTTGAATCATTCCTACTTATATGACAAACTTTCTACTAATGTCTCAACTATTTACAGAAGTGACATATATCATTGTCTTTTCCGTTCTTTTTAGTCTAGGATCACTAGGAGACTCATTAGCACCATGTGGTGTTTACTTCATGTCTCATTCAGGCTTCATCTACGTTAATTCTCAAGTACTTAAGCTTACTGAGAAGCTAAATACAACATTTCAATAGCATTCACAAGCATCACACAAGTATAAAAATAAAAAATTCAAACTTAATGGAGCCATAATGTCCATTTAATGGACTTGCTCAATATCGTACTTTTATTGACATTATGAATCCATACACATTATCAATTTGGTACAAACAAACTTGATAATGTTTGTAAATATTTGCATGAAAATAAGGCAAAACTAGCCAATTCGTTTCCATTCATACTTTACCAAAGTAAAACTAATCTTATTTTGCCTTTTTAAAAAAGAGAAAATTAGTAAAAAATACAACATTTTGTTTCCTCTTTTAAAAATGGGACACGAAGATTTTATGTTGGGTTAGAAGGACATATCATTTGCAGGATTTCAGCCATAAGGACATGAACAAGTTCTTTGGACAACACTACCCTCCTCACAAGAAAAGAAACCCTTACTTCCATTCCACCACCTCACCATGAAACACCGCCCTCCTTTCTCTCTCTCTCTCTCTCTCTCTCTCTCTCTCTCCTCGTCTTCCTCCTCCTTTGCATCCGCTTCCTCATCACGGCCAACTTCCAAGTCCTACCGCCTCTCTTCGGCGACTACATCATCCAAGCGCCCTCCCAAGGAGCTGATTCTGCTAGACGGCTACAATTTCGAACGCTCGCTAGTTATGGTGGATCAACTAATAAAGAAAATCCCTAACAATCAAGTGAGATCGATCGCACAGTTTTGGTAATCAATCGATTGCAATTGCGTTTGCCTATTCTATTGGACACCACAACTGAATCGCACAATCAAGCCCTCACGATTGAGGTATTTTCCGCACGAATCAGTTTTGGTAATCGCTCTCAATTGCGTTTGCTTGTTCAATTGATCGAGCTAAGTTTGGCGTCCACCGTAGGAATTGAACCAATCACTTTTGGTAATCGATCTCCTTTGCTTTTTGGTTGTTTGATTCAGCTCGACATCTGAATCGCACGAATCAATTGTTGATGTTTTAAGAGTTTTAGTTTGAATTTTGACGCATTTTTAGTTACATCGCACGATGAAGCAAGAGTTCCTTGGTTTATAAAATTTAGTGAGATGTAACTAGTTCTATAAATAGTGAAATTAAGAGTTTTTGCATGTTGTGTTTTAGGTTTTATGCTTTGATATGATTTGATTAGTTGTAATATGAGGAATATGAGTTTGTACTCTCATTTCAACATATCTTTATAAGTTTTATGAACATTAGCGAGGACTAACTAGTTTTAGGTTTTATAGTCTGTTTGTTCCACTCTCTAACGACAACTATGCATGAATACTCTACTCAAAGAAGGTCGATGTTGTTGAAAGAAACAAAATAAAGTTGTGCTATGTTGTTGATAGAAACAAAAGAAAAACTATGGTATCAGATTTCCATTACAAAACTCTTCTAGTACAAAACTTTTTGAAGTTTATGATATGCTAATTAGGCTTTACCATGCTTCAGTAGTTTTCACTTGTGTTTATGTGCTGGATGATTGTGTTTATTTGTTGGATGATTGAGCATAATTTGACAATTATCGAATGAAGTGTGATTATACATTAATGATGATTAGTGGCATTTTACTAGTTGTTGATGTATGTGTACACATGTTAATTGCTTACATCCAATTAGATCTATGGGCGTCAGTGGCCAATGGAGGCTTACAGTCATCCGACTTTGCTTTGACAGCTATAATTTCGAGAAATAGGTGGTTGTGATGATTTTTTTTGAATTATATGGATGAAATTAGGTTCTTTAAATGACGTATAAAGTTTAGTGACTTGTCACTAGATTCGGAATAACTTTGTTCGTTGATTTCTTTACTTTTATGAAGGTTAGTGAGTTGTCACTTATTTTTGACTAGTTGTGATTTTTTCAAGTTTTAGAACTTCTAAAAATTAGTGAAACATCACTAACTTTTTGGATAGCCGGAAATGGTCTGTGAGAGATGGTGTGGAGGTGGGGTGGTGGTCACCCAGAGGTTGTGTTTTTTTTTTTTTTTTTTTGAAATTTTATGTACTAAATTAAGTGTTTTAAACCAGGTATGAAGTTTAGTGACTCGTCACTAGATTCAAAATAGCTTTTTCATTGATTTCTTTAGCTTTTATGAAGTCTAGTGAGTTGTCACTAATTTCAAGAGTTGACTAGTTGGTGATTTTTTCAAGTTTTTGTACAAAATTAGAAATTTTAAAAATTAATGAAATGTCACTAACTTTTTGGGTTGCCAGAAGTGGTCTTTCAGAGGTGGTGCGGAGGTGGGATGGTGTTCAGCGGGAGGTTGGGTTCATTTTTTTTATTTTTTTGTATGTACGAAATTAGGTATTTTAAACTAGGTATGAAGTTTAGTGAATTGTCATTAGATTGATTTCTTTAGCTTTTATGAAGTTTAGTGGGTTGTCATTAGTTTTAGGAGTTGACTAATTAGTGATTTTTTCAAGTTTGTACAAAATTTGAACTTTTAAAAACTAGTGAAATGTCACTAACTTTTTCTTGTATACTCGGCCAGAGGTGGGGTGGTGGTCGACCAGGTGGGGAGGTGATTTTTTTTTTTTTATGTTCGAAATTCAAATTTTTAAAAATTAGTAACATTTCACTAATTTTTTTGGTCCTGTAAGTGGTTGGCTCGAGATGAGGTGGTGGTTGGCCGGAGTTGGAGTGATGGTTTTTTTTTAAAAATTTTATTTATGAAATTTGAGTTTTTAAAAATTGGTAACATTTCACTATTTTTTTGGTCACCAGAAATGGTCAGCCAGAGGTGGGGTGGTGGTTGGCTAGAGGTGGGATGGTGGTTTTTTTGAATTTTATGTTCGAAATTAGAATTATTAAAAATTAGTGACATCTCACTAATTTTTTGTTTGCCGGAAGTAGTCTGCCAAAGGTGGGGTGGTGATTTTTTTGACTTTTATGTTTGAAATTAGAATTTAAAAAAATTAGTGACATCTCACTAATTTTTTTTTGTCGCCGAAGTGGTCGGCCCAAGGTGGTGTAGACACCCCGATTTTGAACCCGGGATCTGCTCGAGCAATCCCGATGATGAAACAGACCAATCATGACTACCCAAAACTTGTGAGAATGGCTTGAACTTGATTAAAATCAACCAAACACCACCCAAACAATCAAACCAACCTAAACCAACCCAAACATTGTTGAACCAAGCCAAACCATCAATCTGCCACCAAGAACCTTGAGCGCTCAATTTTGAGGCTTTGAGCGCTCAACCCTGAAATTCCACCTTGAGCGCTCAACTCTGATCCCAGTCAGGGATCAGCAGAGCATCTAATCATGAAGGGAGGAGCGTCTAACCGATTGCATACGTCTTCTAAACGTATAATACATCCTTACACTACACTAAAACTACTCCTAAACTACCCCTAACCCATTTTGAATACAAACACACTTATTCTCTCTCTACATTTTCCCTCACTGCCTATTTAAACCAGCCATTGCCCATGGTTTGGGGGAGAACCAACTCTCATACTCCAGCTCTCTCAATTCCTCCAGAAAACTTCCTTTCTCTCTCTCTCTCTCTCTCTCTCTACAAAACCATCAAAACCATCAACAAAATCACCTTAATAGTTGAGAGTTCTATCTTTTACCGATCATCCATTGATCAATCAGCTGTGTAGATTGATTCACCCATCCAGAGTGTTAACCAAACATCCATAATCGTCCATCACCAAGCCCAAAATCAAAGTTCAAGCTTTCAATCAAGTTAAAAAGGTAGTTAACATGTGAAATATCACATTTTGGTTCCTCTAAGGGAGACCAGTGAGTTCAAACAAGTTCTTTATACTTAAATTGAACTAACAAAGGTCTAAAAGTTATTTTAAAACACTTTCAAAATCTGCGATTCAAGAGGGGTTGGCGCTCAAGGCTCGAGGCCTTGGGCCAAGCCCGGTCCCTGGCGATGCGATTCGCTAACTTTTTGTGCTTTTATTGGTCATGGTCGTCATCATATGATTAAATCATGTGTATTTCATTCTCAAAACAGTTTACTTCGTTTCCAAAATTCATGCATACACACCCATTAGCCATTTTGTGATGACCAAAGCCTATAAGTTTCATAAATCCATTTTTTCAAGGTTGAATAGTGACTTGTTGGTGTTTTAATCACTTTATTTAACATATTTGGGGTCTTGAGAAACATCAAAAATACATTTGAATACCAAAAACCAGAAAGCCATGTTATGGCTTGAGCGCTCAAGGTCTCACCATTGAGCGCTCAAGCTGTTCTTGGGCAGTTTGATGTTCATGTCTATTTTTGGTGATGGATCGTAGTTAAGTGTTTTCTGGGCATGTGTGTGTTGTTACACTTGCGATCATGATCTGAATCCCTCTCTCTCTTCCATTTGCAAGCATTTCCTTTATTAATTTGTGGTGATCCTCTTCTTTTCATCATTCTTTAAGAGATCAAGCTACCTATTTTCACCTGATTCTCCATGAAAAATGTTTTATTAATGTTTGATCTTGTAAAGAATAAGAAAAGAAGCTGTAAAAAGGGTCAAACTCACAGAAGCCAGAAACTGGTTTTAGCGCTCAATCCATGAGCCTTGAGCGCTCAAACTGGTTTGGAAGGTTGAGTGCTCAAACCATCACCTTTGAGCGCTCAATCCCTATTCTGGGATCCAGATTGCAAGTCAGTTTATTAAGTCTCATGTTCATAATCCCTTGTGCTGAAGTTCAATTACTATTGTTATTTATTTCTGTGAATATTTGTAGTAATTTCCTTTGTAGTTATCGTCATCACCCATGTAGATCACGTTCACGAGCATCTACCGTAGATTCGTATCTTTGGTGTATATATTGTTGTTATGTGATTCCCATCCCCAATTCCCTATTTTCATGGATGAATTAAATTTCGAACATTTTCAAAATCCCACATAATGTCGAGTAAAGACCGGTTCACGGACCGGGCGAGAGGGGTGCCGTAAAACCCTTCCCCTCTCATAACCAAACCCCTGAATCCGAGAAATCTTTGGTTTCGTCGTGATCAGTGAAATCTTTTTCAAATGGGCAAACGAGTCATATTTTTATCGGTTTCTCGGGTTCGGACCTCAAATCCGGGTGGCGACTCTAACGATCACAATCTTTTCAAATGTCAAACCGAACCATTTCCGCTGGGCCGTCCACAGGTGGGGTGGAGATTTTTTTGAATTTCATGTTTGAAATAAGAATTTTTTTAAATTAGTAACATCTCACTAATTTTTTCGGCTGCTGGAAGGGGCTAAAGGTGGGGTGGTATTTTTTTAATTTTATGTTCGAAATTAAATTTTTTAAAAATTAGTGACATCTCACTAATTTTTTTGGTCACCGGAAGTGGTGGCCGGAGGTGGGGTGGTGGTCGGCCGGGGTACTAGTTTTTTCTTTTTTTAAAAAAATTTTCAAGTATAAAAATTATAGGTTTTAAAGATTAGTGAATTTTCACTATTTTTTTTGGTCACCGGAAGTGGGGTAGGTGGGGTTGTGGTCAGGCGGAGGTAAAAGTTTTTTTTTTTCCTGTACGAAATTAGAAGTTTTAAAAAATAGTGACATGCCACTAATTTTTTGCGTCGCCGGAAGTTGTTGCCAGAGGTGGGGTGGAGGTGATCGGAAGTGGTCACCGAAGGTGAGGTAGTGGTCGGCCACGTAGGAGTTTTTTTTTTTTTTTGATTTTCCAACTTTTAAAAATTAGTGACATTTTACTAATTTTTTTGGTCGCCGAAAGTGGTCGCAGGAGGTGAGGTGGTGATCGGCCAGAAGTGGTTACCGGAGGTAGGGTGGTGGTCGGCCGGAAGTAGGAGGTTTTTGAACTTTTAAAAACTAGTGACATTTAACTAGTTTTATAGGAGGGCATTCTAGTAATTGTGCATCTCCTTATTTTTATGTTTAATTGCAAAAGTTCCTTGTCCTTCCATTTAAAAATGTCAAATATTTTGGATTTTTGGCTAAGTGGCCCTTTTAAAAATAGTAGAATATTTCTTAAAAATAATACTTTATCAAGATTTAGTATACAAAGAAAACTAGTCTTGTTCTTCAAAATATGAGAAATTCATTCATTTAATGCATGCCACTCTCCCTTTGATTTCGTGTAAGTAACGCCAAAAGCGAAGGCTGGGTCTCGGCGCTTAGGTGCACACAAAATATAGTAAGTAGTCTGTGTCGTAAATGATGAGTGTTCGCCCTCCTTTCGGTCAGGTTGGTAACATCAGGTTCATGACAATTCTTGAATTGCGCACACACAGTTGAGAATAATTCATTTGGAAGGTGAAGGTTTCGTTGGGTTGACCCGACCTACGGTTGAGTAGGGTATGGTTAACAGCTTACATATATATATTGGGGGGCGATGGCCAAAGCCCACCCAACTGACATAGGAGTGGGGAAGGCAGAAAATGAGCAATAGATTGTGTTTCCTAAAAGCCTACCACTCATTCATATTTATTGTGACTCATTTGATGATTGTTGAATCAGGATCGGGGTCGAATTCTCCTCATTAGTGAAATCATAGCTTTCCCTCACTAACTAAATGAAAATATAGTTACTCAGGTTACTTACCCCTCATATGTATTGCCAAGGAGTGTATAAATACGTCTCATTACATTTGTTTCCACAAGTGTAGAACCAAAAAGAGAAGAGTCATAATATTTACGCTACTAAACAACGGATATTTGCTTGACGAACTGCTAATACCACTAGAATGGTATGGAGTTTCGTAGTCAATTATTAGTATTAGTTCTAGTTACTAAATTGACTTAGTAAAAGTAGTTGAAGGTTGTACTTCTCGATCCTATTGAATAGGTGACGATCGTATGAGGTAACAATTCACTTATAGCTAATACTATCGTACTATATGAGTGATACCACCATTACAGTGGTTCTACCTTTACTGAATTGAGCTACGCATAACGAAGGTGAAACACGAAGGAGAGGATCTCACCTCACCACCTCTCGGCAGTGTTGGATCAACCTTTCCACACCACCTTTAGCATGGGGAGAATCGTGATGTTTCTTGGTTCAGGTAGGTCACAAGCATGGGTAGCAAATCGTATTCTTCGAGATAAGGTGGCCTTTCTTTTGAAGTGAGCCATTGGCAAGGAATTGATGCACAGAATCCACAGCTATTGAAGGAATTACCAGCTTTCCTAAGCTTGGCACAGATGTAATAAGCTCTTTTCCCAGCGAGAAAGATAATGTTAATTGGCTCTTACTTACTCTTAGATAGTGCACCTAGGACTAATTCCACTCACGACATTAAAGGTCTTACCCTTTCAAAAGACTTTTTGCGATCACACCCGTCAATCTCCGATGAATCAAGTCAGGGGGTAGAATTCGCTGCTTGTATGGCTGGTATCAAATCAGGGATGGTTGTGGGATTTCACAAGCTCATGACATCAAACGTAGCTCTTTCAAAAGAGAAGGAGTTGCATATATAAAGGCTGTTAGCAAGTCAATTCCTTTACCTAGGGGGAGGGCCATTTCGCCTAGTAGGAGTAGTAGGAGTAGCATGTTGAGTTCGATAATTTGACAATAAGTCATCACAATAATTAATAGTACCACCGTGATTTACCTTGGGAATAATCTAATGGTTACCATTAGCAATTATGGCGATTCCCGATCACCAATAAAACTAATTGTCAAATATTCAAAATTAAGTAGCGCCGTAACCTTTGGGCAATATGTACCGATCTTAATCGTGCATATCCAAAATAATTATTCTATTCCAATTTCCTAATCGCTCAAAAATGGTGCACCTTTGGGCCAACCTAATGTCCTTGAGATTAGAAATTGCAATTTGCAAAGTCATTATCTTAACACCTAGGAGGGGTATAAAAATGATTGTGCGTCTACAAATCATTCCGGATAGGTCACTTTGGCAACTACCATCCGTCTCATAATGTAGGTTACAAATCAACATAATGACTTTTGCACAAACATTAAGTGATTTATAATAAATCACAATTATAACACCTGATCATAATAGGTATAAAAATATCATAATTTGATTAACTTCTATCAAAAATGCCGGTTGGATCGCTTTGGCGAGTGCCACTGAATCATTATATAGAGTTAAATCAACAAGGTGACTTTCTATGGAATTGAGGTGAAAATTAGATTATTCACAGGGAAAGTGTCATAATATGATTTGATATCTAGTAGTCATTATGATTGGGTCACTTTGGTGACTACCAAATCTCTTGATATATAGATTCAAATCAAGAATGTAACCCTTTATGGTCATTAGGTGAATAACCAATTATTCACAAATAAATTCTATAACATGACTAGGTATCTACAAACCGTTATCATTGAGTCAGTTTAGTAACTACCAAATCTATTGTAATGTAGATTACAAGTCAAATGATAATAATTGTTCACTTCATAAGGTGACTGATAAGTCATCTGCAATTATTCATCACAATACATATGATCCAACATAAACATTCACAGGATCCAAAAGGTTAATACCAAATTAATTTAGTGTTTCCATTGTTATAATACAAAAGTCAACCATTAAAAATTCTCTTTATTGATTGTAAATCTTTGAGTAATTCCGGATGGGTTACTTTGGTAAAATCAACAATATCATAATATAAATTACTATCAGAATAACAACTTTTGCACTATTAATTAGATCAATAAATAGTAATATACAAATACATTTATAGTAGGAAAATCCATGGGCGACTCACTTCGGTTATGGGCAGTACTGGGACTGGTATGGAAAATCAATTTAACCTAGTTTTGATATACATTTGAAAAACCCTGGTTTGCCTAGGTTTATAGATTTGCTATGTGTTAATCTTTTGTAAATATCAACCCAAAAATCAAAAAGTCAATCAATCACACAACAGAAAGCAAACAATCGAAAAACACCAAGATATACGTGGAAAACCCTAAATGGGTAAAAAACCAGAGAAGGAATCAAAAACACTATACTCAATGTGTAGTTACAAGCAATCTCACCTACGATTAGAATCCTCACAATCAAGCCTAAGATCTATTTGCCAAATTCACGTTCACCACACCCAGTGCTTTGACTGCCACCGCCTTGAATCCACAAGCCTTTCGTTTGTCTCCCGGAATCCACCAAAAGACTTTTCTCAAACTTCTTGTTGATGATGAAATAACTCTTAAAACCTTTTGGAGATGTATTTCCGTTTCAATGATATGTCTATTGTATCTGTACTCCAAGATCCAAAACAGAGAACCTCTTGAAGATGATTATTTAGCCCAAAGAGTCATTCGATACTTGCAAGTCTTCGAGATGCACAAACCTTAGCCGCCGAAAGTGATGAGAGAAGAAAATATTCGTGTTAGGGTTCTTATCACCGCAGCTCTCATATTTTTCGACCTAATGGCTGAGTATTTATAACTGTTGAATTCAGGCATTTTCGCAAGCTATTTTGCTCGATCCAAATATCCAGCAAAAATCAATCAAAATGTTTTGCTAGTAGAGAGCTTTGAAATTCTTGAGGAAAACTTGTAGCATCCAACTTTTCTTCAAAATGATCAATCTGTCTTGACTAAAAGCTACCACACTCAAATGAAAATACATGTTGAAATGATTCCTTTTCCACACCTAAAACAAACACTCAAAAAATAAATTCCAAAGATTATAGTGCCATAAAAATATGATACATAACAATGTATATGTTTTAGGCATGGATGTGCCAAACCAAAGGAAGCTCGGCCTATTGAGCTTACAACATTAAAATTAGTCTTCTCTAGGACATCACATATCCATTACATAAACACATTATAAACGAGTTACATGCTCTGATTATTCCATGAAACAAGTGTAAGACATTACATGAACACAAAGAGACATAATATTTTATTAATATGTCATCCATTTAAAATAAAACTATTAATGTGCCAGACTATCAAACACACCAATTCCATGTAATAGTACATGTGAAGTTCTTACTCATGTTCTTTATAAGGCCACTCACACTGTACATAAAACAAGAAAACATTTATTTCTAGTGGAAAATAAATAGGCCTGATGGTCTGAGACTTTAAGGTTAAATAAGTGAAGTACAACAAATTCACATGTTGCTTTCTTTAATGTCTTACACTTGCTTTAAGGAAAAATCTACATGCCTTTCAAAGTAGACTAACGTCCACTATTGCTTTACCAAGAAAGTCTTTAAATTTGCCTAGGCAATGAAAAAGAGACTATTCTTTCTTCACCAATATCACTCTAGGATAGAGTCTACTGTTGCCTTTACAAAGATGTCTAAAACTTTCTTTGTCCAAAAATGAAGAAGATTCTCCTACACCAATGTGATATTACTACTACACCATTATCCATGTTCATTTTTCAATTCTTAGATCTACGAAGTAAACGACTACATCCTAGTCTACAAAAAGACCATCTATATTCCTTGTAATAACATCATTAGATTTGCATTTTTATTTTATTTTATTTTATTTTTTGGTTTCAGTTCCAGCTACTAGCAAGAGCAAGCCTTTTGTTCTTATGCATACGTAGACCAAAATCTGGATTGGCACTACCAGGTACATGTAAACTATTTTACAAAACATTCTTATCTCTTTTAGAGAAAAAACATGATCATTCTAATTTCTAACTGTGCTCTAATACCACTTGTAAACTAAATCTACAAGATCTAGAACATCATGATTTTTCACCATTTAAAACATACTGCGGAAATTAACATTACATGAATATGATTTATCAATCTCGATCCATGTTGATAAGTAAAGTGGTAATCTGGTTGTTAACTGAAAGAACAAGCTCCTTAGGAGAGAGATTTCTCTCCCTTGACCCCCACCACATTAGATCAAGCACATAGAAAAGGGATGGGAAAAGCCTGAGAGGTAAAACACTCATGGGCTGGGAGAGGACCTCTTCCTCATACAATTATTCTCATCTACCCATCAATGATGAGAGCAAGTAGGAGGGTTGCAGCCCATACTCTCTCATCCGGATCTCATCGACACATTAGGGTGATAATGGAGATGGCTGACAACTGGCAACCCATTTCACATTAATTACCATGTGGGTCATATAGAATAATGTTTACATGGAATAGTTCTAGAACAACTAAAATAAACAATAAACCATTTTCTTTTGAGTTTTTGGAGCCTTCTGCGGATCTTACTATGACAGAACACATCCACAAAATTTAAAAAATAGATCCACAATTCAACAATTAACTTTGAAGGAGCTTTTGAGTTTTCATTAATTTTTTTTCAATAAGCAAACAAATTTATTAATCTTTGAAGAAAATGTAGGAAATTACCTAATTTGGCCTACATGTCATTTTCTATTAATTAATTGAAGTTATTTGTGACAAATAAATTGGCCAATTGTTAGGTGTCTAATTGTGAAAAAGGTGTCGTATTATGAAAAGACATATGCTATATGAAAAGATGTATCATATGTGAAAGGGTATACTTATTGGGAAAATATATATACGAATAGTCATATCCCCTTAGGAATAGATTCATGACCAAGAGATACACCCATTGAGAAAGCACCATTTGGAGACAACTCTTCATTGATGGTAGGAAGTATGTTGCCTATAAATACCACATACAGAGGGTCCCTGACCTAACCCAAATAAGAACAAGCTTGTGCTGACATCAATGGGGTTCATTACGTGGGTCTTAGGTTAGAATATCTCTCTGATTTGTTCTATAACTTGAACAATTATGAATGAAGGTACAATTTTAAGTTTCTGTTGTGCTCACAGGTAATATCAATTTCTTTCAATTGGTATTAGAGCCTTCTTCATGCCATTTTGTTTAATATAATGGAATTGATTGAATTATCAATTTCATTGTCGAGAAGAGATTTACAAAACTGACTTCCTGAATGAAGAATTTAGTTATGATCCTAGTCCTTTGGTTTAAGGGATTGATATGTTTTTGTATAAATTCTTCTGACTTATTTTTAAGTTCTAGTTTTTAAAATATGGTGATCTTTTGTAGAACACATTCAAAGTGTATCCCAATTTTACATTTCTTCTTGTGGACATAAAGGATTTCTTTAATTTCATGATTGGGTTAGAGGTGGTGTTACTCTGCATAAATGAAGTGCATGTCATGAAACTTGTGTGTTTTGAAATGTTTATAAAAACATTATTTTGTTTTCACCAATTTTCAAGTTTTGCATTCCGATTTTATTGCATTCATATTTCCGGTTTTGTCACAAAAAGTAAAGATATTTTCCAACAACCTTAAGACATACTTGATGTTTATTTTTTTTTGTAATTGTGTGATTTTCTATTGATGCATATTATGTTGCAGACAAAATTGGAAACTGAAGAAAATATACTTAAGAATTTGTAAGAAAATACACTCGTGAATTTGTTTTCCCATTTCTGTTCCAATGCCTCACTTTGAGATTCTTTAATGGAGTATTTATGGTCATGTAGTCTCTTATTCTTTTATTTTCTGGTGAAACAAGTCTTATTGCCTTCTATTTTGAACTCCCATTGGTTGCAATTTTTGATGGATATGTCTTATTGGTGAAGATTTCAAATTCGGTTTTATGGAAATTTGGTAAAGGGAAAACCAAAATTTGGTAGTGTTTGTTTAGGATCTCTTTGCACCACACTTGACTATGATCAGTTTCAATAGATTGCATCATTTTGAATAGTTTGGCTACCTCTTTGAATTGTATATGATATCTTTTGAAGTCAATTTGGGTTTGTCTTCCTAGGTTTGGTTAATATCAATGAACGTGGGGTTATCAATTGAATTCTTAAAAACCATTTCGAATTCCATTGAATTGTGTACTATTTTTTTATTAGTAACCTATTTGGGATTGGGATTTTTAAAATTCGGTTGATTAGTGAAATTTCAAATTAGTTTGGTTTGTAATCATATTACTGTTAACCGTCTGACGTAGTTTGGAATTATTGATTCTGACATATTTGTGATGTGGCATCTTGTTCAATTTGGATTATTTTCATGCACTTTTCAGTGACGGAATTTGTTTGAAATATTGGATGTAAACCTGTGTCCATTTGAGAAAAAAAAAACGGTTTGAAATGGTGTGACTCTAAAATGTCACCATGTTTTATAGATGAAGATATGTGACCCTTGGAGTTCAACTAAATGGTATGACTCTTGAGTTTTAGATTCAAACTAAGGGATGCGGCCTTTGAGTTTAAACCAGAAGGTGTGGCTATTGAGATTACACTAAAAGGTGTGACCATTGAGTTTACATGAAGAGATGTGACTGTTTGGTTTAAAACTAAGGAATGTACGGTTGAGATGTGATAATTTAGTTTACATCAAGAGATGTAACTGTGAGTTCATAGTAAGAGATGTGACCATTGAGTTTGTTGTTTTAAAAAAATAAAATAAAAAATACAAAAGAACCTCACATGAACTATTACATATTACAGTTTGTTGATGTGACCATTGAATTTGTTGTTTTGAAAAAAAAAACAAAAAAGAACCTCACATGAACTATTACATATTACAGTTTGTTGATTTAATGGTTCGTGTTTTAATAATCAAATATTGGAAATGAATATTGATGCATTGAGATGCCATGTCCACAAAATTCATTTCATGAATAAGGGTAGTTGGTTATATATTTGGTTTTCAATAAAGGAAAAAAAAATCTATTTGAACAGTTTCTATATATGAAACTTGAATGCTTGTTGTAGTCGAATGACTGAAATCTCTTGTTTTTCAAGATGCAATCTGTTGATGTGATCGAGTGAAATCATGGGAAGAATCCGCCTAATGCCGCTTTCTTTCATCCTTCAGTTTTTGATTTGGAAATTCCTAGTGATTAATGTTATTTTGATTCTATTGCTTTTCCTTGGTTGGCACCTTGCCATCCTATGTTATTTTTCCCTTTTGGGCCCTTGTTTGGCGTGTATCGCTTTTTCTTGGATCCTTTTAATCGTTGTAAGGACCCGTATTTGTACATAATATTTCCGGAATAATGTTGGGTAAATGTGAGGAATTAAATTTTGACTTTAGGGGTCGAAGAGAGAGCATTTAAATGCATTTGAGTCATTTTAAAGTACATTTGGAAGTTTTGGGGTGAAAGTGTAATGGGGTGAAAGAATATAACACATTTTGCTTGCATTTTTTTTCAAAGATCAGCCCTCTCTCTCTCTCTCTCCCTCTGTCTGCCGACTCTCTCTCTCTCCCCTTTCCTCCATTGTTGCAAGCTCCAAGCCTCACAAATCCACAAAACCTCAAGTCCCCTTCATAAACCCTACCTAAAATCACCTCCTCTACGCGTTTTGAAGCTTGGGTTGCATTGATTTCGCACCGAAAGCACACATTTCGGGTTGGAGCAATTGGAGGCTAGGGTTTTCATCTACCCACTCATTTCAAGCAAAATCCTTGAGGTAGGAAGACAAATTCTTCTCCCTCTAGTTGTATTCATATACTTGCTCCTTGTTCTCAAATTCCATCTATTTCTTGAATTTCTTCCATGGTTGGTTTGTTTGAGCATAATTTTGTGATCTATGGATTGAGCCCTTGATTGATGCTATTGTTGGTTGTTTAGCACTCCTTTGATGTCCATTAGTCACTCTACATTTCCAATTTTTGGCCTTGAACCTTACATTTAAGTTTGGGTTGAAATTCCACACCAATAGGGTGAAAATCTGTGCACTGCCCCTGTTTTAGGGCTGCTGCCCCTGTTTTCCAGAGAACATCCCCTGTTTTGGGGTGGTTTTAGGCCACCCTTTGATGACCGTTTGGTCCCCGATCGTCCGTTTCTTCGTATCTTTGAACCATACTATCATTTTGAACACCGAATCCACATCGAACTTATAAAATTGACCCTTCGACACATGAATTAACAAAATTTAGGTTTGACGTATCGGACACGTGCCGGTTGGCACATTTTGGCGAAAGTGGTGAACCTTTGAAAGAAATGGAATTTTTTTGGGACTTTATGAAAGACAAAGATTTTTAATATGAAATTGTTGGATAAAATGAACTCTAGGGATCACCCGTTTGGTGTCCCTGGCCATGGGTGCACGGAGCCCGCGAAATCCGGCAGGGGTGCACGAAGCCCATGAAATCCGGCAGGGGTGTACGGAGCCCATGAAATCCGGCAGTGGTGCACGGAGCCCATGAAATCCGGCAGAGGGATACTTCCCTATCAAAATCGAAGATGGTTTTCTTATGAAATATCGGTTGTGGTGAATTTGGACAAAGTCGGCATTTTTGATAAAATTGACTTTTGGTTTGCGAAATGAGAATTTTGGGAAAACTACTTGGGCTTGGTTAGATATTTGCAAGGTTTTTGGACACTTGGATACGTTTAGGACACTTGGACACCCTTGATTTCCTTGTGGTCAAATCATAACCTTCCGTCCATTCTAACTAGTACATTGGTCATGCTTACTCCACATTCATCTATTTTGTATGTATCATTTTCATACACCTAGCGTTAGTAGAATAGTTTTCCTACTGGGCTAGTGAGCTTAACATATCAATTTTTCAGGTACACGGCATGGAGCATGAGGTTGGATGCTTGCCGAGTGACATGTACATGGAGCTTGAACATGCATGAAGTTATATTTTTCCCATCTTGTATTATATTTTTGGAAAGATGGTTTTGTAACTTCAATTTATCAAACTTTTGACTATATGGCAATGTAATAACCTTGAACTTGAACTTGTGTATTCAAAATGATGGGGTTACATTATGTTGGCTTTGACTATTCAAGAGAAAATTTGAGATCTTGATTTGTCCTATGTGAATTTTATTTACTTTTGAGTTATTAAAATTGAGGGCGTGACAATCGTTGTAATTCGTTTCAATGATTAATAAATCTTCTTTGCAGATCAAAAAAAAGAAAAAAGATTGAGGATAAGAATCAATTCCAATCTGTATGCATAGTTTTTTCCATATATGCAAACTTAATTGATTTGATCATACTAATAGATTGCAATGGTTATTTTTGCAACTGTTGTGCCTTATGATTTGTGTTTTATTGCAAACAAATGATTTACATATCTTTATTTAATTATTCACATGCCCACTTGATTAGAACTAAAGTTTTCATAGCTAGTGGTTCTATCTTTCAAAAGAGACACATGGCTTGGTTTTTAGGTGTCTAACCAACTCATCATTTGAGAAATTTGACGGCTTACATTTTCAAATTTTAAATAGAGCAACATCACACCTATTAGCCATGCAATTTAAGGCCATTTTAAAGTAGTGAGTATCAAAATGACTTGGGAATAACAACAATATCTTAAGTCACGGTAATAATCAAGTGTGTATATGTGGATACAAAAGGATTTGTCACATGTGCATGATGTCTTTTGAAAGTAGTGAATATCAAATTACTTAAGGGTAGCCATAGCATCTTAAGGAGTTTATGAATCACAAGGACCATTTCAGTGAACTTTATTAAGTTGATTGATATATTTTTTGACATTAATTTTATTGCTATGGGAATAATAACTCGGCCTCTGGGAGGTTAATATATTTGTGATTTTGTTGGAATAAGATGAGATATGTAGTCTTTGAGAATAAGTTTTCCTATATCCACAAGTATGGAGAGAATATTCTTGATATTTTTGAATATTTTTCTTATTCATAATGTCTTAGGAGAATTCATGTGGGTTGGCCACTGCCCGCCAGACAATTAGAACTGTGAGCACATTATTAGGAATTGATCTGTTATTCTTCTCCAAGTCCTACAGAGTGTAGAAACAAGTAAACTTTTGTTTACTCAGGAGTTATTGTTTAGTGGGAGCTATGAAGCCAACTAACAGACATTAAGGGTCTCAAGATTGTTGATTATGAATCGAGACTATTATGTCAACATTCAGTTACAATTCTTGTCTCTAAGAATTTAAAGGATGAGAGCCGAAATAAGTAGATCGACATAGAGTACCTCATTAAGTGAGAGAAGTTGTACAAATGTCTATTGAGCATAAAGTATAGAGTTAATTGCTGCCAACAAAATATTAGAAGTCATGTTGAGAATACAAGACTTGTCAGCTCTTTTGTTAGTTTTCTTTCCTAGTTGCACAATTAGTTGTATACAATTAAGGAAATCCTTAAAGAATAAAGAACGTACATGTGCACATAAAGTAAATACCCTATGTGAATACAAGACTTGTTAGCTCTTTTGTTAGTTTTTTCTCTCTGTTGCTCTTTACTTTATGTGCACATGTATTTGAGATACATAAAGTAGGACCCAAGTGATTACTTAATGGACCATTCATAAAGTATACTGACTTAGAGAGTATACATTGTAATACACAAAAGGAAGTACTCATTATGTGGTACAACCACATGATTCATGCATTTGGCTCTTTATTAGTGTGGGAGCATTCCACAATATAATAATATGGATTTTCTAGTAGCGGTGTTTATTTTTAGCACTCATTGAAGTGTTACGTGGGCTAAGTCGGATAATCTTAGAATTTTTGTAAGGTGGCCCATGGATAAAATGAATTTATAATTTAATTACCACACAATATAGTGTGTCATGTAGGCCAAGTGGGAGAATGTAAGAAATCACCTAATGTGGCCTATATGTCACTTTCTGTTTATTAATTGAAGTTACAAGTCATAAACAAATTGCCCAATTGTTAGGTGTCTAATTGTGAAAAAGGTGTATCATATGTGAAAGGATGGAATAGACTCATGATCAAGAAATACACCCATTGAGAAAGCACTATTTGGAGACAACTCTTCCTTGATGGTAGTAAGTATGTTGCCTATAAATACCACATATAGAGGTCACTGGCCTAACCCGAGTAAGAACAAGTTTGTGTTTCCATCAATGGGGTTCATTAGGTGGGTCCTAGGTTAGAAGATCTCTCTGATGTGTTCCACCACTTGAACAATTATGAATGAAGACACGATTTCAAGTTTCTGCTGCGGTCACTGGTAATATCAATCAATTTCTTTCAGAAAAACAAAGATCAAAAGGACAAGGGCACATCGGTGAAAATGCTACCCAAGACCCAAAAAGCCAAGAAGCCAACCAAAAAAAGCTAAACTCAAAGTTCCAAGATAAGAAAGCTTCCTACAAAAAACCTCCAAAACCCAAAAACTAAAATTGAAACCAAAAAGGAACCTTGCCGCCCTCACACCAAGAACAAATTAGAAATTAAAATTCTAAAGGGAGAACCACCGTCATCTAAGTCTTCGAAATCCCAAGCATCGTCCTTTAGACCATAAAGAATATATGCCCTCCCTTTCAACTATCTCCTCCTCATCCATTTCAACAAGCTTTTTTAAATTAAAATTCCTTCCCCCTATAAATTTCATACCCATACGAGCTCCTGAAGCCATCACCATACTAGTTTGCTTGAAAAGGATAGAGTTTTTGTTACTGATGTCAAGAGATGACAAAGAAGAAGAAACCTCCGTTTCTCTATGTTTCGAATTTACAGCCTTTACCCCAAGCTCATAAAGCAGCTTCTTCTTTCTCATTTTACTTTTTTATTCTATTCAATCTCCTTTCCATCTTTTGAATAGCATTATGCATTCATCTTTCACCCTGTTTACTAATATCTTCTCTTATCTCAATCTTAATAGGGTTTTTTTTCTTTTTTTCTTTTTTTGCATGGCAAAAAGAAATTTTATTAATCCAAAGTAACAATTTACAAAGGACTAAAGGTGCGAGGCTAGGTTGGCACTTGACCCACTCTACAATCATATGCCAATAAGCCCCAAAAAGAGGCATGGTTTGTCACACCCTCATTTTTAATAATAAAAATACAAATAGAATCCATGTGGAATTATTCAAAGTCAAGCACATATCTGTTGAAAAGTCTAAGTCAATCATACCAATTCCAAACATAAGTTCCACATGTCTCTCACCAAAGGGCATCCATACCCAAATATACTAAGTATGGAGAGGATAAAATAACCCACCCTTGGGTATAAGCCAAAAAGTAATAAGTAGCAATAGCTAAGCAACAAACATGAAGGAAAATGAATACTACCAGATGAAGATGCAAATCGTGTCGCTCATTTCTAGATGAAAACTCATCCACAGATTTCCACTCCGGTCCAATTTCCCCTCTACTGATGCTTAGTGATCCTTAGTCTAGTCTCCAGAGTCGATCTGGAGCTTGAAGCCCACACTTTTACGCATCATCAGGGTTAGTATCGATTTATACGTATTTGAACAACAATTTTAGGGTTTTTTGTTCTGATATTTTTTAATTTTTCATCTAGTTTTGAGTTGGGGTTTTTGATATACATCAACTTCTATTTGGAAATATTTAGTTTTGATTCCTAGCTACCCCATGATCTAGTGAAACTTGAGATGAGAGAAAACGTACATGGGAGAAATTGGGGGTTTTCATATGTATAACAGGGGTTTTGGTTCATCAGGGGTTTCTAGATGTAACTATTCAACTCATAATGGAGCCTCTTTCGCTCTATTTGTTGACAACTTACAAAATAGTGTAGAATTACCTTGGTTCATGAAGTTTTTCTCTAGTTTTGGGAAGGTTACTGAGGCATACATCCCAAATAAAAGGAGCAAAATGTCTGGGAACCGTTTTGGCATTATCAAATTAAGCAATAGTAGGGATGCTAGTCATGCTATAGCTAAATCTAATGGTTTATGGGTGGGAAGAAGAAATCTTAAAGTGAAAATGGCAAAATATGACAAGTGGGAATCGATTGAGGAAAATAATCAGTTACCCAGAGGTGCAAACCAGTTTGCCCTTTTATTCAATCAACAACAATCATTTGTTGAAGGAGTGAGTGATGCTTCAAGGAATTATGGGAAGTTACATGCTAACGATCTGAAAAAATGGACAACTATTAACCTTCAACAATTTGCATCTAAATGGGCGTGGAGAAGGGCCATTGCAGAGCTTAAGGATATTGCAATCTCAGATGCTATCCAAAAAGCTTTCTCAAAGGTAAACTATGTAGGGGTGAAGGTTAGATCTATGGGTGGCCTCTTTATGATTGCAACTTTCCAAAGTAAAAGAGAAAGAAATAAAGCTCTTGGCAACAATGTCATCAAGGGTTGGTTCAATTCTCTCAAACATTGGAATGGTGAAGGAGCAAGTTTATTGTGTTTGATATGACTGAAATGTAGAGCGATGCCGCTCAATGCGTGGGACCTTAAATCTTTCAGGAGGATTAGTGAGAATTGGGGTAAGTTTATTACTATTGACCAAGAGACTCTAGTTAATGGAAGAATCATTTGATGTTGGAAGACTGGTGATGGTGACCGAGTGCAATACAAAAATTGATCACTGGATTAACATAATTGTGAAAGGTAGAAACTATAGAGTCCATGTGTGGGAAGAAGAATGTAATGATCCTTTTGTTGTTAAAGGGGTTAAACAAGTAACAAATCATTAGTCCAATCCTCATGAAGGTGAAGATGAAGTTTCACAGGCTAAAACTCAAGCAAAGGTTGTTGAAGGGAGTAAATCCAATGTTGATAAAAGGGTTAATGTTGAAGAGTGCCAGATGGGTAAGAATGGTAAAATGGATGTCACGGAAGAGGAGCTGGCAAATGTCCCTAAAGCATTAGGTGAATATAAGAACAAGTTAGTGGAGCAGCTTGAGATGGCAGTAGTGGAGACAAATAAGACTGTTGAAGTAAATAATGAAGACTTAGCATAACACAAAGGTATTGAGGTGGCTTCCCTAGTGGACCCAGGTGCTTCTACCAGTCATTTGAGAGTTAGTCCGAAGGTGCAACTTAATATTGAAAAGGCTGACGTCGTGCAACTTAATATTGAAAAGGCTGACGCTAAGTTAGACAAAAGGAGCTTTTCTTTGGAAATTGGATCATCAAAAGTGGGAGGTGAGAAGGTTCTTGATAGCTTTGGAGGAAATGAAAATTCTGTTGGGGTACCTGATCTTAACCAAAATGAGATTAGTAATGATCATCCTTATTCTGATCTTTTTCAAGAGAACCATAACCCAATTCAAGCTGCAGTAAAACAAGTAAAAGGGAAGAAGAAGAGAAAAACTATTGACGAAATTCTTGATTTTTCAAAGATAAATAGGTGCAATCAAAAGGGAATGTGTGGTGCTAAGGTCCACAGTAACTGTTGCAGCATTGTTCGCCTCTGTTTCATCTAATGGAATTAACAATAGGAACGGAATTCTCCTTAATAAGGCTCAAGCCATATGTGAAATTAACAAACTCATGGGACTTGGGTATGATGGGGATGAAGAAGAAGTTATTAGAAAAATAGTTGAATTTGAGGCCCAACATACAGAGAGGGTTGACTATCAACTCTAAATTTCCTACCTTATCCGTTCGGGGTTTTGGTTCTTTGGTGGTGTTGTTTTGGGTATTTGCTTGTTTATGGTTGTTTGCTATTTTTGGGAGTCTTATGGGTTGGTTGTTCACTTTTGCGTGGTTTGGTTAATGTTGTCGTTCTATTTTATGGGTTGTTGCCTCACATGTTTGCATATTTTGTGAGCTCTAAATATTGTTGTTGTTTTGCCTTCCATGATTACAATTTCAGTTTGTTGTTGTCCACACTTAGATACAATTCCAGAATTTTGTTGCATCTATTTTAGATATCCTCATTTATGAGTCTAAAGTGTTAGTGGTATCCATCTGGGGAGTTATGGGAATCCTATAATTTAGTTACACATGGTATTTCCTATTTCATTTTTCAAGTTCTGAATCTTCTGACATGTTGGGTCAGTTGTATGGGTTGCTTCTGTTGCAATTAAAGGTATTACATCTTTGGAGTTGGCTGAAATTTTGTTTGGTACATCAAGGGATGGTTTTCCTCTTTTTGAAGCATTTGAGTTTTGGTATCTTTATTGCTTTATACTTTCAATATATTTTATTGGGTTGCTAGTTGCTAGTTGCTGTTGAAGTTTTGGTGCTGCTGGTGCTGAATATTGTTGATGTTACAATGGAGATCACCTGGTTGGAGTTTAGTTCCTAGGCCCATAACTATGTTTTTGTTTTTGAGTTGCACGTTGTATCATTTTTGGATTGTATCTGGGTTTTTGGTTGACCTCTTGTTAACCGTGTTATCTCCCCTTGGGACCGTGAAGGCATATGATTATCGCTTGGAGGGGTGCCAACCTAGTTGGGATGTCTTCTTGCATTGTGATGTCATTGTTTTTGGATCCTTTTAATCTTTGTAATTTGTTTTCAAAGATTAATAAAATCTTTTTTTGCTGTTAAAGAAAATGGAGAGGATAAAATAACTTCATGATCAAATAAGCTTCATGTTCCTTTCCGAATACTTGAAAATGATAGGGTGAGCTCATTACCCAGTGGAAAAACCATTCTACAAACGCTAGGTGTATAAAGTAGGGAACTAATAATCTCTGCCGGATTTTGTGGGCTCCATGCACCCTTTCATAAAACCATATTTATCCATAAAACATATTTGATTCAATAAACCATTTCAAAACTTCACATTTTGTTCCAACTGTCACAATTTTCATCAAAAGTGCCAAACCGACTCAATTTGGAAGTAGATTTGAGGGTAATTTCAATGCTAAAGGTCAATCATATGATGATTGAGTGATTAAGGACCAAATGGGCATCAAGGAATGAATCGGGACAAAACCAAAAAAAAAAGTGGTGGTTGCTAGATTTTTCACCCGAGAGGCCCCCAATCCTACCCATGGAGGGAGGGTAAATCAACTACTAATTGCACATTTCAACATTCAAATTCATGGATCATGATCAAAATGGAAATAAACCCCATTTTCATGGAGAATGCTAGAAGTTAGTAGGATTTGAGAGCCAATACAAGAGTATGTGTAACAAATCAACTAAATACAACTAGATGGAGTAGAAATTTGTCCCTTACCTCAATGATTAAGCTTGAAATGTGTTGAAAATGAAAAAACCCTAGCTCTTGAAGCATCCCAACTAAAAAATGCTTGCTCCAAGCAAAACCACAGGGATCTGGACTCCAAATCAAGTGTATAAGAAGGATTTGAGGTTGGGTCTTGAGATTTTTAGAGTGGGGGGGTGGATTTGGTGGAGGTTTTGAAGAATTTTTTAGAGGATAAGGGGGAAGAGGGGCCGCCCACCACTATGAGGGAGAGAGAGAGAGATGATTTTTGAAAAAAATAGCCTAACACAAGTGTATATACTCTCACCCCTATGCACTTGCACCCATGAAGTTTCAAATGCATTTTAATACACCCACGTGCAATCTATTAACACCACATTGGCCCACTTTAATCTATTTTCATTTCCTCATATTTCCCCAATATTATTTCTGAAAAAAAGATGCATAAAAATATGGGTCCTTACATGGTTGGCTAGGATTCAACCAACCAAACAAAAACTCACACCACAATAGATGCGAACAATTGCAGAAAATTATAATTCCATCTAGGAAAAAGAGGCTTTAGATTATCTATGAGCAAAGTAACAACCCATCTTTATCATTGCAGTTGAACAGAAATAGAATCACCTAGTTGATGTGGGCATCTAAATAGAGGAAGATTATCCTAGAGCAAAGTCTTGAGTAAAACATAGCCTTCAAAACAAAGACTTGAAGTGCATTATCCCATACAGCTGTACCCAGAAAGTAGAGCTTGAAATCCTTTAAGGTCAAAACATCAAATGGCAAAGATGTAGCAAAATAGGGTAAAACACCTAGCTCTTACAAGGGGATGAAATTTTTGGTCCCACTAGTTTCCATCAAAGTAAAAGATTTTGGATTCTAAACGCTCACGAGTCTCCTGCGGAACCAATAGCTTCTACTTCCTGTCCCTGATATTCAAAGTTGGTAGCCCACCACAATGATCTTATGAAGACCTAATTAATTGCCCCTTGCTTAGATCTTCCAAAGGCCATATCCACCTTTTTCTCTCCTGCTCGTTTTTAATCCTCCCCCTCTTTTCTATTTTACTCAATCCCCAAAGGTTCCAAGATAGCAGTTTCATAATTCTAAAATGGTATGATCAGAGTAGAATAGATGTAAATGAGTGATGGTCATTTGCCCTTACGTTGTTGAGGGCTTCCATCTCAACAATCTTGCTAATCACTTTATTTTCATCTCCATCATAGCTAATTCTGAAAAGTTTGTCAGCTGCCCAGATGGCTTGAGCTTCATCTAGCAAAATGTTGTTCCTGTTATTAACCCCCCTGATGAGATCGATGCAGATAGAGCAGCAGGTGGCAACAAAGATCTCAACACTACATAGTTCTTATTCCTTTAGTGTTCCCTGTGTTCACTTTGGGGTATCCTATAATTTCATTTATGCTCTTCTGGATTCTTTTTCCTT
This sequence comes from Vaccinium macrocarpon, assembly GCA_022606695.1. Taxonomy (NCBI): domain Eukaryota; kingdom Viridiplantae; phylum Streptophyta; class Magnoliopsida; order Ericales; family Ericaceae; genus Vaccinium; species Vaccinium macrocarpon. Next base: position 24,183,510 of record CM040177.1, on the reverse strand, counting down.
TTGCACTTTGATTGCAGGTTGAATGGGGATTTGATTAGCTTCAAAATGGTCTAGGTTGGGTTCTTCCACATTATAGTATTCAGGATCTTCCCATTCATTTTCCACGTCTTCTTTTGAGGCAGAATTCAATTTTCTATCTTCCATGATTAGAAAATTCGAAGTTACAGCTTCTTGATTCTCCAAACAATTGAATGTACTTGTTTTGTGATTGGTTGTCCTTGAGATTTCCCCAATGCTATCAAGCATTTTCTCATTTCCTGTTATAGAAGTTCCAATCCCCAAGGACGAGCTCATTGATTCTCCCACCTTACTAATTTGCAGGAGTTGCACGCCTGCTATATCACTGATAATATTTGAATTTGTCACCTTATCACTGCTTAAGTTATCTTGGGGCACATGTTTAGATTCCACATTAGCTAGCTTGTTCACCTTATCTTTGTTACGTGCCTAGTCATCCTCTTCTTCAGTTTTGTTTTTCTTTCCCATGGCTATGTAAGAAAATATATCAAAAAAACTCTGATTGATTGATCTGAAGGAGTCTTCTTCTTCCACTCTGACTGAATATATCGCCATATCAATGAGTAGATCGATGCAACCTTACGATTTTTGTACCTGATTTGTGGCTATTAGAATCTTAGCTTTGATATAAGAATTTTCCTTCAAAGTAGCTTCATCTAATTGCAAGAATTGGCCCCATTTGTTGCCGATCTATCTGAATGATGGGACATACCACGCATCAAGTGGCATCCCATAACATGATAACCACACGAAACTTTCTTTAGAAGCTTGTTCTCCCTTCGAAGGCTTTATTTCCTCAAACTAGTTGGCTAGCCATTTATCTTTGATAGTTGAGTCCCTTGATGCCCTATCAGGGAAGGAAACAATAACATATCTTTCTCCTATGTCTTTTATTTGAAGCTTACGAACCCTTTCTCCTTAAAAAACATGTACAAGATCTACAGTGGATACCAATCTAGTAATCTAAGCAATGGCGCTTCTCAGAAGCCAGCCACACCCAGTAGGCTGAACCTTGATTATATCCATATGAACTTTTGATGGAGCCGTGTTGATTTTTACATTTCTCTGTTCCTTTTGTTTGCTTGTTTCCTCATTCCCTTTTGTTCTCCATACTTCCTTGCCTCTTTTTTCTTTTGGGAAAATCTGAATGGTTTTGAATCTGGGTCTTTGTATGTAGACTCGGGTGATGGTGTAATTCTTTTCGTTTGAGTAAAGGAAATTAGGGGTTTTGCTTCCAATATTGCCCAAATTTGGGGTTGATTATAGAGCCTTGATTAGATTATGGATATTTCTTCCAAGTTTTTGCTTGAGTTGTGTACTCTCCGATGGGGTTCCTTTGAGTGCCTTGAACATCTCCTTTCCTCAGAAATCGTGCGAACTTCACCATCAATTTGTGGCCCTAGTACCATGAATCATTTGTCTCTGCAATTGCTACTTCTGCATCTTCAATCCTCCAAAACCTCACAAAAGCAAAAAATTGCCCTGTGATTTTACTTCTTTTGTTTGGGATGAACAAATCTCTGATCTTACCAAGACTGGAGATTAGGTTGTATACCCAGATTTTGCAAATATGGTAGGGAAGATTATCCATGAAAATAGTTGTGGATCTCAGAAATTGAGTTTCCTCTCTCTCTCTCTCTCTCTCTCTCTCTCTCTCTCTCCACATTTTGTCTTTTGTTAGCATTCCTAATAGGTTTATGACATCCATTGATAGACACCATATGCCCGAGAGAAATCGGGCTAGTGAAAGAATGGCTCAAATTGGATGGAGATGGAGCTACATCCTCTCTAGACCTCACAATGTTCAGACCATCTAGTTCCAAGTTTAAAATGAGCAGGATGGTTGGTTGCAAATTCATAGTGGGAGCAACAAAAATGTTATCTAAAGATTGCTTCTCAAGACCCAAATTGGGGCTAATATATTCATCCACTAATGAAAACTTGATTTAGCATGTTCATCAGATAAGCTTGCAATCGAGTTATGGCCAACTACAACATCAACCTCGATCAACCTTATTAAGATCACCATTAGAAACTTCGACACGCCTCTGAATACCATGATTTCTACAAACACAAGCAGCCTTCATGAAAATATTGACAACACCTTGCTCCTCCACCACCCTAATAACGTATGAGATGCCATTATGAACCAAGGAAACCACCTGATTGATTGCATCAAAATTGTCTGTAAGAACCTTCACTTTTCCAACTGAGAAGGAAGACCTATTGGAGGTATCATCATCTAAATTTGGCTTTGTTTGGTTGAGAGTTTTAAGAAGAATTTTTTGAGAAATATTTTTGAGATAGTGTTTGGATGAGTTTTATTTGGAAAAAGTAATAATTAGAGAGAGAGAGAGAGATAGAGAGAGAAATGAGAATAATAATTGGAGAGAGGGGTATGAGTAGAGAGAGAAATGTGATTAATGATTAGAGAAATGAGCGATGGGGAAATAATCTTTTTGGAAATTTTTTAGGAAATGTGAAGTGAACACAGTGACTATCACCCCATTTATTGCCAATAGAAAAGAATGTGCTAGCGTTCCAAAGATTCAAGGGGACCCCATAACAGCTTAGCCACACTATTCTTTTATTCTCAATCTTCAAATTTGGGCTCCATTGATTGACTTCCACAAACCAGTTACGTAACCAACACAGACCTGCCTCTTCCATCATAGATATCCTCCAAAGACGCAAAAGTCAAGAGAACCAATTTCCCCCCATATCTCTCAGTTGAATGTTAGAAATCCCATCGGCAATGAAAGCTTCCCTCAATGAGTCCATATTCCTCAACGAGGCAGCATACCAACTGCACTCCTTTTTAACCAATCGCTTCCTTCATCACTAGCTTGAACAATTATACTGTCAAAATGGCTCTGATTACAGATAGTAATTGTGGGGGTGTCCTCGCCGGAGTGAGCTCTTTGAACCTTTTTGAGTAATGGTGGAATGAGTGGTGCGCACTTGAGCCTTTGCTTCTCGCCGGTGGGGATGGCCTGCACGCGTAGATAAACGCGCCAATGCCTAGCCCGGATGGTGGTGGTCCGGGAAGGCACTCCGATGATTAAGTCAGTCATCGGAGGGGGAAAATGCAACAAAGGACTTAGAGAAATAGAGGAGTTAAGAGGGTGGTAAATGAGGAGAGAGAGATCTGTATTGTGGTAGTTGTGAGTAGGTATTTATAGGCAGAGAGAGCGTGCGTCCCACGCGCTCGATGCCCCCAATGCCTTTGTCATTCGCTCGGAATGGCTTGGTGTGAGGTGACCTCGTCCCTCGCCACAAGCGCCATGCTCGGGATGGCGTCGCGACGCGTGGGCTCAGTAGTCAAATCACCCACAAGGACATTCCCCATCACCCGTCTTTGCTGCGGCGGCGGTGGCAGTATTTGCGCATTTAATCTCCATTGAGGCGTGTAGCGTGCCTGTACGCTTCTCTGAACCAAGTGAATCTAAGCCCCGGCGTAGCTGCGGTCAGCCACCTTCATTTCGCGGTGGTCAGGTCCCAATGGCCTTCGACGCCCACGTCGGCCGGATGTCGAGGATATCCTAAGAGCCAAGCGGAGAAAGCCATTTTCTCGGCACTTTTGGCTCGGCAAAGATCGTTCAAATCCATATTCGTCCAGAACCACAAACTTGTGCTCCTCGCCGAGGGCACCATACGCTCGGCATCGTCGAGACGAATTTAACTGCATTCAGTTCTGCTGATTATGAGACAGTGAGCCCTTTTTAGCTACTTGTGGGAGAAACCTGGGGCGAAACCCCGTGACCCCGTGCCGTATTCTGATAACAACATCCGGCAAAAAATGGCCCAACAAAATTTTGAGCCAACACATTCCTGCGTTCACTAGACCTAGAATTTTTTCCAATAAACGCAACATCTTCAGCATATATAGAGTTTTCGTTGTTTGTGCTTTGTTTTTGGACATTAGAACAATTAATTATCATGTATTAGTGCATGCACTTTGCTTTGTAGACCATTTGGTGCATTGTAGGCCAATAGGTAGCTAGTGTGATCATCCCTGGTGAGGTCTTTTTGGCCTCCTTAAAAGGGAGCACGTATTGTGAAGTAAAATGTACTCCCATAGATAAATTTTTTACAAAACAGTTCTGGAAATGTAGTCTTATTGAACCATGTATTCATAAAAAGGTTCTTGAAAAAAAAATTACTGAATACTTTTAATCCCTCATAGGCAAGGGCAACATGGTCAAACAACGTATTAGAATCTCTTTTTTCAAATTATATCTCAAAATCTCAAACACTACCCAATTTTAAAATTTATTCTATCGAAAATCACCTAAACACTTTCAAGAATCCTTATCTATTTAGATATATTCTGACTATAGTCTAGAATCCAGTATCCACAATCTACAATCCAGAATTCATAATTCCCAAAAAAAAAAAAAAAAGCCCTCCTGATAAGTACGTAAATGTGCCCATTTATGCTTCCTAATTTATATTTGTTATGTATATTTATTTCATTATTTGGAGTGTGATACTCGTTTTTTGTGTTTCAGGACTCGATGCCAAATTATTGAATATATGGACTTAAAATCGAATGCCGTGGAGACGAAAGAGCACATCTTTGTTGATTAATCGACCCATGTTACACATGCATGAGGAAATTCTTGGGAGCTAAGGCAATTAGAATTGGAAAGAGGGAATCCTAGTCAAAGTGAGATTCTGCCAAGGATTTGATTTCCTATTATAAGGAATCTCAGCAGAAGATGCACATTGGAAAAGGCTTTGGTCATGATCAAGGAAATAAATGCAGCAGCAATAAAATTAAGGAGGCGGTGTACTTGATTCTAATTAAGCAAATGCAATTGTGCTATTGGCCTAGGAGTATTGATTAAGGAAACAAATGCAATTCATAATATTTACTTTCCTTAAGTTACACGGCTGACGCACATTATAAAAGGGAGAATAGAACTCTGTTTTGGGGACTTTCTACACATTCGGCATACTAAAAAGCAGCCAACTGAGAGGCCTGTTCCGATTTACCCATCCTTTTCCATCACGGGCGGACAGCAGCACATTGAAGCAGTGTTTTCCCTTTCGATGGCCAACTAAACCCCTCTTCTAGGGGGAAGATGAAGCCTCGATACAAGTTACTAAGTGTATGTATAGGTTTTAGGTTATTATTTCGAATCAATTGATTAACTAGAATTCTTTTTCATTGAGATCGAATGAATTATTTTAATGCTTTCATCTGTTGAGTATTTGTGTACTAGTTTGCAAATACCAAGTTAATCAATGGCTTTCAATGTCTCTGCTTGGGTGATTGAGATGGATTATGCCCGTAGGATGGATCATGCCACTAGGCAGCCTATGAAATAGACAGGTTGTGCCAGCGAGATGATCCGTGCTATGAGATAGTCCATGCCTATTGGCAACACAATTATTTTCTAGACGAATATCGATAGGGTTTGCAAGTCCTAGCGATATTCCTTTATGATTCGAAATATTATTCCTAAAATATACATAACTTAGTTGCGAGGTCGGGGTGGATTCAGAACCCTAGATCCTCTCTCCATTAATTTCACTCAATTTCATTATTATTTATCGATAGGGTTTGCAAGTCCTAGCGATATTCCTTCATGATTCGAAATATTATTCCTAAAATATACATAACTTAGTTACGAGGTCGGGGTGGATTCAGAACCCTAGATCCTCTCTCCATTAATTTCACTCAATTTCATTATTATTACTCTTTTTACCTTAGTAATTCACAAAATTGATCGATCAATCTCTTTTTCCGAATTAAAATAGAAATTAATTGAAGTTAACGTAATTTAGCCAAATTGTCTCCACGGATCGACCTTGGACTTGACCACTATTCTTCTGAACAAGGCTTAATTCCTTGCTTTATAAATATATTTTTGGTGTGAAAAATGACCTACCACTTCCAAAAACACCAATATTTTTAGCCTTTCTCATTCATAACCAACATTTGCTTCCGAAACATGAGATTACTGTTTTTTGGTTTATACATTTGAATTTGTATAGCTTTTTTTTTTCATTATTTATAATAACATATGGGTGTCCAATTGTCCTGAGTTATTCGCTGAAAATACATGCCTGATTTGAAATCAATTTATTTTTTGCCTTACTATTCATTCATTTTAGATTAAGCAAATGAGAATATGTACACTATTGACTATTCTTCTTCTTTTTTCTCCCGATCGGCTTACGCTATTCTAATTTAAAACGTTATAATTGAGAATCCATATACTCAATTGCATTTCTCTTTCTGACATATTATCCAAACATTTTCACGAATAATGATTATGATGAAGAATCAGTAATATACAATCTATTGATTCTGTACTAAAATGAAAAAGCATATTCTATCAAACATTTACGCTTAGATTATAGAATTTATATTTTAGATTTTAACCGAAATCTAACAAAAAGTGGTTGGAAAATACATCATAAAACAAAATAGTGTCTGGTAATATAATTTCATACGTATATTTTTGTGAATATAGACCAAATTTCCTCTTCTTAATTTGTGGTGGCAGAATGAAAAGATAAAAAGTACTACTTGGGACGGTAGTGAACCTTGTGACGGGTGGTCGTTTGGCTTAATTTAGAATCAGAAAACATAAGGGGACCGACCAAGGTGCACCGATGGTGCATTGACCGGCATCGGAAACCCACTTGTGGGTCCCAAATGAAAAATCCGAACCTATTTTGGATGAAATTGTGTGATTTTGGATCAAGCACTTAGGGCCGTCCGATTGTCTCGATTCTCATGTAGGCCCCTCGGAAAACGATTTTAAGATTATCAAACGGTTTGGATTTTCTGTTTGGGACCCACAAGTGAGTCTCCGACTCCGGTCGGTGCACCACCGTCGGTGCATATAGAAGGGTTCGTTTGGAATGCACTCGACGAGTGCAGCAAAGCTTAAATTTCGTTGGGCTCCTTCCCCTTAGGCCCTGTTTGTTATGGGGGATTTGGGGATGGGATATGGGATGTTAAGAAGTGGGGGCCAATTCCCATTGTTGTTGCTAAAATTGGATGGGATTTCATATCCCTAGTCAAGTTTGATCCTATGTTGTACGGTAGATAAAATCCCATGGGGAGGTTGGGATTTGGAATCCCATCCATCAGGTAATGAGCTCAAATTACTCTCTTGCCCATGGGCTATGTAAACAAATTTTCACGGTGAAACCAAACCAGTACCCATGTTGAAGTTTTGGCTGACAAACATATGGATTGTCAAGTTGTTTTCATCCTTCTGTAACTTTTAAAACTTCACCAGAGATAATGGAAATATTATTATTTTTACTTCTTATTTTTAATTTGTTTTAAGGACAAATTAGGAATTGTTTGATTTGTATGAGGACAAAATGGGGAAAACATGTCATAATTATTGTTTCCCAATGGCTATATCCCGTTGAACACAAACACCGGATATGAATTTTTTCCATCTATTTATATCCTGAGCAATATCCTAAGGATTTCATATCTCACCCATATCCCATGAGATTCTATATCACATCTATTTTTCTCCGCTCAAACAAACGAGGCCTTAGATGTCCCACCTTCCACTTACGTACTTAACTTACTGCAAAATTTGTTACCGAAAAGAGAAACTTTTACTGCCAAGAGTTAAACTTGTGCAGTTGGGGACACAAAAACGGTCTAAGAGAATTTTATTTTTCTTTCTAATAGCCCACTTCATTCTGGTATGAGAGAGTAAAATAAAGATTCTGAAGTTATTTACCCCATTCGTCCCTTTTTAAGTGTTTTGCTGCGTACTTCCAATTTATTAAAAAAATATCATCTTTATACACTTACATCGACTTTTACTTCTATTATACACCTTTCAGTCTTTCACATCACCTCTTACACGTGCTTTCCACAATTATCTTTCACTTTTTACTTATTTACTCTTTACCCACTAACTTTTCAAATTAAAGGGCAAACCCCAACAATAAGGGAAATGCTAACGGATGCCATAGTCACACGTTAAGAGTACAAAAAAGTACACTTCTACTTTAAAGTACATCTTTAAGTGTACTTTAACGTACAAATGTACTTTTTTGTACAAGTGTACTTTTTGTACTCTTAATGGGTGCACTATGACATTCGTTAGCATGACTCAAACAATAATTGCACAATCTTTTACCCATTAACTTTTCAAAACATACATTTATTAAGGGACAGCACAAAATGAAAAGTTAAACATCATAAAAGGGACGAAGGGAGTACCTAATGTTAACACTAGTGGTCCAATTCACTTGACAGCAATTTGCCCTTGAAGCCATCTCATCTCTCGCAAACGTGTGCAAAGAACTGTGTGAGAGGTGGAGAGATTAGTCACTCTTTATTACCAAAAAAAACAAAACAAAACAAAAATCCCTAGTAGTTTCTAAAAGGATTAGAATTGGCCATTATTTTTTATTTAAAAAAATTTGCATTTGTTAGTTTTATATAGACATTTTGTGGAGTATTGGTTTTGTTTCAATGAGAGAAATCTAAAGAGTAAAAAATATTAACCAAACTAATTATTTTGTGAAAAAGGAAAAAATAATCCAATAATTCACAAAAATTTGGATTATTTTGATCTTTAGTGAACTTTTTCAAAATTTCGAAAATAATTTTTTACTTTTTAGATTTCTCTTGTAGAGACAAACGAATAGTCCATAAAAAAAACCAACACAAAACTAATAAATGCAAATTTTTTTAAATAAAAAAAAAATTAACTTATTTTCCCAGAACACTTCTTCTGCAAGGACTAGGATACCTATGGAATCTTGTTGTAAACTTTTGAAATCGAAAATCATTCCAGCATATTGAAAAAAGAATGCACGTGAGTCTAATTTTGTCCAATCTCGTATAAAGAGGTTGAACATTTACATTTACTTTGATTGATAGAAATTGTGTAGGATCCACGAGATTAATATATTTTTTTTTTTAATAATGAGATTAGTTTGTGGTGGAATTCACACTTTTCAGTAATTAGGATGATGGTAAGTTGGTAACTACGGCTATAAATGAACTGAGCCGTTCGTAAACTATTCGAGGCTCGACTCGGTAAAGGCGAGTTCGAGTTCGAATCAAATACTAAACGAACTAAACCTGAACTTCAATTTTAAGCTCGTTTAACAAATGAGCCGAACCTGAACTTGACGATATTCGGCTCGATTAGGCTCGCGAACTTGGAATATATGTATATCTCACAAGAATTTTCTATATAATCTTGGATATGTATAAACTTTTACGTACACATAATGAAAATTTTATAACTAGTACTTGTATACACCAATAAAAGTATTATAAACTTAAATTTTACTAATATGTTTTTTGAAGTTCTAGACTTCTATTAGAGCATAAATATCTAATATCTTTTTATTGTTGAGGCTCGTGAACAAGTTCAACTCAAACCTAGGCAAGTTAGGCTCGAGTTCATTTAAAAATTTAATGAACGAACTTGAACATTCTAAAGCTCGACTCGTTTACAACCCTATTGGCAACGTTCACCCCCTTGCTACATTTTTTTTCACTATAGTGGTGTTTTGAGGGATAGTTAGAGAATCAGATATTTTAGTTTGGTTCCTGGTTTCATAATTAGAATCTGTTAATTGAGCCGAACCGGTTGGTATAAATAAATATATATACACCGGTGATCCAGCCAAGGATCTTTGATTGAAGGTTTTTGGGTGTTTTGAAGGTTTTAAAAGATATTTTTGCTTAATCTGAGCCGTTCAATGTGTTCAAAACGTGTTTTTCAAAGTCTACGCTGGAAATCTGCAAAAAAAAAATGCCAGAAAAGGGTTGATCCAACCAGTTTTTCGCAAAAATTGTATATGTATAGTTTTTGCGAAAAATTATTTGGATCAAGCCCTTCCCAGTATTTTTTTTAATGATTCCTCTCATGCACCCCCTGAAAACACCTTTTGAACACATTGGACGGTTCGGATCATGAAAATTTGATCAGGAACTATGAGTTCCAGACTTAGGGATCCCGGACTAGATCAGGACTCTATATATGTATATTAGGAAGATTCTTATGAGGGCTCTCTCACAAAAAAAAGTGGTGGAAAAACAGTTGTTGGCTATTGTATCCTACGCCCTTCAAGCAATTCAACGGCTAACAACTGTTTTCCCCGCACTTTTTTTGTGAGAGAGCCGTTATAGGAAACTTCTTGTATATATATACACACATTTATATAATATTATAATATCTTGATAATTTTATTATTTTTAATGCTATTTCTAGCATTTGGCATTTATATCAATAAAGATATACAGTACATCCCTGTATCCAACTCCCACCAAAGTCTCTCTTTCCACAAACTCTTCCATTTCCCAGAAACCCTATTAGTCATATGTTATTAATTTATTTATTTGCAATTTTTGAATGCTAATATAGTTTAGAACCAGAAATCGAATCAAACCGGATCAATCTAATGGTTTGGCGTTATTTGATTCTACATACGTAACGGTTTGCTTATAATTCTCAATTTTTTTGAACCGTTAAATATGATTCTGTTCCTAAATTTCTAGAGAACCAATTTAATTCGGACCATGTACAATCCTATTAATAACCAAAGAGAGTTCGATATACTTACGTATACTCGAACCCCGTACCTCAGCTTTGAAAGTTAAGAGGTAGTACAAAAATAAGAGGGGCCGGCATCTTTGCGCGCGATACATTGAGTATTTGAGGGCCCCTATTTTGGAGACATGCATTGAATGGAGTATTTTTTAGGGTAGCAGCTGTAAAGTTATGGCATTCATTGCAAAGGTACGTTTGTGATCAAGAGCTTTCAAAAGTAGTTGTCCCGTAACAATGGTCTTTACTCTTTAGTAAGGCAGTACGAAGGTTGGTGGTGGGGGTTGAAACTTTGCGCCGGTGGCCATTAGTGCACTTAATTTATACTCCCTGGCTTGTTTCTCCTTTTTTTTGGTTGTTGAAAAATTCAAAAATGAATTTGGGATTAGTTTCTGAATAGATTTTATCCATTCGTGCAGAGAATTGATAAAATTTTAGATTTTTAAATGTAAAAATCTAAGCTTTTCTCAACTTTTCTCAGGAATGGATAAAATCAAAGGCTTAATTTTATTAGATTTTGATCAAATCTATTCGGAAACTCACTATTAATGTTATGAGAAGGCTCCATTTGTCTTGACTAGCTTGGAATAATCTACAGCGTAATTTTTTTTCTTTCTAAAATAAGTTTGCAATAGTTTTGGGTATTGCTACAATACACACTCATTAAAAGTGTATACTATATGTATCTATTGTATGATCCATATTATACCACATCACTGGCAATTGTAACATTTTTTCAATGTTTCGTAACTTTTTAACAATTTGACTCGTAACATTTCTATAATTCATAACATTTTGGTGCGTCTCGTAACTTTTACGAAAAAAATCATAACTTTTATAGGGGTGTGTATTATACACACCCAAATAGGAGGTGTCTATTAGCCTTACCCAAATTTTTTTTTGGCTTCCCTTTTTTTGGTATACCATACAAAAATATTTTACATTAAAAAAATCCCTAGAACACAAAGTATAACCTCATTCTACAAACTGACTTAAACTCAATAAGTCAGCGGAATTGGCTTAAATTGATTGTAATTTTGAGTTGATATATTATTAGAGAGTGACCTTTCTCATAAATATATGCGAATGTACCAAAAAATATGTTCATACCAGGACGGAAGGTAAAAGGGGGGCAAGGTGGCACATGCAACCCCTGGGTTAAAAAATATATTTTTGTATTGCGAGAACAATATTATTCTTCGGACGCATGTATTATTTGATGAGTGGTTATTCGATGAATATATGTAATTATTGGGTATAATGTTGATGGATAATTAACATATGAAAATATGTATTCTTTCGGGTGCTAGAAATAATTAATCTTTGAATACTTGTATTTTTTTATACTAATTACTCCTGCCACCCGTAGAGAACTCCTGCCACCCGTAGAGATAGTTTTTTTGAACCATCCCGTAGAGATAGTTAACTACCAAAAAAACCCTCCAATTTTTCAGATAAAAAAAATAAAGCACTGCCGTCATAATTTCTTACATTGACACAACATTAAGGAACTAATTAAATTTTTTATCCAAAAATATTACACATCGTTTTATAATAAACTTCTTTATGGATAGAGAGAATAATAATACTCTCTCCGTCCCAATTTTATAGTCCCTCGTTCTATCATAACCGGATAAAAAAACTATTATATCTTTCAATAGGTAATACTCCCTCCGTCCCCAAATTTTGGTCCCTCGTCCAATTCTAACCGGATAAAAAACAAGCTATAACTTTTAATCGGTAATGAATTTTATATTCAATATGGATTTTGTTTAATAGATCTCAATTAATTCTATAAAATAATATTTTCGAAATCATATAAAACAATGTATATTACAAGATATAATCAATTGAAAAGTGACACGAACTCCCAAAAGGGACAAATAAATGGGGACGGAGGGAGTACATTTTATATGCAATATGGATCTTGTTTGATAGATCTTGATTTAATCTAATAAACAAAGTGTTCAAAATCACCTAAAATATTGTAGATTACTGTATAAGATATAATATTTTGAAAAGTGGCACGAACTCCCAAAATAGACTATAAAATTGGGAAAGATGGAGCATTACTTTTGGATACAACCTCCAAGTCAAAATCATGGCTCTGATTCAGGTGATTACATTGCAGTTGGCTTTTTGTAAACCAATACAGAGACAAAAGTTTGAAGAACAAGAAAAGTTTAACAATTGAAGGAGGCTAAGAATTGAACCCCTCTCTCTCTCACTCTCTCCCGTAACATGAATTTTTGGGGCCGCCGGTAATGGAGGAAGCACTCTCCCACTGGCCGGTTGTCGACAACAGGAGGGGTTGGCTGTCTAGTGTCCATCAAAGGGTCGAGAGTCGAGATCCTGGGGTAAAACTATTAGAGTAGGAGTACTTATTTTTGTCTAACCAAAAACAGAGTACTAATAGAAAATGAGGAAAACATTTCACGTTAAAAGGTAACTTTGGTTATATAGTTCTACCAAACGAACCTTAAAAGGTAACTTTGTTACTGAAACATGGTAGTGTTTGGAGAGTCATTGAAATATAAACGAGTTCCAGTAAAGGTCCAATATTTTTATAAGTGAGTACAATAAGAAATTAAGAATGTGGTTCCAAACAAGGTACAGCATACAGGATCGAAGTGAGAAACAAAGAATGCTCCAAGCACTAGTGTAGCGGTCGGGTTCATAAGGGTCAACAAAGGTCCACCCTGCACATTAAAAGAGCAAAAGAGTCACACTCTCAAAATCTACAAAAATGAATACAGATTGATCCACCTCACCCTCACCGAGCATGTGGTGCTCTCGGGGTTCGGCGTGGATGCCCAGGTTTGGATGAATATCAATTTCTATGAGATCCGCCAAGCCCGGAGATGTCATGGTCATGACACTCCCGCATGGCTCTCGGACAGCTCTCGGGAGTCCTACCGCTTGGCTTGCCAATTGTCCAGGCGCCTGAGCACCTCACGTGCCAAATCGGTTGATGTTCATCACGTAAGGGCTTGGAGGCACCGGGATTGGCGGTAGTGTGTCAGGCGCGCTACACATACCACGATAATGTGGCAGTCACCTACCGTGCCACTGCCGCTTTTAAAGTCACGTGGGTGATGGGTAATGTCTTGAGGTGAACTAACTCTTTAGACCCACGTGACATGACGTCAGTCGAAGCGCGGCATCTGCAACAGAGATTGAGATCACATTAGTTGCCATTCCCTGTACGGATGATAGGTGCGTGAGGGGCACCGAGCGCGTAGTAAGCACGCCCCCTCAGCCTATAAATACCTAGCTCCAACTACCACTTTGGGGACTCCTTTCTCCTCATTCAATACCCTCATAACTCCACTTCTCTCTCTAAGTTTCTGGCATACTTCTTCTTCTCTGGTGACTGACTTTGCCATTGGAGTGCCTTTCCGGACCACCACTGTCCGGGCTAGGCACTAACGTGGTTGTTCACGTGTGCAAGTTATCTTCTCTACTGATCAACCAGGGTTCAGACGAGGTTCAACTATTATTCCTTTATTCCTTCCACTCCAAAAGGTCTAAAGAGTCTACTCCATCGAGAAACACCCCCACAATTGGTGACTCCGCTGGGGACGGAAGACAACTCTTCCCAGCTTTTCTAAACACGTTGGTGGTGTTTCTTTCCGCTCTTTAAAACCCTTACTCAAATGGCCAACCTCACTTTAAGCCCTGATGCATTCGATCCCGTCGGAGAATACCTCAACACTGTTGACTGTTATTTGTACCACCCAATTAGGAGTGACCTGGGGCTCACCCTTTCTCTCGTTGTCAACAAAGATGGGACGGTGACCGTGGCAACCAACAGCGCAGGACCCAGCAACGCCGGAGCCAGCAACATTCTCTTTAAGATGGCCGGAAGCGTTGTCTCCCTTGACAACCTTACAACCCCAGCACGTGCTGAAGTTCTTCCACCCCCTCCTCCTCTCTCTATAGAGGCTGAAATGACCTTACTAAGAAAAGAAGTACTGGCTTTGAAGCAAGCCAGAAATCAAACCATGACCACAAGGTCTGGTGGTCGGACCAAGACCAGGACTAGGAGGCCCCCATCGAGCATGAGGACTAACAATGGGGGAAGGGCACAAGTCATCACCCGCCTCGGACAGGTCGTGGAAGTAGACCACTAAGGCAATGCACTTGTCATACAGTCGGAGACCACACGTTCTCAAGGACAACATACGCGTGGTGGGCAGTCTAGCAGGACAGAGGCCATGGCTTTAAGCGCTTGGATGCTTGACATCCGGGGAGATGCAGAATACGCTCGGGAAGTTGATAGGAAGTTAAACAAGGGGAAAGGCTCAGCTGACCCACCATTGAACGCCAAGAGTACAATGGCCAAGGACGGGCGCCTGACAGGCATAAGGACGACCATAACCGTTACCGATCGGTGGATGGGGGAGGTTATCAGCCCCACTGCCAGTCGGTGGACAAGCATGGCATCCAAAATGGTGTATCCAACGCTCGTTGTAAAGACCCGTATTTTACATAATTTTTTCCAGAATAATGTTGGGTAAATGTAAGGAATTAAATTTTGACTTTAGGGGTCAAAGAGAGAGCATTTGAATGCATTTGGGTCTTTTTAAAGTACATTTAGAAGTTTTGGGGTGAAAGTGTAATAGGTGAGAGTGTATAACACATTATACTTGCAATTTTTTTTCAAAAAATCAGCCCCCTCTCTCTCTCTTAACTGCCGACCCTCTCTCTCTCTCTCCTCTCCTCCATTTCTTTGCTCCAATCTCAAATCCACCAAAATCCTTCAAGTCTCCTTCATAAACCCCACCTAAAAACACCTCCTCTACGCATTTTGAAGCTTGGGTTGCTCTCATTTCGCACCAAGAGACCCTATTTCGGGTTGGAGCACATTGGGAGCTAGGGTTTTCATTTACCCACTTGTTCAAGCTCAAACCTTGAGGTAGGAAGACAAATTCTACTCCCTCTAGTTGTATTTATGTGATATGAAGCATATAACTTGCCTTTGTTTCTAAATTCCTTTAAATTCTTGTTTTGCTCCCATGGTTGGCTTGTTTGAGCATAATTTTGTGATTTATGAATTAAGCTTGTGTTTGTTGCAATTGATGGTTGTTTGACACTCCCTTGAGGTCCATTAGTCACTCTACATTTCTAATTTTTGACCTTGAACCTTACATTTAAGTTTGGGTTGAAATTCCACACCAATAGGGTGAAATCTGTGCACTGCCCCTGTTTTAGGGCTGCTGCCCCTGTTTTCCAGAGAACATCCCCTGTTTTGGGGTGGTTTTAGGCCACCCTTCGATGCCCGTTTGGTCCCCGATCGTCCATTTCATCGTATCTTTGAACTATATTATCATTTTGAACACCGAATCCATTCCAAACTCATAAAATTGACCCTTCGACACGTGAATTAACAAATTTTATGTTTGACGTATCGGACATGCGTCGGTTGACACATTTTGACGAAAATGGTGAATTTTTGAAAGAAATGGGATTTTTGGGACTTTTTGAAAGACAATGGTTTTGAATTGATATTGTTGGATAAATGAACTCTAGGGATCACCCGTTTGGTGTCCCTGGCCATGGGTGCACGGAGCCCGCGAAAATCCGGCAGGGGTGTACGGAGCCCATGAAATCCGGCAGGGGTGTACGGAGCCCATGAAATCCGGCAGAGGGATATTTTTCCCTATTAAAGTTGAAGATTGTTTTTCTTATGAAATATCGGTTGTGGTGAATTTGGACAAAATCGGTATTTTTGACAAAATAGACTTTCGGTTTGCGAAATGAGAATTTTGGGAAACTACTTGGACTTGGTTAGATATTTGCAAGGTTTTGGGATACTTGGATACGTTTAGGACACTTGGACACCATTTGATTACCTTGTGGTTGAATCATAACCTTCCGTCTATTCTAACTTGTACTTTGGTCATGCTCACTCCATATTCATCTATTATGTATGTATCATGTTCATACACCTAGCGTTAGTAGAGTAGTTTTCCTATTGGGCTAGTGAGCTCAACATATCAATTTTCAGGTACACGGCATGGAGCATGAAGTTGGATGCGTGTGCTGTGACACTTATATGGAGCGCGTTCATGCATGAAGTTATTTTTTTTCATCTTTGTATTTTGTTTTGGGAAAGATGGTTTTGTAACTTCCATATGGTTATCCTTTTGACTATTTTATCAATGTAATAATTTTTAAACCTTGTACTTATGCATTCGGGTTACGGACGATAGTAGATAAACCTTGTTATTCGAAATGGTGAGATTGTATCGTGTTGATTTGGACTATCTTAAAAAAATTGTGAGACTTTGACTTATTCCATGTGAATCTTATTTATCTTTGAGTCATTAAATTTGAGGGCGTGACACTCGTGGCGATGGTTCAATCGGAAACGCGATCGCTTACCCAATTGAGGTCTCGGCAGGAGTAAGATACAACGAAAACAACGGTCTTAGGCCCGAAGACAAATACGAGATCTGGAACGATGGTGGTAGTATTGCACTCGTCAACACGCGCACGGGGGAAATGAAAGTTTACCACGCCGAGCCCCAACGAGATGCCATTGCTCTCAGGAAAAGGATGCAATGGGCTAAGACTAACATAACAAGAAGCAATTCTCTGAGAGGAGTAATATGCATGTTGACGAACCTGACCTGCTGCATTAGGCTGCTCGGCAAAAGAAGTATGCCTATGGGGATTTTCAGATGGTTGATCTTAACCGTCCATGCGCTGCCGATTTTAGGTTAGAAAAAGCCAGGCAATCTCCCTTCTCTCAGATCATTGCCGAAGACGTCCCTCTCGTGGGTTTGAAATCCCCAAGTTCGACAAATACAAGCCCACAACGGATGCTATCACCCACGTCCAGTAGTATCGCTTGGTCTCGGAGCTCTACGACCACAGTGGTTCCCTCATGTTTCGACCTCTTCAAGAAACTCATGGTCTGAGCACTGAAAAACACGGTGGAGCTTATGCAAATGGTGGATCATTTCAGAGAGCTCAAAGAGCTCTTGTTCAGCCTAACATCGAAGGGGAATGGCAGCAAGGGTGCGTGCCAAAAGAAACCAAAAAGCAGGTAAACAATGTGAAGAAGATGGGGAGAAACGATCAAGGAGGAGAGTATAGGAATAGAGGGTTCTAAGACAATAACAAGAACAACAACAGGAACAATAATGGTGGTGGGGGATGGGAAAGACTCCTTGGGAATGACAATGATTATGTAGCCGAGACCACCGTCTTCACCATGCCAATCTACAGACTCCTCAAGGAGATTGGTAGGAAGCGGTGGTTGTTCTGGCTAGAGGAAGAGATGGGGTCTGATCCCACCCAGAAGGAAAAGTGCACATACCACAATGAGGTGGGTCACTACACGATGGGGTGCCGACCGTTCAAGGCACACCTAGAGCGGCTAATTGTCGAGGGTCGCATGGAGGAGTGGCTAGACCATGCCCAGACTCTCGTGGTACTGAGGGGGGTGGCACCTTAGCAAGACCAACAAACGCTTCAGCACCCCCCACCACCACCGAGGCAGCAGGCTATTAGGGCAAGAGCGCGTTTGGGGTAGTTGTGACTATTCATGGCCTGGTAGATAAGGCCCAAGCCGACACCATGCATATGGAGTTACAAAAAATGGAAGCAACAATGCAAGTAATGACACTCAAATGGGTGCCAAAACGAAAGTAAGAAGAACTCGTAAACCCATGGACCATTTCTTTCCCGAGCGTGATCTGGATGGCTTGCAACTTCCTCACAATGACGCCTTGGTCATTGAGATCGACATCGATCACGTCTCGATTCTGTGAATCCTTGTGGACTAGGGGAGCTCTGCAGACATCCTATACTACTCGGCCTATAAAGCCCTAGGACGAACTCGTGATGAGCTTGCCCTATCCGACACTCCTCTTATCGGTTCTCCAGTTTTCCAGTGTACCCTCTCAGCAGCATCACCCTCCCGATCTCGGCAGAGTCAATGCGTTTAGAGATTGAATTCACGGTGGTGGACTCCCTAAGCCCCTTCAATACCATTCTGGGATGGGGATGGCTGCACACCATGAAGGCGATTGCTTCTACACTTTATCAGTGCGTCTAGTTTATTGGCACATTTGGGCGCCAAGAGACAATCGGGGGCAACCAAATGGCCTAAAAAATGTGCTTTGTCAACCCCGTTTGGCAAAAGGATAGAAGGGAGGGCAAATTGCCCAAGCAAGTGCAGTGGATTGAAATGCTCGAGTGCACTCCCGTCCTTGAAGACGTCGGCTCTAAAGTAGAGGACAAGTATGTAGAAGAAATGATCAAGGTGTCTAACAATGAAAATGGCACCAGATACTTCATGCTGGGCTCGGATCTCTCTAATCCCAAGCAGAACGACTTGGTCTCTTTCCTCAGGGATAACATTGAGGTGTTTGCGTGGACTCCATACGAGATGCTGGACGTGAGCCTGGATTTCATCACGCATGCCCTCAACGTCAATCAGGCTAGGAGGCCAATGGTGCAGAAGTCGAGACGATCCTCGGCTATCCACTCCGACGCTGTCCTAGAAGAAGTGGACCGCTCGATTAAGGCGAAAGCTATCCGAGAGGTCATGTACCCCACTTGGCTCGCCAACACGATCGTGGTGAAGAAGAAGAATGGCAAATGGAGGGTATGTGTGGACTACACCAACCTTAATGACGCTTGTCCGAAGGGCTACTTCCTTTTCCCTCGCATAGATTAGCTAGTGGATGCCACCGCTGGGCATGCAAGGCTCAGCTTCATGGACGCCTACCGAGTATACCATCAGATCGCCATGGATGTGGAGAAGACAACATTCATCATGCCGAGAGGTACTTACTGCTACTAGGTAATGCCTTTCGGCTTGAAAAAAGTTGGGGCAGCGTATCAAAGCATGGTCTCTAAGATGTTCACCAAGGAGCTCACGACATCATAGAGGCCTATATCGATGACATGGTCGTCAAAAGCAAGTTCGCCGAAGACCATCTCTCTCACCTCGGCAAAGTCTTCTCCATCCTGAAAAAGCATAACCTAAAACTCAACATAGAGAAGTGGGCGTTTGGGGTCGGTTCTAAAAAAATTTGGATTACCTCGTCACCCGTCGAGGGATTGAGGCTAACCCCAACCAACTAACAGCGATCTAGAAGCTCCGAGCACCCACTACGATCAAGGAAGTTACGCGGTTGACAGGGAAGGCAGCGGGCCTCAACTGCTTCATCAGCAAATCATCCAACACCTGTCGTCCCTTCTTCTAGTCCATCAAGACCAGTAAGAGGGCCTTTCAATGGACTGACGAGTGTGACGCGGTGCTCGCCAAGCTCAAAAGCCACATGGCTCAGGCGCCTCTTCTAGTCACACCCAAGGAAGATGAAAACCTCTACATTTATTTGCAAGTATTTGACCAC
The DNA here is from genome assembly GCA_022606695.1 of Vaccinium macrocarpon. Classification (NCBI taxonomy): domain Eukaryota; kingdom Viridiplantae; phylum Streptophyta; class Magnoliopsida; order Ericales; family Ericaceae; genus Vaccinium; species Vaccinium macrocarpon. Next base: position 24,163,556 of record CM040177.1, on the reverse strand, counting down.
GCCATCAGCTCAATGCTGGTTTGGCAAGAGGGCATGGAGCAATTCCCCATTTATTATTCAAGCAAGACAATGCTCCCTGCCAAGACCAGGTACTTGCCAATTACTCCCTCCGTCCCAATTTTATAGTCCCTTTTGGGAGTTTGAGCCACTTTTTAAAGTGTTATATCTTATAATCTGTAATGTTTTTGGTGATTTTGAAAACTTTGTTTATTAGATAAAATCAAGATCTATCAAACAAGATCCATATTGCATATAAAATCTATTACCAATTGAAAGATATAATCATTTTTTATATGGTTAGGATAGAACGAGGGACTGTAAAATTGGGACGAAGGGAGTAAGAAATTGGCCTTGGCCCTGATCACGGCCAAGAGAAAGCTCTTGCCTTACTTCCAGTGCCATACCATCATAGTTATCACGACATACCCATTGAAGATAGTCATGAGTAAGGCAGACCTCTCAAACAGGATCTGCAAGTGGTCCTTGAAATTGGCTAACATTGACATCTGGTATGAGCCCCAAACAGCAATCAAGGGTCAGGAGTTGGCCGACTTCATCGCCGAGCTCACACCAAAGCTAGAGGCTGAGTTCTAGGAGCTCACCATCACCGAGGCCACAGAAGATGAGCCCACCCCTTGCATGCCCACCTTTGAACAATTCAGGTTCATCCTGAAACGCTCATCTCCCCGAATAGCTACCATATACATAGGGAAATCTTGGCGCATGCACGTGGATGACGTCTCAAACAATCAAGGGGCAGGGGCTGGGATTGTCCTCATCTCCCCCCGAGGGCACACTCCATGAGTGTGCCATGAGCATCGGCTTCCCAACCACCAACAACGAAGCAAAGTATGAGGCTTTGATCATTGGGGCTCCGCCTAGCATTGGCTCTCGAGGTGGATGAACTGCAGGTGTACAGTGACTCCATGCTGGTGATCAACCAGTTGAATAGCGAGTACAACTTAGGGGACCACAAAATGCTGAAGTACATCAGTCACATCCAAAAGTTGCAGGACAACTTCAAGAAGGTCCACTTCACTCACATTGGCCGAGTGTGACCCGCCGACACCGACGCCCTGGCAGCTCTAGGCTTGGCGTGCAACGAACTCGGGGGCACCAGAACCGTCATCCTTGGTGACATTCCTATCCCAAGCTTTGAGTCCGGCCAAGATGACGTGATGACCATCACTATCTTTGGTCCTGGTTGGATTGACTCTCCAGTTTCTTACCTCCGAGACCAGACCCTAGCATCAGACGAGAAAGAAGCTCACAAAATTCGGTGCCAATCAGGCTCCTACTTCCTTTCTTCATCAGACCAGCTCTATCACCGAACCTACACCGACCCTGATCTCCAAGTCCTCCACAACGTCAAGATCCCCCATGTTCTTCATGAGCTCCATGAAGGTAGATGCGGTTGCCACTCGCACAACATTTTCTCTCTGAGCGTGCCATCACCCAGGCTTACTGGTGGCCCAAGATGAGGAAGTCAGCTGAGGAGTACATCAAGAAATGCAAGGCGTGACAAAAGCATTCTCCTTTTCTCCATCAACCCACTCTCTCACTCCAGCCAGTCACTAGCCCCTGACTATTCGCTTAATGGGGGCTCGATATTGTTGGAATCCTCCCTATAGCTCTCAGAGGATTCAGGCATTTGATCATGACAAAGGACTACTTTACCAAGTGGGTCGAGGCCGAGCCCCTCATCCATACCATGGGTCTGAAGTGGAACAGTTTATCTGGAAGAACATCATTTTTAGATTTGGCGTGCCCTATTCCATCATATTTGACAACGGCACCCAGTTCATCGTTGAGGCCATTAAGACGCTATGCAAGAAGAAAAACATACACGTCGACAATTCTAGTGTAGCAGGAAATGGCCACGCTGAGGCCTCAAACAAGTCAATCTTGGCAGGCCGCAAGCACAGGCTAACCAGCAAGCGAGGCAAATGGGTTGAAGAGCTCTCCAAAGTCTTCTAGGGGTACCGTACCACCCCTCGGCGAGGAACAGGACGAACGCCCTTCTCTATGGCTTATGGGATGGAGGTTGTCTTCCCACTTGCTGCTACCGCTCCCATAGACCGCACTGAAGCCTTCCATCCCACCACCAATGACGAGCACCTTGCCTCCGAGCTCAACCACATCGAAGATCTCTGAGACGACGCTCACATCAAGTACGTTGCATACCAGTAGGAGGTCGCTCAAGGTTACAATAAGCATGTCTGCATCGGAAGGTCCCTTCCGAATTATGGCCAAAGCTGGCTATGGGGTTTACAAGCTTGTTGAGATGGATGGCACAGCTGTGAGTAACCCATGCAACGCTTCTAAGCTCATAAAATTTTATGTTTAGGATCTTCTTTTTATCATTTTCACTTTTGGGCCCTCTATAGTTTTTTGTAATGCCGGAGGGTTAAGATGTTAATGACAAGATCCTTTCTCAACTGTTGTCACTTCAGTTTTCATTTTTTACAACTTATTGCCCTCGGCTCAAAGGCCGTTATTAACGTTCGGTGGAACAATTTTTTACTTCGGTGGAACACTTATTATCGTTCGGTGGAACAATTATTGACGTTCAATGGAACAGTTATTAGCGTTCAGTGGAACGTCTAACCATGTTCAGTGGAATAATGAGTACAAGCGTTTGGGGCCATGCCCTTGGTCTCGAGACCTACCTATCGAACTAGCTGGGGCTATTGTATTGATCTTATGTGCTATAGGCATGCACTCGGCGCAAAACTGCTCACTCTCAGCTCAGCTTTGAAATTAAGGGCTTTTCTTCCTTAATTTCCCAACTTAACCAAGAAATCTTTCCAACTCTTATGCTTCGGTAGAGAACAAGCGTGGTATCCCACAATTTGCTCCCCGCCAAAACAAGGGCTATCATATATGCCTACTCTCGGTTATTATGACTCATTACGTACGAGAAGAAAAACTTAAAAATGATCAAATGTTCATACATCAAAGAGAAAAAGAGAGGCATTCATTCATCAAGACGAAATTATGGGGCTCAGTAGTAGTGCATCGTTTAATGACGGCCCCGAAAGTATTTGTTTAAATACAACACTTGGATCTGGTCTATGCCTAAATTGTTTGACACCAGTCTGTTCAAAAATCCTACCCTTACTGAGTTGAAAAACTTCAAACAAAAGAGAAATGGAAATACCTGAGCTTTTGGTGAAGATCTTTGCTGAAAAATAGATTTTTGCGAAGCTATTGGCAAACAACGATGGCGGCGTGAATGTCTAAAGTTAGAGAGAGAGAGAGAGAGAGAGAGAGAGAGAGAGAGAAGCTGTCTCTCTCTAACCCCCCCTCTCCCCCCTTCTGTGTATTTATAAGGAGGGGTAGGGTTAGGCAGCCTATTGAATAGGTGTCGTAATGGCACCGGCTCAGGAGATGAAGAGTCACCCCCTCAAAGCGTGACACCTGTCCATCGCATTCAAACCGTTTGGACGCGAATCCAAACAACGGCGCTTGGACCTATCACGTAACAACACGTGGCATATGCCACCATCACACGTCAAGATTCCTGAACCATAACGTACGAGATGTCACATCAGGCGTCTTTTCACATCCCTAAGTGATGTAACATTCCGATCCCTAATTGACGTTCAAGCGCTCGGATGTTCAGGTCTCGGATAATAATGTCCTGAGCAAGTGAAACTCAGAGGCCGAGCCTCTTACTCACCGCCCACTTTGGTTTGATCAACTCTCACATGAATCAACTCTCAGCAAGTGGAAGTTGATGGGGCTATTGTAGCGGCCAGGTTCATAAGGGTCAACAGAGGTCCACCCTACACATTAAAAGAGTAGAAAGGTCACACTCTCAAAATCTACAAAACTGAATGTAGATCGATCCACCTCACCCTCACCAAGCATGTGGTGCTCTCGGCATTCAACATGGATGCCTAGGTTTGGACGAATATCGATTTATATGAGATCTGCCCGAGCCGAAGATGTCATGCTCATGACACTCCCAGCATGGCTCTCGAGGGCCTTACCGCTCTGCACGCCAATTGCTCGGGCACCCAAGCACCTCACGTGCCGAATCAGTTGATGTTAGTCACGTAGGGGCTCGGAGGCACTGGGATTGGCGGTAGTGTGTCAGGCATGTTACACATATCACAATGGATCATTTAATGCGACAGTCACCTACCCTGCCACCGCCGCTTGCAAAGTCACGTGGGTGATGGGGAATGTCTTGAGGTGAATTGACCCTTCAGACCCACGTGACATGACGTCAACCGAAGCACGATGTCTACAATAGAGATTGAGGTCACATTAGTTGTCATTCCTCGTATGGGTGATAGGCGCGTGAGGGGCACCGAGCGCGTAGTAAGCACGCCCCCTCAGCCTATGAATACCCAGCTCCAACTACCACTTTGGGGACTCCTCTATCCTTATTCAATGCCCTCATAACTCCATTTCTCTCTCTAAGTTTCCAGCATACATCTTCTTCTCTGGTGACTGACTTTGCCATCGGAGTGCCTTTTTGGACCACCACTGTCCGGTCTAGACACTAATGTGGTTGTTCATGTGTGCAAGTTATCTTCTCCGGTGATCAGCCAGTGTTCAGACGAGGTTCAACCATTCTTCCATTATTCCTTTGACTCCAAAAGGTCCAGAGAGTCTACTCTAGCGAGAAGCACCCCTATAACTAGTGATCAACTTTTTGACGGAAGTCTATATGAATTTAACTAAAACAGAGAAATAAGTTCATAGGCTGTAGTTATGCCCCAAAGAACAATAGAGCTATTGTGAGGGCTCCATGGGCACACACCAATTCAACTCATTTGAATATTTGATATATATAATTTTTTGTAATGCATGGAGTTGACCAGGTCAGTTTGTGCGCATCACAAGACTATTCCCTACAGCCCCTCTAGCCTTTGGGACATTCTTATGAGAGCCCATGAGGGGGCCCTTGGGGAGATTCAAACCGGGGTCTTGGTTGAAGGAAACTTCGGGCCTTAACCAGCTGCACCAACTCCTTTGGTTTGATCTTATGTGCTAGTCAAACAAAATACTCCCCCGTCCAGATTTATTTGTCTATGAACATACTTTTTCAAGTCTTAAAAAATGTTTGTCTATTTTCAATAGTTAAAGGATAAAGTATGAAAAATTTACTCTCTCCGACCCAGTTTGTTTGTCAATTATTCTATTTTCTGTTACGCCTTAAATTGCTTATATCTTTCAATCTATAATGTTTTTCATGGTTTTAAAAACTTTATATAATAGAATTAGTCATAAACTATCAAACAAGATCCATATTGCATATATTTGGAGATCAATATTAAAAGATATAAGCGATCGAAAACTGACACAATTATCAAAAAATGACAAACAAAAAGGGACGGAGGGAGTATTTTTTTGCCCATTTTCTAAAACTTAAAATAATAACTCAAAAGCTATTTTTTTTAAATAGCGTGTTTACATTATTTATTTATTTTTTTGTACTGTATTAAAATTGTCAATGAGATCTATCAAATAATATCTATATTGATAAAAAAAAATTGTAACTACATGCCTAATTCGTTTAGTAGTTTTAGTTTAGTTTAGTTTTGAAAAAACGTGTAATAAGTGGTGAGAGATTGAGAGAGAAATGAGCGTAATAATTACAAAACAAAACTCAAACTAAACTAAATTGATCTTGTTCTTTTCCTTGTTTAGTTTTAGTTTTAATTTTAATTTTAGTTTTGATGACATCATCATTTCTCTAATTTCTCTTTATCTCTCTCCGGTCATTACACCTACTGACATCATCAAAATTAAACTAAATTATCTAATCAAACACAGTCATTATGAAATGAGCAAGGCCAATTTTTTAGTTTGAAAATTACACGTAATTTTGTAGTTAAATTAGAATGCAAGGAGTATTAAATGGAGGGATTGAGAATAAATAAGAAATAAACAAACTTAAAAGGTAATGAAAAAAATTAAAATTCTCTAAACGAACTAACAAATCTGGACGGATTGAGAATTTATTAAGGTATTCATAGCATTTTTGTTATTAGGGAGAAGAAAAGAAGTTTTCTTGTATTGATAATGATACTTAACTAATTATTTGACGGGATTGGGGGGCCGTTGGCAGTCGGCATAATAGGGCCGCATGCCCTTCAAAAAGGTGTCTTCCCAGAGGGCACATCAGTCATTCAAGGTGTTGTCTTCTCTGGTCATGGCAGAGGTCAAGCATTCAGGTCATGGCACACCGAAAACTGACAGCAGCTCATAGGGCGGTTGGATAAGATTTATGCATTTTTTTTTAAAGAGAAGTGTAAACACAAATTGTACTAATGTGTCAAATTTTGAGCCATCAGGAGAAGCAGAAGTTCCACGGCCAAAAATTATGATGAGAAATGACTCATAAAAGCCAAAACCACCCGTCACATGGATCGCGAACAAATTAGAATCATGCATTATGACAGAAAATGATGTGTACTGAACCTCTTCATTTAGGATAAAGAAACGGGTACCAGAAAAAATGGGACAAAAAATGTACCAATCGCATTTGGGAACCCATTTTTGCATATCACACGAGTGATCCAAGCTGTTCATTATTCTTAAAATATTTCTCCGAGAGGCCCCAAAAAATTTCAGCTCAATCAGACGGTTGGAAGTACACGAACCAAAGTCTCACCATTTACGATTCGAATCACTCGTGTGGGACCTAACAGTGGGTCTCCGAACGCAATCGGTACATTTTTTGTGCCTCTGTTCTGTACGGATAGCACTGTCCCTTCATTTATTATGCAACATGAGGATAGTTAGAGCAAATCAATGCTAAATGAAAAATGGCTATAACTATCAATAAATCTGCAGGTACAAATTTTTTTGTAAAAATCTATTGTTTTGGACATCTTCGGAGTCCCACAAAAATGATCGAAACCGTTCATGTTTTTCAAAATAATATTTTTTTGTACCCCGTAAAAAATCAATTAAATCGGATATCAGGAATTGCTCCGTCAGTTCATCTAGTTATTTATTCAAAATTAAAAACTAGATGAACTGATGGAGCATTTTCTGATATCTGACTGAGTTAATTTTTTACAGGGTATAAGTTAACATTATTTTAATAACATGAACGGTTCCGATCATTCGTGCGAATCCCAGATGAGGCCCGAAACAACAAAATTTGTACAAAAAATTTTGTACTAGAAGTCTTGTTTGTATTAGCTATTGCCATAGATTTTGGCACCAAAAAATGATTTTCAACCCCAATTCACCTATTTACGTCATTTTCAATCCTTGTCGTCATCTAATTTTCAACTACACTCCTACTTAATTTTTCAACCCTCATTCCTAATTACTTTTTCACCCCGTTCTCAACCCCCGGTTTCGTCAAAAAATTTCAATATACTAATATATTGATTGAAAAAGATAAGGGAACCGAAGAAAATGTACAGATCACGTACTAACGGCATCGCTTAAATTTTGAATGAAATAAGGTGATTTTTGATCGAGCTCATACAGCCTTCCGATTGCCTCAATTACCACGTAGGCCCGCTCGAAATTAGATTTTGAGAATGATGAACGACTCGGATCGACCGGTTGAGACCCACGACATCGGTACATGGTCTGTACATTTTTGTCGGTGGGTGCAGGTAGAAGTACTCATATATTGATAGAGTGATGATTTGAGAAGAAAAAAAAACTGATGCACGTTGAAATGTGAAGTTGACGCATATTCTTAGAAAATCAAAAAAAAAGAAAAAAAGCTGTTGAAAATAAAATGGCTGTTGGATTAATAATGCTCCTTGAAACAGACCAAACCCATCTCATCTCACTCTGCCTCTATTTTCATTTTTGCTTTGGCAAAAACACCAACAAGTGGTTTTTTGGTCTTTTCATTGTCTTTATTCAATTTTATTTTTTTTGCATTTGTTAGTTATGGGTTAAGTTTTTGTGGTTTATGAATTCATCTTGACAAGACAAATCCAAAGAGTATAAAATTGTGATCAAAAATAATATTTTTTTGAATAAAGCCGAAAATAAACCGATTTATCGGTTTAATTTTGGTTTTATTAAAAAAAAATATTTTTTCACCATAATCTTATACTTTTTGGAGACCGATCCATAAACCACGAAAACTTGTCGGAAAATTAACAAATGCAAAAAATAAATAAATAAAAAAAATTGAATAAGGACAAAACGAAAAAACCAAAAAACCACTTTTTGATTTTTTTGCCAAAGCACCTGTCTCATCTCTATGTCCTGCTCCCTTCTTCGATCAAACCCACCGCTCCTCTCTCTCTCTCCGATCGACCTCACGTCACAACCCCTCTCTTTGTTCGGCCCCCCTCTCTGAAACTAATGACTGAGGTTCTTCACCAAACTGACAAAACCCTTTCTCTCTCTCTCTCTCTCTCTCTGAAACCGATTGGCCAAACCCACTTCCTACCCGATTAAACCCCACGCTGAAACCCTCACAAAGAAAGAAACCCTTGAGATCGAACCAGATTCCGTTCAAACCAGTTTCCCTTTCGATGAAACCAACCAAACCCTAACCTTATTATGGCATCAACTTTGGCAACTTTTCGGCGATAGCATCAGTTCCCAGGGATTTTCTTGCAAGATTTAGGCACTTTCCGGTTTGTATAGTGAAGATGACAGTTGGGATTTGGTGAGGTGGTCAGAATGGCTATAGCCATCCTTGGTTCTATCTTTGGAACCAAGTATGCAAATTATGCATTTTTCATCTGATTATAGCTATGCATTGAATTGATCAATTGCAAAATTTTAGTTCTATTATAGCTATGGAACTGCTAGTGCTAACCAACTAATACTCCATGTTTTTCTTTTTAACATGTATAGATTTTTACCGTCCAGTATAGAAAAGTAGTGTTTAATTTCCATTAAGGTTGATGAGCATCTTTATTTACCGTTAGGTCTAGTTAGGGAAGCAACATTACTTTTCTGCCCTTGTAGTTTAAAACTCTCTCTCTCTCTCTCTCTCTCTCACACACACACACACACACACACACACCGACCGCCATTTAGCACCTGCATAACTCGCCAACTCTCTCTCTCTCACACACACACACACACCAACCACCATTTAGCACCTGCATCACTCGCCATCTCTCTATCTCTCTCTCTCTCTCACACACACACACATCGACCACCATTTAGCACCTGCATCATTCGCCAATCGCTGACCTGCCTTCTCCAATCGTCACCAACCTCTAGCGACCACCACATTACTGTCGCCGACCACCGAGCTCAATTTTCCTATGACTGATGACCTCAAATTGCTCTGTTTGACTACCAAATTGACTAGGTTTGAACTGCCCAATCTATTACAACATGTACTAGGAGTTTAGCAATGAGGAGTTGTATTTGAACACTTTTTCAGATGAGAAGAAGAGGTCGCTTGTGGATAATTCCTTTGATTTTAAAAATTCCCCGTGATTACAAATCAATTGGGGAAAATGCTCTGTGTATTACAAAAACACCGTCAAAACCAAAACCAATTATCCTACGAAATTTTAAAAATGCTCAGATGATTACGAATTTAAGAAGATCAGAAAAATTCGCATCATTTCGAATTTCTAGAAAAATATCGCATCCCTGCAAATTTCTGAAACTCCTTCAATTGTTTTCAGAAGATTGAAGCTATTTTATAATCAGTGTTGACTACCTATTTGAAGGAAGGATTTAAAATGCTCAGTGGATTACAACAATGACAAAAACCGTCAACCAAAACCAAATTAAGTACCTTGCGAAATTTTAAAAACTCATAGTGATTAAACCTCATGAGTTTGGAAAAATTTCAGAAGATTGGTTGCAAATTTTAAGAAGTATGATTCCATGGTCATCTAATGCAGTAAAGACTAGGGGAGAATATTAATTTCAAAAGATCAAAAAAAATCGCATTACTGTGAATTTCTAGAAAGATTTGTATCCCTGCGAATTATGAAACTCCTTCAATTGTTTTCAAAAGATTGAAGCTGTTTTATAATAATTAACTACCTATTTGAAAGAAGGCTTATCAGTGGATTGCAACAACACCGTCAACAACCACATCCAAACATGCGAATTTTTAAAAATTTGTACTGATTGCACCAGTAAATTTGATCACAAATCTGTCAGACCCAGTCAACTCACTTTGAGAGCAAGATTTGGGTCAAAACTGTTAGTAATCGACATTTAATCAACGGGTATCTGTAATCTTAACGTGGGGAGATTAATAAGTGTTTAATAACGTGGAGCTCGAAATATAATAGAGATAAAGATGGGAGTTCAATTATAATTCTTTAGTGGTGTGAATTATAATTTGTGAAATAAGAATAGAATTTGGGTGGGATTAGGTTTTCTTATTTACACAAGGAGCCCAGATTTATTTCTCCTCAGGTCCCTGCTCTAGCCCTATAAATATATCGTTATGTTCTCTGTCGCCACGGTCATTGAGAGAAATTTAGAATAGAATTTTGAGAGAGAGAGAACAAAGAGATCATGTAGAAGTCCACACTTGGCTACATGATCGAGATATAAGGGAATATGGCAGAAGATCATGAGGTACTGTCGAGCAAAGCTTGTTGCATATAGTAATTAGGTCTGTCAAGTTCTCAAATAAACAAGTCAACTAGCATTCGTGTCTACGGATGAGAGGTAAACCCTAATTCCGCCTTGTAGGGTTTGTGTTTATTTTTGTTGTTTAATCTGTACGCGTAATTACTGGGTTTTGGGATTCGGTTACAACAGTGGTATCAGAGTGGGCTATAATCATGCGTATGGATTAAACAAGCCATGTTGTCTGTAGAACATAGATATAGAATTATGCTAACCGTTGTTTTGCAGAGTTCTAGTTTGTTCTAACGTTCATTTTTGCAGAATCGATTATCCCACTATTATAGTCACGCATGTTTTTTGATTGTGTGATTGGATCCCACGCTTTGTAATTGTTTTATGCGTGGTTACTATTACTATTTTTTATTACAAATTTAGTTTTGTAATCTGTAATAGTAGGATGTGGGAGGTATTAGTTTTTGATGTAATCTTTGTTTTCTTCAGTTGTATCGTTTTAGATATATAGATCTGTTGTAAGATTACAGATTCTGTAATGAGGCATAAGATGCGGAGAAAACAATCTTTTTTGACAAGAAGATAAGTTTTGTCAAGAAAAAAGAATGTTTGGCTCGCAGCAGAATTTTTCCAGATTTTTAGGGTTAGATTGCAAGGCTTTTTTGACCCAGTAAACGTCAGAATTGGAAATTCTGTTCTTCATAGAAGTTGTAGATAATTGAATTTCGAATCCAACACAATTGAAATCAGTTCAATCGGAGTTCGGATGAGGGAGAAAAGTCCAAAATACTGAAGGCTGTGCAGTTTACTCGGGAAAAATTTTAGATCCGATTTTTCTTGCCTAAGTATGGTTGGATTTTGGTTTCCTTGATTGATTCAAAGTATCTAAGTCTTCAACATATGTTTTGCTCAAGGATTTCAAGTTTGGAAAGGATTCCTTACTACTTAAGGATTTCAAGACTCGGAGGATTCCTGACTGTTTAAGGATTTCAAGACTGGAAGGATTCCTTATTACTCAAGGATTGCATCTTTGACCATAATAGTTGGGATACATATTATTTATGTTTCTTTTTTATGAATATTTGAATATTCATCTTGTTTGCATGTGTGATAGTTTACCATATTTGGACAACATGGTAATATTTGGGTTTTGACCTAGATCACGGTTTTTGCAAACATGTTAATTTTGATAACCCCCACAAATTTTTTAAATTACTAAGTGGGAGAGGGAGTTTATTTTGTATAAATCCCATGGTCTCCATTACTAGTATGTAGATGATATAATTAAGTTTTGTGTGTTGGTTTTAGTACCTTCCTCCCTATCGGACGAAATTAATTATGGCATCATCAGTCCTTACTTCCTTAGAGGATAACTCTAAGATAATTGTTGTATGGATTGCTCCTCCATCTGGGGTAGTTCATTACGGAACAATGGATTTTGAGGTTAGGTAATGGTATACACTTAGCTATAAATAACAAGTATCCTCTCCATCTGAGTCATTGCTTTTATTTATAGGACCGAAGTAAATTAGCTATTTAATTTTATTTGGCATGGTTTAGTGCCTTGATAGTAAAATTAAAAGGTTGTACCTATCTACACGAATGATGAAGAGTAGTGGACCTACCCATCGAGGCATACTCTTCACGGTGTGTAGGGTTGCTAATGTTTTTCTTTCAATAGACTGGTTGAGGGAACCAATTTAATAGAAATACAAAAAGTTTTGCCCTTCATAATTGTTGTTATGTGATTCTCAGATTCAAAAAATAGTCTCTTTCAATCCACTTGATGACATTGTCAAACAAATTCACTGGTCTTAATTATATTAACTAGAAAAGGATCTGGATTTTGTGTCAACTGCTTAGGGGACCAAATTTGAATTCTCTGAGGTGTGCTATATCAAACCCACTGAAATTGCAATAGAACCTAAAATCCGGTATATAAGGATTGGGTTACAACTGATGAGATGGCGCGGTGTTACATTTTAGCTTCTATGTCGAATGTATTGCAACATCAGCATTAGTTTTTTAGAAACTGCCTATGACATGATGCATAACCTAATATAAAGGTTTGGGGTGCGGCTAGGCAAGTTGCAATGTGGGATATGAGATATTAACCATTGGTGAAGGAACCCAACTAAGGGGATTATGTTTTGAAGATAATAGGTCTTCTGAATGAACTAGAAATCCCAAGAGCTAAAATCAATGGGGAAACCCAAGTTGATATTGTGCTCCAATTGCTTACCAAGTTTTTTCAGCAGTTCCGCCTGAATTACAATATGAACAAAATGTTTTATTATTTGACGAAATTGTTGAAAGAGAGTTAAATAAGCCAATGGTCTTTTGGTTAATAAATAGACAACTGTGAGTGTAGTTGAAGATGTTTCTACTTCTTAGCCGAAGGCAACAAGAATTAGGAAAAGGTTCAACAACAAGCCACGGTTCCTCAGACAATTTATGAGTTTAGAGGTAGAGTGGAAAAGCCTAATGGCAAGTGTTTTCACTATAAGCAGAAAGGACACTAGAAGAAGGTTATCCGAATTATCTCAATAAATTGAATAATCAAGGAAATTTTTATTCACTAGTAGTTGAATCATGTTTAGTGTTGTTATCTACCATTACCTGGTGTGTAGATACGGGTGCCACTAATCATGTTTGCAATTTATTGCAAAGGTTCCAAGAAACTTGGAGACTTAGTGATGAAGAGATTTATCTACATATGGGAAGTGCTACAAAAGTAGCAGCAGTTGCAGTAGGCGTTTAATTTTGAGAGATTGTCTTTATGATCATTGAATTAGGAGAAACTTAGTTTCGGTTTCTAATTTGGTTGAAAATGGATATTTGGTTTATTTTTAATAACTCTGTGGTTATTAAGTTAAATAAATATTTTATCTGCTCCGGTTCATTAGATGACAATCTCTACGTAATTAATCATATTGTTCCTACGATGCAACTACATGAATTGAATAACACTAATAGATTGCCATATAAGAGAAAGGAGCCTTATAAGTTGAACCAAACGTATCTTTGGCACTTACGCCTAGGTCATATTAATCTAAATAGAATTTCTAGACTGGTTAGAAATGGATCTTTGGGTTCATTAAAAGTGCAGGCGCTTCCGATCTGTGAAATTCTGTCTGGAAGGTAAAATGACCAAGATGCCCTTTTCTAGGAAAAGGGAGAGCCAATAAAACATTGTAAATGGTTCACTTTGATCTGTGTGTACCTATGAACATCCGGGATTGAGGTGGTTTTAAGTATTTCAATATTTTTATTGATGATTACTCAAGACATGGTTACATTTATTTGATACACCGCAAGTCCAAATGCTTTGAGAAAGTCAAGGAGCATAGATCGGAAACAGAAAACTGTCTGGATAAATGTATCAAGACACTGCGATCCCATTGTGGTGGCGAATACCTCTTGGAGGAATTTAAGAACTAGTGACAGCAGAAAGGATTACATCCCAGTTGTCTGCGCTAGGTGTGCCATAACATAATGGTGTAGCAGAAAGAAGGAAAGGTCTCTTATGAATATGGTGAGATCAGTGATGAGTTATTCAAATTTACTAATTCATTTTGGGGACATGCACTAGAAACAATAGCGTACATTCTTAACTCGGTACCATTTAAGCTAGTACCAACTGCACCCAAAGAACTATGGACTAGGAGGAAAACTAGTTTATGGCATGTTCAGAATTGGGGTAGTCCATCACATGTGCTGACAGGGAAAACAGATAAATTGGAATCAAGAACGAATGTTTGTTTGTTTTGGTGGGGTACCCTAGAGGAACGAAAGTTGCTCTATTTTATAGTCCTAAGGATCATAAGGTCATTGTTAGCACCAATGCTTGATACTTAGAGGAAGGCTATGTCATAGATCACAAGCCCAGTAGTAAGATTGTTCTAGAAGAATTGAGAGAAAATAGACCGGCACAGACTTCTTCAATACCTATAGTACAAGAGGTTACATCACATGAAATTGTTGTTAACACACCAATACCTTGTTGTAGTGGGAGGGTTATTGTTTTACCTAATCGGTATACGTTGTTGGGAGAGTCTTATGATATGATCCCTGAAGAACAATAGGTCAAACCCTGAAACTACAAAGAGGCACTACAAGATAAAGATGCAGAACTTTGGCAAAAGATCAAGAGCACATATTGTGCAGTCTTAAGAAGTCTATTTGTGGACTTAAGCAGGCATCTAGGTCTTGGAACATCCGTTTTAATCAAGTAATCAAATCTTTTGGTTTTGATCAATGTCTGGATAAGTCGTGTGTATAAGAAGCGCAATGAAAATGTGGTGGTGTTTGTATTGCTATATGTGGATGATATCTTGTTCATCTGAAACGATGTCAGAGTGTTATCCTTGGTATAGTGTTGGTTATCCAGCTAGTTCGATATGAAGGATTTAAGAGTAGCTGGTCACATCCTTGGGATTAAATTTTTGCGAGATTAAGCAAAGGATGTTGGGCTTCTCAAGCTTCCTATATCGATGCGATCCTTTCCCATTTTAGCATGCCAGATTCCAAGAAAGGATTGCTTCCTTTCAGACACGGAGTCTATCTATCCAAGGATTAGTGTCTTAAGACATCTGAGGAGATGGAGAAAATGAAGGGAGTTCCTAATGCTTCAACAAATAGGAAGCCTCATGTATGCTATGTTGTGAACTAGACTTGATATTATCTTTGTTGTCGGCATGGTTAGCAAATTTTAGTCTAGCCCTAGACAAGAAGATTGGACTGGTATAAAATGTATACTCAAGTATCTGAAAAGAACTAAGGATTATACGTTGGTGTACCAGTCAGACAGTCTAGTGCCTTGTGGGCACGCAGATTAAGACTTTATGTTATATAAGAGTTCCAGATATTCAACATCGAGATATTTGTTTTCCCTAGGAGGTAGAGCCATGAGTTGGTGGAGTATCTAGTGATCGTCTATTGTAGATTCCACCATGGAGGCCGAGTATGTGGCAGTTTTTAAAATAGCCAAGAAGTTGTTTGGCTCAAGAACTTCTTGATGGATCTAGAAGTGGTCGTTTCGATACAATCAGCATTTTCAATCTATTGTGACAATAGTAGTGTAATTGCTAACTCGAAGGAGCCAAAGATTCATAAGAAGGGAAAACACATCGAGTGTAAGTATCACCTTATTCGAGCGATCTTATAGAAAGGTGATGTACCTGCGACCAAGATTGCATCGGCAAACAACCTAGCAGATCCTTTTACGAATGGCTTACATGCCAAGACTTTTGATAGTCATGTAAAGGGAATGGAAGTGAGATGCGTGGTAGCATGATTTTGAGTCTAAGTGAGAGATTGTTAGAAACTTATACTAAAAGTCATGCTTTTGTGTAATGGATTAATATTTAATTAGTTAATTATTAATCAGTTTTATCCTTTTTTTTGATGAGAATCTATTATGGGCAATGTTTGCATGATATAATTGTATGTTGTGCAAGTGTCTTTTATTCTACATAGTAGATGATCCAGTGTGTAGAGTACGGCTTACGCATAGAAGATTGGATTATCGGTTCTTGTGGAATATAAGTTTTGGTTCACAATCTTAGGTGGAATTTGACACACCATCAGTAGGATTGTAGTACAATGTTTTAGTCGGTTTATCTTGACTACAGGGAATGGTTCTAGTTCCAACTCATTGTGCTAGTACATTTTGTGTGTATTGAACAGGACCGCTTTAAAGTAATTATCTTAGTACTGACATTTTAAGACAATTAGAACCTTATGGTTATTAAGAATACTTATGCTCTTAATTCGGATATAATTAATACATATATACATTTAATGTTGTTGACTTTGATTCATTATAAAGTGAGATTTTTTACGGTCAATAGTCTTGGTGAGTTGGGTCACGACATTATATGCATGAAATATATGGATATTAATTATTGATAGAATCCACGTCTCGTTAGAGATTGATGATACCCCCTTGAGTAAACTTATAAGTTTCGGTTATGTCAAACCCTGCAGGTGGATATTTGTATCCGACATATCGAATAAGTTAAGTGGTTAGTCTCAAGGTGTTTTATAAGATGTTGATTAGTGGGAGATTGTTAGTAATCGACATTTAATCAACGGGTATCTGTAATCTTAACGTGGGGAGATTAATAAGTGTTTAATAACGTGGAGCTCGAAATATAATCAAGATAAAGATGGGAGTTCAATTATAATTCTTTAGTGGTGTGAATTATAATTTGTGAAATAAGAATAGAATCTGGGTGGGATTAGGTTTTCTTATTTACACAAGGAGCCCAGATTTATTTCTCCTCAGGTCCCTGCTCTAGCCCTATAAATATATCGTTATGTTCTCTAGGTCACAGAACAGTCATTCAGAAATTTAGAATAGAGGCTGTGAGAGAGAGAACAAAGAGATCATGTAGAAGTCCACACTTGGCTACATGATCGAGATATAAGGGAATATGGCAGAAGATCATGAGGTACTATCAAGCAAAGCTTGTTGCATATAGTAATTAGGTTTGTCAAGTTCTCAAATAAACAAGTCAACCAGCGTTCGTGTCTACGGATGAGAGGTAAACCCTAATTTCGCCTTGTAGGGTTTGTGTTTATTTTTATTTTTTAATCTGTACGCATAATTACTGGGTTTTGGGATTCGGTTACAACAAAAACAACTAAAAATTGACCGAAAAGCCTCTACAATTTTTTTAAAAATTCCACAAGCGAAAAACAACTTTGGGCCGCCACTATGCCTGTCGCCGGGGAAGATGAGGGAGACAAGTTAGGAGGAGAGTGAGTCGAGGTTGTCGCTGGATTTGGAGCAAGGATGGAGAATAGGAGGAGAAACAATGGAATTCGTGAAAGAGAAAGGGAGTTGTGGAGTTCGTGTGAAATTTGGGGGGTAATTTGGGCAGAAATTTTGCCGACATCCTTATGCGTGTTTTTTGCTGATGAGCTAGACCTCGTGGTGTGTTGGGTCTTTTTTTTTTTTGGATCGGTTAATAAATCCCTCTAATATGTATGTACTTAGGCGTCGTTCTCCTAATGGAGACTTTTGGGTTTTTTGGGCTATTGTGACTTTTCCCACTTTTTGAGATAAATCATTCTATTCATACATCAATTAAAAGGCCAAAGAGGTTGAAGTTAGTGGAGCGGACCCTTAATTCTCTAAACCTCAAATGTCTAGACTAATTTAAGCGCATACTAACCAACCGTGTACTCAATCTCAATTTTCTCATGT
Source organism: Vaccinium macrocarpon (assembly GCA_022606695.1). Classification (NCBI taxonomy): domain Eukaryota; kingdom Viridiplantae; phylum Streptophyta; class Magnoliopsida; order Ericales; family Ericaceae; genus Vaccinium; species Vaccinium macrocarpon. The sequence continues at coordinate 24,145,828 of CM040177.1, read as the reverse complement.
TGAGACTCCTGGGGTGTTTGAGAGCCTATTTTTTAGTTTTTCATTTTTAATTTTTTGGATTATGGTCAGAATGTTTTGAATTGTAGAAGAGTCTTTAGGAGAAATATGCAGAATGCATTTTGTAACATTATCAATGTTTGGAAGGTATGTCTAGAATACAATATTTTGTAGGTCCTTTTGTTAATTAAAATGGAAAAAGTGAAAAATGAGAAGTCAAAAAACTCCTCCCAACATACTTTTAACTTCTCCTCTCCTTTCATCAAAATCACTACTAGAATAATTGATAAAGATCACACTAAAAAAATTTAAAAGATTACGGTTTTGATGAAACCGTGATAAAGAAATGCAGGTGAGTTTTTAATGTCACTTTGCTAATAAAGCCGTAATGATTAATCATAATTATCACAAGTTTAAAAGAACTGTGATTATAATTGCTTAATTTAATCACATTTTCCTACAAGTGTGACAGAATGTGTTTATTTTTACCGCACTTTGTTACAAGTATGATAAAATGTGTTTATTTTTACCACGCTTTGTTACAACTGTGATAAAATGTTTTTATTTTCACCACGCTTTGTTACATGTGTGATAAAATGTATTTATTTTTACCACACTTCGTTACAACCATGATAAAAAAAATTATCACATTTTTTTCCAACCATGATAAAATGTGTTTCTCATATTTTAACCACATTTCAATTACAAGTACGATAAAATGTGTTTATTTTCACCACACTTTGTAACAAACCGTGATAAAATGTGTTATTTTAATCACGCATTGTTACAACCGTGATTAAAGAAAAACTTTTTTATCACAGTTTTTTTGATCTTGATAAAATGTGTTTGCATATTTTAAGCATACTTTGATTGCAAGTATGTGGACTAGTAAATACTTGATTCTTTATTTTAAGTTTTTTAAATTTTGTTGCCTTATGCATCACTTTTGGCGATGAAACAAATACTTGTCGCCGTATGCAATGCCTTTGTTGACCAAAATATGAGCGTAGTCACCAAAGTAGAATCTGACAGAGACACAAAGAATCTGACAGAGACACAATGGCGACAAAAAATGTTAGTCGCCAAAGAGAAAACATGTCACTAACTAATTTTTTGTTAGTGTCTACTAAATTACTAGGTGTCGCCAAAACGTTAGTACAACAACCAAATTTACATCGTTGATTTCTATAAACTAAATTATTATAATGTCATGTAATATAATATATTATGATATATTATAATATAATGCAATATATATTTTATGTAAAATATATTACATATTTGTTGTAACATAAAAGGAAATAAATGAAAAGATAATACATATACATATTTTTTTAATAAAGTGACATGAAGACTTGGGTAGCCTAGTGATTGATTGTTAGGATAAGAATTGTGAGATTAGAAGTTCAATTCTTAGCAAATGCATGTTAGGATAAGAATTGGGAGATTGTGGAGATGATGACACGAGGCACACCGCATTAAATACATATAATATGTTTTTATGTCCAAACCGTGATGGTTTCGTTAATCCAATCACCCTTTTTTTTTCAAACCGTGATGGTATAACTAATTTAATCACAGTTTTTGTAGCAAACCGTGATTGTATAGTATTTTTAATCACGTTATTTGTCCAAACCGTAATCTTAAAACTAATTTCATCACAGTTTTATCTTTAAACCGTGATAATATTGATGATTTAACTATAGTTTGCCATGTAAACTGTAATTGTATAATGTTTTTAAACACATTTTTTTGTTCAAATCGTGATCTTTTACAATCTTTAACCACCGTGGTCTTATCTTGTTTATCATCACGTCTTATGTGTTTCCATATTAGTTTGGACTTACATTTAATCACAGACATAAACCGTGGTTGAATCTTAAAGACTTTTAATAATGGCTCCATCAACCATGGTTTTAAAATCGTGATTAAATTATAAAGATCAGAATTTTTTAAGTTTATTGTAGTAGTGAATGGAAAATGAGTTACGCCGGAATAACTTTTGGGTGTTCCCCCCAAACACCCAGAAGTGGAAAAAGAGAATGCAAAAGGCGGGAAAGCAGGCGGCCAAAGTACTCTGCAATCAGACTAATCCCACAAAAATCTATAGGGCCGACAAGGTTTCCAATCAATTCCAACCTTATAGTAAAGATACACAAAAATGCACACATATACACATAATTGACTAATTAGGGTTTGTTTTCATAAGGTGGCTTTTTTGGTATTTTATGGCAGAAAATGACTTATTGTGTAAAGCGTGATAAATAAAGCGAACAAGACCTAATTCCCTGTATTTTTTGCTTCATATCCAATTTTTAGCCTACCTCATGGTTGATGTGGATGATACTTGACCGTTTGACTTTCTGCGCCCTAGTGCTGAAAATTATCATAACAAATGCAGGCCCGTTACACCAAATTCTCTCTATGCATCATTTGATATTCCGGCCACCGTCCCACCTCTTTCTAACGCTATTTAAACCTTAAGACACGAATTGGTACATACATGCACATGTGCATTTGTGTGCGTTACTAGCATTGTTTGTGTATATATACCCTACCCTACGATTCTCAATTGTTCAGAAAACACAAAATGGCTCATCCAATTCATCAAGCCAATGAGAACAGTCCTTTTGGGGAACTCACAAGGGAAGAGTTCTACAACAAACACCAAGTACTCCACCAAGAGCGCTTCATGTTGAACAAACAAAACATGAAACTCTTTACTCAGTCGTGGCAGCCAGCCGGTTCGAGTCCCCGGATCAGAGGGATGGTAGCCATGATCCACGGGTACATGGACGAGAGCAGCTGGCTCATTCAGCTGACTGCAGTCGGCTTAGCGAAAGCCGGGTTCTATGTTTGTGCACTTGACCTTCAAGGCCATGGCTACTCCAACGGCTCCCGCGGTCACATTCCTAAAATCGAACCGGTGGTTGAGGACTGCATACAGTTCTTCAACTCGGCTCGAGCCGGCCATCCGGAGCTGCCAGCTTTCTTGTTTGGTGAGGTTGAAGAACTAAGAATTTTTAAGCCTTGTTTTATCAGATTATTCAATTCATTTTACCAATACAATTTCTTGGAAGCCTTTTTTCTAAAGGACAACGAAAAAACTACATTTTCTTTTAGAAAGGGTTGTAAAAAAGAACAAATTGTGATAATAGAAAAAAATGTTTATTTTTTTTTGTAGTATATGAGACTTTGTATACGCAATATAGATTATATTTGATAGATCACAATTAGTTTTATTACAATTTTTTTTTTGAAATCTTAAAAAATATTATAAATTGAACAACATAGGCAATTGAAGAGCGAATTGAAAAAGTAAAAGTGGACTATTAAATTGAGACGGAGAGAGTAAAATTTTGAAGCAAGTTGTGATAATATAAGTTTTTTTTTTTTTTTTTTCTGATTGGTAATATAAGAGTTTTATGTGAGTTGAGTATAGCAAAATTTGTTTACTAAGATTTTTTTTTTATACAAGAAATCAAAGTAAGTGGGGACAATGGATCCGCCACCCACGGTGGTAGAGCTTGTGTATCACCAGGTGCTGAGTTCAACTACCACCGTTTCCCCAACCCACTCTCGTAGGTTAGATTAGCTATAGAATTTGCCTTGACCTTAAAGGAAAAACTATAATTTCGAGAAGTCCTAAAAATGTAAACGAGGAAAACCAAACGAAAACTATATGCAGACCCTAGATTTCCTAATTCACCTTCTTTCTTTTTTTCTCTTTGTAATTCTATTATTTTGATGAGATATTTTTGAGTGATTGATCGCTTATTGTCTGTACGTAGGTGAGTCACTGGGTGGTGCAATATCCATACTAATATGCCTAAAGCAAAGGAAAGAGTGGAGTGGTCTGATATTAAGTGCAGCAATGTGTGGGGTTTCAAAGAAGTTCAAGCCGGTGTGGCCGCTGGAGGAGCTACTTCCGATGGCGGCTTTCATCGCACCCACTTGGAAAATCGCGATAACAGATGATCCTGTAAAAAAGTCATACAAGGAGAAGTGGAAGAGAAAGCTGGTCATGAAGAGCCCCAACCGCCTGTCCAACGGCAAGGTGTGAAGTTAGAAATTATTTAATTTGCTGAATATATATACTTTTCCAATAGTGACATAATTAAGGCCGATCAAAATAATAAATAATAGTGACCTAATTAAGATGAGCATATAACAGAATTCTAGAATATCTGAAATTTTGTCAAATGAAGGAGTAGGAAAAGAATACTGTACAACTTAAGTGGAAGTCCAAAATTATAGCCCAAAACATATGGTCGTACGAGTGTAATTTTAGTAGTTTTTGGGATAAGGAATCGCAAACTGAGGCCTGCATGGCACATAGTGCCCTTGAGACAAATTTGCCACTTCACTAGAGGTGTTGGAGAATTCATCAGAGTTCGTCTCTTAGGGTACAACGGCTTTTGTTCATAGCTTCACCATACTAGATTGTAGCCATAATGCACAAATATTGAGGGTAATAAATTTTGGGTTTATGTCTCTTGTAATTGCCAAAAATGAAGAGTCTCGAGATCTTTCACTACCCAGTTCAGAATTATAGCAAGTCAAATTTCGAAGTCCAAACTAACCCAGACTAGTCTAAAGACAAATCTCGTACCATAGGCTGAGAGCAAATGAATCCTAAGACCCAACCCTGGCCCCGACCTTGTCCAGATGTTCAATGACGATGAACATGTGTGTGTCCCTTAAATAAATTTGGCTTTTCAATTCCCAAAATGAGACAATTCTCATTCACATTTAAAATAAACTTTGTTCATCATATTAGCAGTTTACAAAACATTTGAAAAATTCTTGCTATTTTCAAACATCTTAATTCGATTTTTTGAGCAAGACAATGTGGCAAGAGAGTGACGAGGCTGCAAATCTCATTAAAACTCCACAAGATCTCATTAAAACTCCACAAGAACTGTAGATTTTCTTTAATAATGTCTCTTGAAAAAAGTATGTCTTAAGAGTAAAAAATGTTGGATATGATATTTTGAGAACTATAAACGTAGAAATGAAATAATGTTTTCAGTAGATCAAGAACCAGAAAACTATTGCTAGTTTCAGAAACCTACTAAATGACAAAACTATTGCTCGTTTCAGAAACCTACTAAATGACAAAGTTTAATGCAGAATGACAAAAGCCATTCAAATTTGTAAACCTTATTGGAGATAGAGAGAAAATTATAGCTGAAGGTGGATCACTTCGAATTTTGGAGACTTAGTGTGAACATGCTGTAATGACATTTTATGATTAAAGTTTTATGACATTTTATGATTAAAATTATATCTCAGATTGAAATTTCCAATTCTGTTTAATCCATTTTATGATTAAAGTTTCTTTCTATAACCGTTAGCTTTTGATATGGTGAGTTGTGACCAACAAAATATACCCATTTCGTTTCATAACTTTCCCCGACAGGTGACAGCAGCAACTGCACTAGAGTTTCTGAGAGTTTGTGGGTACATACAGAAAAACTGCCATAGGCTTGAGCTTCCATTGTTGATTGTGCATGGTGGGGAAGACAAGATTTGTGATCCTGAATCAGCTAGGTTGGTGCATGAATCAGCTGCGAGCAAGGACAAAACGTTAAAGATCTTCAGGGATATGTGGCACCAGTTCATTGGTGAGCCAAATGAAAGTGTTGACCTGGTGTTTGGGTTAATATTGTCATGGATTGGAGACAGAGCTAGCAAATTTGAAACCAATTGTAATGATCCTCAGAATTGAGATTTTAATAATCAATGATGAACAGAGACCAAACAATAATTCTTACTAAAACGCACTCTTTGTTTTACTCTTAACTTGTCTCTCCTCTATCTATGGATTCCTCTCTTTTTGGCCGTTGTTCATTTCCCTTTCCTTTTATCTGGTCTTATGGAAAAAATAGCAGACATACACAAAATTACGTATGTCTAATGAGGAACTACTTGGAGAGAGGTTTTTGAAATTTAGAGAGGTAAATCGGAGAAATTTAGAGCTATGAAAGGAAAATTGAGAGAAATTCTTAAATTTGTATCTAATCATATTAGTTTTTAATTTCAGTTGGGTAGTTCTCGAAAAAATTGCAATCCATAGACATATCATCAATCAATATATACCCTATAGAAATGTGTTTTGCCAACAAAATTCTCCAAACCCCAAATCCTAATTTTCTAGAATTTTGCCTTTTTATTTTTAAAAATTAAGAGAGAGGGGGAGAATAAAGTGGAGGAGGGGGAAGATTTTAGTTTCAACTAAAATGAGGTTTGGCAATTTGATTGTTTCCCCTAATTCAAAGTTATCACGCTCGGGTTTCAACCGTCGTGGTTTTCTTAAAACATGTTGAGAAGACTTCAAGGGCTCTGAAGAGAGAAGTTTGGAACAGCACGTTTGGGACCCAAAAAACCACCGAGAGGCATATCTTTGAGCGCTCAAACCACTTCCTACCATTCCACAGTTTTTTCATTTATTCTGATTACTGGTCATGTTTCAAAGTGTCTTAAATAGCCTTGGAGTTTATTTTGTTCATCAATCAGACTAGTATATCTCTTTAGTTCATCAATGAATCTTAAATCAATGTTCACGAGTGCTTTTTCTCTTCAAACAAGCAATGAAACTTGAAAAATCCTATTTTGCTAGCAATTGAATAATCAAGCAATAATAGGAATTAAACAAACAAGTATGAACACACAATATACGTGAAAAACCCTGAATAGGGTAAAAACCATGGGAAGGAATCAAAACACTAAAAATAACATTGCGCGATTACAATCGACCTATACTTACAATTGAAAATTTTCTCAATTGACCCAAGAATCGATTGCTGAATCCACGTTCATCGCACCAAGTGTTTGACTGCCGCACGCCTTGAATCCTCAACCCTTCCAAGAATCTTTCAGAAATCCACTGAATGTTGAATCATAAGAATGATGTAGGTTGTAGACAAGTTCTTAGAGTTTGATTTTGTGAGTCAATCCTTCATGATGTGTGAAATCCAACACCCAAAACCAAAGAGACGGTTGCTCTCTCTTTTCTAACGTCAAAATAAAGGCTGCTAAAGTTCTATCGATGAAACCCTAGCTACTGCCCTTTTATAAGAAATTTATGCCGCTTGCTGGAGCACATGAGGGTTGCTCGAGCACTTTGCCAACATCCCCTGTGCTGGACATGGGGGAAGAATGTGCTTGAGCACTTTGCTTGGACCGAAGTAATTTGCTCGAAAAGCTCCATAACGTTGAATTTCACCGAATCGTAAAAACACTAGTACAAATACAACGTGATTCATTCCACAATCCTAAACAGACACATCTAAAAATAGTGGAAATAAAAGGTACAACTCGATATTGTGTCATGAAATTGCCAACTGAAAAGGAGCTCTGCCTATGGAGCTTACAAAACTCAAGTTTTAAAAGGATATAGGAGCCTTAAACTTGTTTTTCACAAATTAGAATCAAAAAAGGAATTTGTAGTGTTGGGGTAGTTTGAGCGCTCAAATTCTCCCTTTGAGCACTTAAACCATTTCCAGGGGGTTATACTGGCTTCTACTTTAGGCTTTCGAATAGTTTATTATGCTATCTTGTTCCATTTTGTTACTATATTGCTGATGTCAATATTGTTATCTACTATTGTATCAATTTATTAGTTCATATTTGCATACCATCATCATCCATGTAAATACACAAAGCACGAGCATCCACCATAGATTATAATAATCCTTGTTGTCTAACTGCTTCCAGTCCCCATATCCCCTTTATTTGCTCAACGTTGAATGTCAAACATTTTAATAAATTCCACAAACACTTAGTAGAGACCCACCCTTGGGTCGGGATAGAGGGGGGTGCATAAGCCCTGTGCTGAGCAGTGTTGACCATGAATAAGGTCAAGATAATGTAATAAATTTAATGTACCAAGATTTACTAGCTCGGCATGAGTCACAAAGGGGTGTCCCTAGCATGGTCGAGCTAGGAAGGCTACGAATATAGCTTAAAAAACATTCAGGAATACATAATTCAGCTCAGCAAGATGAGTTGAGCTATGTACGTGTTATGCCGAGCTACGTGGAAGCACGGCGCCGCTACGTATAGGGCGGTGAGACATTCCAGAATGATCTAAGGCGGTTCCTTATGAGATAAAGGATTAACATGAGTGTTCCTATTGTAATTAGGAATGCACCCCATAGAAGAAAGAATCCTACATGGAAAGGAAGTCCACTGCGAAACAAGATTTGGCGGGACATGGAAGCTTGTACTTAATAGGAAAGTCCTATTATGGGAGGTTTCCTAATACAATTAGGAAACATAGGGCATGAGATGCCTAAGTCATTAAGTCATCTATACCTATAAATGCAGTGTGATGTCCATGAAGAAAGGTTCACTGTGAAACCCATTCATACGCATTGTTCTTTGCTTAATTAGTAATCCAGTACTAACTTAAGCATCGAGGGTCTTTGCCGACGAGAGGCAAAGGTGCTCTAACCCTTGTCTGTCTTGCAAATCTAGGGTTCTGGTGAGAAAACACATGATCAAGACCTTACATGGATTTTATCCCCATAAAATTGGCACCGTCTGTGGGAAATGCTTACGAAAAGTTTTTCCTTTCAAACAATCAACAATGGTGGCTTCAGAGCCCATCATCCAAACTCCCCGACTAGATATGGTGGAAGAAGACATCGAAACCACTCATGTACACACTACGAAAAAGAGTGCAAGGGTAGACAAAATTCTTGCGGCTCCAAAGGCCCTACAGAAGAAACCTATTGTGAAGAAATTTAATATAGGGCATATCCGTGAGATTCTAAGGTTCAGGGATACACACTTGGTAATCCACGATTCCCTGAGATCTAATGAGCGACGAAGGCGCTCGAAAACACTACCAAGAGATATGGGAACCTCTCCCCGTCGTGAGAGGGGGAGGAGCCCCTTGAGAAGAAAGGATGACAGGCGAACGAGGGATGAAGAACGAGAGGATAGCCTCAAACGAAGAGAACAAAAGGTAGAAGAGCTGGCACGAGAGGTCACTCGATGTGAACGAGAGATTCAGGACCTAAAAACAACTCCAATAGAAGGAGAAGGATTTACACTCACAAACATGTTCCGTGCAGCATGACAAAGAAATGAGTTATTACCATGATGATGCCTCTACTAGAAGAGCAACCTCTCCACGAAAAAGGAGAGAGAAGTGATTCTCTCGAAAAGAAGGAAAGAAGAAAGAATGCTAGGGACAGATACAAGAGATCTAGTTCTAATGAGCAACCCCCAGTCTAGTATACAAGAAGAAGAGAGACTGGTCGAGCAGATGGAGGCCCTAGAACTGCACGAGAGGTAGCTAAGGAAGCCTTAGGCCAAATCTCAAAATCACCCCTAGCCCATTAGATCCGAGCAGAAAAGACCCCGAGTAGGGTGAAGCACTCCACGTTCATCCCCTACGAGACCAATACTGACCCAGTAGCCCATATCCAGCATTACCAACTGGCCATGTTCATGCACGAGCAAGACAATGCCTTGTTGTGCAAGATTTTACCATCCAGTTTGGGAAAAGTTGCCCTAAGCTGGTACCATAAGCTTCCAGAGGGATCAATTTTGTGTTAGACTCAACTAGCAGAGGAGTTCACTGCTCGATTCTTGACTAGCCAAGCAGCCCCAAAGACGTTTGATGCATTAACCTCTATGAGACAGTACTCCAAACGTTATTGGGAGACTTTTAACGAGATTGAAAACTACAGTGAAGAATACGCTCTAGCAACATTCAAAACGAGCCTGCTCGTGCATAGTAAGCTACGAGAATTGCTCACTATGCACCCAATCAAAACTGTGGCAAAACTCATGGAGAGAATACAAGACATGCTCGAGTGGAGGATGATATCCTACAGGCTGGAGGAAAGATTGTGGCCGGACAACCCCAGCTTCCCGAGAAGAAAACGCTAAAATCCAAGGTGTACAAGAAAGAGTACACAATGGGGAGGAAAGATTATGCACAACGGAAAAAGGACAAAGCTGACCTAGACCCTAAGTCCTATTTTAGCATTATGGCAACATTCAAAGTCCCAATCTACAAAATGTTATATAGAATCAAGAACCAGTCGTGGTTTAAAAGACCCCCTAAAATGACAGGGAACCCAGAGAAAAGAAGGGCCACCAATCAACATTGTAACTACCACAGAGATTGGGCCGCATGACTGAAGATTGTGTGGAATACAAGAAGTTCTTGGATGAGAAGGTAGTAGAGGGCCACTTGAAAGAATTCTTGGTGGACGACCAGAAAGATGCCGAGCAAATTGAGGAGTTGGACTACGAGAAAAGTCGTCCAACGGGAACAATCCATATGATACATGGATTGGTTGCCCCTTACACTCACAATGAGATTAGGCATATTCAGAGGGCTAATGGGCATGCGAAACAAGTTTTTAAGCTCGGCCAGAGGGACCAAGGATGGAGGGCGTAATTGATACTACCATTGTAAGAACCTGCATGAAAAATCAATTTTTGGAGAAGTTTCGATTTGGCCGATAAAAAATGGCGGTAATTGTTCCTTGGATTTTTCTAATCACAATGGTATAATTGGAAGTTATTTTTGAGTAAGGCAAAGTCATCTTTCGCCTATTTTGTTCGGAGAAAAATCTGCCGTTTTTCAGTTTTGTACTAAAAGTGGGGGGATGAGATTTTGATGTGATTAGAATTTTAAAATTTTAGAAATGTCATTGTTTCCAAATGGGGGGTACTTCCTTATTTTCATAAATAAATTAAAGTAAAGAAAGTCTTTACTTAAGTTTGGTTTATGAAAATAAGTATTGTGGTCACATACTATATACACAAGTGACATTTGGGGGTGTAGTGTAATAAGGGAATTATAATAAGTAGTGTGGGGCAAATTTGAAAGAAAACAAAATATCTCATTCTTCCTCTCTCCTCCACCGGTCGGGCTACCCTCTCTCTCTCTTCTCCTCCATTTTTACTCACTCCAAGCTCAAACCTTGCCCTCCTCACTCAACCTCTTCAAGAACCAAGGCCATTTTCACGTTCTACGCACCGTGGGGAGTTCGGGTCACCTTGGAATCACACCGGGAGCACCAATTTCGGGTTTGTGGGAAATCCAAGCTTAGGGCTTCATTCACCCACATTTTTCAAGCAAATCCTTGAGGTAGGGGAACAATTTTCTACTCTCTCTAGTTATATGTTGGTGATTTATTGCACATACTTGGATTTTAGCTTCTATTTCATTGGATTTCATGTTTTCCCCAAATTGGGGTGGGTTTCTCACTTGATTTCTTGATCTACTCTTTGGCTTATCATTTGATGAAATTGGGGGTGAAATTGACTTCCCTCCATGTCTAATTGTTGCCTTGCACTTCCAATTTGAGCATTTGCTATCCTTAGTGTGATTGGGTTGAAATTCCACACCCTTAAGGTGAAAATCGCTCGGTAATCGTTCATGCTGCCTCTCAGAAAAATTCAGCGACTGCCCCTGTTTTTAGGTAGTCTCGGTCACCCTTTTGATGTCCGTTTGATCCCCGATCGCTTGTACTTTGATAAAACCGCCTTTTGGCACCACTTTCGGACGTATTTAACCCGAGAACTTTGGTTTTATAAGCAAATGAGTCGTTTTACATTCCATGAAAGTTAATGGTTTTTTTTGAAAGTTCGGATGTGTGTGTGTGGGTAACGAATTTTAATGAAAGATGCGGAAAATGAAGTGAAGTTTTGAAAGACGGACTACTTATAGAAGTTTTGATGAAATGTTTGGGGAATGATGAGATATTATTAAATCGATACCCTCGTTAGATAAAAAGTATTTGATAAAGGCTCGCGGAGCCTATGGAACCCTAAGCAGAGGCACGCTGGGCCCTACGGAACCCTAGCAGAGAGAGGCACGCGGGGCCTATGGAACCCGGCAGAGGGATTAAATCCCTAGTACTTTATAAACTTGATGATTTTCTTCAACAAAAGAAACGGGAAACAAAGTTTTGGTCTATCCCTAACATTTCGTCGGAACTTGTTATACAAACTTAATTTTGACTTGGGTGATGAGCTTGGGTGTTGGGTGGATCCTTGGAACTACTTGAGTACGTCAAAATTTCCTAAGTTCTCTTCCATGCCTTAGCCTCGTGAATCCATACATGAGCCCTCGTTTGACATGTCTAGCTCTCATGTGCATGCATCATATTCATATGCCTAGCGCTAGTAGATTAGTTCTCCTACGAGCAAGTGTGCTCACCCTATCATTTTCAGGTACTCAGCTTGACCGTGCATAGTGTGGAATGCATGACATAGATGAAGAGCATACCGGCATGGAGTTATTTTATTCATCTTTTTGCATCAAACATTTCTTTTGGGAAGATGATATTGTAACTCTAATCTTTTCTTATCTTTTGACTATAGATTTGTAATAACTTATGGGATGTTATCTTGATTACACCTTTGGGGCAAGGGTGCCCAAACTTTATTATTTGATCACACCTTTGGGGCAAGGGTGCCCAAACATTTGATAGCCGTTGGGCTAAGGACGTACTCTAATTATGGAAATCTTTATAATTTATGAAAATCTTTATCTTTTAACTTACTTATTGTTTGAGATTCTTTTATCAATGTTTTGGAAAAAATGAGGGCGTGACAACCATAACCTTCTCCGATGAAGATTTGGATGGGGTGATAGTGTCGCACAATGATGCACTGGTTATTACCCTACAAATAAGGGAGTACAATGTAGAAAAAATCCTGGTGGATTAGGGGGCAAGCACAAAAATCATGTATTATCATACTTTTAAGAAGATGGAGCTTCCACCGAGCTCCTTGCAGAAGTGCCTAATCCTATTGGTCGGCTTTAGTGCACAGACAGTTTGGTCTATGGGAAAAGTCACATTGCCCGTCCGAGCTGGATCAGTTGTCCTTAAGACTAACTTCCTTGTGCTTGACCTCCCTTCTTCCTATAACGTGATTATAGGAAGAATATGGATGCACAAGATGAAGGCTATCCCCTTAACATATCTTCAATTAATCAAGTACCCAAGGGCAGATGGCATTGAGTACATAAGGGGAAACCAGAGAGTAGTCGACCAATGCTTTAATATGGCCATAAAGAAGTCCCCAAGGGCCGGCCATGTGTAGACGGTTGAGGTTCCAGACCAACTGAATTTGGAGGACGTTGGAGGAGACCCCACCAATAAAATGGTGGAAGGATTAAAAAAGATTTAGACTAAGCAAGACGACCCAAAGAGGTATTTCCTGGTTGACAAGACCCGTGCAGAGCAGAAGGAGAATAAATTAGTTAATTTCCTAAGAGACCACATTGATGTTTTTGCTTGGACACCCCAAGAGATGCCTGGGATAGACCCTAAGGTGATTTGTCATCACTTGAATGAGGATCCACAACATAATCTAGCTGTACAAAGGCAAGGAGGTTAGCACCGCAGCACGCAGACGCTGTGATTAAAGAGGTAGATTGGCTACTTGAAGAGGATGCCATACGAGAGGTGAGCTATCCAGAGTGGCTAGATAACACTATTGTGGTCAAGAAGAAAAAAGGGAAGTGGAGAATATGTGTGGATTTCACCAGCCTCAACAAGGCATGTCCTAAGGATAGCTTTCCACTACCCAGGATTGATCAACTAGTGGACGCTATAACAGGCTATGAAAGGATGAGTTTTCTTGACGCATATCAGGGATACCATTAGATAGCCATGTATAAGCCCGACCAGGAGAAGACGTCCTTCATCTCACCAAGAGGTCTGTATTGCTATAAGGTCATGCCAGTTGGCCACCAAGATGTTCAAAGAACTACTCGGCAAGACCATGGAGGTTTATATAGACAACATGGTGGTATAAAGCAAAGTGAAGCCTGACCACCTAGCCGACCTAAAGGTGACTTTTGACATTCTAAGTAAATATTATTTGAAGTTAAACGCTTTAAAATGTGCCTTTGGGGTCAGCTCTGGAAAGTTCTTAGGACACTTGGTGACCAAAAGGGCGATTGAGGCCAATCTAGATCAAATTTTTGCACTGCAAAACCTCCAAAGTCCCAAGACCATGAAGGAGGTCCAAAGACTAATAGGGATGGCAGCAGCTCTGAATCATTTTATCAGTAAATCTTCAGATCATTGGAGACCATTCTTTTAGCTTTTGAAGAAGAGAGAAGGATATGAATGGGGAGCCGAGCAAGAACACACATTTCAAACATTAAAAGACTACCTATCTTCACTTCCCCTATTCTCTACTCCAGAAGTTGGGGAGCGATTGATACTATATTTGGCAGTATCCGAGCATGCAGTCAGCTCAGTTCTCCTACGAGTAAGGGAGGCAAAGCAGATGATAATAATGAAACACAAGCAACTAGTAGGTGATTTACAACAGACATGTGAAAATCTAGAGCTTAAACTGTTCATGTGAGGTACTGTTCAAAATCTCAGATTTTACCAAAAAAGTGTGCCGTGCAGCACACTAGGTGTACCGTGCGGTACAGAAAGTATGCCGTGCGGCACTATTCATCAATCCAACGGTCAAATTTTTAAAAGAGTGCCATACAGCACTCTATGTGTACCGTGCGGCATAGTAGGAGTGCCGTGCGGTACTGTTTCCTTTACAAACAGTTCAAACTTTGGTTTTCAAAAATAATGAAATACAGATGCATACAAGGCATGAAATAAGTTAAAAACAAACCATTTTGAGTAAGAAGACAGTGTGTTTAAGTGGGGGATGTTCCTCGTCATTGAATTGCATCGTTCGAGGCGATGTTTTCACCGTATGATGCGACCGGAAGATTGAAATAGAATTGATTTCAATGTGATATGAGCTTACCAAGCATGGAGATGATGTTGGAGATCATTCCATACTTGGTACCCCTCCCCCTCAGGGTACCAAACTTAAGAGATTTGGCGAAACGGGATTATACCTCGGTTTTGAACTCTCGGATTAAAATACTTCTGAAACCTTCTGAACTTGATTTGAACTCCCTTTAACTTCTAATTCTCTTCTGATGTAGCAAACAAGGTGATTGATGACTTGATTTTGAGCGAATTTTTAATGGCAAACTTACGGGTTCTAGAACCAAAAACAGGGGGTTGGGTTTTTGCTTTGAAAGAGAGAACTGGATTAGTTCTTGGAAGATTATAAGTAGTGAAGAGGATGGCTTATAAGAGAGAAGATGTTCGGACAGGGATTATATGAGTGGAGTTCTATGGTTTTTTTCATGAATTCTTCCCCCCCCCCCCTTCTTTCTTTCCGTTGGAATCGAACGGGTTATATAGAGAATGAACAAATGTGATTACCAAGTTCACTTATTCTCCACACAAAGAAATGATGGCTAGGAAGTAGCTTTGAGGCTCTGCACGATATCATCATGAGCTGGGGAACGAAATTTTCAACATTTTGAGCTACTGGGAACTCTGCAAAAGCTGTGTGACAAGTGACAGTGTCGTACGACACACAAACTGTGTCGTGCGGCACACTTGACCACCAAAATTCAAAAAGCTATCATACGTGACTTGGACTCTGCCGTGCGTGAGAGATGAGATGAGTACCGTACGGTACTGTTGACTGAGTTGACTTGGAGAATTTCAATCCGAGAGTTCTTCTGGGTATTTCCTCTCATCATCGGGGATTAAAATGTACTTGAAAGTCTCATTTTGAGGTGTCTACATCCACCACCACCTGTTCTCAACGAGAAGGAATAAGGCAACGTCGCCGAACAGCCAACGGAAATGGCCGAGCTAGATCCTGACGAATGGAGGTTGTATGTTGATGGGTCAGCTTGCAAAAGGCACTTAGGCCTCTTCACTGTGCTCTCCAGCAACAATGGCAAGGTTGGGATTAGGGGTTTCAGCTTCAACAACAGCTTCAGGAGTGTTACCATCACTATCCTGATTAGTGAGGTCAACAATGCTATCTTCAGTGTGAGTCCACTTGATAGGCGCGCAATATCACAGATATAAGCGCCTAATTAGGGTAGAATTAGCGCGTTAGACGTGCGTTTAATCCTCATTTTCCGTATAATGCGTGCACATGGTTGGTTTTGTGTTTTGGGTTTTAATTGCAAATATTCGTGATGTGTTGGCGCTAATGGAAGGTACTCGAAAAGGCCTTGATGGAAGCGTGAGAGTGAGCAAGGCTGAGGAGACTAAGTGTTGAAGTTGATTTTGCATGGAAGTGCTTGTAACCCATCGGGAGCGCTACACTATTTGCGCTACACCACTTTTGGTGTAGCGCTACCGAGAGGTTTCGGGTCAATGGTCAAGGGAGGTCCATGGTAGCACTACCGGTTGGTTTACTCAGCATTGGAATGGCAGCGTTTGGTCTTCGCGCAATGGATTTTATGTTTTATTCTGATTTTTAATTGTAACTAGCGAGGGATTAATATAAATACCTCATTACAACTCGTAATTAGGGTTCCACACATTCATAACTGAAGTTTATTTTTCTAATTTCAGCTGCTGCTTTTCAATTCCATTCGACATTCAAGTTTAGTTCAGAATCTTCAGGTTTCCGGCTGTTGGATTGGTGTTCTAACGTTGATAATCAAGTGTCTTTTCTTCCGCATTTTGTGGTATCATGTTTTTCTATTTTCTTTTTCTTATTTCAATTGTTTGAAGCATGTTTAGATCTAGATTTAATGTTATTGCTGCATTCAATAAGATTATGAGTGAGTAGTCGCATAGGTATGGTCGCGGGGTGATTAACTCACCGTGGCCAGGGCTAGGTATGTTCTTGCTCCTATTTTCAAAATTAATAATGGGAAAGCAATTTTAGGTTATTAAAGAACTTCTATTGGATGAATCCGGGCATTGTCAGAGCCCATGTAACGCGGGGAACGGGGGACCAAAACTCGTTCTTCGCTGTACCAGGTAATGGCAACCGCGAGGATTCCCATCTTTCGGGGTATCTTTTTCTCTCTAAAATCAAATGTTTTCTTTAGAACACTGGATGGAGTGGAAATGTCTGGGCCTGGTCACTGGTGTTAGGAACCCCATGACCATACCTTCTTTTAAGAAAACCAAATTTACTTTAGTTTAGTTAATTCTTTCCATCATATTACAAGGAGTGGCTACCTAAGAGCTGTTTTAAAACTCACAACCCGAGTTTTTAGTTAAGCACTCTCCACCGTCCCTGTGGATTCGATTCCGGTCTTATCGGGTATTGTGCTACACCGATCTCAGCCCTACACTTGGGGCAACCCATTAATTTAGGTCTAGGATTTGGTCAAGAACCACTCTAGAGAGTGCTCGAGCTGGGTTTGAGCATCGTCTTGAACCTGAGCAGCAAGGGCTTCCATCTGGCTTGGAGGTTCCATGTCTGTCCACATAGGCAAGTCCTTTGGAAGTTCCATCTTTGCACAACAACGCTTCTAGCTCGCCTCCCAAATAGCGTCTTTGACCGCGGGCGTCTGAGCTCAGTAGTTATCCATTACCTCAATTACAACTCGGTCGTATTCGGTCTTGGCCTTAGTTTGAGCCGCGGCCAACTCCTGGTGCAAGCTCTGCTCGTTCTCCTCCGCTATTCTCTTCTGCTCTGCTAGCTCTCCCTTCAATCTCTCAGCTTCTTCTCTTGCCTCTTTTAGTTGTTGTGCATGACCACCACTCTCCTTTTCAGCCCTCTATGCTCTCTTTTGTAAGGAGCTCACCTTCCTCTTGTGTTTCTTCTCGGCCTCTTTAGCCTTCTCAAAGCCAACAAAGGCTTTTTGCATAATCTGAAAGATGCACGGGGAGAATTAATTGCATGAGTATTACCTGGAAGATGGTTGTTACATAGAGATAGGAGCATACCTTAACACTTGACTGAAATATAGATTTCATTAGAGCGTCATAAGAGTATTTTTTTTCTCCCTCTCCATGTCCAAAGGGAGTAGAGCAGCATGAGTGACGCCATAAGCAACATCCACAGATGAAGCCTTATCAATTATATTAAGACGTGTCCCATCTGGTCGTGCTAATGTGGGAGCCCATGCTTGCACAAGGGAAGGAGAGTTGGTCAAAGGTTGACCAGAGCCAGAAACCCCAGTCCTTCGCCTCTGAAGAGGAGGTTGGACGTCCTGGGGACTCTCAATAGGCCTTTTGTCCCTCTGTTGAGAAGAAAGTGCAGTGGATGCTGCTAGAGGAGAACTAACTGAGTATGATTAAGGCAGCTCGGGAAGTGGATGTACCCAAACCCAACTCGTTCAAAAGGTTGATAGGTTGTAAAGGCATATTGTGTTCGAGAGAGGGGGAGTAACAGGAAGAATCTAACAGCTAGTCGTACTGGTTGGCTATTGAGGCGACACCTGTACAACACCTGTTCTCCTTGGTTTCTTCTTCTTCTCATGCTGCTCTGCCAAACGTGCTCGGCTCAA
This sequence comes from Vaccinium macrocarpon, assembly GCA_022606695.1. Classification (NCBI taxonomy): domain Eukaryota; kingdom Viridiplantae; phylum Streptophyta; class Magnoliopsida; order Ericales; family Ericaceae; genus Vaccinium; species Vaccinium macrocarpon. The sequence continues at coordinate 24,127,539 of CM040177.1, read as the reverse complement.
AGCCTCCTATGTTATGATTGGGATGGCGATTGGGATCTCTGGACAATAGGCAAAGGTAATCTGTTGCTGAGGATTTGCTCTAGCTCAACTACGGGTAACCCTACCTCTGTGATATCTGCAACCTCTAGTTCGGTCTTTATCAAAAGGGTGAAGAGGAATGGTTGGTTTTGGCATTGGAGGCTGTAGACACCCCAATTTTGATAACTTGTGCATCCCCAATGATGAAAAGAATGCGCAAAATATACCTCGAAACAATTGCTTGAGTCGGATGGATTGAAAGGAACCAAAAACCCAAACCCACCTGAACCGTACAGCCCAAAAACCAGAACCGTATGACTTAAAATTCCCTTTGCACCGTGCGGTGTTGCTATGTGCACCATACGGTACACTTATGACGTCGTACGGTACCCTTGTCCCATCAACGGGATTCCTGGGTTGCCCAACAACTCAGTTCAATCGTGTGATATGGCAGAAATACTCATGAGCCTGCTTTTTTTACGTGTAAAACCCACTCACCCCTCTCTTATATAAACCAACACCCTCCAACGGTTTCAAGAGCTGGAACTAATCGTACAAAAAAAAAAAGAAACCTGAATTCCTCCTGCACAAATCAATCAGCAAATCCCATTGAAATCACTACTCTTTGAAAACTCCCGTTATTTTCAAATTCACCCATAGTCCAAAACTCCCTTTCACAAGAACCCAAAAGTCCAGTGCCCATTTCCCATAATCAACCAATCCCGTCCATCCAGTTTTGTTTCAAGGTATAAAGTTTGTGTTTAAAACGCAACAATCTTCTGAGGGGAGTTTCCACCGGGCTTGAAGGGAGCTTTGTAGCTCTTCCTTGAGTCCAAATGAGACGTTTCAGTAAAGCTTGAGCCTCTAAGATAGGCATTCGTGGCATTGTCCATCGTTATGGAATGCCATCCCAAAAATGAGGTACATTCATCCATCAAAACCATTTCCCAAACCTATTTTGATTAACAAATAACGTGATTTTTACACCAAAAATACAGTTTGTTTTCAATCGGGCAAAATGAAGATTTTTGAAAAATACAGTGTACTGGGACACCATACGGCATCCAAAGTACACCGTGCAGCATGATTTTGGATGCCTACGGCATCAATGGCAATATATTTTCCCTCCCTTGTTTTCTGAAACCCGATGCTCTGCTTTTCTTGAAAAACCAGTGAATTAAACTGCGGTTAACCCCCTTTACTTTCTATTTTCGCACTTACACCCCCTTTAGTTAATTTTCTAGCATTTACATATTTGATTGTGTATTATGTGATTTATTATCATTATCGGTTTCCTTTAAGCATGTTATTTCTTGATATACTGTTTATGTGAAATAAGGTTTTCAATAAAATATTTTCAGAAGAATCCCACAAAGATTTAGTAAAGACCGGAAAATTTCGGGCACGAACCCAAATCTCTATTTTTCGCAAATCAAACCCTTTTTCAGTGGCACAAGAGTCATTTTTCTAAACAGTTTCTCGGGTACCTAACGTTTTTCAAAAATTAAACCATAGGTGGCCACTCTAAATTTTCTTTTTTTCTCGGATCACCCTTTTTCACAAACACAACCAAAAAGATGGCCCCCGAATGTCCACAAAATGGCGACTCCGCTAGGGATCGATATTTTTTTTAATTAATCTTTATTTTGACATTTTACACTTGTAAAACGACCCTTCGAAAGGATTGATGTCAGGCTGAAAGCCCGATTAGTTTGGACTGGAGCTTTCCCGTTTGTTTGCTCAGGTAAAATTTCAAGGTCTTGATTACTTTAAAAAGCGAGCCAAACTTGAAAAATATTTGTGGGATTTTTGAAAAGATTTTATTGTTAAACTTTTGCATTGCACGTGCATGGTTACTAGCCCCGTCGCTGCATCCTGGTTACCCTACCTAGCTTGTTGGTGTTAGGACATCCCAGGATTCTCGACAACCTTGGACGATGATGAATCAGCCTGCCATTACTACCCTTGCCACGTCAGTACTCTTGGCTCAAGGGAGGCAAATATTGGCTCTAGTCTGAGGAACCCCCTCAAACCAAAACTGGCATTTGCATCTAGATAGCTTAGAACCTTCCAACCTAAGACAAGACGCACAAGGTAGGATTGTGTGATATATCCTGCTACGTGTTTATTATTTTCCCATACCCTGATAGCATGCTACTTGTTTATTGCTTTCCACACATACCATGCAACATGTCTACTGTTTTTGTATATACTGCTCTCATTTTGCATGCATACACCAATTAGATTGACCTTAGGTTATCACTCCACTCACCTGAGGATTGCCCCAATAATCTCTGGTTAGGCTGAATACCAAAAAAATAAACAAAAAAAAATCCCATTTTTCAAAAATCATTGCGAATAGGCTCTGCTTTTCTCCAAATAAAACTCCTCTTGTCAGAAAACAATGGCTGACCAACCAAGCAACAAGAGACTCAAGTCTACCTTCTCCACTCACCACAACGCCCCTGTCTGGATCATTAAAGAGTGCGAGTCCCCCAAGTCTAAAAAGAAGACCCCTGAAGGTGAAAAGCTCTACAAATGGGTCGACCAGATCATCAAACCTGACCAGTCAAATGCATTGAACTAGTGGAACGGCACTGAAAGCCATCCAGGCTGGAAGTTCAATGTCACACCAGACAACAGCCCAAATGTACTCCCAGGCAAGATTACTGTCATTTATGAAGAAGATGATGAAGACTTCTACCTTATGCCACCGGTCAAGTACATTGACGAAGAAGGAAACCCGATGTACTAATTTGCCAACCCAGTCATTAGCCACAAATACTGGGATGAATGGGATTGTGATGGCTGCTACGAGGACTACCTTCGTGACAGTGAGGATGTATCCCCTCGCCAGCTCAAGAAACAATAGGAGGAGGAGGAGGCCGAAGCTTGCAAAGGAAAGCAAAAGATTGGTAAAGCCAATTCACCATCTAGCCAAGTGACCCCAACTCATCCCATCCCATGAAGCCATAACCTGAGCAAGTTGAAGTGCACGCCACAACCAAATCTGATCAAGCCATTGATGGCCCTTTTGAAATAAAAACCAGCGTCAGTTATCTAGTCTGAATGCCGAGTCTGTTGCAATTGCTTATCGAGTCTGTTGTTGTTTTCTGTACTGGTTATTTACCGAGTCTATCTATAATAACCTGTACTTTGCTTATCGAGTCTATTTTCCGCCTGTTGGAACCCCTTTGGTATCACTCCATGCTTGGGTGATCAATGAAAAAAGACATCTTTTCATAAAAATTTGGGAGACAATTTGCAGTCCCGAACTACATTACGGCCTGAGTCCTCTCTATAGGGATACGTAGGCAACCCCGATCCAGCCAATGTATTCAGCAAAATCAAAGGAAATTGGGGCAATCTTGCATCCTGCATAACACATCATTCATGTAAATAAATTGCATGCACAGTATGATTTAATTTGTTCATACCATCAGTACATAACCATTGGCAAAAACAAGAGCACTTCTGCACCTGGTTGGGCTCAAACTCCCCAACATCGATTAATTCGGACTAAGTCAAGAGTAGAACAATCAGCTAGCCTTCCAGTTATGACCAAGATCACAGAACAGCTAGAAAAGACTGAAGTTCAGATTTTCAAAGAAGTTATGGAAGATCAACGGGCCGCTAATAGCAAGCAAATGGCCCAGATGATGATCCTGATTCAGGACATTACTTCCCGGTTACCTTCACTAACTGGGGAATCGTCAAATAATCACCCAAAAATGGAAACCATTATGGCCAAGGTAGCCAAGCTTGAGGAATCAGTTCAGAAGCAAGAAAAGATCACTGTTATAGGCATTGATGGGAGCGGTGATCCAAAAGCACACATGCAAACATACGTGGGTACCTTATCCATGCATGATGTGGAGAAGAACACCATGGCCTAGATGTTCCAGCAAACCCTGACGGGATCTGCACTCCGTTGGTTTCTGAACTTGGACAATTCAAAGAAGAAGACTTGGGACGACATTGGGGCAGCCTTTGTAGCTCAGTACAACTACAACATCCAGCTAGAAATGACCATTCGAGAGTTAGAATCTACGAAGATGGGAAAGAATGAATCTTTCGCCAACTTTGTCAAACACTGGAGAGGAAAGGCTTCACAGATGATGGATAGACCCACAGAGAAAGATTAGATGAGGATTATCACTCGGAACTTGGAACCAGACTTTGCTAAACACTTGGTAGTCTTTCAGACTTCTGCTGAGTTCAAAACCTTTTATGAAGTCGGCCTTGCCATTGAAGAAGCAATCCGCACTGACATATTTGATAAAGGAGAATATATTTCTCGACCTAAGCGAGTTTACTCTAGTAACAACAATACCCTTTTTGGACCAAACACCTACAATCTAGCTCAAACCAGTTCCTCCAATTCCAAGCCAGTCAAAACTGAACCAGTTAACCAGATAGCCACCCAATCACCACCTCTCCAAAACACCTCCCAGCCAAGAAAAGAATTTTACAAATTCTCTTCCCCTCTTACCACCATCTACAAAAAGCTCTTTAGAAAAATGCCATCAAACCTCTTGATCCGCCCAAAGAGCTTCCTACAAACCACAACCCAAATGTCTACTGTGCTTATCATCAAATGCCTGGACATCATACCAACATTTGTATCTGCCTCAAACACATAGTCCAAGACTTTGTGGATGACAGAACCATCCCAACTCCCAATCAAAAATCCAATACCATTTCAAATCCCTTACCTAACCAAAAACAAAACATCCAAATCAACCAAGTATCCTTCAGCTCCACTTTAAAAGGCCAAGACCATACTCAGTTCAATCCAAGCTTGTAAATGTGCCAGTCACTAAACCAAAACCCTTCATCCCAGTGCTAGATGACCTGGAAATCTATGCCATCAGAACTTTTGAACGAAAGCCTAAACTCAAATGGAATGACCTCTCTGAAGGAGGATGGGCCATGAATGATCAGGAATGGGAAGATTCCCAACAAGCATTGTTTAGTTCTTTGCTAATCTCTTGGGACCCGAGCTAGTACATCGTCCCTGAATTTCATGACAAGCTAGTTATTTGCATACCGAAAGGTCTCAATATCAGCCAAATTAAAGAAATGACGATCTATGTTGACCCTCTAGACGCAGTTTAACTCTCAGCCTTGTTTAGAGAATCTAAAAATTATGGAGAGCTTCAGCACAACTTTTCAGGTAGCTATTCACTTCCCGAAGAAGGAAATTGCCAAGCAATCAAAACTGTCTTCAACGATCATGATTGGTTCCCTCAAGCATACATTATCGGAGAATCCCTCCCACGGCTATCCGCACCATTCCTGCATGCTTCCAACATATCGATTTTGGTCACCGATCCCCAAACAACCACATGGAATGAAGACAAAGTTATCGACATCTAAGACGGTAGTGACGAAGTGTGGACAATCAATAAATCCATGCTAGATCAGTCTTTCTGTCAAGATTCAGAGGTGGCGGATCTGAAAATAAAATTGGAAATAGTTGATATCAGCAGTCAGGAAACTCTAAACAATTTTATAGACTTGTGGTCTGTAGATCAACATGACAAACAGAAGAAGTAAGCCATCAAAGCTGACAAGCGCAAAGTCGGTGAAAGATTTGCAGACTTCTGGGGTGAAAACCAACAACTCTGGGAGAATACAGTCAATCGGGTGATGAGAAGCGGCCGAATCTACCAATCGGCCAACCTTCAAAGGAACGTCTCGCACCAAACTTAGCCAGAAGAATTCGTTTGGGATGATCCCGTCCAAGGAAGTTCAGCCCTAGTTGAACCAGAAAGTACAACTCAACCACCTTAAAAGAACCGAGCAACAGCGGAAGACTTGGTTCAAAAACAGCTTGAAAGAACTCCAGCGTTAGTCTCAATTTGGGGCTTGCTCTCTTCCTCTCGTGAACATCGTCAAAAGCTGATCAAAACTCTGTCCAACATGGAAGTACCACTTGATACTCTCCCGAAAACCATGGTAGCACTACTCACCCTAGCTTGTGCAAAACACATTGTTGTCTTTACTAAAAAGGATTTACCCTCAGAAAGAGCTGGTCATAACAAACCTTTGCACATCACTCTCACGTGCATGGGAAAATGGGTCCCAGCCATTCTGCATGACAACGAATCCACTTTAAATGAGTGCCCTCTACGGACAACCTATTGTTTGGGTTTCAAGAACAAAGACTTCCAGCCTTCTAACCTCCGAGTATGCGCGTATGACAACACGTGCATGGATGTTATGGGGATAATCCAAGTGGAAGTGGTGATTGAAGACTTCAAAACAAATATCGAGTTCCATGTACTCGACATTCTGTTGTCGTTTAACCTACTGCTGGGCAAACCTTGGCTCCATCAATCAGATATCATGGCGGTCCCATCTTCTCTACACCAAAAAGTCCAACTCGGTCTGGCTATGGGAACTTTAACCATTCATGGAGATTCAGGAATCCGTCCCCATGTTCCTGACAATGCACCATTACTTGAGATTACTCATGGAGAAGAGGATGTCACTCTCGGTGGCTTTTCTTTTGACACTTCAGGATCAATCCTTACCATCAAGATGCATGAAGACTTCTCAGTCAGCTCAACTGCTTTAGAAGTGATGAGAAAGATAGAATACTTGCTTGCCCTAAGGTTAGGTCTAAACAATCAGGGGATGGCTGATGTCACGGCCCAATTCCATTATGGATCACGTGACCGGCCGGTGATGGAGTCACCAAGGCCTCCCCTTGCTTATCATTCAAACCATTCATACATAAACTAAGGAACAGCAGAAACTTATAATAAACAACCCCGAAGCAACTAAGTAACCAACGTCATACATAATACATAGCTCAAACCCACTTCTATTTTACAACAATTCTATCAACAACTAACTATAAACATCAAAAGGCATTCAGCTACTCAAAATTCACCCTTGCTATTCACACCGCCCTTGCTTTTACTCAACCTGGAAAGAGAAAATAGGATTTTCTTAAGCCGAAGCTCGGGTGAGAAACGTATACCAAGGATACAGGTTTGACCATGGAGTTTTAAAATTGACAAGATTCACAATTGTATGATAGTTTTAACCAATACAATAAAATCATAATTTGCAATTTGCAAGCAATTAGTCCAAGAAGGACTCATATTTTTGGTCCAAAAGGTGGGACCCATTTTATTCAACATGCTCATTTCAATACAACCATGCGACGGTTCTTTTATTGGCAGTCGGTTGGGGAGCGACCCCATTAGAGGAGTGGTATGATATCAATACCCGGTGGTGCCTGGCTACACCTCCAACCTTATTTCATCAATCACACTAGTCCATTTAACGTCCCCTAGCGCCCGGGACACCGTCCGGATGGGTCATATCAACATAAGCATGTACATCCAACAAGAATTTCACATTTCACAAATAACCATGGCCCAATTTCAAATAAGAAATCAAGTCAAGCATTTTCAAACAATAGCAGCTCATGTGACAAAAATATATATGCTCTTTCCAGCTTTTTCCAAGCAAAACATTTTATTCAAAATAATTGCTCAAAACATTTCACAAAGCGAGTAAAAGCAAGTAACCAAGGTATACGCAACTCACCGAAAGATTGTCTCCGCTTGCTCTGCTATGAACTACTCCGATCCACCGGTTTCTATAAAAGACTCACAAATTACTACTAGATAAAATTATTAAACTGAATGAAATGTTCGAATTAAACTTGTTCCTATTCTAGGCTCCCTTATAGCTCTAATCTGGATTTAGCTACTAATCTGTCATGGTTTTGGAAAAAGAATAAGGTATGTGTATACTTTAAAGCTAAGCTTACAATCTGCTAGTTCCAGAATCAAGAACATGGGAGGTTCTAACTACTTCAATCAAGACCCCTCCATTTCTAAGGTAGCAAACGTGATAACAAAGGGGAAAATTCTCACCCCGAACCAGCGGTACTTTATCTACGTACAATTAAAGATTACGTGGGTTCACCTATTCTAATTAGGGACTTAATTTCATTAACGAAAACCAGGTGTTCTAAAACTAATGTTCCAGAACAAGGGTTTGAAATTTGGGGGTGAATGTATCGGGTACGAAACAGAATACGAGAGGAGGAAAGAGACACGATAAAAAAATAAGGACAGAGATAACTGATTTTTTTTTTTTTTTTTCTAAAATCGTTGGAAGCCTGAGGCTACCGTTCCAACGTGTACAGAGCGTGTGTAGGTTTTATTGCTAAGATGATGGGTTTTGCTCCTATAGACCATAACTTACATAATAAAGGGTGAGATTTACTGAAATTAGAGTGTGAGAGGGAGATTACCATGAAAAGAGGTGAAGGTTTCTCCGGTGAGAACGATTGGAATCGAAGCGGTGGAGTTCGAAGACCCCTCCATTTCTAAGGTAGCCACGTCATAAATATGGCAAGGCTAGTGCGCGCCTTTCAAAATTTTGTCTGGAACAGTCCAGATCTCAGCATCCGAAAATTCCCAAAAATTCATCATAGGTTAAATTAAATACAAGGGTCATTGTGGTCGTGTCGGATTCCTAGGGAAAAATCCTAAAATTCAAGATACTGTACCACGTCTCAAATACTATCTAATTTTATCTACTTTACCCGAGAGGTCCGTATATATATTATATGTGACATTTAATCCGCCATGCCCGTTAATAATAAAAGGGTGAACGTCCATAGTGTCTCATTTGACCACCATAGGCACTAATTAATCTAATCGAGCCTTTCTTATAATAATTAAGCTAACTCGACCAAATCACATGAACAATTAGAACTTGGATTTTACAGCTGAGTTCCCCAAATTTTTGACAAATAACCACTGCTTCGGTCTCGGTTATAAGTAAATTGACGACGAACCAAGAAAGGGAAAGAAGACGCAAGCTGGTGCCAAGAAGAAGCCCATTCAGTTTGTGAAGGCTCCAGAAGCTATCTATCAAGGGGAATCGAAACCATTTTGGAATATGGAAACAAAAACTAAGTTGCCGGGCTTTGAAATCTTTGCAAATGATACTTGGGACAATGATGATGAAGCCGAGAAGAGGGAAGAGCCAGTCAAGGCACTCCAAGTTGACTAGACCAAAACTCTTAACTTAGGGAAACTCCAATCGTTGTTTGGGGAAGAAAGCCTGACAGGTGTAGAAGAAGGCAAGCCTGCTGCATTGTTGTTTGATTTGAAGCCTGATTTGGAGCTTGCTGAGGAGGTAGAATTGATGATGCTGAGCCAGGATGTCCTTGGAGATGTTACTACACTCATTGTGGATGCCAATGGAATTTATAAAAATTACACTTTTATACCTAGGATCACTTACATTAACACTGAATTTGAGTCAAAATATGAGTCTAGCACTGAGTCTGACCCCGAACATGTATCTGTCATCCCCCCGCGTCATCACTTTTCTTTTGAATTTGAATCCACCTCCATGTATCACGCCCCTGGGCCCCCCGCATTTGCTATCAATGACGTAGACTTTGTTTATCTTGTTGTATCCGAAATAAATTGTGTTGACCCCAACGATGAAGGGATTGAGTTCGAGGAAGAAATTCCAAAAGAACTTTGATCTCTAATCAGAAAGGAAGATGAAAGGCATGCTCAGCCTATAAAAGAAGAAATTATTTCTATAAATTTGAGAGATGAAAACAATCCACGCATGGTCCAAATTGGTTTCGGACTATCTCCAGAAGAGTTCAAAGCCCACTCAGATCTCCTGAAAGAATTCAAAGATGTTTTTGTATGGTCACACGCAGATATGCCTGGTATCGACCCCGAGATTGTGGAGCATCGAATCCTGCTTTATCCAAATGCGAAGCCTATCAAACAGAAGCTAAGGAAAATGAGGCCTGACTGGGTGTTGAAAATTAAGAAGGAAATTCAGAGGCAGATAGACGCTGGGTTCTTGATGGTAACAGAATACCCTCAATGGGTTGCAAACATCATTCATGTCCCTAAGAAGAACAGAAAGATTCAAGTCTATGTAGACTTCAGGGATCTAAACAAGGCTAGCCCTAAAGATGATTTCCCATTGCCACACATAGATGTACTTGTGGAGAATACTGCAGGGCACGTGCTTCTTTCTTTAATGGATGGTTTCGCAAGATACAACCAAATTCTCATGGCTCCCGAAGACTGTGAGAAACCTACCTTCACCACAAAATGGGGGACTTACTGTTATAGGGTCATGCCCTTTGGACAAAAAAAATGTCGAATAAACCTATCAGAGGGCAGCCACAACGTTGCTACACGACATGATTCAAAAAGAAGTCGAAGTCTACGTGGATGACATGATCGTCAAAGCCAAGGAAAGGGAAGGGCATTTACTCGACCTCAAAAAATTCTTCAAAAGGATTCGCAAATACCGGTTGCATCTCAATCCTGAGAAGTGTACATTTGGTGTCACAGTTGGAAAGATGTTGGGATTCATGATCACTACACGAGGAATCGAGATAGATCCTTCCAAAATCAAGGCTATTCTTGAAATAGAGCCACCCCGAGCAGAAAAGGAAGTACGAAGCTTTCTCGGGAAAATTTAGTTTATCAGCAAATTCATCGCCAAGCTAACCTCAACTTGCAAGCCAATGTTTTGATTACTCAAGAAGGGCGTGCCATTCAAATGGGAAGACAGATACCAAAAAGCTTTTGAAGCCATCAAGAATTATCTTCAGAATCCTCTAGTGTCGATGCCACCAATACCGGGGCAACCCCTCATTATGTACTTGTTTGTTACCTCATCAGAAAGGGGATGCATGCTTGCGCGAGAAGGCAAAGTTGGGAGTGAGAAAGCAGTCTATTACATTAGCAAGAAAATGGCTGGATGCAAGTAACGGTACACCTCCCTGGAAAAAGTTTGATGGGCTTTGATATGGGCTTTCAAGAAGCTGAGACACTACATGTTAGCCTACTCGGAAAGATTGATCTCTCAGATGGACCCTCTTAATTACCTTTTTGAGAAACCAGCACTCACAGGTAAGCTAGCACGCTGGTTGCTTCTGTTAGCTGAATTCGACATCAAGTACGTAACCCGGAAGCCTATGAAAGGAAGGGCTATTGCTAAATTTCTGGCTGATCATCCGGTAGAAGGTCCAGAAGATATAGGGTTTGAATTTCCCGATGAAAATGTCATGACCACAACCAATGATGTATGATTGCTATATTTTGATGGGGCTGCTAACCAGAAAGGATTCGGGATTGGAGTTCTACTTATCTCACCAGAAGGGTCACACATCCCTCTTGTTTTCAAGCTAAACTTTGAGGTCACCAACAATCAATCTAAATACGAAGCATGTATCATGGGAATAGAAGTTGCCCTTAAAATCGATGTCAGAAGATTAGAAGTGATCAGAGATTCCAACTTGGTGGTTTCACAAGAAAATGATGACTGGAAGGTCAAGGAAGACAAGTTGAAGACTTACCATAAGGACCTTAACGATCTGATCCTTCAATTCTAAGTTGTCACTTTCACTCATGTGCCCAGATTAAAGAACCAATTTGTCGATGCCCTGGCGACATTAGCTTCAATGGTGAAGATACCAAACGGAGTCATGCTCCGACCAATTATGATTGAGCAAAGAGACAAGCCCATTTATGGGTACGTCATGGCTATTGATGAGCCTGATGATGGTCTTCCTTGGTACCACGACATCTGGAACTTTATCAAAAAAGGCAAATATCCGACTGGAACTGACAAGAAAGATCAAATTGTTCTCCGAAAGCTAGCTTCTCACTACATTGTTTGCGAAGGCAGGCTGTACCGAACATCCCACTGCGGAGTGCCCAAGTTATGTGTAAATGGCGAAGAGGCAACCAGAATCATGGAAGAAGTACACAACGGAGTCTGTGGCCCTCACATGAATGGTACAATGCTCACCAAGAAAATCTTGCGACAAGGGTATTACTGGTCTACCATAGAAACCGAATGCATTGAGTATGCAAGACGGTGTCACAAATGTTAGATTCACGCCAATCTCATGCACATACCACCATCGGAGTTGCATCTATGACTTCGCCCTGGCCTTTTTCTACTTGGGGTATCGACGTCATCAGCAAAATCACCTCGGCTGCTTCAAACAGGAACAAATTCATCCTAGATGCTATCGATTATTTCACCAAGTGGGTTGAGGCCGCCTCATACACCACTCTTACAACAGTTCAAGCCGCTCATTTCATCAAGCAGAATATCGTCTATCGGTATGGCGTACCTCACGCATTCGTGACTGACAATGATGTTCACTTCAAGGGTAGAGCCGCAGAAGTTCTCGAAGATTTTGGAATCTAGGTCCACAAGTCAACTATCTACCAAGCTGCCAACAAAACCATCAAGTCGATACTAGAAAGAACCATTCAGTCTACAAGGAACTGGCATGAACAACTGTCGTTAGTGCTTTGGAGATACCGGACATCTATCCATACTCCACAGGGACAACACCCTATTCTTTGGTCTCAGTATGGAAGTCATTCTCCCTATTGAACTTGAGGTACCATCTCTAAGGGTCATGATAGAAGTTGACATTGAGGAAGCTGAATGGCAAAACACGAGATTCGAAGAACTCATGCTTTTCGACAAAAGAAGGCTCAAGGCCTTGAATCATGTTCAAGGGTATCAACGCCGAATCACACTCACTTTTAACATGTTGTCTGGGGGCGCAACACAGCTCATCAATCTCGACGGCAACGAATTCTCTACATTGGTCAACATGGATCAGCTTAAGAGATACTACTCCTTAGAGAAGCTCGCTGGACTAAAAACCGCAAGGGCAGGCAGTGCCAGGAAAAAATTAGAGCAAGTCTACTAAGTCAGAGACCCACATCGGACGGCTCAGGCAAAATTCAATACAAGTCAATCAAAAGAGCTTGCTAGACCAAAAACCCGAAAGGGCAGTACTAGGCAAAAATTAGAGCACAAAAGGAGATCGAACATACTAGAGTGAACCCTAGCCAAAATTGTATGCACGAACTATGTCATGACCTTATTCCTTTTTAAAGGATACGTAGGTATCCTCACATTGAGGACCGGTCAAAATCTTTTGTAACATCTCCTGAGTTGATCCCAAGCCGTCGTTCGCGCTTACAATCAATCAATGAGAATCAAAGCGGAAAACTTTCACAATTCACTTTTATTCAAACTGATTTCTTCGATTACATGGCTGAGCATGAATCTTTCAAAACAACACAAAAGCAAAACATCGGCCCACATGAAACATGTCATGGGTCTGCAATTTATTTCGGGTACATTAAGACTAAATCAGATGTCAATTTTGATTCTCTCTTGTTTCAATTTCTTGTACCCATCATCTCTTATGATGCCCTGTGAGCACAATGTTGGGATACTGATCTTTGGGAACAATCGCACGCTCCCTCCAAGTACACTACTAAGCTTGGATAGTTGCATGGTTGAAATTTGGCATGGCAAAGTTTTCAAGATTCATAAGTGGTATTGTTTGACCAACACCAAGCTGATAGAGAATGCGGTACGGAATGTAAAAGGTCCAGCAAGTCAAACCCGCCAAGACAATACGATGACGTCCCATGTTGCTCACCGTCATAGTCAGACGATCCATCCAGTTCAAGCACCAAGAAATTGTGTCCTCTCTAAGCTGGAAAAGCACCTGGATCTAGCCAGGAATACTCCTGTGAAACTCCTAGTACTCCTTCTGAACAAAACCTTGTGTCTCATGGATCCTGTTTCGCGGCACCGCCTCCAAAAGAGCACCCTTATCACAAAGCCAAGTCTACATGAGAGAGAAAACAAGTAAGGAGCAATAGAAAACCTAAACCCTAGTGTTGAGGTAAAAAGAGAACGCGAGATGAACCAGAAAAAGGAGAGCTGAGTGAGAAACCTACATGTAGGAGCAAAGCACTGCCTTCAAAAGCATTGGTCTGCCCAGCATGGACTCCATCCAAACCATCAAAGTTTCAGCCAGAACCATTGGAGCCACATATTTGCGCTCTTCAATTTGCTTGGCCACTCCCACCAATGCCGCACTTGCATGGTTGTCTGAATGAACAAACAGAAACACTGCAAGAATGATGAGACACAAGGCAAAGCCTTCAGGTCGAAACTGATTGATCAATCGCGGAATGTTGAGCACACCTCCTTGGATCATGGATCTTGCCGCATTTTTACTCAAACCCAGCATTTGAGGATATCACATCAGCATAATTCCCTCCCTGAAAAGGAATAACGGGAGTTTCTAAGTCAAAACCTCTGAGGTACGCTTCTTCCACCGTGGGACATAACTTTTGAAGGCCAAAGCGAAAAACATGCACCTCAGGATCCCAGAAACGGACAGTTGTATGGAGCAACTCAGGACATATGGTTACATCCCGAATGTAGTGCATTGACGCCAACCTATGATCCTGAAAGTTTAGCCAACCCAGGCCATTGAGCTTGTCAAGCTAGGGACGAACCAAAGTTGAGATACTCACGGCCATTTAGGAGATATGGGGAGAGATGAGGAATGCGATTTTCAGGATGAATATGTTGTGGAAACAATGTTATTTATAAGCATTCAAGGGAGAAAAGTTCAAAAATCTTAGAAAACGTGCACTTCGGGAAGCGTGCCGCATTGAAGAGCGTGAGGATAATGCAAAAAATTATAAACTTTCCCAAGATAGGCTTTGGTTCAGCATTTCAAAGTCATAGGACGTGAAAACATGCATTGAAAGACCAAAACAAGGGATCAAAGCTGTAGAAAACAGCGTCAAAAGTGGGGCATCAAAGGCCAGTGCCGTACGTCACTATTCTTTTACCGTGCAGTGCAATTTCTTGCACCGTACAGCCTACTTGGCTATTTTTTACCAAAATTCCAATTTTGGCCCTCCAGATCCACTCTGAGCTTCTTTTGGCCACTTTTCTTGTACATACAACACAAAATGAGCACCAAGGGTTTAGTGGAAGAATTGTTCAGCACTTTTAAAGATGTCTTGATACACGGATACGCTGAAAACCCTGGATACGGAGCTTCGAGTGAAATTTTGCAACTTTTCCACAACTTCTCGAGATATTCACTTCAAGCAAGGGCGTGTTGTGCATTTTTAAACTCCAGAAGGGTGTATCAAGTGTGTTTCATGAGTTGGTCGAATCTTTGTTCACTTGGAAGGCTCGGGACTACCAAAAATCAAGTCCCAGCACACCAGATTACGGTTTTCAAGATTTACTTGGTTTTGCAAGCATTGTTGCATACATTTGAGATTTGTTGGATCAATCAAGTCAAGACATCAAGCTACGTGGCGTTTTCACTCTAAATTCCCCTCTCATCATTTCTTCCAATTCTTCCCACAAAAAGCCAAAAGTGTCCAATTTTATCGAGTCAATCTGCATGTCTTTCCCAGTTTCAAACTCAAGTACATTTCATTTCCCCATAGTGTCTTGTGTCATACATTCTCAGTGCTAGGTTTGGTTTTTAAGATTCAAGTCTTTGTTAATGTAAGTCATTTTACATAACGGAAATGCGAGTTTTTATAGAAACCAAATCGATATCCATGTCATGAATAAAAGAAAATGCATCTATCCCAGGGCAAAACAGTCCCGACATCATCAAAATTACTACCACGGCACGCAGGCCGTATCTATGTAAAAGAAAGAAAAGAACGGGCAAATAGGCGCCCAAATCAAAAAGCAAGCACACAAGCCTGTCCTACCTACTCAAGCATGAGGCCTCTTCTGCGATCGTGGCCTGAGCTCCTCAAACTCAGAGGGACCCGTATCCTCCTCCTCACTACTCTCTGCCTCCCTGAAGGACCACCGTGACGATGGGGCTGAACTACCTGGTGCACTGCCTTTTGGTCTCTCAACAGAAGGTTGGCAGCCTCGAAGAACTTTGTCAGAAGAAGGAGTCATAGGACCACCTCCAGCTTGCTTCATCAATGGCTTCCTGCACTCAATCCTCGAAGGCTGGGACATACTCTGCACAAATCAAAGAAATTTCATCAGTATACAAGATTGATGTACAAGTCTAAAAGCATAAAGTTCAAATAACAAAGCATGAAGATTACTTGAGAACTCCCTCTGCCAAGAGAAGGGATACGATTGGCTCTACACCCTCCTCATTTGCTAAGTCCGCCAGCTCCTCTGCTAGCACCTCTCGCAACCCTGCCTACACCTACACTACCAGCTCTGGCTCCACCTCCTCTGTCAGCCCCTCAGCCTCTGTCGCCACCACTATGTAGACACCCCAATTTTGATGAAAGAAACTTATCAAACATCCCCAATGATGAAAATGTCTGATAAGAGCACGCAAGGCTTGATTGTGAACTTGGAAACCCCTCCAAAATCTCTTCAAAATTAACCTGAGCCTACACCACCTTCTAGTACATTAAAAACCCTCTTTTTTGATAAATAATATGTCCCAATCCATTTTGAAATGAGGGAGATGTGCACGTTTTACCAAAATGACTTGTTTTTCTGACCTTCTGAGGGAAAAATGGTCACATATTTTGATGTACAAATCATATTGGCTTCAAACCACTTGGGTTAGAAAGTAGACTTGACAAGCTTTCCAACGCTTCAAACCATGAACAAAATGAAGTTCGGTAGCACTCAAAATGGCCTTGCCAAGTTTGGAATTTTGTGCTATCTCCAAGTCTAGGCGCCTGGATTGGATGATTCCAGACGCCTGGATTAGATCACTATGGGAGCCTAGGCTCTCTCCAAACACTTGCATCCCAAGGTGAACTGAGTGGGGAAGAGCGTCTTGGAGATCTTGGTAGAGATTTTTTGCAGTAAAATATTGGAGGGAATATAGGGTACCCTATTGCCCCTAACCCTTGACCCCTAAGGGTTCAAATGGCCCTTTTTGAACCTTATGTTGCCTATGTAAAGCCCCTCATCATTCTCATTTGGGAGGAGCTCAATCGTACCCATTTCCTAACTGTTTTGCTGCTGGAGTTTCTCTAGAAACTCCACACCCAGTTCATCCCTCTTTGTCTACTAACTTTCAACCACAAAAACCCACTTCTTTACTACCCCAACTCTCCATATCTTTACCTTCCACAATCAAACCCCAACTAAACACCTACAACCAGTCATATCTAGTACCAAAACCCAAAATTCAGTTCCTTTAATCACCAAAAATCTCTCAAATGAACCATCCAAGTGCTTCATTTAAGCCAAAAAGGTAGATTGTCTACCAATTGTGCTCAAAAGGCCCTAAGGGGGCACCACCCAACCTCTACTGGTCTTCAATACCAGTTGGGGTTTTGGGAAGGTTGAAAAGTGCACAAGAGAGGAAGTTTTTCACTGGCACCCATGTTAGATCCAAGCGCCTGGTTCTGCCTAATGCAAGCACCCATATACCATCCAGGCGCCTGGATCATCTCAATATGGGCACCTAGACTTCTCCCCCACTCCTTTGTTTTCTGTTTCTTTTATGTTCCTATTAGTTCATTTACAGCATATGCATTCATTTTTGGTTAGTTGACCTCATTACATGATTAAATCTTCATTTTAATGGTCATTTGGGGGTGCCTTTGGAATAATAAAAAAACCATGTATAAAAAAGAGGGATTATGTGAGAAAAGAAGGCTTGATCATTGAAGTTCTAATAAGTATAAGAGCATTTCCATATCATCCAAGCATTTCTAAAGCATTCAATCTCATTACTAGCATTTTTATTGCATCTTTGGTAAGGATCATTTCATCTCTCTATCCTACATGCTCAAACTATTCTAATAGTACACCATATACATGATAGATGAAGCATCAAGTCAAAAGCATATTTAGAATATTTCACTTTGTCAAAAAAAATCCCATAATCATGGTTTTCTTATGCATAAACCACTTCTAAGAGCTGATTCTGAAACTCATATGGTCCATAGAGTCATGAAACACCACTTTGAGTATGCAAGAATAAGTTATAAAGTCTGCATTTATCATTTGCTGTGAAATCATGATTGAGGAAATTTCTACCGGATCAGTGCTCCAGCACCTGCTTTGATGCATTCTAGGTGCCCATAGTGGTTCCAGGCGCCTGGATCGTACTTTCCCAAGAGCCCATCCTTGATCCAGGAGCCTGGATCAGCCTAATTCGGGTGCTCAGTTTACAATCAAGGTGTGCATAATGTGGTGTTCGTGGGTCCATTTTAGGATCTTTCTGAATCATCTAGTTACATTTTCTTGCATTTCAGTGGAATATATATCATTTTCACGCTTTCATAACACAACACAAGCATCCATGCTCCTCATATTAAAATTATTGATGCATTTTACGTGTTTGTATCTTGTTCGTGAATGAAGTTCATCAAAACAACGTTTTCCAAAATCCATTGAGCATTGAGTAGAGACCAGCAATCATGCCGAGCGAGAGGGGTGTTTTGAATTCCTTCCCCTCTTGTAACCTAGCTCCCAGACCCGAGAAATCTCAATAAAAGCAGACCAGTAAAATATTTTCTAGCAAGGGCAGAAGAGTCATTTTTCAAATGGTTTCCAGGATATGATCCTCAAACCCGGGTGGCGACTTCATCCAATCAATAAAAATCGTTTTTCAAAAAAAAAAAAAAAACAAATCATTTTTGTGGACATACTCCGGTGGGGTGTTTCACACACCCTCTGGCACTTTTGCCTCTGTCAACTCCACCTCCAGCTCCTCGAGCTCCTCTACCATGACCTTGGCCACCTCTGACAGGGATTGCCTTCTCTCAAGACCACTCCCAGCTCAACTCGGGGGCGCCCCTCTGGAACATCACCAATCATCAACCGGCGTACTAAAGCCTCCAAGTCCAAATTCAGCTGATAGGACTCCGATGCCCAACTGGCAGGAATCTGGAAAAAAAAAAAAAAAGCATTACACTGGTATTTTCAATAATGTTCAAGGAAATACAAATTGAAAATGTGTTTTCTTTCTTTTACAAGTTACCTGAACAAAGGTAAGGTCAAGCAGGGGTGCAACACGGGGAACCTCCAAGACTCCCATCATCTCTCCAGGCGTCCGCACCTTTATCTCTCTCCTCAGTACTGGGAAAACTGTCTCTGTGGCCACTATTCAAGTCTCCATGTCCAAAAAGCTAGCTAGGTGGCTAGCCAGAAAGCCCTCGTAGTCTAGAGAACTGTTGAAAGGAAGCACGGTGTCCAGCACAGTGTATCTCTCTACCTCAACCCATGTGTACTCGTTAATCCGTTGTATGCCAAAGGGTATACGCCCTAGTATCCTGAAGTGCGCCAACCTAAGGGACTGATGAGGCACCCTCTCTCCCATGTACCACTGCCAACCGTATAGGGACTCCAACAGAATCCATCCCCGAGTCAACTCCCTGCTCCGCTCCAGGTAGTGGTCAGTCGCTGCATCCCATGCATGCCATTTCACCTACAAGGAAATTCAATTTCTTCAGGAAAAGTTGAAAGAAGAACAGAAAGCTCAAATTTGAAAGCAACATAGAATTCCGAGACATACCGTACTACCGTCAGCCTGGTCGAAGAAACGAAAAAATTCATTCACTCTCCCTCCATGTACACTACCGCCTCAATGCTCATGGTCCCACTTTGCTGCTATGGGGATCACCTCCTCATTCTCATGACTATTCGCCAGCGAGTACATCCCCAGCACCTCATAAGCCCACACCTGCATGGTTAAAGGGTATCATCAGCAAGCTACAATCTACATGACAATATTTCAAGAACTTGAAAGCAAGAAGAAAGCATGTAAAGTTTTACCTTGAGCACCCTCTAGAAGCTGCCAAGGCTCGCCCCAACTCCGCGGCTGATGGAACCCAAGAAACAGTAAAGGGTACAAAAAGCAGTGCCTCCAAAGTCCAAGCTCCCCACTTTGCTCAAGTCTACCAGTGTCGGGAGCCAACCAAGGTGAACCCCACTCCGCCTGTTCGGAAACAGGGAGACACCAAACAAGTACAACAAGTAAGCTCTAGCCATCTGAGCTACCTTTATCGGCGACTCTGGCTTGTGGTCCCATAAGGTCGACAAGTGGTCACACCTCACCAAAGGCTCTCCATCGCCTATCTCTCTCCCCAGAAAGTGCCTGATAGCTTCACTATCTCTATATAGACCCGAGTCGAACGGAACCGGTTCACCACCTACTCTCAAACCCGTGATCGCTGAGAAGTCCAACGGTGTCACGGTTATCTCAGTAAACCTCAAGTGGAAAGTGTTGGTGGTGTCCCACCAACTCTTAATTAGAGCTCTCATCAACCTGTGGTCTGCCCGCGTCGGCACCAAAAGCCGAATAAACTCCATGAAGCCCGTACCCTCGATAACCCCTCTCACTGCCCTTGGCAAACCCCGGAAGCGCTCCAAGGAGTCTGACAAACCTCCATACACAGGCAAAGATGTGTTTCTCTATTTCAGAAAGCAAATGCAAGTTTCTCAAACAAAAGCCATAGAAAGCATGCAAATATAGGAATTCAAAACAAGTACAACAATCAACAATTAAAGTACATATCATTGGACATGCCAAAATATGGGTCTTCGGGTCCCTCAGCAAGGTGGTCTCGTCATAGAACAAGTGTACCGACGAGTACATGTCACACCCCAATGGTGCAAAGAAATGCACCCGTGGCACATAAGTCTTAGGGTCAAACGGGGGCCTCACTCTTTGAGCCCTCTCCACCTCTGCTACCAGAGGCAAAGGCACTCCCTCTCCTGCAACCTCAGCCTCTCTTTGTCTTTCCTCAAGAAGTATGTCCTGAAAGTCACTCCCTCCTCAGCCAAAGCCTCAACAAAAGTCGGATCCTCCTAAAGGGTCTGTGCCAAGTCCTTGTCTCTCATTCCCTCCAATGTATCAACCAAAGTATAACCTTGAGTCCGGGAAGAACCAACTACAGTAGGAACAACTGGTGAGTCTAAAGCATCAGCCTCCATCTCCTCACAACCGCTACTCGAGCCCCGAGCCTCCTCCACTATCACTTTCTCCTTCCATATTTCCCTCCTAACCACTGGAATATCACCTGACGTCTGCTCTCCTTCCACGAGCACCTCAGTAACCAAAAAAACACTCGAAAGGCCGTTGGGTACCAAGCTCTCCTGAGCACCTGTGTATGCACCCTCCCCAACGGATCTCTACTCAACCATCACATGCACACCTCCAATATCCATCTCCACCTCTGAAACATGGACACCCGTGCCCTACTCGTCAACCTCCATGGGCCCACAACCACTCTCGCTACCTTGCATGGCAACATTGACGCCTCCAGTAGGCCAATCATCGACAATACTACTTGCTAGCAACCCACTGGCAACCGTGGCACCCAGACCACCACCAATCGGACCAGAGGTCCCACCCATGCTCGCCAAATTGCCTCCCATGGCCACCGCATATGGTGTTTCATCACCTACCGCTGTCGTACGGGATCTATCCCCTTCGGATTGCTCCAAGCGGTGCTCAATACTGCTATAACTTGTTCCCACTGGGCCGATTGGGCCTAAAGAAACATCACCCACAACCGATAAGGGTTTGGAACCCTCTTCCAATCTTCCATACAAGCCGGCAACGACGGTCCAGCGCCGGGTGGTGGTAGTTGGTCTTCACTACTGCTCGAACTCGCCATAGGATTGAATCAAAGACTTCGATCGAAAGTTTTGGGAAGGAGAAGAAGGTTTCAGACAATGAGGAGTTTGGTTTTAGCGGAGGAGTACAAATAGTCAGAGTATTTTGAACATAATAAGCAAAAATCGAAGGATTCTGGCAGTTACAAAGTTGATCTCGACGAAAAATCCACTTGCACTGTGCGATGCCGATTTCTAAACCGCGTGGTGTACATTTTGACGTCATATGGTACTCTTCTCCTTTTATTTCAAAATTTATACTTTTACCCTCTCACTTGCTTGTGCTTTCGTAAAACCCACCAATCATGTTATCTGGATATTCATCGAATCAAATTTTCTAAGTCCTCCACGGCAAAAAAATTTCGTAAATTTTCTTAAGTCCTCCACGGTATAATTTTTCACAAATTTTCTAAGTCCTCCACGGCAATTATTTTTCACAAATTTTCTAAGTCCTCTATGGCATCAATTTTTTTCGAATTCTTGAAATGTTTTTAACGGCTTCCAAAGCCTCCCCAATTATTTCTCACGACTTTCAGAGCCACCCAATTATTTCTCAGGGCCTCCAGAGCCTCTCAAATTATTTCATATAGCTTCCAAAGCGTCCCGAATTATTTTTAACAGCTTCTAGAGCCTCCCAAATTATTTTTCTTGCAAACATCATTCGTTTTTTGAAAACTAAGGTATCAACTTTTCATGACAGCCCCGACGAACTACGATTGGTCTGATCCTTGCAAACGAGGTACGTAGGAAGCTCCGAAGCTCGACCAAATTTACCGTTTTTCTTGTCTGTTTTCCGCATGGTTGTTAAATTGGGATGTCCGAATCTTCAAACGCGACTTACACCAACTCAATGGTGACCAAACCGTGTCGAAGAGGGGCAACTGCAGACACCCCAATTTTGATAACTTATGCATCCCCAATGATGAAAAGAACGCGGAAAATATACCTCGGAACACTTACTTGAGTCGGATGGATTGAAAGGAACCAAAAACCCAAACCCACTTGAACCGTACAACCCAGAATCGTACGGCTTAAAATTCCCTTTGCACCATGTGGTGTTGCTATGTGCACCGTACAGTACACTTATGACGACGTACGGTACCCTTGTCCCATCAACAGGATTCCTGGGTTGCCCAGCAGCTCAATTTGATCACGTGATACGACATAAATACTCATGAGCCCGCCTTCTTTACATGTAAAAGTCACTCACCCCTCTCCTATATGAACCAACACCCTCCAACAGTTTCAAGAGCTGGAATTGATCGTACAAACAAAAAAACCTGAATTCCTCACGCACAAATCAGTCAGCAAATCCCATTGAAATCACTACTCTTTCAAAACTCTCGCTATTTTCAGATTCACCCATAGTCCAAAACTCTGTTTCACAATAACCCGAAAGTCCGGTGCCCATTTCCCGTAATCAACCAATCCTGTCCATCCAGTTTTGTTTCAAGGTATAAAGTTCATGTTTAAAATGCAACAATCTTCTAAGGGGAGTTTCCACCAGGCTCGAGGGGAGCTTTGTAGCACTTCCTTGAGTCCAAATGAGACGTTTCAGTAAAGCTTGAGCCTCTTAGGTAGGCATCTGTGGCATTGTCCATCGTTACGGAATGTCATCCCAAAAATGAGGTACATTCATCCATCAAAACCATTTCCCAAACCTATTTTGATTAACAAATAACGTGATTTTTACACCAAAGATACATTCTGTTTTCAATCGGGCAAAATGAAGATTTTTGAAAAATACAGTGTACTGGGACACCATACGGCATCCAAAGTACACCGTGCGACATGATTTTGGATGTCGTACGGCATCAATGGCAATATATTTTGCCTCCCTTGTTTTCTGAAACCCGATGCTCTGCTTTTCTTGAAAAACCAGTGAATTAAACTGCGGTTGACCCCCTTTACTTTCTATTTTTGCACTTACACCCCCCTTAGTTAATTTTCTGGCATTTACATATTTGATTGTGTATTATGTGATTTATTATCATTATCGATTTCCTTTAAGCATGTTATTTCTTGATATACTGTTTATGTGAAATAAGGTTTTCAATAAAATATTTTCAGAAGAATCCCACAAAGATTTAGTAAAGACCGGAAAATTTCGGGCACGTGGGGTGCATTTTTCGAACAAAACCTTCCTCACGGGTAACCTACCTCCCGAACCCAAATCTCTATTTTTCACAAATCAAACCATTTTTTAGTGGCACAAGAGTCATTATTTTTCTAAATGATTTTCTTAAGTACCTAACATTTTCCAAAAATTAAACCCCGGGTGGCGACTCTAAATTTTCTTTTTTCTTGAATCACCCTTTTTCACAAACACAACCAAAAAGGTGGCCCCCAAATGTCCACAGAGGCCAAGGACACCTTGTACGACATTCCCCCCCTCTTTTAATGCCTCCCCAATAAGATGGAGTGTACCCGAGGAGGACGTGCACAGCCCGGCCTAACCTAATCGGGGTTGGCTCAAACCCACCGAATAGTAGAGTTGAAGCTATCTCCTCACGATGACGATTGGAATGGTTCAAGTGGCTGTGTTGGTTAATATTGCTTGCTGCAAAAAGAAGAAACCAAACAAGGTTGAAGTAATGATTAACAAGGGCATAGAAGTTAGGAAAAATAGGAAATTGAAAGGTAAAGCGAGTTTGAATACTAACATGGGTGGCCAAGGGTCGTGTAGCAAGCAAATCCAATTGTGTCCCCCTCGGCGTCTCTGGGCTCCTAGTTTCCAGTGACTATGAGATGGTCATCAGCTTCGTCTTCGAAAGAATTTGGCAAGTCAGTGATGAGCTTCCAGTCAGGATTCCTGGCCTTGAAATAATAAGAGTTGTCGGCGGTGGGTACTATACTATATAGAAAGTGTAGATCCCACCAATTTAGGTGGAATCCTAAAAGCCCATGTAGGGAAACTGTGCCCATGACCACCCTGGAAAAATTTGGGCACAATTGCATAGGGTTTAGTCTGCAACAATTGCAGACTTCCCTGAAGAAGGGGTGGAGGGAAACCTTAAACCTCCATCTACAATGAAAATGAGAGGAATATGAATCTCCCCCCTAAACTGGCCAAACTGCACTAAATCATTACGTTCATTCAAACGGAACTAGACATCATTAGGAATTTTGCATTTACGATGGAAATCTGGTATTTTTTGGGCATTACTAAGAAGGGCTCTATGCTTAACCATGTTTTACTGGTTAGGGTTTCTATGTTGAAACCTACGCAAAAAGAAGAAGATGACGGTGAACAAGAAAGGGAAAAAAACACTGGCTTGAAAGAAACCACTTACACGAATAGGAAGTGTCCTAGAAAGGGATTCTCCGATCAAAAATGGAAGTTTTCGACGAAAATGGAGGCAGTTTGAAGGATTTTCTGCAAAAAATGAGCTTTGACAAGACGAAAATGGCAGATATGGCTTCTCTTCTCTCTCTCTCTCTCTCTCTCTCTCTCTATCTTTTCATCTGACACAGTAAAGTGGAGAAGGAGGGGAAGAGTTTTTGAGATTGTAAAGGTTTTGAGGGGAAGAATAATCATTATCCCGCCTCGAAAACCTAGAAGTGGGGTATGACGTGTGAAAAATGTCACCCCTAGACGTCCTTTGGGATTATCTAGCCACCAACGGGTCACTTTGCACTAAATGCGAAAGCAACCATGCCTCCCACGTGAGGGGAAGGCATGCAGAAGAGTGTATCAAGATCGTTGCAGCTCTGCACACTATTGATGAATGATAGCAGTGGGCAGAGCTGGGGAGCAATTGGAGTGGGTAAAACCTAATCACCCTTGGGAAGGGCAAAACACATGCCCTAATTAGCCACCACGAGGGGGATACTAGTTTGGCACCACATAGGGAGTTCTTAAGCCCTGTGTTGAGCAATGTTGGCCATGAATAAGGTCAAGATAATGTAATAAATTTAATGTACCAGGATGTACTAGCTCAGTGTGAGTGGCAGAGGGGTGTCCCTAGCACGACCGAGCTAGGAAGGCTACAAATATAGCTTAAACGACATTCTGCAATACATAATTCAGCTCGGCGAGATGAGCTGAGCTATGTACGTGTTATGCCGAGCTACATGGAAGCACAACACTGCTACGTATAGGGCGGTGAGACATTCCAGAATGATCTAAGGCGACTCCTTATGTGATAAAACAATCCGCGAATTAAGGGATTAGCATGAGTATTCCTATTGTGATTAGGAATGCACCCCATATAGGAAAGAATCCTATATGGAAAGGAAGTCCACTGCAAAACAAGAACTGGTGGGACATGGAAGCTTGTACTTAATAGGAAAGTCCTATTAGTGGAGGTTTCCGAATGCAATTAGGAAACATAGGGCACGAGATGCCTAAGTCATTAAGTCATCTATACCTATAAATGCAGTGTGATGCCCATGAAGAAAGGTACATTGTGAAACTCATTCATACGCATTGTTCTTTGCTTAATTAGCAATCTAGTACTAACTTAAGCATCGGAGGGCCTTTGCCAACGAGAGGCAAAGGTGCTCTAACCCTTGTCTGTCTTGCAGATCTAGGGTTCCGGGGAGAAAACACGTGACCAAGACCTTACATGGATTTTATCCCCGTACAATTTCCACGATTCTGGGTCCCGAACCAGTAGCATCAAGATGTCATCGCTTCAAGTTCAAATCCAAGTATTAGGCAAAGACAAACACAGTATCTACGCAGACCTCATATTCGCCAAACTATCAAACACGATTTCAGAACCGCACTTGAGCAACGCAAGCTCTCACGGCAGCCTCATCCATCAACTCATCACCATTATTCAATAGCAATGTGAAACCTCTCTCAAATGAAGTATGGATGATCACAAAGTGAATGGCTCTGCCCTCACTTTAAAATAGGGTTAAACTATTCTACCCCAAAATACCGAGAGGTCCGAGTTTTTCAAAGCATCATTGCGATCACTAACAACAAAGGCTCCGTGTTTATTTTCAACGATCTCGGCATCTGTCAACAACACGCTCTAATTGTATTCATAATAAGCTCTATGCTTACAATCAAAACGCCAGACATCCAAGCTCAAAACTTGAAAAGCATCATGTTGCACTGGCGCACACCATGGGGTCTGCATACACTCACTCTTAAGGTCTCTCTAGTGCATATCATAATCATACTACTATTGCAAGTATATGTGCCTTGCATTTCTATACAAGTTATCAATTTTGGCCAAATGTCTTGAAAAGCCACCACTCAAACAGCCCTCAGTTATCCAGTTTCTCAACAGCTTCATGCCATTGTGCGCACTAAACAGCTTCTAGAACATGTCGTGTAATCTAAACAACTTTGTAGAGCTTCTGAATAGCCTTTTGGACGGTTTCGCGTTATTTGACAGGCTTCAATCAGCCTTTGGACAACTTTTGAACAGCTTCATTTGTATAGCTTCATATGGCTTCTGAATAGCCTTTTAAATAGCTTCTTCTCATCTAAATAGCTTTGTACATCTTTTGCACATCTTTGAATAGCTTCACGTTATCTGAACAACTTCGTATAACTTCTGAACATTTCTGAATAGCTCCTAAACAGATTCATGTTATCTAGTCACTCAACATCCCTAACCTATCAACAAGTTTTAGTCTCTAGTCATTTCTGAACAGCTCCGCGCTATCATGTGTATTAAACAGCTTCACATCATCGAACTTCTCAACAACCTCAGGTGTAATCACTGAACAGCTTCAAGCTATCATGTGTACTCAATAACTTCGCGCCATCTAGTCTCTTAGCAGACATCGTGCTCAAATCAAGCCACTCAACAGCTTTGCACTATCATGCCCACTGAACAATTTCATACTATCTAAGGCCTCATGCTCAAATCAAAGCACTCAAAAGCATCGCGCTATCATGCGCACTGTAGAGCTTTGTACTATATAAAGCCTCGTGCTTAAATCAAAACACTCAGTAACCTGAACAACTTCACACTCAAATCTAGACATGCAACAACTTCGCGCTCTTATTACCAAAGCTCTATTCAGCAGTCTTGCACTTGATCCTGAACCAACATCTCAATAGGTTTAAAACCACACTCAAGCATGCAACCGTCTGATGGCTAGGTATGGTCTAAGGCAAGTTTTCTCTCACACTCAGTGTGTGTAAAAAGTCCCCTGAACTACGAGTGATCTAATTTTCTCAAAGGAATATGTAAGAAGCTCGAGGGCCCGACCACACATCAAAAATGTTTTTCAAAACCTTTAAGATATTTGCCTCACCAAAATAGGGCTCTCTAAGGCTAGACACCCTAAATTGGCTTGGTAGATAATTTAAGCACCGCTGCGCACGGAGTCCTGATGATGAAAATGACGCCTGAATGCTTTGGGTGAATTCATGTAAATCTAAGAACCTTTGTGAAGATTTGTAGCCAAACCATCCAAAAGTCAGCCAAAATATCTGCCAGTATATTCTTTAACTAGCCTGTACATTGTTTTGTCTACCCGGGAAAACTAGTTTCCTATCACAAACCAAAAACCCCCTAACCAAATGCATTAATCGGCCGACAAATCAACTTTTTCTAGTAGCTTTAGAACCAGAGCCCAATTAGGACTCACCCCGTTGATCGGATTA
This sequence comes from Vaccinium macrocarpon, assembly GCA_022606695.1. Classification (NCBI taxonomy): domain Eukaryota; kingdom Viridiplantae; phylum Streptophyta; class Magnoliopsida; order Ericales; family Ericaceae; genus Vaccinium; species Vaccinium macrocarpon. Next base: position 24,099,485 of record CM040177.1, on the reverse strand, counting down.
GCTTGGTTTGCTTTGCAAACAAGCACAGGACTATTGTGGATAGAGTTTTGCACAAATTGGGACATCTCCATTGCTAACCCTATAAATAGGAGCCTTTGCATATCAAAATCGACACACAATCTTTCATCCCCACACTCCAATATTCTACAAAAGTACTCCTTCAAACTCGAGCTTCAAAAGCCCTAACCTCCTTAGAGAGTAAAAACACCCAGTGAAAATCCATCAAATTTAAGCTTAGGTTTTAGGGGTTCGTGACTTCAACTGACAAAGGAATCAATCCAAGCAAATCAACCTCTGAGGGAGTAAGTTACAAAGGTTACAGGGCCTTCTATTTACTTAAGTTCCTTATTCTTGTTCGATCTAACATCTAATTTTGTGCATTTAGTTTTCTGTTTTCTGGAGTTGGGAAGAACACCAGTCGATGCACTGATGTGTCAGCCAACATATTACTCAGCGTGATCTGCCAGCTAAATCCATTGGCCAACCGACAAATCAAAATGCTGGCACATTGTTTTGTCCTTCTGTTGTATTTCATGTACTACAAGGCGCCCCATCCCCTATCTGTGTGGTATCTTTTCTATTCAAAATCACCTACATCTGTTGAAGGCTCAATCAATCAGTTTATTCGTGAAATCTTTTAGAATGCTAAAAAATCTTTATGTCAAGTGTTTACAAGGTAGCCTCTGTGGCTAGGCAGAGAGGGGTGCCTAACACATTCCCCTCACCATACCCTTATTTTTTGAATCTAGAATCTATGTCTAGTTTCTTGATTTCCCAAAATCAAGTGGCAACTCTCGTCAAATTTATAAGGTGTGTAGCAACGGGCACCTTGACACTATCTGAGAAAATGACATTGGTCATCCTGTATGTAATGTCCTTTTTTAGGTCAAACTCGATCGGAGTTTCAACACTAAGCTGGAATTGAGGGGCATTTGTGGAAAGTTTAATTTTGAAAATTAATATAATTATGTCCTTTTAATTGGTTAAAATTTTTAAGTTGAACAAAATGATTTGAAACGGATGGAATAATTACACTCCCTATCACCCAAATTGTTTGTCTTGTTCAGACGATGTAATTTTAAATTTTGAAAATTTTATATAATAAAACTACTTGAGACTATATCAAATGGAGTACATATCGCACATAAAATGTGTTATAGATTGAATTATATGACCACTTTAAAAATTACATTGAAACCGTCACAACCAACAATTTGGGATCAATGGAGTGCTTGCAAATTTACTTTTGGAGCAGTAAAAGACAACGCAAGTAGCGGCGGTCCCTTTGCGACTTCCCTCCGACAGGAGTTCATGCGTTTCCACCCGCAATTGACTTGACGTCCAAAAGAAAAAGTGAAAAAGTTATCCAAAAAAAGCATCCACATGGTGGATACAACAACGGAGGCTAGCATTACAGTGAAATATAACTGGGGATAAATGCCCGTCAAGAGGGAGAGAGAGAGAGAGAGAGAGAGAGAGAGAGAGAGAACAACTAAAATGGAGGCTAGGTGGCGATCGAATGTTGTCGTCCCGGCTATGTATTTACCTTTGATTGCGATTTTCGCAACTGGACAATCGCAGTGCAGGGAGCTCCGGCCGTCTGACCATGGACTTGCATACCAGAGAAATTTAACGGCACCGACAGCGGATTGGTCGAGAATAAAGTCATTCTTTGGGGATACGCCAGCGCCGTCGCCAATGCCCAAGACGAATAACATGAGTGATGCGTCGTGGCGGAAGGATGTTTCCGGCGCTGGACAGAGGGATCAAGTGAAGAAGGTTTTGACGGTGGTGGCGGTGGTGTGCGGAGCTACGGGCGTCGGTTTTCTAGTTGTGGCGGCATTGGTGTACGTCTTTCGGCATCCAAGGCAGCGGTCTACCGGGACGGATAAGTAGTCGCATCCATCAAGGATGAAAGCCCATCTTCCATATTCTTTTTTTTTTTTTGATCCATCATCTTCCATATTCCCCCATACTCTTTTTTAGTCATGTAAATGCATGAAAAGCCCTATTTTACCCTTATTAGTAATTAATTAATATATGTGTGCATAGATTTCCATAATTTAAGTGACCAATAATGATTTAGTCACCAATGGGTACAGATAGCTTGCGGGGCTCACTTAGGAGTCCCATACAAATGAATTGCATAAATTTTATAATATTTTTTTAGTGATTCTACGAAAAATCAGCTCAAAAAGATACGTGCAACTAGTTGATCCGATTTATAATGCGTTATCTTTTGAGTGTGTGTAACTGTGTTGGACCGATAAAAAAATCTGGTCCATATTTATACTCTTATGTCAAAAGCATAAAGAAGAGGGGAATAAAAGCTTGGCACTTGGCACCCGACACGACGCAATCCTTGGTCTGCCCCTGCCAATGACACTGTCAGAAAAAAGTCTTTCCAGGTTTCACTACTGCCACTTGTTTAGGAGATCATAATTTTGGTCAAGTCAAAAATACTAAATTTCCATTCATTTCATTTGTGAAATTTGTGAAACAAGTTCCCAGTCTCAACCAGGAAATGCGGGAAAAAAAAAAAGTACAGTGAAACCAAGGGAATAATTACATTGAAATATACACAATAACAAACGACGGCAGTACAGTGCCACAAAAAATGACTGATACAACAGTGCATTTATTTTCTATCAAATGGAAGGGGAGAAAACTCTACATAGCATAAACCTATTGTTCAAGAGGTATCCACTCAAGTTCTAGATCTAAATCGCCAGATTCCACATTCTGGAGCTTCAGTGATACCTCCTGCTTCACCTTGCCACCAATTATGTTTACAGTGCTGTCCTCTTTGAGGGCATTGTCATGTGATTTCAGCCATTTCCCAATCTGCATGTTTCCAAACATACCGGCATCTCCAAAAGCCATTGCAGAGGTTATCATCGGTTGGATATCAATCTCGGCTTCTCCCATAATATCATCAGCTGAAAACGTGTCATGATCATAGACTTGCTGCAGTGTGTACAGTTTGTGAGGATTGATGAGACTTACAAGACGCTACTATGTTCGGTTGAACAGAATTTTTTCATTTCTGGATCAAACGACTTGTTTTGCTCAAGAAACAGATAGATTAATCTATTACATTTATCTACCCATTTAATGTATAGGCAACAAGAATTGGTTTATCAATCTAAATTTTATTTTATCTGTTTATAAACTAAATTTAAAAGCAATGAAGAATCAGACATCTTGACATCATTGGGGGGGAAAAAAAACAAATAGCAAAAGGAAATAGAAAAGAAAAGAAGGGGAAAAAAAATGCCGTTCTAATGACAAAGAAGGCACAGGAAATGATAGCCTTACAAGTTTTACTGGCCCAAAGCGCTGAGGAACAGAAAGCATGAGTTCCTCATTCCAGACAGGATTCAAGTTGCTCTTTATTATGGTTGTTTGCACCTTCTGATAACAGTAACAAGAATTTTTCAGGAGCGAGAAGTGATATGTAATTCCTTAAAAAGTATCAATCAAGCTAGATAATGACTGATAAAAAAAAAAAGGTGCATGAATAAGGTGCTGCAAAATGAAGCACCTTTGACAGGGGTGAGGACAATAACTCCACCAAGTACAGATTTTATGAATTCTTTTTCTTTTTTTTTTTGAACAGGAGATTTTATGAATTCAAAATAGGAAATAATGAATATGAATATAAAAAGTCATGTTCAATATAGACCAGCGTTTAAGACAAATAACAACTCGTAATTAAGTTCCAACTTCCAACCCCCTTTTCACTTTTGCTTTCTAGTTTCAATTATATTTTTTGATGAACTCTTTTCAGCCACTATCCTTTTAAGAGTTGTGACGACTTTTCTTGATAGCAAGTACTATAGTTGAAAATGGTTTGCTAGACAAAAGTTTTTGGCTACTTTGAGGCAAAACAGAAGTGGGACTCAAACACCTTTTGAGGTAGTCCAAGTGGGTAGGTGTACTACTAAGGAAGGTTACTAACCAATGCCCAGATTTTACCCAAAAACACATTAAAAGATGAATCAGAATTTCTCTCGAAGTGGGGTACGCGTGGAAGGTGTCAAGTGACGAGTCACCTATCCCGCATTGGTTCATAAAGCAACCTTTGATGGGTATATGATTCTAAGTTTGCAAATGGGTTTGAGTCCCAAGAGGTACCCCAAGTTTTGAAGCGGGGAGGACCTAGGGGAATGAGGGCTTGGCCCATTGCCGTGCACGCGCCCAGTGCTGCTGGGCTGTGGCCTGGATCTGTCGTCTAGTCTTGGGCTTGTTCTTGTCTTCTTGTCTTATCTTTTTAATCCCAAAACCTATGACTTGGGCTTCAAGCCCGAAGACCTTATTCGTAAAGGTTGTAACTTAAGAGATTAAATCCACAAGTTTGTTTTCTGGAAATCAAGGCCAAATTCATTTTCATGCAGCTGGAAAGTATCCCACGTGCTTGTATAAGTTGGTTTCCTTGCTTGTCTTGACGCACCATCAACACTTCAGAATTCCAAAGTTCATCCGTGTATTGTTTTGTCATTCCAAGTTCTTCCTGTGAGAGAGTGTATGCCCAAGTTATGTACGCCAAAGTTCATTTGTGTTGTGCAACTGTTGTATCCCGGGAGATAAACATACTGTTATCTCAAGTTCTGTTGTTGTAGTTCAATTTTCCAGAGGTGATTCATATACAGTGAAACTTTACGATTGCAAAACGAACTTCAGATCTGTTTGGTTTCCTACTCGTTTATACTAACATTGTCCACAGCCAGTGAAGTGACGTGTGGTCGAATCAGAAGAGTGGGTCACGTCAGAGAAAATTGGAGGTAAGGTCCATAAGGATGCATATTCCGCTTTTTTTACCGCTATTTTCCATTCTTCTTCGCCGGATATCATAAATGGGCAAAACGGGACAATCTCTCAAACCTAATTGTAAGTGGGACCCGTATCCAACAGAAGTGAAATATTTTTCTACTACTCTCAAGTTTCCTTTTAGGTCCTGTACTAAAAGCCAGAATTGGATTCTGAATATGTACCAAGACTAGACTTAAATGGCCCATAGACATACTCCAGTACAAATTTACCAACAGAAGAAAAGGAAAACAGGACAAGAATTAAAAGACCATGGACCTCGTACATGCTTTTGTGGCAACGGCAATAAAAAGAATGTGAGAGCGACTGACCTGCTTCCCAAGGGTCAATACAACATAAGGATCACTTGACAGTAAATCTCTGATTGCTAAATTGGTGCCTTTTAATACTTTGACCTTCAAAATCCCAATAAACTCAACCATGCCTTCCTGTCATCAGTTTCAACATTAGCCGACTAGACAAGTTATTCACTGCAGCACTGAAGAAGTTTTTAAAATCATATTGCACTGAGTACTGTGTTAAGACAGGAAAACTACGAGTAAATTGCTCTCAACTATCTGATGTATAGCCTAAGAGACTCCTGGTATATGGAATATCCATATCAAGTGACATCCAAAAATATCCAATGTTCCAAGTTGAAGAATGGGGGGTACAATGAACAGTATAGACTGAAAAACAACTCAAAGGGAAAGAGTAATGCATTCAATCAATGGCGATTAATCAAGTACTACTGAAATCTAGCCTCTGACTTTTTACTTCATGGAAGCACTTTTTAACCAAACCCTTTCCTTTCACGGTTAGGAAGTTTCCCCTCTGAAAACATAACGGGTGTGGGCTCACTTCGTATGTAGAGCAGATTGTAAAGGGCAAGTTGGCTGGGCCCACTTCTAAACCAGCCCACCGGTTATCAATCCAGATTAAACGACTTCCATTGGGTTCAATAGACCAGTGATACATTTGCGTACCAATACTTGTATTGCTGCCATGTAAACCTACTGATGGTTCTTGTGAACATCAATTCTCATAGACGGTGATTGGAAACCGACATTGATCCAATTGCTATTGCTACTGATGGTTCTTATATTTTAATCATCCATGTAGGCTCTGGTGATAGGTTTGATCTTCGTTGACAATGTATGTGTAGTGAGTGTGTGTGTGTGGGGGTGTGTGTATGTGTGTGTGAGAGAGAGAGAGAGAGAGAGAGAGAGATTCTACCATAGTATCACTGAATATTTCTTTTTTTAACAGTGACAACACAATCAAGGAAAAGCACCTGGCTTATCTTACTCCCTTGTTCCTTTATCAGCGTACCTTTCTTTCTTTCTGGGATGTATGTCTTTTTTTAATTCAAATGCAATTGTCACCTTAAAATGTTGGAATCCCCAAACAGGAAGAACTGAAGAAGAATATGGGATGGAGGGAGTACCATTGTTCTCGCTTGAAATTCTAGAAATTCAGGCATTCTTTTTATACAACCTATGTTACATGGACAATAGCTATCAAGCGTGGGTATGGTCTTGGAAAAATAGTGTTAACAAAGTGCCTTATGATAATCAAAGCATAATATAGTTCTACACACAATTCATTGTGGATTTAATCCCTACGTTTAGATTTGTAACCAATCCTATTTCGGAACTAAACTCGGCCTAGTTTTATATGTATCTTCTATAATACAAATATGATGAATGATTTTACTTTCTTATGTGATTGTTTCAAATGTGTCAACTGTCATAATTCAGTAAGTAAAGTACATATCCTAAATAGAGTGATGTAGGTTATTGAAGTTAGTACAAATTATGGCTAATTTGCGTAGAATACAAAGTTCCCTATGAAGTATGGACCTAATCTTACATTTTCGGGTAGAACTCAACCCCAAAAGCTAGCTCATGAAGTGAGGGTGCCCCTCACGCTTATATTTTTCTTATTACTTTGGTACCTAGGTGATGTGGGACTAAGCTTAACACCGTCCCTTATGCGCAGCGTGCTCCCTCGTCAGCATCTGCCGCGTGCAAGCCAGAGGCACCCACCCTACCCATCTCTGGTACCCAGCTCTAATACCATGTTACACACTCCTGGGTAGAACTCAACCCCAAAAGCTAGCTCATGAAGTGAGGGTGCCCTCACGCTTATATATTTCATATTACTTTGGTACCTAGGCAATTTGGGACTTCGCATCCCATCCTCCCTCACGCACAGCATGCTCACTTTACGGTACCCATCTCTAGTACCCAACTCTAGGCGATCTCTGGTACCCATCTCTAGTACCCAACTCTGATACCATGTTACACGGTCTTGGTAGAACTCGACCCCAAAAGCTAGCTCATAAAGTGAGGGTGCCCTCACGCTTATATATTTCATATTACTTTGGTACCCAGACGATGTGGGACTTCGCTTCACATTATCATGTTAATCCATTTTTTGTTTTTCTTTTGTCGTTGGTGGGCAACCTGATAAAGGTTATTTTCTTTTTGATGAGTCACGTTTGAGAAAGCAAAATTAGATTATTCAAGTGAAGGCAATATGGTCATGTTGTGTTGTCATAGTAGTTACATGATAACCTGTGTCTTAAGGAAGTTGACAATAGGAGAGGCAGCGGCGCCTGCATAATTTAAAAACAAAATACTCCTGTTCCCAGCAGGCTGAAACTTAGGTTTTAGACAGTACACACCAAATTTAATAAACAAGTACCAGCAACACAAAAATTCAAAGACCTCAAATATATTTGCAGATTGAGTAGTAGCAACAAAATGGAACAGCGGTCCATTTATTCATCTGATTAAAATACACAACTGTACAAGGCATCAAGCAAGTATTTTAAAGATCATACTAAGAATTTTTAACTGAAGTAGGTCAACAAATGTTACCGATTTCTGTAATGAGCTGGAGCTTCGAAAGCTATCAATAATCTTTCTAGATACACTTGTTTGGAGAGAGTTCTTTTGGGAAGGAACTGATGTGATCCGCAAGCTAGGTTTCAAAAATTCTTGCAGGTCATACTTAGACCTGCCAAACATAAGTAAAACAAAAACATAAAAGGAAAACAAAAAGTGAGCCAAAATAACCGAACTCATGACCCAGCCTATTATCTACCAGATCATATGCCAAATGGGACAAACCATTGGTCAACAAAAATTAAAACTAAACCAAGACAAGCCGAGAGTTGACAATACGCCGAATTACAACAGAGAAGACAAGACAGAGAGACTTGGAAGTCGAGTACAAAATGTCAAGTTTCTTTGGCCACTATCCATTTCGAATCAATATTTAGGCAGTTGGTGACAAACCATGAAGTTTGAACCCAAGTTAGAGATGAAGACCACAGAGATTATAGATGAAGACAACTGTTGTTTGAGAGAGAGAGAGAGAGAGAGAGAGAGAGAGAAAGAAGTGTAGGGTGTTAAATTAACCCTTACACATAGAACCTTTATTTATATTATGATACGACTAGACACATTACCTAACTAGTCAATGTGGAACAAAGACACTATAGAGCAATATTAATAAGCTACTCTAACACTCCCCCTCAAGCTGGAGAATAAATATCACAAAATCCCAGCTTGTTACATAGAAACTCTAAACGTGGTTTAAACAGTGGTTTGGTGAAGATATCAGCCAATTGAGCTCCGGTAGAAACAAATGGAGTAGATAACACACCACCATCTATCTTCTCACGAACAATATGACAATCCACTTCAGTATGCTTTGTTCTTTCATGAAACACTGGATTTGAAGCAATATGGATTGTTGCTTGATTATCGCAATACATAGGAATAGGTAACTCCACACCGAACCCTAACTCCATGAGTAAAGCTCTTAACCAGACGATCTCACAAGTCGTGTGTGTCATGGCTCGATACTCCGCTTCTGCACTAGACCTTGCAACAACCGTTTGTTTCTTACTTTTCCATGTGACCAGATTGCCGCCAACAAAAGTACAGTAACCACTAGTAGACCGTCTGTCAGATGGTGATCCTGCCCAATCAGCATCAGTAAAAGTTTCAACACACAAATGACCATTAGACCGATAAAACAAACCTCGTCCAGGATGAGCTTTAAGATATTTCACAATACGAAGACAAGCTTCCCAGTGTGGAAGCCGAGGAGTTGACATAAACTGACTCACCATACTAACAGCGAATGAAATATCAGGACGTGTATTGGTAAGATAATTCAACTTGCCAACTAAGCGACGATATCGGTCCAGATATGGAAATATCTCCTCCTGATCAACACAAAGCTTCACATTACGATCCATCGGAGTCTCCACAGGTTTTGCTCCCAATAAACCTGTTTCCTCAAGAATATCCAATGCATACTTTCATTGAGACAAACCGATTCCCTCCTTGGATCTTGCCACTTCAATACCCAAGAAATACCGTAGCTTACCCAAGTCTTTAGTGTGAAATTGACGCTGTAAAAACTGTTTCAACTCATCAATGTCTTTCTGATCATCCCCAGTAATGATGATGTCATCTACATACACAATTAACACTATTTTTCCACGCTCTAACTGGATAGAGAAGACAGAATGATCAGAATGAGATCGAAGCATACCAAACTGTATCACAGCATCACTGAACCGACCAAACCAAGCTCGAGGTGATTGCTTTAGACCATATAAAGCTTTGCGAAGACGACAAACCTGAGCACGCTCCCCCTGAGAAACAAACCCAGAAGGTTGCTCCATATATACCTCTTCGAGCAGATCACCACGTAAGAAGGCATTCTTGACATCCAATTGAAACAACAGCCAACTAAGATTAGCAGCAAAAGAAATAAGAATCCAGACAGAGTTTATCTTGGCAACAGGGGAAAAAGTCTCTGCGTAATCAACCCCATATGTTTGTGTATAGCCTTTGGCCACAAGGCGGGCCTTATACCGCTCAACAATGCCATCAGGATTAAATTTTACCGTAAAGACCCACCGACAACCAACAGTAGACTTTCCTGACAGAAGAGGAACCAACTCCCAAGTGTCATTTTCATGGAGAGCAGTCATCTCAATCTCCATTCCTATCTGCCACTCAGATAAAGAAAGGGCCTCCTGTACAGTGTTAGGAACATATATAGAAGAAACTGACGAAGTAAAGGCACGAAGGGAAGGAGACCTATGATTATACGCGACACAATGAGAAATGGGATGAGAAGTGCAAGTACGAGTACCTTTACGTAGAGCAATAGGAAGATCAAGGTCAGATAAGGAAGAAGAAACCTCCAGATCTTGTGATGGATGAGGTGTTGGGATAGGTGCGACCGGATCTTGTGACGGGGGAGGCGTTGGGGCAAGTGCTGGTGGTGCCTCAATTGCTTTGTTGCGACAAACGTACACCTGCAAGGGTTTCTCCTGCAAAGGGTTCACAGAAGAACCAGATGGGACTGCTATAGGAAAGACAGACTTAGACTCAACCATAACAAGGGTTTGTGGACCCGAATAAAATGGCAAGGACTCATTAAATGTAACATCTGCACAAACAAAGTGACGACGAAGAGTGGGAGAGTAACACTTATACCCTTTCTGAGTGCGAGAGTAACCAAGAAAAATGCACTTAATGGACCGTGGGTCCAATTTACTCTGGTCGAGATCAAGAGCATGAACATAACATGTAAACCCAAAAACCCGAGGGGGTAATGAGTGGAGAGGCCGACCGGGAAATAGGACTGTATGGGGTATTTGACCCCCAAGAACAGTAGAAGGCATACGATTGATCAAATGGCATGCAGTAAGAACTGCGTCACTCCAGTAAGACTTAGGAACTTTCATTTGAAATAACATGGCACGCATAACTTCTGATAAGTGTCGAATCTTGCGTTCGGCAACCCCATTTTGTTGTGGAGTCCGAGCGCAGGATGACTGATGAATAATCCCATGATCATCAAAAAACTGAGATAAAGTACTATGAAAAAATTTGCGTGCATTGTCAGACCGAAACATACGAATGCAAGTATTAAACTGAATCTTTATTTCCATGTAAAATGATTTTAAAATAGTCTTCAACTCAGATCTCTCTTTCATAAGATAAAGATATGTAATACGAGAGAAATCATCAACAAAGATAACATAATACTGAAAACCAAAAATATTGGGCACATGAATAGGCCCCCAAATGTCTGAATGAACTAACTGAAAAGATGTGACACACGACGTTCAACCCTGGGATAAAATGGTACTCTATGATGTTTACTAAACTCACAAACTTCACATGGCAAAGTGTTAATGCGACTACATGAAGGAACTAGCCTTTTAAGGTTTTGAAGGGATGGATGACCAAGACGACAATGATGTTGATATGGTGAAACTGATGACTGGAGAGCAATAGAGCTAGGGTGAACACCATCGGTAAAGTAATACAGGCCACCACGCTCAACACCGCCACCAATCTTCCTCCCGTCTTGAGATGAGATCCTGAAACACACAACCATGAGGGGAAAAAGTAACAAAACAATTCAAAGACTTTGTAAGTTTACTAATTGACAGAAGATTTAATGGAAAACGAGGAACATGCAATACAGAGTCCAAAGTAAGAGAGGGGGTAAGTGGAACAAAACCCAAAACCAATACTTGTGCCAGTAGTAGAACCATCAGCTAGGGTAACATGGGGTGGTTTACCGATAGACTGATGATCAGAAAGAATGTGGGAACTACCAGTATATGATCTGATGCACCCGAATCAATAACCCAAGGAGTGGAAGGAAGAGACAATGCAACACAAGTAAATGTGAAGGACACATGCGAGATAAGCGTAGCGATGGCGTAAACGATTGAAGTGACACAAGACGTTGGTACTCCTCTGCAGAAATAGTCACCCTACTGTCGGCAGAAGGATGAGTAAACTGACCAGCATCCTCATAAATAGTAACCTGATGAGCCTAAGGAAAACCATGAAGATCGTAACAATACCCCAATGTATGATTTGTACCCCCACAATGGGCACATCGCCGAAAGTACCATAATCAAACCACCACCGACTAGAGTTACCACGACCAGAACTACCTCCCCCTGACATGCGACCATAACTAGAACCACCACGATCACGGAACTTAGAACCATAGCCACCAAAAATTACGACCACCAAAAACACCAGAGACAACGAAAGCATTCTCCATCATAAACAAACCAAAGCAACAGAGCAACCAAACAACCAACAAATCGATGAGCTACTAAACCAACCAACTTTCTAAACCTAGATACTGAACGACCAACCACTACCTCCAGCAAAAGAAACCAACCACAACTACAAATAACTATTCAGCACCAAAAGCCAATTGCCCGCAAAGAACTATTCCAATCAACCAACGAAACACCAACATAGCAACAACCAGGAACAAATTACCAACCGGTCTAAACTAACAACCGAACAACAACAAAATCAAAAGAAAGAGCTTAACCACGACCACCATCCAACAATACTGAAGAAACTCCAAAGAAGGCAATACAGTAGACACGCATAAAAGTAGATCACGAACCCAGGAAGAACCAAGGAACCAATATGCCACAAACGAACAATGCAACAGGAGCCAACCAATCACCATATACGAGCAACAATCTGGATCAGAACTAGGGTTTCGAGCACCATTTAGCAACTATCGAACATATTCAGGAATAGTCAAACACTGGGCAGTAACTTTTGAACCCTATTCAAGTAGAAACCAAGTAATTTCGGAATTGAGTCAGTAATTTTTCAAGGTTTTGGAGGTCGATTTGAAGTGGGTATGGCTGGGTCAAGGATTTTGAAACAGATTGAAGGATTTCAAGTGGCTTACATGTGGTTAATGGGCTGTTGAGTAGTGGATTAAGGGCTGTCGAGTGGTCTTCATGCAAGTTAGGGGTTGTCGAGTAGTAGGTTAGGGTTTTCGGTAGGTTGGATAGGAGTTCTAAGGCTGTCGGCTAAGTTAAGGGTGGTGGCTAGGGTTTTCGGCTCTATTTACAATGGCTATGATGATGGAAGACTGTATTAGGGTTTCGGTTTAGGGAAGATGATGATGGTTGATGAAGGGTTTATGGTGGAATCAAAAATTGCTCTGATACCATGTTGTGAGAGAGAGAGAGAGAGAGAGAGAGAGAGAAAAGTGTAGGGTGTTAAATTAACCCTTACACATAGAACCTTTATTTATATTATGATACGACTAGACACATTACCTGACTAGTCAATGTGGGACAAAGACACTATAGAGCAATATTAATAAGCTACTCTAACAACAACCACAAGCATTTATTGTACACAGCTAAAAGTATCCTTATATTATCTAACCTGATAAACTTAGCCCGCTCCTTGTTATTAGAATCCGGCCCAGGTTTTGAGTACCCTTCAGGTATAAAAGCCTCATAGATTGAATTAGCAGAAGCATTTCCTCCTACCTCAACCATTGCATCAATTTCATCATCTGACCACTCATCTAATGTCACGGACAACACCTGGCACAATTTACCATGATCAAAGAATTAGGTCAGAAACCTCATAAACAAAAATTCAAAACACTTGAGTATACTAGCTCCATCGCTGCTACCCATATATATAAAGAGCTCTCTAAAAAGTAGGCATAAAGAAATTGTTTTACATACAATCTGAGTTAGAAAGGTCGATTTCTCATCAGCTCCTCAAGTATTTAACGGTTTTTAAACAAATACGAAACTTCAACCTGGTCAGGTTACCATGACTTGCCTAAACTGTTCCTAACCCAAGTTTTTCTTTTGTGGTCAAACTAGGTTAGTGCCACAAACAAGCCCCAAAGACAGAAAAATGAAGCTAAAGGAAGACTAGATTCCTAAATGCAAAAGGAAATTGGATTGTGCTTGAACACACATTCACTTTAATAAATCAATGCTCAGGGTCTTCTGCCTTTCTGATGCAAACCATGTAAATATGTACATAATTGGGTACTTGTGAAGGTTATTTTGTGAGAGGCGTTTATGTCATTTCATGGTTGACGTTCTTTTTTAGACAAATTTAATGTTCTGGGGTTGTACCAAACCAAACCAAACCAAGCCTTATGTCCCAATCAATTGGGGTCGGCTACATGAATCCTTTTTCTCCATTGAGCTCTGTCAAGTGTTGTTTCATCGCTTAAACCTAGTATACTCAGATCTTTGCGTACTACCGCATCTAATGTCAATTTGGGCCTTCTCTTCTCTTGTGCGTTTCTACCCAAAGCTATCCTATCCACTATCTTAACTACTACATCCGCTGGCCTACGATAGACATGCCCAAACCACCTTAGCCTATTTTCCCTTAACTTCTCCTCTATAGGTGCTACACCTACCACCTCGCGAATTGTTTCATTTCTAATCCTATCTCGTCTAGTCTTACCACACATCTACCTCAACATTCTCATTTCCGGTACACTTATCTTGTTCACTTGTTACTTCTTAATAGGCCAGCATTCTGTCCCGTAAAACATCGCTGGTCTAATAGCAGTTCTATAAAATTTTCCTTTCAATTTTGTTGGTACCCTCTTGTCACACAGTACACCAGTAGCGCTTCTCCACTTGAGCCACCCCACTTGGATCCTATGAGTCACATCATTTGCAATCTCTCCATCTTGACTAATAATAGAGCCTAAATACCTAAAATGGTCCCTCTTTGGTATCTCCTAATCTTGGATCATCACTATTTCCTCATACGCACTTCTGGTATCACTAAACTTGCAAACAATATACTCAGTTTTACTTCTACTTATCCAAAAGCCTTTAGACTCTAATGCTTACCGCCAAATTTCTAATTTATTATTAACACCACTGGCCGTTTCATCTACAAGGACAATATCATCTGCAAACAACATACAACATGGGATATCCTCCTGAATCTGCCTAGTCAATTCATCCATAACTAATGCGAAAAGGTACGGGCTCAAAGCTTACCCTTGGTGCAATCCTACTGTGATGGAAAATTCACTCGTTTCTCCTGCTGGTGATCTAATGGCAGTGACTGCACCTTCATACATGTCTCTGACCACGTCAATATAGCCTCTGGTCACTCCCTTTTCTCTCCAGAACCCATCATATAATGTCTCTAGGCACCCTATCATAAGCCTTGTCTAGGTCTATGAAAATCATATGGAGATCCTTCTTCGTTGACCTGTGTCTTTCTACCAATCTCCTTAGTAGGTAAATAGCTTTCATAGTTGATCTCCCAGGCATGAACCCAAACTGTTTCTCCGACACCATAGTCACCATCCTCAATCGATACTCAATAACTCTTTCCCACAACTTCATCGTATGACTCATCAACTTAATACCTCTATAGTTGTTGCAATTTTGAATATCTCCTTTATTCTTGTAGATAGGTACTAAGGTACTCCTCCATTCGTCGGGCATCCTCCTAGATAAAATAATCTTGTTGAACAATTTTGTCAACCAAGTCACCCCCAAGTCCCCTAGGCTTCTCCACACTTCAATGGGGATACCATCGGGTCCTAAGGCCTTACCTAGTTTCATCCTCTTCAAAACCTTGGCCGCTTCAAACTTTTGTATCCTTCGATAGAACTCGTATTCTATTTTCTCGCTAGGGACATCAATTTCCTCCTCACCAAAGCTTCCTTCATGTTTCTCATTTAACAACTTCTCGAAATACATCTTTCATCTATCCTTGATCGCCTCATCTTTCACCCACACCTCCGAATCACTACCTTTTATACACTTAACTAGAGAGAAGTCTTTAGTTTTCCTTTCTCTTAGCTTGGTGAGTTTATATATATTCTTTTCTCCATCCTTACTATCAAGCCTAGCATAAAAATCATCGTAGGCTCTCAACTTAGCCTCACTAACGGCCTTCTTAGCTTCCCTATTAGCCTACTTGTACCTCTAAAAATTTTCCACATTCCGGTCATTTTGCCATTTTTTAAAGCAATCCTTCTTAGCTTTTACCATGGTTTGAGAGAAATAATTTGTCTTTTGCAGGGTCAAGTGCAAGTTTTGCTTGGGTTCGTAGAAAAACCTCTTGACTTTATATTAGAAGGACTAGTCTGTAGTAGTTGGGGAACTTTTGCAAAAAGAACAAAAAACTGTGTTTGAGCTGTGAGCTCCAAACCAGCTAGGGTGTTGAAGAATTAGAGGCTAGGATCTTGAGGATTCGATCCCGCTGCGCCTACCATTCCCTCCGTCAATACTGTAAGCGCGAAAAGGCTAGCTAAAGCCGTTGTTACACCGTGTTACTTCTATTTGCTGTATTTTCACTAGAATACGAAGTTTCTTGGTCCTAGCACTTTGTCTACTTGCAGCAACACTAAAGGCCCGTTTGGATGGGGTGTTATAGGGGGGCATAAATATGGAAGGTGTTATTTATGTCCGGACCCACACATGGAATGGTTTGCCAACAAAAAGTGCACGGGTGTTATTTATCACCCGGTCTAAATAACACCCCTGTAGAGGTGTTATTTATGGACACCCCAGGGGGTGTCCATAAATATGACCCCCTAATACCCCCACTAAAATTACCATCCTACCCCAATTAATACCCCAACCTTACCCCAATTTTGCTACTGTTTATTGCTAGTGTAATTTGGGGTACTTTTTTTTGTTTTGTAATATTTTTCGGATAAAAAAATAAAGTACTTCTGCCCATAGTTTTTTATTTTTTTCACCAAATTAAACTACTAATAGAGGTCTTTAATTCGATACAAAAGAACATAAAAAAATTATATACTTTAGTATTTGAAAAATTGTGGTCTGAAAAATGCACATTTGTTTAGATCTTTACATTTTACACCACTGCAATTTTAAAGATCTTAAAATAAAAAAAAAAGGAAAAAAACTAAATTATTTTTTATAATAAAACAATTAATATAAAAATTAATTACAATTAAATCTTATAACTTAATTAGTTATTGACTTTCAATAATAAACTAATTAATTATTAGATTTATCTAATTAAAAAAAACACATAACTAATACAAATATGCAAACAAGGGCAAAAAAGTCTTTTGATAGCTTCTTACATCATCCACCCAAACATAATCCCCCTTCTTACAAAATCATTCAAACCAAGTACTACTTAATCCCCCCTCCATAAATGTCAAATCACCTATGAAGCACCGACACCTCTCCAAGACCCCGTATCGCAGTGTCCCGACACGGGGACACAGCGGGACATGTGTCCAAACACGCCACGTGGCATGGGACACGGCTAATTTACTTTTTTGGATGGGAACACGGCTAGGGACACGGGGAGAGAGCAAGAAAACGCAAGAGAGAGAGAGAGAGAGAGAGAGAGAGAGAGAGAGAGACCTGCTAGCAATAGTGTTGTTGGTGATGTCGACAGTAGCAAATCTGAAATTTTAGGGTTCAAGTTGAATGTCGGCTTCTGATGAAGAAGATGGTGTATATAAATGCTAAATTATAGTTTTTACCCTAATTTTTTTAGTAATTATAAATTTACCCCTAAAAGTTTTTAAAATTTTCAATTTTACCCCTGAAAGTTTTTAAAAAAATCAATTTGACCCCTAAAAGTTTTAAAATATATTTTATGTATATGTATATGTAAATAAATAAATATTCACGTGGCGTATCCCCCGCCGTGTCCGTGTCCCCTTTTTTTTAGAATTGCCGTGTCCTCGTGTCCGTTTCTGTGTCCATGCATCATAGCACATCACTATGGGGCCACCCTCCATATATATTACCCTCTAAAAATAATCCGGCATTCAAGTGTTCAGGCACTTCGATATTTTAGGTTGGATCAGCTGGTCTTATTTATGTGCATATCTTTGCTATACTTTTTTGCATCACTTTCCAAAAGCTAATTCCACAAAACCTCAACTGGTTACAAGTATGCAACCAATGCAAGGAAAAGACTACACTCTAGGTGATAGGTGCTGAAAGAACACGTTTAATCCCTCCAGTTTGCACCTTGTTAGTCCATTTGCGTTGTTATTTGATTAGGTTTAGTTGCTTCGTGATGTTTCAAGCCTTGGGAGTCGATAGAAGTGAAAATGAGCAAAGAGGAGGAGGAACTGAGGATCAAAAACCCAGTTCCCAGCATCTTTAGTCCGGACCACCTGCTTCCTGGTCTAGACCAACACTCAAAATCAACTTCTAATGCTGGTCTAGTCGTGGTCCGGACCAATGTACCCCTGGTCCGAACAATCATACCCATGGTCCGGACAAGCACCTTAGAACCCTTCCTAGTTCCTACAGCTTCCAGCATGTCTGGTCCGAACCAACCTTGTCCTGGTTTGGACAAACAAGGCCAACACTTGACTCCCCCCCACCAACACACACACACCTAAGTCCATGTAACATAGTCTGTCAGTAAGTTTTAAAGTCAAAGTCAAAGACCCTTTCATAAAACTAAAATCCCTTCTAACCAATAAAATAAAGGGGCGAGAGACTTCAATTTCTTTTCTTAGAGAAGAGCCTTGATGTTGCTCCAACATCCAAAATGTAGGGCAAGTGATAGTTTTCCTCTCTCCTTTTTTTTTTTTTTGAACTGAGTTATCCACTCTTAATCATCACTCATGAGTCAATGAGTGTCTGGGAATGAATCAACAAGGTTTTTCGCAGATTGCAACTCTCAAAACAATAAGTCGTAGGGCTGACGGCCAAATAGAATCCTCACCAGCAAAATCGTGAGAGGAGAAGATGAGTTTTGGAAAGTCCGGAGATCATAGGAAGGATTTACATGAACCCGCGGAATCGGGGGAATTCAAAAAAGGAAGGAGGAAGTTACAGTGGGAACTGGTTATGGAGGATGGCATTACTCGGATTATGGGAGCGGGCCAGTCTTTTAAGAGGCCAACGGAGAAGGACCCAATTGAGCCCATTAATGAAGATTGTCCTAAGACTGAGCCCAATATGCCAATTTTTGATCCTCAAGCAGAAGTGCATAAGAAGGCCCATTCTGAGGGGTCATATGTTAGCCCAACAAAGATTATGGATAAGGACCAAATTCTCTTGGTAAATACTAAAGCTCAAGACCTTAAAACCCGTAGCCTCCTGTTGGAGAGTAATTCCTTTAATGTTGGTCAGGACTTAATAAATGATATTCAGGGTAAAAAAGTAAGAAGCAACAGAAGAGCTTTGGAGATGACCCAAAAGAAGAACCCTCCAGTTAGGGATTATAAGAGGAAGCTAAGAATAAATGAGAAGAAGTATTTGGGTGGGCAGAAGGTTCGAGGGGATGTTCAGAGTAAGTCGTTTAAACGCAAAATTGACGAAAGTTGGGTCAATGTAGATTCTATGGAAGGTATGGTTCAGAGTCTGGTGAAAAAGAAAAAAAAAGTGTGGTTCAGGAAGAAAACATCAACAACACAACGGTGGAGGTAGCCAGCCGAGAATGGCCCCAAGTGGCTAGATGAAGCTATTGGCCTAGAATAGTCGAGGACTGGGGAGAGCCTTGACTGCGAACCAATTGAAAGAGTTATGTCGACTCCACTCTCCCCAGCTGGTTTTTCTTTCCGAAACAAAAAACCAATTTTGTAGAATTGATTTTATTCGGAGTTTTATTGGAATGGATTGTGTTATGATTGAGGATCCGATTGGTATTGCTGGGGGACTAGCCATACTATGGAAACGTGATCTCAATGTCCGTTTCATTCGTAACAGTAGTTTTTTTTATTGAAATTGAAATAAAGGATGTGATAATGATTATGTTTGGCGGTTGATCAATCTCTATGCAAGTTCTACTGATAGTGTCCGTAAACTACAATGGGAGGAATTGATTCAATACAGACAACAGAGCTCCGAGGATTGGATTATTTTGGGGGATTTTAACAATGTTCTGTGGGCGGATGAGAAACAAGGAGGTAGAAATAGGGCAGCTTGGTACTTGAAAGCTTTCAGGGATTTTGCGACCAATTTAGAGGCAATGGATTTGGGATATTCAGGCTATCTGTTTACATGGACTAATAGGTGTGGAGGCAATGGAATGGTTAAAGAAAGGCTGGATAGAGTTTTGGCATCTCCAGGTTGGAGTCTTCAGTATGATAGGGCTTAGGTACAAAATCTTTTTGCAGTGGGATCGGATCATGCAGCGTTATTAGTTGATACACATCCCCCAAAATTTACGGGGCACAGACAATTTCATTTTGATAATAGATGGGTTGAGGATCCGAGTTGCCATTAAGTAATATGCAGGGGGTGGCAAGGCTCTAGTTGTGGTTCTAATATGTTCAAGGTTTTCGATAAAGTTCGCAATACTAGGAGAGAGCTGCAAGTATGGAGCAAAAAACGCAATTTTAATGTGAGGAAAAGAATAAATGAAGTGCAGTGCCAACTTAAGGAAATTGGTGAAGGACAGGAACACGGGGAGATGGGGAAGATACGAATTCTAGAACAAGGGTGGAGACTAACTATGACTGAATAGGAAACACAAAGGGGGTTACGCCATAAAGTTCCCATCTTTGTTTTTCAGAACAAGGGTGGAGACTAATGACTGGCAATAATTCTTTGTTTTTCAGAGTATACAAGGCCAGGTACTTTCCTAACACTTCTTTCCTTGAGGCATGTTCAAAACCTCTTTCATCTTGGGCTTGGCAAAGTAATGAAAGTATATTAGCAAGTAAAGAGGTAATTAAAAGAGGGTGGTGTTGGAGAATTGGTAATGGTGGAAGGGCAAAATTTTGGGGGGACCTGTGGCTAGCTGACAAGCATTATCCGAAGATTTTAACCCCCAAGGCTAGCAGTAGTTTGAGCGAGGTTAGAGAGTTGATTGATTTAGATCGTATGGTGTGGAATGTACCACTGATCAAACAAGTCTTTATGGAACGTGATGTGGAACTCATTTTGAGCACACCATTAAGCATGACTGGTGTGGAGGATAAGTATATTTGGATGCGCACATCGTCTAGGACCTTCTCGGTTAAATCGGCATATGTTATTGCTAAGGAACAGGTTCAAGTGAGGAGAGCTTTGAAAATTGATCGAAGACAATCTAGTGGGGATTTTGAGGATGAAGGGAGATGGAAACGAGTATGGAATATGAAGGCCCCAACAAAAATTAAAATGTTTCTTTGGCGCTGCCTCCATGGAATAGTGTCCGTGAACATGGCCCTAGTGGATCCGATTTGTCCTCTTTGTGGGTTGGCGGAGGAAACACCATCTCATATGTTTTTCAATTGTGATAGAGCTACAAGGGTCTAGTTGTTATCCCCGTTCAGATTTCAACTAGAAAATTCTATCTCTGCACAATTGAAGAATGTATGGGTAGAATTAGATGCTTCAGCTAGTGGTGAGGATAAAAGGGAGATTACCGGTTTATTTGTAATGATTGGCTGGCACGTTTGGATTGCAAGGAACAACTGGGTTTTCAAGCAGAGTTGGATTCCGGAAACGACTATCATTGAGTGAGTAGTTGATGGGGATAATACTTTCCTACAAGCTATACGGAAGGAAAAACAAAGTGCAGATATAGTCCCTCCTACTAGTGTTTCTTGTTGGCAACCACCAGAATTTGGAGTTTGAAGATCAACGTGGATGGTGCATTCAATGTGAAAACTCACAGGGGTGGGGTGGGTTTAGTGGTTCGTGATTATTTGGGCAAGGTTGTGGGTGCTGCTGCTTCACCTATTGTATGGAGCATGTCCGCGGAGTTGGTTGAGGCAGAACGGTTTGCACTGGGTTTCCCGATTTGTTCTTGGGAAAAGTCATATGTGGTGGAAGGTGATTCGAAGACAGTTATCAAGATGCTTCAAGGTCAATCTATAGTCAAGGCATGTTCAAAAGTTGTCATCAGAGATGCTTTATTTTTAGCAAATAAGCTTCTTTCTTGTTCGTTTCATTTTGTTTCTCATGAGTGTAATAGGGTGGCTAATGCTATAGCCAAATACACCCTATCATTGGATGTATCAAAAAATAAACTATAGGGATGGTTTTTCCAATCCTTTTTGTTTTTCTGTCCAAAATCAACAGTCACGTTTGGCAAATTGCATTCCAGCCTCCATGTTAAACTGCGTATACAAACAGCCTGCTAAATGTATCTTCTATCATTTCATTCTGGAGAGGAGGAAGGAAGAGGAATAAGAGCGGAGAAATCACCTTCGAGATATGAGTACCAAGACTTCTGTGCACTCCACAGCATTTTAAGCATATGAACACCCCGATATTCGCTGACCTGAAATGTAGAACTTCTTCTTAATCTACAATGTAGAAAAACATGCATTCGATGCAACACCACATGTCACCCTCACACCCAAAATCCAAAATCCAGGCAGTTGAATCAAAATAATATGTTCCAGATATCAAGAGATATCACACATCTCTGAACTCCAAGGATGGATATCTAATTTCAGCAACGTTTCACCTCCAACTAAAATTTTTATTGTAGATTAAAATACTAACTTTCAGCCACGTGGGTTGCACACGTGCACAAGTATAGTGTATCATACACATTTACTACACAATAGAACAATTTGTTCTTGTGCCAACCGCATTTTTAATTCAATGCACATAAACAAAATTATTGCACAATACTCATCTTCGAATCTCTACTGAAATTTGTTCCGCCATTTGCATCCATTCTTGCCTGACATATTTATTATCACCTCTAGTTATTGTTGTTAGTGGCATTTATTATAGATACTTCTTTTCATTTTGCTAGAGTTACTGACTAATACCTTATTATGTTCTCCACATACATCCTGTATCGCTTAATTCCAATATAACCACAAATGATATTTTCCAGGAACTTTAATCATAGCTTGATCTTTGCTAGATTTACTCTCTAGTTTCATTTATTTACCCTTGTTCGTTTCCGTCCTCTCTAGTTTCATTGCAATAGAATGAAATTCTGCATAAAGTAGAAAGCTAAGTTACAGACTTGACATTATTATCACAGTTTACTCATCCTCTAATCTCTACAATCATTTTGTTACCTGTATGCAGCTCCATCCTGGCTAGATGATTTCATTGTCACCTTCAACTGTTGGGGTCGGTCATCTTTACGATGGAGACCTACATTCTCTTTCCTAGAGCTACCCCCACTGATACCATAATTGTTTTGTGTTCACACTCATCCATCTTCGTTGAGTTCCATCATTACCACAAATTACATCTTTGCTGTCACTTTATCGTAGTTTGATTCTTTATTTTTGTCAGAGACACTCTCCCTTATTAGTTTTTGTCATCTTTATCCATACTGTTATTTTGATTGCCACAGAACAAAAAGCTGCATGGAGCAGATATTTACTTAACGTACAGATTGAAGAAATTCTAATGACGCAAGATTTTGGTTGCTTATTAGTAAATCTTTACTATATGTTCAGCATTGAAGAAATTCTTACAGCACAAGATTTTTGGTTGCTTATTAGTAAATATTTACTTATATTCAGCACATCTAGCCTCCGTGGTGCCCTCTCCAATTTTAGAGAAAATAAAATCCACATCACCATCTAAATCATTCCTGTCATGTTCCGTTCTTCCTATAGCCTTCCTGTTTATTTAAATTTTCTTTTTTCCTTTGTCCCTTTAATCTGTCAAAAATCTAGAAAACCCCATTTTTAATATTCACCCCCTTCTTTTCCTTTGCAACCGGAAAAGTTTCAAACAATTCTAAACCAAGTTTCCAAAAATTAAGAAAATGATGTGTTAAATCAATTATTTTTTGAAATACACTAAATGATTAAGTTCTAAAAATTAGTTGGAAAATGCTACAAATGTCTTAACTCAATTCTGTTTTTTAAAACGAATAAGTATTCCTTACTCTAAAAATCCAATAATCGATAATCTCTGTCGGACCATTTGAATGGATTAAGGAGATATTCCTGCTTTTTCAGCACATTTAGTGCCTATGTAATGTAAAAATTATTGGCATATACTCCATCCATTTCCAATTGTTGGTCTTTTTTTTTCTTTTTTAGTGCCTATGTAATGTAAAAATTACGATGCTTGAGCCGTGCTAAGGATCAGATCAGTAAATAACATATCCTCATACATAACTAAAATTTGTTTACCCATAACACTTAACCTTCTCAAGCATCTAGACATACTCGGAAATGTGTATTTACGAAAACAAAGCTAAGCAATAAAATTGTACATTTAACAAGAAAGGTGCACATTTTTAAATATTCAATCTCGACTGATACATAATGGATAAGCAGAGGCTCCATGGAAACACTGATACCTGTCTATTTACTGTCTCGCATCCTCTTTATATGCTGATCTCAGCAATGTATTCATAATTTTTTATTTGCCATATTTTCAGTGACCATAAATATTCTTGGTTATAGTGATACACCTATATGATACTCATTCCTCTTTTCAAAACATACATCTATTCTCTTCCTTCCACGTCATTCCATTAGTTTCAAAATCAGAATATCTCTTGTATGATCAATTCTCCCAAGGTAAAAGAAACCTAATTTTCCGATAGCCATCTACAAGCTGTCTGCTTGATCAGTCCCACTCAAGGTAGCATTAACATAGGGTAACTCTTAGCATGTAGGTTTAATGTCACTCTACAGTCTAAAGAAAGAAATCCATTGCAATTCCGTACAATAACTAGTCAACCAGGAAAGACAATTATCACTTGTTAGCATTCAAGCCTCTGATTCGGCTTATACCCATATCTCAAATAATGGGGAAAGCAAACATAATAAGGCAAGATATTTGGTAATTGATATTCACTCCCCCCAAATTGTTATCCACACTCCCTTTTTTGTCTTTTAGTGAAAGTTTTATACATGAAAATTCCGCTAGAAGACAACAAAAAAAAGGGGGTGTGGATAACAATTTGGGGGGTGTGGAAATCACTCCCCAGATATTTTCTTCCATAATGCCAATGAAAATCTTTATGAAAATCAAGTTTACTGATTTGATCAACTACTACAATACCAGGAATGAGCTTGCAAGAGAATATCCAAAAGCATCAGGGTGGTAGAACTTACGCCCACTTGGGGTCTGGAGCACAACAATCAGCACAGACACGATTATCATTTTGCAGCAATAGTTCTTTTAATCTTCTTTTACCTGCAGTAGTAACATCCACGTACTTCAATAAGTTAACAAAGTTCCAGTAAGCAACAAAAGAATTAAGTGTTGGGAAGGGGGATAAGATTATCATAGAAAGCCATGAATTTCCTTCTTGATAAAATATATATCACTGACAAAATGAGTAATTGCTATGAAATGCATATGTACTGCAACACACAACAATAGAAGCGAATTTACCCTCCACTGGATTCATAGGAACACATTGCTGATTGCACAAGAAAAAAGTAAAAAGGGAGGAGAACCTTATGATTGCTATAATTAGATGCTTGGTTGAAGTAATGTGAAACATATCAACAGCATGCAGAGGAACTTCACCTAGTGTAACATGTAAACTCTCACCATTCATCCAATGAATTCTATGATTAAAGTCTACCAGACACCATTTCAAGCTTGATTACTCAACTCAAGGCAACTCACGGCCTTTCTCTGCTAATTTCTCTGCTAATTCAGGTTTCCCAGCCTTTTTTTTTTCTTTTGCAATGGCAAAAAAAAAAATTACCAAAAATAAAGGTGAAAGAGAAATGACAGTCACCCGCCCAAAAGAAGAGATAAGAAGAAAATTTGGGTAGGTAATGGCGAGTCCACCTTTCTTTGGTTGGACAATTGGCACCCATAGGTCCGCTATATAAGAAGTTTGGGGAAAGCATAGTCTATAATCTTAGACGGTCTCTTACAGCCAAGTTTTCTTCTATTATTCACAATGGGCAGTGAAGATGGCATAGGGCAAGAATAGGATTTCATTACAGATTAAAAAGCAGACTGCTAAAGATTTTGAAGTGAGATTTAAGTGCAGCATCCTTTCTGGCCCTTGGATGCTCAGGGGCATTGTTGACTGGTATGTTAGAAATGTGAAGGGCAAAGGTTTTGGCTGCTTGATTTTGAAATCTTCATTGGCTGCAGCAGTCTAGCAAGTCTAGTTGGAGAGAAATCAGAGGACTTCTCAAAGTAAGGCAGTGGATTGTGATCAATTAGATGCTATAGGTCGTGAGAACATCAGGGCTTTTCTTTGCTCCAGGAGATTGGTGAAAGCTTCGCAGAAGATAAAAGGTTGTGCTTGGACTGGGGCTTACCTTGTTGTCTTTTGATGAACTGGGTATTCCAAGTGTAGGTTGCTGAGGCTGTAGTCTGCTGATCTTAGTTTTTCTTTTTTCTTCTTGTTTTCTGCATTGCTTTCAGTTTGTGTTGTAATTTTGCAGTATTTAGTACAGAGGTGTAGCGGTAGACCTCTGCTGTATGCTCAGGTTTTTTCCTGGATTTGTAATTTGGTTCGAGCTTGAAATGAAATCTTACTAATCAAAACAAGAAGAAGAAGAAAATTTCATCAATTAAATGTGAAAACTTTTACTTATTTCAAATGCTTTTGGGGCTTTAGTGTCTACTCCATCTCAGGGATTCGTTTGAGACAACATGTTTGAATGACTAATACAACTAATTCGAAATGTTTGCGACATGTGTCTGATGGATGGGACCTTATTTGAAGTATCCATGCTTCTTAGTCTTCTTCTACCACATTCAATCTCCATATCGCAAAAGTATAAGCATCAAACTTGAGACAATTTAAAACAATATCACCTGAGGATGGCCTCCCCAGCCCTGACGAAAGTTTGCTCATTGCCGTAATTAAAAGCCACAATGATCCAGTAAAACTGGTCTTTTAAATGGTCTACAAAGAATTACCAGCCAGGAAAAAGTAAAGCAGTACAACAAAAATCAGCAATCATCTGAAGCTAAACGTGAAACATAAAAAACGAATGAAATGTTCTCAACAGGAAAACAAAACAAAAACTTCCATGAGAAAAGAGGGGCAAAACCACCCATGTCTAATATTTCAATTTCAGGGCTTTCCATCAAACAAAAATCGTAAACAGCCACAATGATGAAATTAAAACGCAACAAGCAATTCACAAAAGATCAAACTGGATCAGTGACT
Organism: Vaccinium macrocarpon; assembly: GCA_022606695.1. Lineage (NCBI taxonomy): Eukaryota > Viridiplantae > Streptophyta > Magnoliopsida > Ericales > Ericaceae > Vaccinium > Vaccinium macrocarpon. The sequence goes on along the minus strand of CM040177.1, from coordinate 24,072,810 downwards.
TCACAGCCTCTAAGGCTGTGCGCTTGGGCTTGCATTTGTACCAATTCACAATCTCTTGTGTTTGCCTTGTCTATTGTAGCCAAAGCTATCAACAATTAGCTCAAAAAGCTATAGCTTTTTTCGCCTCCCACTTCTTTCTCAAAAAGCCAAAATGTAAAGAAAGTTTTCCTAACTAATCCAAACAACTTAGGTTTGTACCTGTAGCCCTACTCTTTTATGCAAAAGCCACCAAAGAAAATTGGCATCCCAAACATAAAGAACATCAATAATGTCATTCAAATACAAAAACCCAAGGGGCAAGCGGTTTGGTGAGTAGGTATGAGAGAGCAACTAAAGGGCTTGCCCCAAGAGGTCGCAAATCGAATCTCACGAAGGCCACAAATGTTCCAAACCATGGGCCATGCCTGGTCGTTAACTTGAGGGTTAGTCAAGGCGTGCAAGCTCACCCGGACACCCTTTGATCAAAAACAAATATAACATTCACATAGAATCCCATTAAACATCAAGAGGAGAAAACCCATAGCACAATGTCAGGAAAAAATAGTCGGTAAGTATTCAAATGACATTAGAGGTTATGCTCTTTGAGGTGAATAACGATCAGAACAGCAAGCGAATTGCTTCAGAGCAGTTAAAGGACTCTAATCTAACATGAACCAAAGTCAAACAGATCAATGAGATTATTGTTCATTGAAAAGGGTTATGAGAACCCAAGAAGTAAAACAGCAAACCAAGATGAAATGCATGGAAGATCTGCAAACAGAATAAGCGTCGAATTCTTCACCAGATAATTCGGGAAGTCAGAAATCTCCACTTCCAATCCAAAGACTACGAGTTAGCGAGCGAGAAGGGGGGAAAACAAGGAACTTCGTTGAGTTCTTCAACGTGCCTTGTAGTGGATGTGAGAGAGAGAGAGAGAGGGGGTGGACGAGGATTTTTTTTTTTTTTTTTTTGTCAAACTAACGTTGTTTTTTCAAACAATTTATTTAGGGTATGTTCCACTAACTTAGTTTTTAAAAAAAATTAATTTTTTAAAAAAATTAAAAAAAATCATCCTCTTACAATATATTACATAAAAATATGTAAACACAAAAATCAAAGCAGTTTTAAAACAAATTTTTTTTAGTGGAACACCCCCTATCAGGAGAACCTCCATCCCGTAATTTTGAAAGAAAATTTTAAAAAAAAACCCTAAACTTTTAGCCAATTGTTAAAAAACTACCCAGACGTTAGCCGTCAACAAAACAACACCCAAGAAGTCAGAAATCTCCACGTCCAATCCAAAGACTACGAGTTAGCGAGCGAGAAGGGGAAAAATACAAGGAACTTCATTGAGTTCTTCAACATGCCTTGTAGTGGATGTGAGAGAGAGAGATGGGTGGACGAGGGAGTTTTTTTTTTTTATCAAACTAACGTTGTTTTTTCAAACAATTCATTAACAGGAGCACCTGCATCCCATAATTTTGTAGGAAAATTTTAAAAAAAAACCCTGAACTTTTAGCCAATTGTTAAAAAACTAACAAAACAACACCCGAACTTTATATCCCGTTAACAAATAAGCCTTTGTCGTCTAATTCTGACACATTTTTAATAGAGGAGACCTAACGGATAGACTTAACAGTGATTTTGGACATTGAATTCCGTTAAGTGCTGAAAACGACGTCATTCAGAGCCGAAAAAAAAAAAAACCTTCTTCTCCCTCTCTCTCCAATTGAAAAAACAAAAAACAAAGCACAACCCAATGATGTGAATGCCAGAACTACTTGCTTGCGAGATTCCATCTTGACCATCGTTGTTGCAGTGGCCATGTTACTGCCATTCTCTTTTTTGTTTTTCAACCGATTCGCGTTTTTGACATTCATCTTGTTAGGAGGGAAAAGAGGCAGAGGCAGAAGCAAACCCGCTTTATCCCCGAAGTAATCAGCATAGATGGTTCCCATCGACGAACCAAAAGCAGCAGCGACCATTATCCCGCCACCACAAAAATCTAGGGTGATTCTATTTGCAACTCCTTTTTTTTTTCCATGCAACCCACTAAAAACTCATCAATTTCCGTTACTGTATAAAGACTTAAATGCCCCTACAAAAAATCTTAACACCCAAACTCCTCTTCTTCTTCCCTTCCTCATCATTCCAAATTTTTTTTAAGGTCTCCTGTGAAACAAAATCTCGCCATCTCCACCTCCACCGCCACCCCCCTCGTTAAAAAAAAAAAAGAAATCCTACGTTTGTTAGCTTTGCGTCGACTTTTTTTTAGATTGTTGGTTCAGCTTAGATGAGACGAATCCAAAAATTTTAAAAACTATGATTAAAATTTTATAAAAATTCACTAAAAATAAAATAATCCAAAGCAAACATACTTTTTGAGTAACTTTTATCTTTATTTAAAAAAATGTTCGTTTGATTAATAATCCAACTAAATTATTTGGCCAAAACACCCTTTAAATGGAGCCCCCGTTAGTAAATAGTGGAATTGATCTTCCAATATTAGTAGAAGTGTGCGAAAACTGATCCGGACGCTTAGTTTTTAAAAGAAAAATGTTGAGCATAGACATGCTTTGGCAAGAAACAAAACAAAACCACCGATGATGTAAAATTTATTTCTTTTTTTGAATCGAACATTTTAAGGGGTATCATTATTACTGTTCAAACAAAATGGATTTTCATAATGACCATGTAGTATTTGGCAGTAAAATAGAAATAGTGGCCAAAGCTTGTATACGTGGAAAAAAATGATTTTGGTATCACTGGCAGGGAGATTAACCGGCTTCAACAGGTAGCAAGAGAGAGAGGGAGAGGGTGGTAATGAGAAAGAGTTGAGATTAAAGTGAGAGATCCAATGGTCCAAAACAATCGGGGGCATCGGTGCCCCAATACCACTTTGGGACACCACAATCGGATCCAAAACAAGAGCTACTTCTCACACCCCCTGACACACCACCCCCAGCCCGGCCCCACCCACCTTTCCCCGACTGCCCTTTCCCTCTTTTTTCATCCAACCTCCACCCACTCCATTACTTATTTGTCCTAACTTATTTATTTATTCACTATCTTATTTATTTATTTCATTACTTATTATAACTTTATTTATTTCATTACCTATTCAATCTTAATTTGGTTTACTGAAATTATATTTTCAACTAAATTATGATTTTTTTACATTTACATTTAAATTTGACTTTAAATTAAAAAAACTTTATATTATTTTAATTAGTTAATTAATTTGTATGAATAATAAATTTAAAAAGTTCTAAAAGTGAATAAATATTACAATCACCTTTAAAAATGAATAAATATTACAATCACGTTGACAATGTGTAGCCCTAATTAATATTGTCTCCATATTGTGCTCCTGGCGCGTCGCCCAATAGTTCGAGCCACAAATGAAAACGTACATTATAATTAACAATCCATCCTTTAGCTTTGTCCGATGCATGCTCTTGCCACCATATTGGGATGGGTGGTACAAGACAATGACAGTGTAATTTTTTTTTTTGTAACTACATTATTTTTTAGTTTTAAAATTGTACATAATTTCGTAGTCAATTTAGAATAGATGGAGTATTAAATGGAGGGATTGAGGATAAAATACGAAATTAACAAACTCAAAATGTAATGAAAAAAAAAGTTGAAATCCCCAAAACGGAGCAACAGATCTGAACAGAGGGAGTAAATAAAAGAATTCAGAGATAAATAAATAATAAATAATAATAGAGATAAATAAATAAATAATAATAAAGAATTAAGATATAAATAAATAAATAATAGAGAATATAAAAAAATAAAACATAAAAAATATAAATAAAAAGAGATAAAGAAAAATTAAATTAATAACTTAAAAGAATTAAGAAATTAAATAAAAAAGAAATTTAGTTAATAAACAATATTAAATAAATAAAAGAGAAACAAGATATGTAATAATCCAAAATTTTTAACAAAATTTAGGATTATTTAATTTCATTTTAATTACTATAATTTCGTTATTTAATTTCTAATTGCACTTAGGGCCCTTAATTTGCAATTACTGCAGTTTGTATCCTAATACTTCCAAATTGCTATAAATTCGACCCTAAGGCACGTTTATATTTTAATCACGAGCATTAAATTTTTATAAATTTATTTCATACATAATTATACACTTTCATACACATACACAAGCAATGCTAGTACATATACACACATATGTACATACATGTACTTTATAAATCATCCTACACTACCCAACCAACACCACCCATCACCAATACCACACTTTACCTCCTCCCATCATCCAAAATCAATCAACATGGACCCCTTGACTACCATACACTCCACCACCTTCCTCCATCACTTCCTAACCCACTATGGTACTTATTTTACCCATCCTACAATCCAAACTTCACCCAAAACTCATTTTATGTTCTCCCAAACCCCAAAATCCATCCAGAACATCTACTTCCCCTCTCCTTCACTCTCTTCCTCCTTCAAACTCTCCCAATAACTCTCAGACCAAGAACACAAAGCCTCATTACCATCCTTCAAGTTCTAGAGTGAGAAAAGTTGAGAAATTTGAATTTTCACTTCAAAACATCAACCACAAGCTCTCATCTCTCATCTTCCACTCCAATATCATCCAACAAACTCCAAGGTACCCACATTTCACCACCAAAGCCACCCAAGGCCAGCCAAAGAGCTCCCTCCACCGTTTTTTCACAAAAACCCGTTGTTCACCAAATCTTCGCAAAATAAGGTAGAAACTCATACCCAACCTATTCCAAGATTTTGAATGAGTTAGAATAGTCTAGGAGTAATTTAGAGTTGATGGGTTAAATCCCCAAGTCAAGGGTTGTAAGGACCCGTAGTTTTACATAATTTTTCCGGAATAATGGTGGGTAAATGTGAGGAAATGAAAATTTAGTTAAATGGGTCAATGTGGGAGCATTAGATTGCATTTGGGTCTTTTTAAAACATGTTTGAAACTTGAGGGGTGTAAGTGTTAAGTGGGAGGTGTATATACACATGTGTGTATACAAAATACGAATAAAATCACCCATTTACCTATCTTCCACAACCGCCCCTCCATTCTCTCCCTCCCTCTCTCGACTTTCCTCCATTGTTACACCTCAAAACTTCAAAATTCACCAAGCCTTCAAGTCCCCTTCAAGACCCACACCTAAAATCACCTCCTCTACGCGTATTGAAGCTTGTATTGCATTTGTTTTGCACCAAAAAGCTCATATTTCGGGTTGGAGCTCATTGGAGGCTAGGGCTTTCATTTTCTCACTCATTTCCAGATCAAATCTTGAGGTAGGAAGACAAATTCTACTCCCTCTAGTTGTATCTATGTGATGTATAGCATATATCTTATTCTTGTTGCTCAAATCCATCTAATTCATCGTTTGCTCTCAAATTGGTTTGTTTGAGCTTGATTTTGTGATCTATGATTTGAGTACTTGTTTGATGCAATTGATTGTTGATTTACCCTCTCTTGATGTCCATTAGTTGATCCACATATCCATTTTTTGGCCTAAAACTTTATATATGCACTTGGGTTGAAGTTTCATGTCTTGAGAAAAATCCGCAGAAAATCTGGGTTTCCCCAACCAGTCATCCAAAAACTATTGAGAAATAATGATGTAACTCGTGAGAGTATTTCATGTTGACTTTTGGAAATGTAAACAATCATGTGAATTGGTACTTACCATTTTGGGGTTCGAGCTTTAAAAAGTCAGATTTTGAATTTGTAATGCTTTGTTGACCGGACTTTTTAAAGAAAATGCGTTTAACTCTGATGATTTTAATTATGTTTTGAGGGCGTGACAACCATGAGCCAACTTCAAAGAAAAAGATGAAAATCACTAAAGTCTGGGAAGGCACTTTGGACTTTTAACCAAGGACTGAAAAGATGGAAAAGGACATAGAAGTGCACATAAACCACAACAAACCCAACAGACCTGATACCAAATTGAAGGGTAAAATTGTCCAAATTGGCCAAATGACCAGACATAAAATTGAGAATCCCTCTCATTTATATGCTCCTTTGGAGTGGACTAGGTGGGAACCACCGTGCTACACACGTTTGCGGTCACCCGTTAATGTCGATCTACTATATTTTAGGTTAACTTTGCTGAAAAATAAAGTTCAATCCCACAGATAGTGCAATACATTTCGATAACTTTGCTTCATAGTTTTGCCAAAATTAGGTAATATATTGATGCCTTAATCTTCGAGGCCAGTGTGAAGATTTTGGCTATTGTTGCAGCTTAAAATAGTTAACTAGGTGGTGAGCTACGTGCAACGCACGTACGCGTCAATCCGTTAGTGTTAACCCGTTAACTAAACGCAGGACATTAATTAAGAAAACCCATAATATCTCAATCCGTTAGTGTTAACCCGTTAACTAAACGCACGACGTTAATTAAACAACCCATAATATCTATTGTTGTAAAGTGGTCATGGCAAGCGTTTTTAAAAAAATAGGTTGTAAGTTAATGTCAATCCATGAAGTATACGTGTTATGCGAAGGACTGTATTAGATAGAAGAATGCAATTGATTAATGGATAGTGAGAATGGTTTTTGGGTATTTTGGTATGGTTTCCAAACCATCAATCTTGCAGAAGTGGGGACAACAATTTATCTGAAGAAGAAATGCATGAGGTCAAAAAATATTTGGTTTGAACCTGTATTTATAAAGGAACATTCCAAAATTATTGATATTCCAATCTTGGATAGAGAAAGAGAAGCATCTCTAATGGTGAAAATAAATGCGAAAGAGATTTTCTTTTACAAAAGAAGCTACTGGGAAAAAAAAAGAGGGACTAAATGAACAATAGATGCTTGGTTAAAGCCCTAAGAAGATAAAGATCTGAAACGAGTCCTTGAATTGGAGCCCCTCAAGTTTTTGTTTCAGCCGAATTTTTCAAGGATGTCGTAGAATAGCTTGTCAAAATACGAGAGGAAGACGAGGCCAATTAGAGCCACTTATTTGAAAAGTAGATTTTGAACCCTACAAAGCTAATTACACACACGAGTCAGAAAAGCATATTCAGGACTATTTTTAGTTAAATTACCTTCAACCCTTCACAAAGAAGTCGTTGATTGAGCATTTTTTTTTAATAGATAATCAATAGTATGTAACAAGCAATCAATACAAGCAATTAATATAGAGCTTGGAAGTATTTGTTATTAGTTGCTATCAAGAATATTTCCTTTATACTAAATAGCATCCATTTACAGGATATATGAAATTTCAGAACATGAATGGAGCATTAGTTATCCTGAAGAATGCCAGTTATTAAGAGCATAGCTAAAGGTTGTTACATTTTTAAAGTAACAATGATGCAACTACAAAGGGCTTGATCGCATATTTAAAGTAAGATTGTTTGGATTTTTTGAAAGGGTAGAAGAGAGACAGCATTAGCTATCATATGCATCATAGAAATTGAAAAATTAAAGACTGTGATTAGGCTGCGCAAAAAAAGATTGATGGAAATAAACAATTAGCTTGTACTTTGTAAGTGGTTTCATTCACCATAGAAGCTTACTGCTGCAAGGGTTTTGTCAAAATTTGTGATAGTTAAGCTTCCACACATGTGACACTTGGCATAGTTTTACAGTACTTAGCATTACAACTTAACATAGGAATAAGCCTATAGCTGGTTGCTTGAAGTAGATAGGAAATAGTGGTGGAAAAGGATTTGTAAAGTTTTGTCCACCCAAAAAATGCCATTCTCTTGTTCCTAGTCATTTTTCTTGGAGAGACCATCTGTGTCTTCATAGTCGGATGTATCTTCCATCGCTCCACTTTCAGCCGAGCCTTCTTTCTGGTTGTTTTTTGGTGAAGATGACTCTGCATAGTTGCTTATTTTTGCTTTTTTCATTGGTGTTGTTGGAGGGAGTAGCTGTGGATTGCGGGGTGCATCGGTAATTGACTCGGTAGTGTCATGGAAGATCAAAACTACGTTGAATTTACATTGATTAATTACTCCATAGCTGTAGTTGTAGACTTTGAGATTTGCTCTGCATTGCCTTATCTCATTCAGTTTCTCCATCATAGGCAACTATAGGAAGTCCTGAGATAGACACGATTTATTAGGGTGTTTACAGTCAACAACATTTGAACATAGGCTATTAATGCTTACATCAACAATGTTGTCTATAATTTCAGCAGAGGTAATTTTGTAGAACTCTTCAATTTGTTCTGAAAAAATGGCAGCAGAAATCTGGGCAGTTAGGTCCTTGATCTCTATTTCAAATTTCACCCTGCATAGATTTTAGCAAAATGGTTATGCGATGCTATGAAAAAGTAGACAACTAAGTTTTTTTGGCCCAATTTAGTTAGTCCTTAGATTCAACCGACATTTTTATATGCCTCTCCAAGACTGTAGAAGTCCCAACACTCCACCAAGAAGACCCAAGTCACCGAATATGAAGATAGGACCAATGTCCAAAGCTTCCAAGATACCAAACAAGGGATGAGAATATGAGAGACACTGACTCCACATCACTTTTACACATAAAACTCCAGTGCAATAATAATCTTCCATACTATGATGAGGTTATCGTAAGCTAGGAATTTCTCCTTGAACTATACACCACCAAAAGAAGGCATTGTTGGGTGGCATGACGGTACCCCAATTCTTTTTCTAAGAAGAGTAAGGTTATGCCCATCACATAACACTTGATACAAAGTTTTCACCTAGAAGACCCTGAGGAAGAGAGACTACACTACCAATAATCTACCCGAATTCCTATCTCCTGGAAATCAGAAATAGGAGTAGTTTTTGGATAACTTAAATGTATAACTTGTTTCCCTCGTCACTTTTAACAAAAGAATTTTTATTTGAAGTATATTGTCAGGTTCGAATTAACTAACTGTTAGTTTGTAACCCAACGAGAGAAAGGATTTCATATTCACATCTAATTGCCAAGTTCAAGTACTTTAGTAACTTTTCTCAGTAAGCGTAGTCTGGTTCTAGCATGTTACACTTAGTCTGTGCACCATTGCACAGTTTCAACTCTGGGAAGTTATTTCCAGCATTCAAAAATCTAAATTTCTGAATTAAGATCACAATTACAGCAGGTTTCCAGTCTTAAAATGGCTTTTTTTAGCACATGGAACCATATTTCCTGCACCTATATTACCAACACTATTCTCTTCCAATTTTTGTCTTCGAACTCGTGTGAACTTTAACATCAAATACTGAGACATACTAACAAATTTAGGTCTTGTTATGATGGTTCAAGATTCTTACCATTCTTAAGGCATTTCAGAGCCTCCCAAATGATATAACTATTTGAGTGACCAGATAAGTTGATGTTAAGTTTTTATAGATAGCACATGGATTAATATTTGATGGTGAAATGAGATAACCTTGTGATTGGTTGCACAGTCTGGTTGCAGTGGTTGCATGAGAACTCTCCATCTCTGGTGGCATTTGTGCCTCGGTTGCATACTGAGCAAGCCACATAGACAAATTTTTGGTTGAAGTTGACAAGCTGGACTGTTCCTCTCACCCCTATGTACACGGGCTGCATGTTTAACTATTAAGTTAGGTTTATTACTTATACAAAGATTGCAAATAAGTGATACTATTTTTTCAGTGTACCTTTGTAACTGAGGCTGGGAAGTTTGCAATCTTTACAAGCTTGTTATTAGGTGGAGCTATTTGTTTGGTTGTTCGGTACCTTGTGGCACACTCTGTTGGAGGTTCTTTGATAGCAGTTGCATTTGCTTTGCACCTACGTGGCAGTTTTTGTTGCCGGTGATACTTGACACACAAAATCTAATACTCACGAGTTGCGAATTTACCAAGCTTGTAGAGCAGTTGCCTCTGGGATCGGTGGATTGAAGATGAAAGTGGATGAATTCCTTGTACCAAGACTGGTACCTAAGTATGAAAATTATTCTAAATGGTCAGAATATCATTGTAAATTTTGGAAAAGAGTGTTTCATATCGTAATCTGCAGTTGTTGTTTAGTTCTTTGTGTAGGTACTATAGATCACAGTTGTACGTTATTAGAAACTTAAAGGAATTGGATATAGTGGCATAAATTTCATAGAATTAATATAGTACAAACTCAACCATGGAGTAGAATTAAGGAGTAAACCACCAATAGAAGAGTTAAATATTTTGCGCAGAGACAAATTTTAATTTGTATTAGCTAAATATTTAAATACCATATTTTGTTGCGAGTTTCAGGCGATATGCAATTGCAATTGGAAATGGACTGGGCAGACTTGACATCGCTGCTGCTTCGGTGTCGCTAAACTGGTCCCAGAGAGTAACATTAGTTGGGACTAATCTGTTTGATAGGAGAACAAGTTTTCAGTTAATTTGATTAAACACTGAATACAAAAAACGAAATGGCTAACAAAGTACCCCTGATCTATGATTCGCAGATCTGCAACCATTGTCTTTCCCGCAAGTTTTTGGGGCCCAACTTCAAGAATTGCAAAGATCATATCTGTTTAAATCTTGGTTAGAAGGTGTAGTTTATGCAGTTAGCTACGCGTATGACAAGCAAGTTGTTGTGTAGCTTACCAATCTTAGCTTCCATATTTTCAATGGCTACAACATCTGCTATAGGAGTAAAGCTAAATTTGAGGGTGCAAATAGTAAGGACATCAATGAGCCTTGCTTGTATCGGTGTTCTGGCACTAATCTTGAGTTGGAAGCAGTGCTCCACAAATCGATGCTGTGGATCAAGCCTATCTACCACCGCATTGCTTATTGCATATGTTTGAAACATTTTGAGGGTGTTGCTTAGAATAGCTATGTCCTCTCCAAAGATTGTGCCTTGAATTTTGGTCGCCTGCGAAGTATTATTTTTTTAGACCTTGTTGGTTATTCCATGTGATGAGTAGAGTACACGGTCAATATGGTTAGGATTTGTACCTTAGCATCCTGAAGTAGAATACGCTGATAAGGTTTTGCGTTTTTGGATGTTGTTTGTGGCATGCCCTTTTCAACAACCATGACCTGAATAGTATAGCGCTTGCTCGCCAAGGTAATGTCTTTGACAGGGTAAATGTAGCTAGACATCTGGAACCTATAGTGTGTATATTCAGATGTTTTTTTTTACTCTATCAAGCAAAATAGGTATAAATCTTTGACTTTGCAAATGTTTAACCTGAGTATGCAAATATTAACACTTAAGTTGACGTGTCATTATTTTCTGCTAAGAGTTCAAGTGAACATGGTTACTGAGTGGGTTTTTTTTTGGTGTTGCATGCACTGCAGCTATGCTACCGTCATTTTAACAAGCAGCTTGTGTGCATTCTCTCTCCTACAGATAATATTGTCATTTTGTAACCATACGTACATGGCTTCAATCTAAACGCATAACTAACAAATTTGAGATATTGTATCAATGCAGGGAATGTTATATTTATGCCTGCACTCAGGAAATCTTAGAAGAATAACTATAGCTATTGTTAAAGAAAAACTTACGGAGGGACGATGAAGCCAAGCCTGTGCTTGTCTTTGGCAGTGGTTTGAGAAGATACAAGGGTCTGGGATTTGGTAAGCTATTTCTTAGTTTATATAACACTGATAAATACCTCAGCATTTATTACTGTGCAATTACAGCTGGGGGATAAAATCCACTCGATTTCTTTTGCAGAAATCAACCGCCAGCCCTGTTATGTTACATCTCTTCCTAGCAAGTGTTCAGTTACCAAGGTAAGTACTCAAGTAGATAGAAACTTTGGTAGCTGCTGGATTAAATATGGCTTTACATTTGTTTAGGCAGACCTTGGTTGGCATGGATTTGTTGGTAATATTTTTTCGTCTAGTATAAAAGGTTGGCTTTTCCTAGCTTAGAATCTTACATATATGCGCTGAACTTGAGAAGTTCTTTTCTTAACATTGTTGGTTTGTCTAGATTGATGATATATGTGTTTGAACCTGAGAAGGTTCTTTTCTTGCAAAGTGTTGTGATCATATCTCAGGGAACAGATATACAATTAGCGCAACCGTAACGCCAACTATTTTGTTTTTAGTTTGTTTGTTTCTTATATAGTTGTTGTGGAAACCAAACTATTTTGGATCAATGCATGATTTTGCTGGTTCAAGATGACTGCCACCTCTTAGAATCTGTAATCAAATTGAAATTTTGAGTTTGACACGCAGGTGATAACGATTATAGAAAGTTGAACTTTATAGAGCAGCTACAAAATGAAACCATGTTTGCACATCTACCGAGCACACACCTGTGTGCTTCATATATTATAGTCCCAAAATGATAACACAAATTCATGCTTGAGTTCTATATATTACAAAGCCAAAATGATACTATTTATTCCTGTGCCTGATTATACCGGACACCAAAACAGAAATTAGAAAAGCTGCGATGTTCTTCATTTTAACAATGGGCTTGGTGTATCGCTTGTTCTTCAGTGATACCAATACCACATTCTTTCACCCCCATGCCTTGCAAACACAATGATTTGAAGAACACCAATTTATGAGGCACCAACAAATATAAAACCTCCTTGGCGCAGGCTGTGCTCATACAGAAACTTATCGAAGATGCGGTGGCTGATTGATGAATGCCTAAGAGGAATGTGCCATTCTCGAGTTCCAGTCTTGAGCACCACCTTCCTAAGTTCACCATCTTGCAGAAGTTGATTTAGATTTTGCTCAAAAACCTGAATCAAATGGACACTGATAATGCTATTCTAGAAGTGTTTAGCAAGAGTTAAATAAATAAGTAGCAATTACCCGTTTTATTTGATCCTTCGAAATGCAAATGCAACCAAATTGTTTGAAACGAAATTCTGTTAGCATGGTGTATGGGACACAGGAAGTCTGTGTGATGTCTGCGGCATTAATGATTAAGCATTCAATAAATATAAGCACTAAATAAGAATATTCGAATATATGCATTGGTGTTTGGCTAATAGCCTTACAGTGCTCAGGGATCAGCTGCTCCAAAAAATTCCCTCCTATGTTCCAGCACTGCATAACCCTTTCTAAGCTGGTGTTCAACACATAGACATCAAATATCCACTTTTTGTAGCATCCGAATACTATCTTGAAATTTGGCTCGACTCCGTGGTCTTTCAAGAATGAAGACCAGTTGTCTCGAAAGTTGTTGTTAATTACGGCGACTGGCCACACTCTGTTGCCACTCTTTAGTAAGATCCAAAAAGTGCCATATTCTTCGTTAAAGAATCGTTCAAATCCAATAGGCACACCCTATGTTACACTAACAACTGTAAGTTCTCCTGTTTTTTGTGAAGGAATATTAGCTTACTATGGAAACACAAAGCTAAATACCCACCGTCAGCTGATAAGCATTTGGTGCTGGGATTTCTTTAACAAACCATGGTCGGTTAACTCCTAAGATTTGATAACAAAGGGACTTAGATAAGCAATACTATATTCTGTATGTTAATTTTTTTGATATTATTAATTGTAGATAGGGATTTTGTAGGCCTGAAAAGCATACATACCTTGGTCACTGCTGAGAAGGAAGGAGTAGTAGATAAGAGAATCTAACCATGCCAAAAAACTATCCTTATTATCCCATATCAGAGTATGACCCATGGGGTAGACCTCTGAATACGTTGCCACGAAATTAGGAGATGCCTCATATGTTAGATTTGTTGGTTCCATACCTGTTGATACAGCTGCAAGGTGAGATTGGTTGCTAGCAGTGTGCAAGTAGAACAGCCCACCCTCTATATGAAGCTCTGGGTCATGGCTCTCAAAGTAGACCCTCACAAATGGATCACCTGTTGCCATTCTATCACAAAATATAGATAATAAGTCTAAGCATGTCTAGTGTGCAAGAGGGTTTTTAAAAAATAAACACTAAAAATAGAAGTAGAGTGCTTTACTAGATTTAGTCGCTGAAATACGAGAGTTCTAACTGCTTAATATAGTTACCTCTGTTTGCAATGCAAATGAACAAGAGGCCTGCTTAGCTAAGTAGTTTTACAGTTTTTTTTTAGAGAATTCAATGCAAGGGAAGCTGTCAATGCAAGGGAAGCTGTCATAACTAACAAGTGATGGAGGATAGAGTAGTTGGAATTTTGGGCAAAGTTTTATTGAAAAAGCAAGTTGTGTCATTAAGGCTAAAGTCAACCATCTGATCTTGGGGCTAGTCAAGTCAGTTCAGCAGCCAGCATTAAGGGTGATTCTGCATGACAGTGGCATCAAAACCTTGAAAGTAATGATGCACAGCCAAGTGGTGCAACTCTCAATGGCTTGCTGAACCTTCTTTTGCACAAAACATTACATCAATTTCATACATACAAAAGTGAACTTGATCTCTTATTTAAGTGCCATTATAGGTTGGTAGTTGCTTTGTTTGTTGTTGTTAGCTTAAGAACGTAAACCAGTGATAGATATATGTTGTAAAGAGTAACTTTTTTTTTTTTGGTATAAGCAAGGATTTCATAGACCAATTTATACATGAAACATGACCGTGTGATGCCGGTCATAAACTTTTTAGACACAATGAGCCTCATCTAGCAAGTCTTTCTAGACGATATTAAGAGTGAAACAAGTTGTCAACGGATCAAGAGCTGACTCTACAAGTTGTACCCTAATTTTAGCTGCAATAGTTGCTCGAGATAAGGCCACATAGAGTTGGCCATGAGAAAACACAAGTTCCGGTAAATATACACCGACTGCATTAAGCGTTTGCCCTTGTGCTTTATTTATTGTCATGGCGAACCAAACTCGGATTGGAAATTGATGACGAGAAAATTCCACCAGGTAAAGCTGAGGATCACTTGGTTGCAGAGTAATTCTTGGTATGAAAACTACGTCACCCTTTTTCTCGCCCACAGCAATTTGAGCACAAATTAAATGGGGTTGAAAGTCCAAGCAGATTAACCTAGTACCATTACACAATCCTTTTGATGGATTTATGTTTCTTAGGAGCACTATCGGGCAATTCTTCTTCAACACCAACTGATGCACTGGCATTCCAATAGGGCAGATTGAATTAAGAAAATCAAGGTATAATCCTTGTTGGCTGCTATCCGTGGTCTCATTAAAACTAAAGTAAATATTTTCCTCGCCTAAAAATTTACTCATCATTGTGTCATTAATTTCATCCACAACGCTATTCTTTGGGGTTAAAATGGTTGAATCTATAATGGAGAGCAAGTCGACTGCATTCGTTGTAAAATTTGGGAACACAAAACTTATTAAATCATCCAGGTTAGGCTGTGTCGTTGTTGGTTTGATAATCAATGAATCGGGTATTGTCACTTGGCCCTTTGCATTTTCAGGTTCAACTCCATCACCAACGCGAAGGATAAAGTCACTAAAATTTGGGTCTGCCCTAGCACGCATATTTTGTTCTAACCTGAATTTAGTAAGCGATGGCCAAATATAAGAACGAATTAGGCTTGCGTTCATGCAATCTTCTTTTGTTCCTCTAGGTATAACAGGTAGAACCTGTCGGAAATCTCCTCCCAATACCATAATTTTATTGCCAAATAATGTGTCATTTCCTGTTAGATCGCGTAATAAATCATCTACTGCCTCAATTGACTTTTTTTTGGCCATGGATGCTTCATCCTAAATAATCAGAGTTGTATCTCTCAACAGTTTTGCAAGACCTGATTGCTTTCCTACATTGCAAGTGATTTTTTCGTCACCACCTATTGGTATTTTGAATCTTGAATGCGCTGTTCGACCATTTGGCAAGATTGATGCAGCCACTCCTGAACTGGCTGTAGCCAATGCAATTTTTTTTTGAGATCTTACAGTTGCCAATATTGCTCGGTACAAAAAAGTCTTTCCTGTCCCTCCAGGTCCATCAATAAAGAAAGCCATGCTTTTGCCTTCGCAAACTACGTTCGTTATAGCCTTAAATCCAGCAAGCTGATATTCATTCAAAAGGGAAACACTATCTAGGTCACTGTTGTTCACAACGAAATCCATTTCATCCTGAATTTCCTTAGAGACCGCACTTTTGCTGCTGCTGTCTGCAATCAGATTTGATATCCCGTAGTGGTTGAGATTTTTGCCCATTGATTCGACCTCTGAGTTTAATGCATTGAGTAATGCTTGCCGAGCCATTTCTTTAGTCATTTTTTGCAATGAAATATAATCATCGACCATTTCTTCTTTGTACTTTAAAAATAATTCCATTGGATTTAATGCACCACAGTATACAAGTATAATGCAAAACAGTTGCCTTAAGGAACATGGCATTTGGTAGGCAGATGCCTCTTACATGCATGCATCATTGCTATTATCTGTTTCTAATAATCCATGTGCAACTGCTGCTTGTCTAAAAGTGTCATATGTAATGTTATGCAGCGTCTTTAAATGAGAGAATGATGTAGGGGCCGACACATGATTTAATAGCATTCTCAAATAATATCTCTCACCCTCAGCCGGATTTGCTATTATAATTCTCCCTACTACATCCCCACGCTGTCGTAGTTTCCATACTCTTGTCTGTTTGTTCCATACAAATTGTTCAGGGAAATTTCGATACAAGAGTTATTTTTCCTTGGCTAATGTGTTGCAATCATTCATCCAAAAGAACTGTGTTAGCATTGTTCGTGAGTACACATCATTGTCAGTTATGGTGCGTAGGTCAGTTTGTTTTTTGAAACTAATCATTTGGCACCCTTCTAAATGTAATTGCAAACTTATAACTGTTGGATTCATTTCATGAATAGGAAATCTATATATTCTCCATATTGCTTCAGGCGGTGACACCCACCTTGCGGATTGGAATTGTTCTATTTCGTCAATAACATCGTTTGGTGTTGTACTTATTAGTCTATAACTCACTTTATTGTGTCCTTTGTAGATATACTTATATAAATACTTCACCGCCTTAATTGTAGAACAAACTTCAACATTAATATGGCAGTCAAACATGGCTAATAAATAAGGATTGTATGGAACGACCCATGCATTGTCTAGTAAGTGCCCCCATACTTCAACAGGTTCTGTATGCATAGTTCGCTTGTAAACTGGATATCCATTTGCAGCAATCATTGTTTCTTCCACCAATCCTCTTGGAAAGTGATCCTTGCATTTTTTATTTTCCATGCAAGCGTTATTTAAGTTTAATGTTCCACAAGGTCCGTGCATCATATGTTTTAGAACCATTGCATAAAGATGTGGCTATTTTTTTTGTCTAGTAGCTCTACTGATAGAAAAGCATCGAATTTTCTCAACCGTGTTTATTTTGTATGCTTTTTTCAGTACGAGTAGCATGTGGACATGCGGAAGCCCTCTTTTTTGGAATTCAATAACAAACGTGTATGCTGCAACTGGTCCAAAAAACTCTTCTTTAATCACCTCTCTCCGTAAATGCTCAAATTTGCTTCTAAAGAACCTGGCAACCAAATCTGGCCTATTTTGTGCTTCCTCAAAACTCTTTAGTTCCTGAGTTATTTCAGTCCACTTTAGGTTGCACGTCATGGTTAGAAATATATCTAGTTTCCCATACTTTTCCACAAGAGCCATAACATCCATGTAGCGTTTTCGCACGTCTCGCGGGCCTCCAATGAAGGACGATGGCAAGACAATTCGTTTTCCGATATTTGAGCCTTGCGTCTCACCTTGGTTGATGCTATCTACAATGCCTTGATATAGGTCTGCTCGGATTTCTTTCTGCTTTGTTCGAAAGAAATCTAACCTTGAGGTTTCTATCTTCACATACATGTCTACCACAAACTGCTGCAGTAGCCGTCCAGACTCTAAGAGGATCGAATTGATTGATGGTCGAATTTGAAATTGATAAGTGTAGAATTCTCTGCACGACACCATATTTTCCTTACCTGTGTTTTCGTCATACACTGGGCATTGTTTTAAACTAAGTCAGTGTAATTATTTGAGGGGGCTCAACACTTAATCTGGGAATTCAACAATAAAAGTATACCTGCAGCCTCATTTATTATTAGCTCCTCTGCAGATCATGAATGCGATGGTAGAACTCTCTCTTGGGCTTGTAATTGACCGCATTTTTTTTGTTTTTGTAATTCCTTGGTGCCATCCTGGCTCTCCCCTTGGAAATAATAGTGGATACTAGAGAGCATCGTAACAACCATATAGATATCGAATATGCTGTTGGTAGCCATTATGCTGGTGGACAACAATATCTCGCTCACATGAATTTGTTCCATCAGCATTGTCTGACCAAAGAGCTGCAACTTGACTCATTAGAGGCGATGAATAAGTAGAGTCGCCCATTCGAGGATTCGCTTTCAACTCAATCGCAAAAGTATCTAGATTAGGCACTGTCCTCAAACTGCGAAAGAATATTGAATATGGATTCATATCAAGTGCCCCTATCACTTTTTTTATAGTAGCTGGCTGCAATTTAGTGGCAAAGGTTCTTCTGTTATTCACTTATGCCTCTGTGTCATAAAAATGTAGTTGTAAAAACGATGGTGGTGCAGACCCAGACGGGTAAAGGTTATGAATATAATGGCATAATGGACCTTGAGCACGATATGTGAAGATACCATTACTCTTGTTTGCATACTTCTTATCAAGTATCACTTTTACTGACGTGAAAGCAAAGGCACACTTTTACTGACGTGAAAGCAAAGGCATCGTTGAATGGTCTAACAAATTGCCTAAAATGTGCAGATTCTGGGGTCGAACTGGTGAACAATTCTTTTAGTTGATCAGAAACAGCCACTGGATACAAAGATACATCTCCCTTGGCACAGCAAAAGCCTGGAGGTTCATGAGGAAATCTTTTTGCCAAGCAAAGATGGCATGGAGGCACTTCTGGCAACACATAAGCATGACACGGCACTCTTCGAATGTGTATCTTTGGAAAGGACATCAAGGTACCAGAAATTACCCCTGCAATAGAAATGTGTGGCACTAAATGAGTGATTAAGTGTAAGTAATTGTTATTTATTGAAGCAAAGTTCTATTCGCACCTACTGATTCATCGTAGAGCAAACCTACATGATAAACAAGGACCAAGTCACAAAATTAATTATGTGTCACAGGGCAACAAAATATTAAATAGAAGAATTTATACATGGTTCGTCTTCATGCGCATTTGACTGAGCCGAACTTGAACCTATTTAAAAAATATACAGCCAAACCAATGAACAAAATTAAGCATTTAATAAATTAGAATATGCTATAAATGTGTTTGGATACTCTTTAAGTATGGTAAATGTAAATATGCCTACCCATGGAAACCATATTGTCTACGAAGCCCATGCTTGAGGAACTGACATTGATTTCTTGATGGTCGAATTCTGATTCTCCATGTGTAACGAAGGTAGGAAATATTTCAGAACCCTCATGCTGCTGAACCAAAACTAGGATCAGTGCCTCCTCAGTCCTTTTTTTTAAGGGTAGTCTCTCTTCGCTTTGTGTTCATTTTATCCCTCTCATCCTGTGACCGCTCAGAGTATGGAGGTTGCTTGCGTTGCGACCTTGAACAAAGATCTTGCATATTATGAAACCCCCAAACGCTAGTTACAGAACAATATCGAAGGTCTTGCTAAGTGCAGAAGAGGATATATGAATAAGAACAAGAGCTGTGAGCTAACAATTAGAGGCACATACTTGATACCACTGTATTTGCTAACTAAATTGTTGAAGTATTCTGTAAGGTGCATGTAATGTGTCAACTTCGTTACTTAACTAAATAAAGCTAACTAACGCAGTATCTAACAAAGCTTCTGCATAGTGTAAATAAATATGCGTGGATACTAATGAAAATTTTTATTAATATATTATTTCTCCGAATCTCTCATTTAGTTACAACATTTCCCTTGTCATCAACTATTACATCTTTTGAATCATCACATTTTTTGACACTCATTATTACATTCCGTAAAACATCAGAAAATTCCTGAGGATCCATAACAACAGATCCTCTCCTATCAACTTCATCTCTTCTAGCACCAACTTCCGAAATAGATGGTCCAGGATCAAGCTCTGTAAAGCTAACACCACCTCTACGTACGTCAGCCTCAGATACACTAAGACGACCTCTACGTTCTTCAACAACTGATCCACTTTCTCCAAAACCTCCTAATAACATATCGTTCCTCTTTTCTAGCAAACGCAATGACATAGTTCGGGACAAAATTGGAACAACTTTACTAGGAGCACAATGCCATACATCAACATTCTCTCGGGTGTATTTTTTTGATAACACCACAATAGATGGCGGTCTCATAGTTTGCTCATCCGGCATCTCGCTAGTAGAATACTTCAAATACCCCTTCATTTTACAATAGGTGACACCCCTTTTAATATTAGAATTTTCGATGCGATACTTAATTACCCACGGAACCTGTTTCTCGTTAAGCGAACAATATCCATTCCCGTAGTAGATTAACTTCAAGACTGACAATCCACGGGGAATACAAAATAAACTGCGGACTATCGTTTCTCATCTAACCTCCGATCATAAACATTGACCCTAACAAGACCATTTGCATTGGGGGCACAAAGGGGTGAATATTTTATCAATATTTTATCCACTTTTAATCTTTTTTACCCATTCTTAACCTCAGCTGTGAAAACAAATTAGGCAACGCAAGTTCGATACAACTGAAATCACTTGTTGAAACACCTTCCACGACACCCGTTCTTATATCCTCAACCTCCATTTACCTGAACATTACAATATCAATTCATTCGTTAAACACTCCATTACAAAACTAATTAATATACGATTTTTAAAATACATCGACTCCTCAATGTATATTTGCATTCTTTCCCCCGTGACGGAGGCGACCACTAAATATATGGCACCCTTCTGAATATTTCCCACATTCCCAATCAACATGTCTTTGTAATCCGTCCACACGTCAATAATGCAGAAGCGATCCACAACCTCTATTCCGTGACGAGGATGATCTTTGTCCTTGCCACCCATAAGCTTGAACCTCATTTTCCTCAGCATTTCAATCTATCGACTCATCGGATCCACAATCAAGTTTACGGATTGCCCTCACCGACACCGATAAATATCTTTATCGGGTGTAGGGGCCGAAATCGATGGATTTGTTGTCACTTATAATGAACAATAGCACATGGTGCAACTTGACTTCCTCTTTTGCATCTTGACCCAGTTGCACATTCCCAATTAACTTAATGCCCTTCACAACAATTTTTATGCGATTGCGGTCGGACCTTTTATTTCCCAAATTAATCCCATTTAGCAATCTCGAACAACCTTGATTATTAAAAGTAACATCCCTTAATGCTTCATCAAATAATTGTAGCTTCCTAATTCCCCTCTTAGTCCTTTTAACCAGTCTAGGGATATTCTGTACATAACGTCTTCCCTTGTACGACCGCAAGGGCGCACGGGCACGATAACTACGCCTGTAGCCACTGCCCATCGGAGTTCTCATTTTTCGGAACGCGAACGGGGTCCGAAACTGGCTGCTTCCTCCTTCCATTTCTAATAAAAGACTCCAATTCTTTTATCCTAACACTTCTACCCACTCTATTACCTCTACTAACCCTTCGGTTGAGACACCTTAGCTTTGAAATTAGCTCCCTCTCTTCCTCGCACGCTGGAACAAACTTCACCGGAGCTGTCGACCGACTCTCTTCCCACAGTCCTATTTGTTGAGGGGCTCCTCCCCTTTGACGAGAATTCTCCATGTTCGATGAAATCTCCCTCTTTTTGTATGTAGTTTCGACTTGCTGTTTGTGAGTTGAGAGTTTCCAATTTTCGATTTCAAGCAAAAAATGTATTCCTCACCTACCCACAATGCCCATGTCCAAAAGAACTCCTACTAGAACTCTTACTCTCACTACTCCAACTAGCCTACCAACCCTACTACATCCTAGTTGCCCGAGAGCTCCACCAAGATGGAAACCCTCACCTCCATGCCATGGTACAATGCACCAAAAAAAGAGCAGAAAATCCTACATGTCAAAGCTAATTTCTAAGCATCCTAATCCAGCTTGCCAAGGTAAATGGTTGACTTTATCAAGTATTTCGTGTTTCATCCTACCCGCCAGTGCTGCACTATATAAATGACTGATTTCTTTAGATTGGCTTCTCTATTTGCAGCACTAAGATAGGTAAATCAGATCCTCTTTGTTACACACAAACTTTACATGCACCATCAATATGAGTTCTCTCTGTTGAAATAAATTCACTCACACATAAAGTGGTAAACTCAAACCATGGGCTACGATCGCAGGCGTGCTCTATAACTAAGTAAGTGTTGATCAATAGTGATATATTGTTCTGTTCTAACAGGAGTAGAAAGCATTAGTGTAATGGTCTGTCATTTGCAAGATTCTATCAATGATAATATGCAAGCTAGCATTTGTTACAATGACATGTAATCTGAAAGCCTTGACCATGATCATCCATTTTGTTTTGAACTTACCAGATAATTGATAAGCTGATCACGTTCGGACGAAAGTAAGCATGCATTCAGGCGTTGTGGATCGAAGGCTGCGTCTGAGGCAGTAGTGTGCTGTGAAGGCTTAACCACAAGTTCCAGTCGTTTTCAAAATCTAAAAGCACTTGGCCAATAAGTGTGGTAATTAAGCAGTGCAGCAAGTAGATTTGACATGGAACACTTGCAGCAACTAATGCTCCTTGGGCCACGCAATTTGCTTTGCAAACAACTAACGCCAGGCAGGAAGTAATAGCAAGTCCCACTGGCTAGTAAAGAAACAAGTAATCAAGTGTAGTCTTAAATAACTCTCAATTGAATGACTAAATATATATATATATATTTTATTTATGAGTTATTCATACTTGAAATAGCGATTTATCCTCTATGGGTGTTTGCGAAATAAGATTTGTCACAGCCAATCTGATGCATAGACGAATGTGACTAAAAATGTTCCAATGGATCGACGAATTGCAGTCTGGTATTTTCTTTGTTTTTTTGATCATTTTGCTACCTAACTTATTGGTCTTCTTAGACAGCTTGGTTCTCCACCAGACTTTTCCTTCCCCCAATAGGATCAATCTTTGCATTGAAATTCAGCCCAATTTGTCGTTCTCTGTTTTTCTTCCGTTCTTCCAATTTGGTCCTTTCAATTTTGATTGTCAGTGTGGTGAGACACTGCCCTTGCAGCACCAATATACATAAAATTTAGTACCTCTTGTCTGCCTTAAAATTAACTGATGGAGCGTCGAATGAATAGACGTTGATTAATATTGCATAAATTAACTGCTAGGCAAGTATAGATGTCATTAATATTGTAGGTGCACTCTATTTTTTTCCCATGTGATCTAGTGTCCTGCAGAATATCAAGAAACCAACAACAAAGTGCAGATTTGATAGTCTGAACTGGTAATCAAGTATATATAGATGGTCATTTGTAACCCCTAATGCAGTTTAGATTCATCTAATGCTCCCGTGTGAGTGGGTAAATGTGTTAATGGATACACCTTTTATACATGCGCTTGAATATTCGAAGAGCCTATTCTTGCAAATTTCTATGGTCCTATCTCATGGAACAGATATTTGATTGAGTGCAACTCTAATGTCAAATATTTTGTTCTTTACCAGTTTATTCCATTCACAGTTGCTCTGAAAACGAATCTAAGCTAGATCAATGTATAATTTTGGTGGATCAAGATTTAGAGTGCTTCTTTTAAATCTGTAACCAAATTAAGAATTTGATTTTGAGGCATGAATAATATCGATTAAAGAAGGCTGAACCTTATTGGACAGCCCAAAAAACGTAAACATACTACCATGTTTAGTGAGCACGCACCCATGTGCTCTATATATTACAGACCGAAAATGATAATAGTCATCCATGTCAGTAGTCTATATATTACAAAGCCAAAATGATAAAACTTATGCATGTGCTTGTGTCACGCCCTCATTTTTTTTTTTCAAAACATTGATAAAAGAATCTCAAACAATAAGTAAGTTAAAAGATAAAGATTTTCATAAATTATAAAGATTTCCATAAATTATAGTACGTCCTTAGCCCAACGGCTATCAAATGTTTGGGCACCCTTGCCCCAAAGGTGTAATCAAATAATAAAGTTTGGGCACCCTTGCCCCAAAGGTGTAATCAAGATAACATCCCATAAGTTATTACAAATCTATAGTCAAAAGATAAGAAAAGATTAGAGTTACAATATCATCTCCCCAAAAGAAATGTTTGATGCCAAAAAGATGAATAAAATAACTCCATGCCGGTATGCTCTTCATCTATGTCATGCACTCCACACTATGCACGGTCAAGCTGAGTACCTGAAAATGATAGGGTGAGCACACTTGCTCGTAGGAGAACTAATCTACTAGCGCTAGGCATATGAATATGATGCATGCACATGAGAGCTAGACATGTCAAACGAGGGCTCATGCATGGATTCACGAGGCTAAGGCATGGAAGAGAACTTAGGAAATTTCGACGTACTCAAGTAGTTCCAAGGATCCACCCAACACCCAAGCTCATCACCCAAGTCAAAATTAAGTTTATATAACAAGTTCGGCGAAATGTTAGGGATAGACCAAAACTTTGTTTCCGTTTCTTTTGTTGAAGAAAATCATCAAGTTTATAAAGTGCTAGGGATTTAATCCCCTCTGCTTAGGGTTCCATAGGCCCAGCGTGCCTGCTTAGGGTTCCGTAGGCCCAGCGTGCCTCTGCTTAGGGTTCCATAGGCCCCCATGAGCCTTTATCCAATACTTTTTTATCCAACGAGGGTATCGATTTAATAATATCTCATCATTCCCCAAACATTTCATCAAAACTTCTATAGTAGTCCGTCTTTCAAAACTTCACTTCATTTTCATCTTTCATTAAAATTAGATTTACCCACACACACACATCCGAACTTTCAAAAACCATTAACTTTCATGGATTTTAACACGACTCATTTGCTTGAAAAACCAAAGTTCTCGGGTTAAATACGTCCGAAAGTGGTGCCAAAAGGCGGTTTTATCAAAGTACAAGCGATCGGGGATCAAGCGGACATCAAAAGGGTGACCGAGACTACCTAAAACAGGGGCAGTCGCTGAATTTTTTTTACAGGGGCAGCAGCATGAACATTACACAGAGCAGATTTTCACCTTAAGGGTGTGGAATTTCAACCCAATCACACTAAGGATAGCAAATGCTCAAATTGGAAGTGCAAGGCAACAATTGGATATGGAGGGAAGTCAATTTCACCCCAATTTCATCAAATGATAAGCCAAAGAGTAGATCAAGAAATTAATTGAGAAACCCACCCCAATTTGGGAAAACATGAAATCAATGAAATAGAAGCTAAAATCCAAGTATGTGCAATAAATCACCAACATATAACTAGAGAGAGTAGAAAATTGTTCCCCTACCTCAAGGATTTGCTTGAAAAATGTGGGTGAATGAAGCCCTAAGCTTGGATTTCCCACAAACCCGAAATTGGTGCTCCCGGTGTGATTCCAAGGTGACCCGAACTCCCCACGGTGCGTAGAACGTGAAAATGGCCTTGGTTCTTGAAGAGGTTGAGTGAGGAGGGCAAGGTTTGAGCTTGGAGTGAGTAAAAAAATGGAGGAGAAGAGAGAGAGAGAGAGCCCGATCGGTGGAGGAGAGAGGAGGAATGAGATATTTTGTTTTCTTTCAAATTTGCCCCACACTACTTATTATAATTCCCTTATTACACTACACCCCCAAATGTCACTTGTGTATATAGTATGTGACCACAATACTTATTTTCATAAACTAAACTTAAGTAAAGACTCTTTACTTTAATTTATTTATGAAAATAAGGAAGTACCCCCCATTTGGAAACAATGACATTTCTAAAATTTTAAAATTCTAATCACATCAAAATCTCATCCCCCCACTTTTAGTACAAAACTGAAAAACGGCAGATTTTTCTCCGAACAAAATAGGCGAAAGATGACTTTGCCTTACTCAAAAATAACTTCCAATTATACCATTGTGATTAGAAAAATCCAAGGAACAATTACCGCCATTTTTTATCGGCCAAATCGAAACTTCTCCAAAAATTGATTTTTCATGCGGGTTCTTACAGCTTGATTACATCAGACACGAAAACGAAAATCTGAAAAGTTGCGATGATCTTTGTTTTGATCTTGTAGCACAGTCTAGCGCTAATTCTTCAGCTGCCTGAATATATTATAGACCCGAAGTGCAAATAGTCATTTAGCTGCCCGAATATATTACAGGCCAAAATATTAAACTCAAAATACACAATTTTATAATCTTTGATATTAGATTTTAGGCTAGGAGGAACCAATTCTGTGATGGTACCATTCGAGCATTCTTTCACCTCCATGTCTTGCGAACACTATAATCTGAAGAATACCAGTTTGTGAGACACCAACAAATATGAAGTCTAGCTCTGATAGGTTGTGCTCATATAAAAATCGAGTGAAGCAACGATTTGCAATTCCACCATGCCTAACGGGAACATGCCACTCCCCGACAACCAGTTTTTAGCACTATCTTCTTTAGTTCACCATCACGTAGAATTTGATTCAAGTTTTGCTCGAAAACCTAAAATCATGTAAATGAAAAAGAGGTTGATAGGATTTAAGTTATTGTTCCACCTGAAGGAAAAAGTTAGGAATTACCTTTCTGATATGGTTCTCTGATAAGCACATGCAGCCAAACTGTTTCGTACTAAATTGTGTTAGCGTGGCGTAGGGAACACAAGAAGTCTTTGTGATATCTATGCGCCATAGGACGAAGAAAATAGGAAACAAAGGTCCTAAATTAGCAAAATAAGAGTAAATAAAACTGTTGAATCACGAATAGCCAAATATAAATCTGTAATTAAGTAATCGGCTTACAATCAGTAGTGGACAGATGTTGGTAGGAATTTGTCTCTGTATTCCAGCGATGCATAACCCTTGCCAAACTGCCATTCAACACATACACATCGAATATCCATTTTTTGTGGCAGCCAAACACTATCTTGAAATTTGGCTAAACCTCGTGGGCCTTCAAGAAGGAAGAACAATTGTCCCGAAAGTTGTTATTTATTATGCGTACCGGCCAAACCTTACTCCCACTCTTTAACAAGATCCAAAAGGAGCCACTTTCCTGATTGAAGAATTGTTCAAATCCAATAGGCACACCCTGAGTTTCACAAATGTGTGGTAATTAATTTGATGATTTTGATTGGACACTATTTAATAACATCATCCTTAACTAAAATAAGTACCGTTAGTTGATAAGCATTTGGAGCTGGATGTCTTTGACAAACCATGGTTCATTTACTCCTAAGTTTTGACAACAGAAGGGTTAAGACTTGTAACATGTAAAGCATGAAAAATTAATGATCACAAAGTGTAATCTATTTCATCTGTATAGCAGGACATAGGACGATTTTTTAGATAAAAAAGAAATACCTTGGTCGTTGCAGTGGAAATGGTTGATGAGCACCTTTTCCCTTCCATTTTGCAATATTGTTGTCTAAGTTAATCTACTGTGATGGAAGCTGTCCTGACCAACGAGTAATGGTGAATGGAGTAGCTGCTTGCTTTGTGATTAAGGCTGAAAGTGATCATCATTTGCTGTCTATAGACAAGTCAATTCAACAGCCAGCATCAAGTAAGATTTTGCACGGTAGTGGTATCCAAAATTTCTAAAGTAATGATGCAAAGGCAAGTGGTAGAACTCTTAATGTTGTGTTGAACCACCTTTTGGCACAAGACATCCCATCACTGCTATAAACAGGAAAATGAACTTGATTTTTCTCACTTAAGTGCTAATAGAGGTGGTTGGCGTACCCTTACTGTTGTAGTTACTTTAGAGTTGTAAACCAATGGTAGATATTTGCTGTCAAGGGTTACATATAAGTCTAGAGGTAGGTCTATGTTCCCTTGCAGGTCTATGTTTGCCGCCCTCGAGATGCACCGGCTCCGCTTCCGCTCACCACTCCTCCTCCATTGCGAGATCCCGATCCGTCTCCCATTTCTTCGTCTGTTGATCGGGTTTCTTTCCCAGATTCTTTACCCATTGCCCTCCACAAAGGTAAACGTATTTGTGCTACTTATCATCCTATTGCTCAGTTTGTTTCTTATGCACATCTTTCTCCATCCCTTCGTGCTTTCGCTACTTCTATGTCTTCTGTTTTTATTCCTAACACTGTTCAGGAAGCCTTGTCTATTTCTGAGTGGCGGACAGCTATGGAGGAGGAGATGTCTGCTCTTCATAGCAATCATACTTGGACGTTGGTCCCTCTTCCTCCTGGAAAGACTATTGTTGGGTGTCGCTGGGTGTTCACTGTGAAATATCATCTTGATGGGACTGTTGAGCGTTACAAAGCTCGTCTTGTAGCCAAGGGCTACACCCAGACTTAAGGTGTCGATTATGCAGAGACGTTTTCCCCCATTGCCAAGCTTGGCTTAGTTCGCCTTCTTATCTCTCTTGCTGCCAATCTTGGCTGGCCCTTGTTTCAGTTGGATGTCAAGAATGCTTTCTTGCATGGGGATCTTGTTGAGGAGGTTTATATGGAGCAACCACCGGGGTTTGATGCTTAGGGGGAGTCTTCGCAGGTATGTCATCTTCAAAAAGCTCTTTATGGGCTTAAACAATCTCCGAGGGCTTGGTTTGGGAAGTTTAGTGATGCTGTCTTGCGATTTGGCATGAAATCCTGTCATTCTGATCATTCTATTTTTTCTCTCACATCTGACCGAGGGAAAATATTATTGATTGTTTATGTAGATGATATCATTATTATTGGTGATGATCAGATAGGTATTGATGAGTTGAAGGTCTTCCTACAGCATCAGTTCCATACCAAAGACTTAGGCAAATTGAGATATTTCTTGGGTATCGAGGTAGCGCGGTCTAAGCATGGTGTTAATCTATCACAGCGGAAATATGTGTTGGATATTTTAGGTGAGACGGGTTTACTGGCGTCAAAGCCTGTTGAGACACCTATGGACCCTAATTTTAAACTGTGTGTTGATCAGGGGGAGTTGCTTTCTAGTCCTGATCAGTATCGTCGCTTGGTT
This sequence comes from Vaccinium macrocarpon, assembly GCA_022606695.1. Lineage (NCBI taxonomy): Eukaryota > Viridiplantae > Streptophyta > Magnoliopsida > Ericales > Ericaceae > Vaccinium > Vaccinium macrocarpon. Next base: position 24,043,945 of record CM040177.1, on the reverse strand, counting down.
GGGAAGTTGAATTATCTTATCGTTACTCGTCCAGATATCTCGTTTGCGGTTAGTTTGGTTAGCCAATTTATGTCAGCTCCCCGCCTTCCACACTGGGAGGATGTTCTAAGAATTGTGAGGTATCGCAAAGCCCACCCAGGATGTGGTTTGTTTTATAGAGCAAGTGGACACTTGCGGGTTGAAACCTTCAGCACTCGACAAGGGGAGACACATCGGCGGAGATTCACTACAGGATATTGTATCTTCCTTGGTGGAAACCTTATTAATTGGAAAAGTAAGAAGCAGACAGTAGTTGCGCGGTCTAGTGTTGAGGCGGAGTATAGGGCAATGGCTCATACGACATGTGAGGTTGTATGGATACGTTCGTTTCTTGAAGAGATAGGTTTTCATGTGCAAGTGCCTATGAATTTGTACTGTGATAATCAAGCTGTAATCCATATAGCATCCAACCCGGTGTTTCATGAGAGGACTAAACACATTGAAGTAGATTGTCATCTTGTACGAGAAAAGTTGACTGGTGGAGTGATTGATACTCCATTTGTGTCCACTGGTGCCCAGTTAGCTGACATGTTCACTAAGCCATTGTTCAAACCACGATTGGAGTTGCTTTGTGACAAGCTGGGTCTTATTGATATTTACTCTCCAGCTTGAGGGGGAGTGTTAGAATAGTTTATATGTTTTATCCCACATTGCTTAGTTATGTAACATGTCTCGTGACAATATAAATAAAATTCTCTCGTGTTAGGGTTATTCAAACACCCTAACTCTTCTTCTCTATCTCATAACAATCCAATGTGTAGTGAAATATATAATTATTCTTTTGATGGGTCCAAACATGTCGCATCCTTCATTTTCTGAACATTTATGCTTCGGTGTGTTGTCCGTGTTGGGTTGATCAATCATATGGGAACACACCAAGCTTTCCTTGGTACATAAACAGCGACCGGGCCTCATTCCCCCTCAATCTTGCCCTTGTGGCTTTTTGGTGTATATTGGGCAGACTGTCGGCCCAGCTCACTTGTTCTTGTAGGGGTCCGGTAATACCGAGCACCTCACCCCATACGAAGAGACACCACTTTGTTATACTTTTAGAGGTTTACATTGAGGGACTCTTCGGATATTCAATTGGTATGAAGAAAACAATTAGGGTTTCGGTCCCTCGTCTCGGGTACATCCGAGGCGTCATCCATATAGGGGTCCACAGCGAATGTTCAGAGTTAATGCTGGAGTTCTCGGTGATATCCGAAGGGTGACTTCTGGAAGCTTCATAGCACTGATGGTGCGCCGAGAGACTTGCTGCTGAGTCAGCAGTGCAGTTAATGCGGCACGTGCCCGTAACAAACTGCGATCATGACGGATGACGTCGCCCGAGCAGTTATGACACGCGTCAAGGCTTCATTGGTGGCATGCGTTCGTGACGCCTTTCCCGGGGTTCGTCACCGTGACGTCACCCGAACGGTTACCTCACGTGACGAGCACACCTTAGCTTGGGAATCAAGCCAGGAGTTCACCTATATAAGGTAACGATCATCTCCTTCAAGAGGGACGCGCGAAACACCCTCTAAAACCCTAAATCTACTTTACTTTCCATCTTTTTCCTTCACTTACTTGACCGTCGGAGTACCGTTCTGGACTCAACGGTCCAGTCCGGTGCTAACGGTTTGTTTGAGTGTGCAGGCCCGTGTCTTTGCACAAGAACAAGCAACAATTGCAATAGTCCTTCACCACCGCGGAGGAGAATGTCGGAGAAAGTAGGCTCCACAATTGGCGACTCCGCTGGGGACGAGTGACTTTCACACCTTCCCGGCATTCCTCTCTTCCTCTTGGAGATCACTCTTCCTCCATCCTTCAGCTCTCTAATGGCGATCGTTGAAGACGACGGGGTCACTGGCACGGTGGTCGGAGGCAATCCCGGTGGTGGCTCTCGGGCTGGAATCGTTTCCAACCCCATCACGAGGCCCTCGGCCCGAGGCGAACCCCTTCAATGCTTGTGCGGCGGTCGCGAGGAGCGGAATGGCTGCCATGCGGCTTTCGATTGAAGCCACGACAAAGCAACCTTTGCCTCGGCCTCGATCCCGAGCGTCGGCGGCAGCCGGGCAACCGCAACTTACTCCCGCAAACCAGCCGCCCGGCCCGAGGACCGTTTGGGCGGCGGGTCTCGTCGCAAGCGCCGGGACGAGTTATTACACCGAGAACCGGGCCCCATCTCGAAGGCGTTCGGAATTTTGGTTGCGAGCGACTACCGATTGAGAGGCCTCTTCCGGCCCGGCTCCCGATCTGGCGAAGCGTCCGGATCTCTGGCGGCGGTAATGAAGCGCCATACAATAACCTTGAAAAAGCTGGGTTGAATACGGATGCGGATGGCCCGTGAGTCATCGTGAGATCGGTCGAATTACGCCTTGACCATTGCGGTGATCATCACCGAGCCCGCAAGAGTACTGCGTCGTGAAGGAGTCGGACAAGATCGCGGTCATGGCCACCATGACAATCCAGGAAGTACAGCATGGATGATCCGGCGATTTTATAATACCGTCGGGACCCGTGCGGAGAGTCAAAACGCTACAAAGCGAAATTCCGCCGACTCACGGCAAAGCGAAAAGAACGCTTGAAGACCTCGGCCGAGAAGCGATGGCGGCCACGTGCTTAACGCCAAAGGGCGTTTAAGGCCGGGCAAGGCCCTAGAGGCCCTCGTTCATCGTGAGGCCTGTTGATTCAAGACTTGAAAATTCAAAGTCACCATTCACTTTCGAGAAATCGAGAGGCTCAACCTCGAAGAACTTCACCATTCCCAAATTCACAAAGTATGGCCTTCAAATCCGACAGCGGTGATGCATCGTGCATTACCGGCGGCTTATCAGGACTCTACGGATATGGCGAAGCCATGATGTGCAAGGCCTTTCGGTCGATCTTGAGGGGATCGGTTTGGTGCAGTTCAACCAAACTCGGCCGTGTGCTCCATCGGTTCTTTTGAAGAGGTGGAGGAGGCCTTCCCTTTCGGTTTGTGACCAAAGATGCCGACAAAACGATTGGCCTTTTCGTCGGTCTAAAAGCGCCAATCGGCGAAAAGCTGCGAAAATCGCCCGGCGCTATTGGGAAATATACAATGCCATTGAAAGTCGTGACCATGAGATGGCGCAACATCCTTCAAGTATGGCTTAGGCGAGACCTCGGCTATCTTTGAAGAACTCATCTTTGAACCCCCCGTGAACATGAGCCGTGATGGAGCGGTAGAAAAGTTTGCCCGGTTGGAAGATGTCATATCCGAGAGGAGACAATCAGGATCTCGAGGGAAACCGGAGGGGCAACGGCGGTGATTATTCGAGCAAAAAGCAAGTTAATACGGTGAAATTTGGGGGGCAAAGGGTGGAAGAAGGGCGACTTCGTGGAGGGACGGGAACCGCGTAGGGGGCGGGAACGAAACGCGTGGCAATCACGTTGGCATAACAACGGTGTTCAATCTACCTCTACAACCGATCACGGGGAGATCTCGGGAACCATGGTTCGCTGGCCAAACAACATGCTAGGGACGGACCAAGGCCACCTACAAGAAAGTAAGGTCAAATGCACTTACCACCATGAATCGACACTACACCATCTTGTCGAGCCCCTTCAAGGAGTTCCTTGAAAGGCAAGTGACGAGGGGCGCTTTGAACGCCCATCGACCGACAAAGAACAAACCGCCCGAAACAACTGCGCGGCCACAACAAGATATCCTCCTGGAGGAAGTGATTGTCCATGTGATCCATGGGGGACCGCGAATGGCGAAAAGACCGCAGCCCTTCGGCAGTTGCCGGGCCCCTCCTCACAGGTTCTTGCAATAGGAGGAAACGCTAAACGGAAGCTCTCGGAGAGAGAAGAGCAATGGACTATCACCTTTTACCGAAAGCAGATTTGAAGTGGCGCGCATACCGCCTTCACGCCGATGACCGGTGATTTCCGCTACATGGGAATTCTGTGAGTAAAGCGAGTGCTCGTCGATCAGGGAAGCTCAACTGAGATCTTGTACTACTCGGCCTTTAAAGCGCTGAACACGAATCAGGACCATATGATGCGGCCGACTCCCCCTCTTGAATTCAGCGGGGCTCGATGCCCGCCGATGGGGCCGGATTGTTCTTCGATGAAGGCGGGTTCAAGGCTTCTCCAGATAGAATTTGTCGTCGTTGATGCGCCGAGCCCTTACAACGCCATCCTCGGCAGAACTTGGTTGCACGAAATGAAGGTCATCGCCTCAACATACCACCAAGTTGTCCGGTACATAGGTGCCGAGGGATGGCAAGAAGACATCAAAAGTGACCAGATGGCGGCAAAGAGATGCCAAGTAAACGCGGTGCATATGAAGAAGAAAACCACCAAAGGAAAGAAGAAAAAGGAGCAAAAACCGAGATCTATCGAGGAACCCGAGGGCCCAGTATTGGAGGACGTTGGGACGGCCGCGGAGGAGAAGGCGGTTGAGGACCTCGTCATTATACCTATTAATGACGACGGGACTCGTTACTTTCTTCTCGGGTCGACACTAACAACCCTCGAAAGGGAACAGTTGGTAGACTTCCTTAAGAGAAATGTGGAAGTCTTTGCATGGACACCTTACGAGATGCCGGGCATTGACCCCCAGTTTATCTCCCACTCGTTAAATGTTGATCCCTTCCGAAGGCCCGTGGTGCAGAAACCGAGACGATCGTCACCGGCCCACTCAAACGCTGTTATATCTGAGGTCGGGAAACTACTTGACGCCGGGGCCATCCGAGAGGTACAATATCCGACATGGTGGTAAATACCGCCGCAGCCAAGAAGAATGGAAGCTACGTGTTTGTGTAGACTACACCAATCTTAACGACGCCTGGCCGAAGGACTGCTTTCCACTGCCAAGGATCGACTAGTTGGCCGCTTACTGTGGGACACGCTTCGCTCAAGATGATGGACGCCTTACGGCCGGGTACCACCCGGATAGCTATGGCAGTAGAAGACCAGGAGAAAACGGCTTTCATATCTCCCCGAGGGACCTACTGCTATAAGGTAATGCCGTTCGGCCTGAAGAACGCTGGGGCTACCTACCAGCGCATGGTGACAAAAATGTTCGCCAAGCAGCTCGGGGACACGATGGAAGCGTATATCGACGACATGGTAGTCAAGAGCAGGCATGCTTCGGATCACTTGGAGCACCTCGGCGAAATTTTTGCTGTCATGAAGAAACACAGGCTGCGGCTCAACGCCGAGAAGTGCGCATTTGGTGTCGGCTCAGGCAAGTTTCTTGGATACATGGTTACCCGGCGCGGCATCGAGGCAGACCCAAAGCAAATAACTGCAATCCGAAATCTCAGAGCTCCGAGCACAATTAAAGAAGTTCAACGACTCACAGGTATGGCCGCGGCGCTTAATAGGTTTATCAGCCGGTCTTCGGATCTGTGCCGACCTTTCTTCGAGTCCCTGAAAACAAGCAAAAGGAGTTTTCAGTGGACCGAGGAATGTGACCGAGCGCTGGGTCAATTGAAGGATTATCTCTCCCGAGCACCTCTCCTGGTAACGCCAAAGCCTGAAGAAGACTTATATCTCTACCTCTCGGTATCTGGGCATGCAGTGAGCTCGGTCCTTGTGAGGAGGGAAGGGGCCAACTTCCAGCCCGTTTATTACTCCAGCAAAACCCTATTCTCTTCCGAAACAAGGTACCTTCCTCTTGAAAAGTTAGCTTTAGCTCTCGTGACCGCCAAGAGAAAACTATTGCCCTATTTCCAAGCCCACACTATAATTGTTATCACCGAATACCCGTTGAAGACCGTGCTAAGAAAAGCCGACCTCTATACTCGGATCTCAAAATGGAGCTTGGAGTTGGGAAACTTTGATATTCGGTACGAACCCCGAACAGCTATCAAGGGACAGGCTCTGGCCGATTTTATCGCCGAACTGACACCTGAGCTTAGGGAAGACAGCTTGAAACTAGTTGAAAAGGTCGCAGTTGAGTGCTCAGAAGAGGATCAAACGGACAAAAGAGCATCAGGGACTCCGGCTCAAGCCGAGAAACCTGATGAAGAAAGAAAAGGCAGATTATGGAAGATGTTCCAAGGTGACGTATGGCGCCTGCATATCGACGGAGCCTCAAACAGCCGAGGGGCAGGGGCCGGGATCGTAATCATCTCCCCGGAAGGTGTCATGCACGAAAATGCGCTAACCATCGGTTTCACAGCGTCTAACAACGAGGCTGAATATGAAGCACTAGTCTCCGGCCTAAAGATGGCCAAATGCTTAGGTGCCAAGACAGTGCAGGTTTACAGCGACTCCCAACTGATTGTGAACCAAATCAAGGACCAGTACAACTTGAAAGACCTGAGGATGGAGAAGTACTACGACAAAGTATGGGAGATAATCCGGGAGATAGGAACCGTGGAAATAGAATGGGTTGGCCGAGAGCGAAACGCCCACGCGGACGCTCTGGCCTCCCTGGCAACAGCTTGTGCAGCATCCCCCAACCGAACCATCCTCCTCGGAGAAATCGAAATCCCGAGCATCGAGCACGGGAGACAGGAAGTGCTGCATATATCCCTCGGGCCAAGCTGGATGGACGAAATCTATGCCTACCTTAAGCACGAGAAGCTCCCGACAGATAAGAAGGAAGCTCACAGAGTCAGGTGCAAGGCCTCGTACTTCTATCTGGACACGAGTGATCAGATGTACCGAAGGTCCTTCACAGGTCCCGACTTGAAGGTCGTCCACGACTCCCAGGTTGAGAGCGTTCTCCGAGAGCTTCATGAGGGGAGCAGCGGTTGTCATTCTGGCGGACGGTCCCTTTCCCACCGAGCTCTTACCCAAGGGTATTGGTGGCCGAAAATGAAGCGGGACCTCCAGAATCGCCCAGAAATCACGAACAATGCGGCTTTCACGCCTCTCACCTTTCAGGCCTGCCCGTGCCACCCTATAACCCGGCCCTTGGCCTTTAGCGCGATGGGGTTAGATATAATAGGAAGAGCTAGCAGCATTTTTTGGGCTTGAACCTTGATACTTGACAGCAGTTACTACACCCAGTGGGTGGAAGCCGGGCCTTTATCAAGATTCAAGCTCTTGACGTGGCGATTTCTTTGGAAGAATATTATTTCTCGCTTCGGTGTCCCTTATGCGATCATTTCGGATAACGGGACCCAATTTGTGGCCGAAGCGATCGAGAAGCTCTGCAAGAAGCACAACATCCGGATCTTCCACTCTTCGGTATCGTATCCTTAAGGGAACGGGCAAGCCGAAGCGTCAAACAAGACTATATCAGCAGGAATCAAAAAGGCCTTTTTACGAAAGGGTGCGGGTGGGCGTCAAGAGCTCCCAAAGGTTCTGTGGGGCTATCGAACCACACCCCGGCGCTCGATAGGCCGAACGCCATTCTCAATGGCATACGGCATGGAAGCTGTTCTCCCACTAGCCACCCTAATCCCAACAGCTCGGACCGAGAACTTTGATGTTCCGACCAACGATGAGTCCATGGACAGGGAGCTTGACCTGGCTCAAGAGCTCAGGGACGAAGCACACCTGAAACATGCCTCATACCAGCAAGAGGTTGCCAGAGGATACAATAAGAATGTCCGGATGAGGCCCTTTAACATTGATGATCTGGTGCTGCGAGAGGTGGTTCAAAAGTCCAAAAAGACTAAGTTCAAACCAAACTACGAAGGACCCTTCCGAGTAGTGGCAAAGGCCGGACACGGTTCATACAAGCTGGCAGAAATGGATGGAACACCTATTGGCAACCCCTGGAACGCCACAAAGCTCCGGAAGTTTTATGCTTAGGACAAATTCTGTTAGATGACAGTTTATTCGGGTTACCTGTTTTGCCCCATTTTTTCTTCTCATTTAAAAGTGTTCGGATATTAATGAAAAACAGAATCTTTTGCTCCAATTGTTACCCATTTAGACTACTGTTAGAATTATCAAGGTTTGTTGTTTCCATCCATACGGTGCAGTTACGTCCAAGTACTGGAGGATTTCAAACTTCTACTTTCGTTGCTTCGATTCCAATCCGAGCAACACTTCTATTGACTAGAACCGAGAAGGGGCTGTCAGTGGAAAATTTTTTCCAAGCGTTGGAGGATTTTAAACTCCATTATTCATTGCTTCGGTTCCAATCCGAGCACCTTTTCTCTGATTGGTCCCGAGCAGGGGCTATCAGTTGAAATCTTTTCCAAGTATTGGAGGATTTTAAACTCCGTTCTTCATTGCTTCGGTTTCAATCCGAGCACCTTTCTCGATTGGTCGAGGGGGGCTATCGATTGAAATTTTTCCAAGCGTTGGAGGATTTTAAACTCCGTTATTCATTGCTTCGGTTCCAATCCGAGCAACTTTCTCTGATTGGTCCCGAAGCAGGGGCTATTGGATGAAGGTATTCCCTTAGAGTAAGAATTTTCCTAAGTATGGAAAAAGTTTTCATCGCAATCAAGATCGTACAGCATACAAATTGCAGAACATTCACATATGAAAAGTTAAAACTTCCATTCAAAATATTCAGATCAAAATTATCACCACTCTGGTGAAACGGAGCATGGCGGGGTGGTACTTGTTCGGAGCCATCTCCACATAAACTTGTCTTATAAATTACAACTACTGGTACGGCAAACTCCTACTGTTCGGAGCCGTCCAGACAAAAAAAAAAAAAGAAGACAGAAAATGTTTGATGAACCCTATTCTAAGGGGTTAAGTTGATAGTTTGGTCCGCTTTCTCGGGCCGGGATTTGTGGGAGGAAGAGGCCTCGTTGGTGACTTTGTCCCAAGGCGGCCCACCACTTGATTTCTCGGCATTCTCTTCTTCGGCTTCAGCCTCGACGTCGTCGTCGAGATCCTCGGCATCTGGAGAATCGGGCATAGCAGGAGCCATATATTTCGGGTCTTCGGAAGCCACGCCGAAGACCGTGCAGCAATGGAGATATCCCTTGCCGAAGCCTTTCCGCTCGCCGTCTTTCACGAGCTTCAGGATATCCTCGGCATAGGCTTCCCCAGCCTCGGCAAAATCGGCACTATGAGCTTCCTGCTTTGCTTCCTCCAGAGCCTTAGCATGCTCGGCCCTGGCCTCCTCCAGCCTCTTCTCGGACCGATCCTTCCACTCCGCGAGATCCGCCTTTAGCTTTTCATTCTCGGCTCGGAGTTGCTCGGCGTTAGTCTCGGCTGTTTGGACTTTTTTCAGAGCTGCGTCAGCCCGAGTCTTGTATTTTTTCGCCGAACCATTAAGTTCGACGAATTGCTCTTGAAGCTTCAACATCGACTGTCCGGCCTGCAAGAGGGTCAATAAGCAAGGGCATGAGTAACGTGACATGAACAAATTTCGAAAAAATAACGGTTTGAGCCGAAGTATAACCTGGACAAGGAGGGAGGAGCAGTGGATAAGGTTGTCCTCCGCTTACCGGGACCATTGCCATGTCATTTTGAGAACAGCGGGCCGAGGCAATCCGAGGGCCAACCTTGGGTCGGCATGGATGCTGTCTGTCGCCATTATGTTCCTGCCCTCGGCGTTGAGCAGAACCGGAGCCCATGGCCTTGTCAGGATCTCTATCTCCGGACCCTTGTTTCCGGACTGGTCTCCCCCCGCAGAGGGCTCCTCGGCTTCATTCCTCGGTTTTCTAGCCGGCCTCTCTTCCTCCGTTATGGTTACCCGAATTCTTTGGGCGGGAGGGGCCTTGGTTGGGGATGCGGAGCTCGGTTTCTCCTTCCTCTTCGAAGGGCCTCTCTTACTTTTTGCCGACATCTCGGCCAACCTCGCCGCTAAATCGATCTTCGGAGGAGCCATGTTTTCTTCAACAGCTAGGGGGTCGGGTGAAACGCGGTCTACAACAAATCTCTCCGTCCCTCGGAGCTCGCTGATAGGCTGTGCCTCCAAGTCAGCTCTTTGTCCGGCAGAAAGCAGGGTCTCGGACGTCCTTTTTGAGTTTCTCGGCTTCCGAGCTCTAGCAGGTTTCTTTTTCAGCCAGCACTTGTAAGTTGGGAGGTAGTGGAGGAGATCGTGAGCCAGACGCCCGGAGCACTGGAACAACTGTTGTGCTCTTTCCGGATTTGCACGCGTCTTCAGGCGCCGAGTGATGGAAGCGGGACCTTCAAAACAAAGAAGTCAGTAAGTCATAGCAAGATACTCCGAACAAAATCAACAGAAATAAGTAATAAGAGATACTGACTATAATCGCCTCGGATGGTGGGAACGGGGAATGGATCCTCGGCTACGGGCAGACAGTAATTTCCCGACACCATCACGCAAATGTCCTGGAAGTGGTCAGAGTCCGGAAGGTGTTCTACTATCTGTCTCTTATTTGGTCTCGTCATCAGGAAATATCTCCCGAAGGTTGCATTCCGAGACATGGCATATAGGTCAAATAGATCCCAGACCCGAAGCTCGAGATCATTCCCAATCTTCAGTTCGTAAGCTGAATTTATCACTCAGTAGCTATTTATGGTCAGCTGGTCGGGTGAAAGATGGTAGGTGTTCGTAATGTTTCGGGGACGAAATTGTTCATCGGGAACCGGACACCTCCCTCTGTGATCGCCATTAATGGAACGATCAAGTGGTTGGGACCGTAGCTCGGGAGCATACCCTTCGGTATTAGCGTCACCGTCACTCCCTCCGGGATGTCGTACTTCTCTACGAATTTCGAGTAACCTACGTCACCGTTCGTGAAGTAATGAAGGTAGGGGCAAGAAGGATCCTTCTTTCGGCCGCTACCGGAGGCCTTACCCGAGGATCTACTTGGGATGGAACCCGTGACCCCTAACTCCATTAAGATAGCTTGTTCTACCTCTTCTGCGGCATTAGCATCTTGTTCGGATTCAACGCTCCTTTGCTTGTTGGTCTTTGTCGGGCGGGCGTTCGGTGGTGGAAGGCCCACGACCAGAGAGCTCTTCGGACTCGGTGGCATCGCTATCGTCAAGTGATCCATCCGAGACCTCCTCTTCCTCATCTAGATCGATGGGCTCCTCAACTACAGGGTCTGGGTTCGGCGGAATGGATTGAAGGGGCCTCTCTTCTATGGGTTCGCTAAAATCGTAGTCCATGGTGCACGATCTCTCAAGCATTGCATTGGGCCCAGCTCATGCAATGGGAGCGGGTAGGCAATGTACGAGGCAGCTAATTGCTAGAGGACAAGGAATCGAGCTCGAGTCCAAGAGATCTCAAAGACCTGGTGGCGCCAGACCTAACAGAAGAACACATGGCAAGAGACCGGTTAGCTATGTGCAGTGGGTCATGAAACCAATGCCGAACAAACTATCCCTCGGCAGCCACCAACCGTTTGAGACTCTTAGACCAACAGTGCATGTGTGAAGTGACATCCCTCGGCACCCGTGACCGAGGAGGGGGAAACCCTAGGTTCTACGCCACTCGGCGTCATCTTCAACCTCAAGAACAGGTTGAAGACAACTGTTCATGTTCAACCCAGAAATAATGCAAAAAACATGCGGATAACCCAACGAAAGCAGAACGAAACAAACAAAAGTACGAAATCGAGATGAGAATGAAGTTTTACCTGGAGATCTGGATCAAAACCTGCTGCAACAAGATTGATTCGCGAAGAAACTTGTGGATTTCTAGAGAGAGACGCGTCGGGGCTGAGGAGAGAAAAGGTAAAAGTGTTTCCTCTTCTCTCCGAGGTATAAATAAGCGCCCCAAAAAATTGAAAAAGGCGGAGACGCGCATGAAAAGCGGGGCGTGGGTACCGCTGCGGGATTCGATCGGCGTGTGTCGACCAACGAGAGACCAACGCGTGTCCCCGAAGGACGTTCCACCGTAGCATCCCTACACCGCGCTCGGCGATTACGGATCGGCGTGACATACGGTATCACATCGCCTCGATACCACACTACCATAGGGACACGTGGCGAAGTTCGGATGGCCGTGAAGTCGGGCGGCGGCGTGAATCTCATTATGAGCCTTATCTTTAGACTGGGGCTCGGATCGGACCCCGCTCGGTGACCGAGTACTCGACCCCTTCAGTTTTAATAATTTACACGAAGGGATCGAGGGGCTATTGTAGGGGTCCGGTAATACCGAGCACCTCACCCCATACGAAGAGACACCACTTTGTTATACTTTTAGAGGTTTACATTGAGGGACTCTTCGGATATTCAATTGGTATGAAGAAAACAATTAGGGTTTCGGTCCTCGCCTCGTACATCCGGTAGGCGCCATCCATATAGGGTCCACAAATAATGTTCGTGAGTTAATGCCGAGTTCTCGTGATATCCGAAGGGTGACTTCGAAGCTTCATAGCACCGATGGTGCGCCGAGAGACTTGCCGCCGAAGTCGCCAGCAGGAAGCGATTACGCGCAGACGCGCCTCGTGAACAAATCGGGCGATCATGACGATGACGCCGCCCGAAAGCGATTATGACACGCCAAGGCTTCATTGGTGGCATGCGCTCGCGGACGCTTTTTTCCCGGTTCGCCACCGCGGACGCCAATTCAACGGTTACCTCACGCGGTGACGAGCACACCTTAGCTTGGGAATCAAGCCAGGAGTTCACCTATATAAGGTAACGATCATCTCCTTCAAGAGGGACGCGCGAAACACCCTCTAAAACCCTAAATCTACTTTACTTTCCATCTTTTTCCTTCACTTACTTGACCGTCGGAGTACCGTTCTGGACTCAACGGTCCAGTCCGGTGCTAACGGTTTGTTTGAGTGTGCAGGCCCAGGTGCTGTACAAGAACAAGCAACAATTCTGTCGTCCTTCACCGCCGTGAGGAGTAATCGGAGAAAGTAGGCTCCACAGTTCTCATATTCAATAAATAGTGACAATGATTCTTGATTCCAAGAAAACTTCATGATGGATGTCAATGAGATCATAATATCAATGGAAAGAGTACCAAAGGGGATGAATCAAGAAAATAGTCCGGATATTTAAAAAGTATATCATAAACTTACAGTACCTCAAATGACAATTGTTGTGGTAGGATATGTAAATATCATCGTTATGACCAAGTCCTAAAATTTCGCCCCAACCGGATATGTATTGACTGTTCTGAAATTTTCTCCTCAATCTGATATGTATTCACCATTGATTTCTGTGACCACAAGCATAAATTTTTTGACCAAAAGGCCACTGCCTAAACTCTCTGTGAATTTCATATCACTAGTCCACACTTACAAAGCCAGAAATAAACTAACGATACTTACCTCATAAATTCCTTCCACTTAAATACTTAATAAACCAAAATATGCCTGGGTTGAGTCCACCAAATTGATAATGAAAGCTAAACCATTCCTTCTTATCTTTCTGCCTTCACATATGTATAGCGGTAGAACTTTTTTCCTTTTTCCCATGTAGATGACAGGAACACATACTCCCTCTAAGCCTTGTGGCACTCCCCATCCTCCCTAATAATAACACACATGCACCCTAGCACAAGCCATGCATCTAGCAGACACTTCAAAAGCTATATTTTATTCTTCTTTTTTTGTTTGGAAATTTAGAATTAAGGATAATCTTAAACACCAAAATATGGGTCAATACAGTAATTTATGTATATACCTTAGCCTCAAAGCTTCATATACACCAAGTGATTGCTCTAAGTCTCTCGAACTTGATCCAACACACTAATTCTTGGAGCTCGAGATTTCACCACTCAGCAAGCGATAAACCTTTATTAGCATCCATCTACTATTGGGCTATGCAGATTTTACGTAACTTGAACTACTCATTGTTTCACAAATACTACCCATCCTTTTCATGGTATTATAATTCAGTTGGTAATATCTCACACTTGTCTATAAGAATTATATGTGCGATATTTGTAGCTTTGTACCAATTACATTGTTTGTTTTATGCGACAAAGATTCACGAATGTGATGTTCCAAATTTAGGGGCAGGACTTTAATAGGCTTATTTCAGGCATATTTGTATTTTTTTGATAATTAGATAGTTGCGTTTCATCCACAGGTTGTCAGTTCTCTGAATGCACACACAGACTCAATAGAATTTGTTGGGCTTGCAAAAAGGTACATTCTAGCGATTGTAACTTTTTTTAAATAGAATGTAGTTATTCTGTGTTTTTCTCAAAATAGTATAATTTTTGCATTGTTGCACATTTTTGTTTGATTATTTCTTTAAATAGCACATTCTTTTTGGACTTTAGGTTTGTACTTCATGCTTTGGTGAACCATAATTTTGGCAGAATTGGGTGTACACTAGTGTTACCCCCACAAATCGTCCCATCTTTTATCAAGAAAGCACCTTTCTTGTGATCCAACCCCGTTTTCTCTTATATTCCAATATTATTCAGATATTTTTGAAGTTTTCATAATTTCATTTTGAAATTTAGTAGCAAAGATGTCGATGTTTTGGTAAGTGAGAAATTTATGCTGCAGCTTTAGCTGTTACCTCAAAATCATTGAAACATTCTCAATTCGTCTTAATCAAGGACGAATGTATTATTGATGTTTTGAATGTTTTTCATTCTGTGCTGACAAGGCTAAGAGGTGTGAGAAAGCTTCTGGAAGTAGCCAGATTCATCAATGTAGAAATTATAAAACCAATAGCTTTCGTCAGGTGTTTCCATCCATTTTTTTCTTTCGGGGGATAGATAACCTTTGAAAGAAGTCAAGATAGCTCTTGAAATTTTGAGACTTCCTTTTTCTTTTTTGTTACTCTTGCCTATTTTTATGCTTTTGTAAGCTTTTGGCCCAACAATAAGTAGCTTTATTTCAAAATTTGGGCGACAGCTCCCCTTGGGCCGCAACGGGAAGCATGGATCAGAAGCTCATTGTTTGGGATCTACAACATTCATTGCCACGCTGCACGTGTGAACATGAGGTTTGCTGGAATTTTTTCCCCATTCCTCCATCCCTAAAGATTGGAAGGATTTCAAGACTAGTATTTGAGTCCATTTGAAAATTTTATTTTATTTTTTCTGTTTTTTGTTTTCCGTCCTTTCAAACAAAACAAAGAGAAGTTTGAAAACTCACCGTTCTGTTTTTGCAAAATAGATTTCGAAAGTTCAAACTACCTTTTCCTGAAAAGAGTTCTGGAAATAGTTTTTCCCAACCCTTTTTCTGGAAAGTTGAAAGAGAAATAAAGAGAAAACGTTTCATATCCTCATCGTGTGAATTTACTCTGGGATCATTACGTTATCATCACTGAACACGTGATGTGTTTTCTTGCGGGCAGGAAGGAGTTGCATGCTTATCGTGGCTTGGGTTATCCAAGTATGTGGCTACGGGTAGCGTAGATGGGAAGGTGAGAGTGTGGGACAGCCTCTCTGGAGACTGTGAGAATCTATACCGGTCACTCTGATGCCATTCAGTCTCTGGCAGTATCTGTTAATGGGAATTCCTGGTTTCAGTTTCAATTGATGGAACTGCCAGAGTGTTTGAGATAGCAGAATTTCAATAAACTAGTTATGAACTTATGACTTGTTTCGATGAGGTGCAAAATATTTGTTTCTATTTTATAATGGTGGATCACGATGTGTATATTTATGGCTTTGTAGACAAACGATGCTCTAAATTTGATGTTATACTCATTCTTCCATGTTTCCAGCCCATTTTTTCCCCTTATACTATTATTTACTGGTCAGAACTCGGAAACATTGTCACCTGCACATTATTGTGTAATCTGGGTTGGAGCATTCAGGAATATATACACGAATGCACAGTTTTGATCTTCAAATGGAGGGGGAGAAAAGGAAAGAGAAGAGCTAGATTTACACGATGTGAAAGAAGACTTTCAAATTTATAACACATCCATCTTTTGTTTGTGTGGGTATAACTTCATTTTCCTTGACAAAACCAATGGCGACGACAATCCACAGGTAAAATAGTTCTGCCTCGATCAAATTACATAGAAGTCTCTCATGCTTGTGCCCATCAGCTTCAAATGCAGCTGATTAGTTGTTATGTACCAAAAGGTTTGAAATATTATCCTGGGATTATGCTTCTTCTGCAGTAGCACAGTGTACTTAACATTATCAATTTTAATCTTAAACCAATCAAAATTGGTCAGCCGTTTTGATTGAGCAGGTTTGTTTCCAAAAGCCATAGAAGACTAAGAACGGTAAAATCAATTGCTTGGGCCTCCCAACTTTGCCAATTTTTTCCAATTGTATCCTTCAATTTTGCTGGCTGAAGTGTAAATGGGAGGGGTATTTCCATCAATTCATTGCCTTGGCCTTAAAGTGGATTGGAAATATCTCAGGAGGAGAAGAGTCATGCACGTTTCACTCTCTGTGTTCCCTTTACGTCTGTTTTTCTCTTCTCTGCTGCTTCATATGCGTCCACCCCTTTGCTCAGCATTCCTTTGAGCGATTTGCTGCTGCTCCTCTCTCTCTCCACGAGCGATTGAAGACTGATTTCGTCGGTGATCGAACAAGGTGAGTTCGTCGTTCTTTTCTCGAATCTCTATTTGTAGGTTATTGTTTTCAAATTCGTTGGTGAGTAGTTTTGATTTTGCTCTTTTTTGGGTTACATTATAGATTTCTGGGATTTGGTTCCTGGTTGTGTTGGTGGTTTGGAGTTTGGGCGTCTGGGTTTTGGGGATAAAGACGAGTTC
This sequence comes from Vaccinium macrocarpon, assembly GCA_022606695.1. Classification (NCBI taxonomy): domain Eukaryota; kingdom Viridiplantae; phylum Streptophyta; class Magnoliopsida; order Ericales; family Ericaceae; genus Vaccinium; species Vaccinium macrocarpon. Next base: position 24,027,451 of record CM040177.1, on the reverse strand, counting down.
GATTAGGGAACAAGATATGTTGGTCTTTTCCGTTTTGCTTCTGGTTCTTTGTTTGCATGTGTTCGATGCTTTAGATTTTTTGGCTTGGCGTATATATCAACCATGTATTAAAGATAATTACTTTTGCTTCTCTGGATCATCATAAAAAACGCGACCAAGGTCATATTCGCGCAACTTATCCCTTAACAATTTCTATTGTGATTTGCAGGCTACCAATAAAAAATTATGAACAGTGTTTTAGGGTGCGATGCCCAAATGATCAAATGATAGGGAAAAGATGATTTCAGTGGTGTGAGCAAAAATTGAGCCACCGTAGTCTGCCATTCCTTGAGCAGAGTAGTTTGAATTCCTCTGGAACAAGATCACAGGATTTCGCCAACAAAAAGAGGGTAAATTACCCTTTCTTATTGCGTTTCCCTTCTATATTGGTATCAAATGGCTATTGCCTTAAGCTGATGGGGATATTTCCAAAAGCCATAGAAGACTAAGAATGCTAAAATCAATTTCATCGGCCTCCCAATTTTACCAATTTTTTCCAATTGTGTCCTTCAATTGGAGAACATACAGGTTCACCTTGAGGGGTAATTCTGTCAGTTCACAGTGTTGGACTTAAAGCGGAGAGAGTTCAATTTTGTCATTAAAGGCTGTGTTGCTCTCAACCACATCTGTTGGTGGACACTAATAAGCCACGTACAGGCCTTGACAAAAGGCAATAAGAGAGTACTGTATTCTCTCTCTCTCTCTCTCTCTCTCTCTCTGCGACTTCTTACCGCTATCCGGCGATTCAGCTAAGGGGAAAGAAAAGTTTGGTTACCCAAGAGGGCCCAAGTCTTTACACTTGTGGTTTCTTTTTTGTCTCTACTTCGTTCCTGTGTTGTGTGGTCGGGATTAGCTCTTTCTTACAGCGTCTGGAAAGACTCAGCTTTTTGGTAAGTGATTTCCGATCATGGATTTATTTTTGCACTCTTCAGTTTTTGGGGTCTTGATCTAACATTTAGGTTGTTGGTTTGAGTTGTCAGCTTCTAATTTCGTTTCCAGTCATGGCTTTTGAAGTCTGTTTTGCATGCGCATGACTTGGGTTTATTAGCACTTGTTCATTCGATTTTGCGAGATGTTCATTCCATTTTGCCGTGTTTGTAAAGTTTGGAAGGGAAAAAACTCCTTTGGTGCCAACTTTTTAACGTAGTGTGTTTGGTTTGAGTTTGTGGTGTTTGATTTCAGTTGAGAGGACTACCTTGGATTTTGGGTTCCACGGTAGGCGAATGAATTGAGTTTGGCTTTTAACTTGATGGGAAGGTCACAATATGGGCCATATATTTGCAGAGATACAAAGTCAAAGTCATTATGTTATGAAATAATTATATGAGAGTTTACAGTAGAATGTAAAATTTACACCCATGTGATCACACGTACTCATTAGTGAAAGTGTTTGTGTTACTCCGTTTATTAGGCAGTGATCTTATGGAACTTGATCTTCCGTCCCATATTTTGATAGTATAAGTCTTAAGTGTTTTTATTGACGAAGACTTACTAAATCATGAAGAGGTTGATTTCCTTAGCAGTAACAGTGGTTGATTTCTTTGCTCTGCAAATATTAGGTGAAGAAAGAGTTATTGTGGAGTTTGGGAAAGTATTGCTCACCTAGATATAGAGACTGACTGCTTTCTTAGTCCTTATTACTGCGCCTTTATGAGCTGCAGCAGATAATGGATTTGAGTTAGGCTGTGCTGATGGACGTTTTTAACCTGTATTCTCACTTGCATGAGGCACTTTTATGAATGAAGAATCAAATCCTTTCATTTTGAGCATGTGATTTTAGACACCCTTTAGGTCAAAGTGACTAAATTCAGGAACAATGCATAGTTACATGGGATCTTTGAATAGGGATTTTAACTTTTCATTGGTACATGTCGTTTCAGTTTAAGATGAAACCTGAGCTGCATTATGGGGAGGAGGATTGTCCCCTTTCAGTTTCTGACAGCTTTCCAGTGGATGTTGAACTTCATTTTGAGATTGAGATCATAGATTTTTCTAAAATCAAGGCAAGATTGTTATCTTCTTGTTATTTTCTTAACAGTAGAATTCCAATCTTTTCATGACCAAAAACCACCCCTATTTTCTCTAAACCCATGACGACTGATGGTTGGCGAAGCCCAGTTTATTTTATTGATGATAAAGTGCAACCAACATTTCTTGCTTCATGTAGGGGCCCTTTTCCCACAAAGGTCCTAGAGAACCAACGTCCATACTAGCCTCAGCTACGAGCAGGACTCATCTGCCAGGAGAAGGCCCTGGGCAAGGTTTGTCCTAGCCCTCGGCTAGGCAAGAGCGCTCGGACGGAGCGCTAGGCGAAGTGTGCTCGGATGGACTCATCCCCTCGAGAAGCTGTACCCAAATGGAGGTTTGTACAGGCTCGGCCACCTTCGGGGGCCTCGGCTGGACTCCTCCCCTCGTGAGGTTGTGCTTGGATGGAGGTCCGTCAGGCTCGGCCACCTTTGGGGGCCTTGGCTGGACTCCTCCCCTCGGGAGGCTGCACCAGGAAGACCATATGCCCCTGGGCCGTTTCACCGAAGCCCGCCCCGACCGAAGTCGTTTGACCTCGGTTCTGGGGGGTCACGCTAGATGTCAGGGGGCTCGATCGAGGCACCTCTGGCAGTCTGGGTGGCTCATTAATGGTCTCAACCACCACACGTGCATTGCATCGTGGCAAACCACCAACCCTGCAACCGTAGGTCTGCATGGGGGGTGGGGGGATTTGACTGATAGGGACATTGATGGCAGGTGACGACTCTTGGAGCACAATGGCCGAGGTGCCACTTGACGGACAGACATCAATCCATCCATTCAATGCAGTGATAGGGACGGGGCGCATGAGACCCCCGAGGGGCATGGGGGACACGCTCCTCTTTGCCTATAAATAAAGCCCTCACATACCTCACTTAAGGCGGTGGTGGGACATTTTTTACTCATTTTCTCACTCTAGTTCTCCATTATACTTCTCCCTCAGTTGTTGACTTTACCATCGGAGTGCCTTCCCGGACCACCACCGTCCGGGCTAGGCACTGCCTTGATTGCTCCTTACAATGCGGGTCTCCCGTACCCAAAACTCAGCCACCATCTCAGGCAGAGCCTCACAGGGTTCGGCGGAATCCATCCAAAGGCTCCAGGCCTCCTTCCGCAGGCGTGCCCCCAGGGGCTTTCAGCCTCCACTTCCCGCAGCGCACCAGGGGCTCGAGCCTCCTTCTCGGCGTCCCCCAAGGACCCCGCTGCTTCACGGCGCGGGCTCGGCCTCACTACCGAGGCATCCCCGGGGACCCAGCCTCGCTTACTCGGCGTCCCCGGGGACCCAGCCTCTTTCATGGCGTGCACCTGCTCGACCTCCTTCACGGCGTGCCCCAGAGCTCGACCTCTTTCTCGGCGTCCCCCGGGGACCCAGGCCTCCCTTCTCGGGGAGTGCTCCCGAGGAGCTCGGTCGGCGTGCTCTCGAGACTCAAGCCTTCTCATCGGCGTGCTCCTGGACCTCAGGTGAGGATTCGTGATCCTTCCCTCTCCTTACAAGACGGGGCGGCAAAAGAGTTCACCCTTAATCTAAAACCCCCACAATTGGCGACTCCGTTGGGGACACGTGTCTTTCCTAGTTTCTCTTCATGGTGGTTTTTGATTCACCTACTCTCAACACCTCCATAGAGCTTTTCACATCTATTTGTTCCAAAATGGGTGGAGATGTTGTTCTCCTTGGCAGTTCAATCNGCACTCAAGACACAAGGCGGCATGAGTTCTTTTTTGAAGACTGTTCCCCCTAGGGGTTGAGCAATGTTCCCGCCTAGCCGTTGGCCGAACAGAGCTCCCGCCTATGGGTAGAACACTCCCCTCCTGGGGCTGAAGTCCCCGCCGAGGGGTTGAAGACTGTTCCCCCTAGGTGTTGAGCAATGTTCCCGCCTAGTCGTTGGCCAAACAGCGCTCCTGCCTAGGGGTAGAACACTCCCCTCCTGGGGTTGAAGTTCGTTCCCTCTAGGGGTTGAGCAATGCTCCCGCCTAGCCATTGGTCGAACAGCGCTCCCGCCTAGGGGTAGAACACTCCCCTCTTGGGGCTGAAGTCCCCGCCGAGGGGTTGAAGACCGTTCCCCCTAGGGGTTGAGCAATGTTCCCGCCTAGCCGTTGGCCGAACAGCGCTCCCGCCTAGGAGTAGAACACTGCCCTCTTGGGGTTGAAGTCCCCGTCAAGGGGTTGAAGGGGGATAAGAGAAGACCCCACATAAGGGTTGAAGAAAGTCCCTCGCCTAGGGGTCGAGCAATGTTCTTGCCTAGCTGTTGGCTGAACATAGCTCCCACCTAGGGGTCGAATAGAGTTATTGATTGAAGAAACTCCCCCCGGGACCAATTGGTGTCCCCCACCTATAGGTCAAAGGAGGTTCCTGCCTAGGGGCCGAAAAATGTTCCCACCAAGACAGTGGCTGAATAGTGTTCTCGCCTAGGGGTTGAATGGAAGCCCTAGACAAAAAGGCATGAAGACCAACACTAAAGATCTCGCTTTGGCACTAAAAAGGAACTTAATAAAGCCCAATTCCTAGCATCAGCCCAGTGGTTCGCTAGGGCACCTAGATCTCGTTCGGTGAAACATAAGTCCATGTCATGACCGATGGGTCAACATGGCGTTCGGCTAGAAGGCCAGACCGGCAGGTCAGAAGGATGTTTATCTCAAACTATGTTGTGGCCAATGGGTCAACATGACATTCAGCTAAGTGGCTACACCGCTGGGTCATGAGAGGTTCAACTCCTCTAGCATCAAAGCTACACCTTTACATGTTCGATGGAACATCGCGTTAAGAAGAACGTCTCATACCGAGTGGAATACCTACGTTCGGTGGAACACTATTCCCCTCCGTGGAACGCCCGTCCTCGATTGAGCGAACGGAAGACCATTTGGTCTCGGATGATTCCTACTGCAGGGCCTCGGGTTGGACTACCAGGCCTTGCTATCATCCAACCCCTCTGCCAATACAGGCTCGGGGGATGAACGTTGGTTAGTGTTCGGCTAAAGGCCACCTCAGCTTAGGTCTGAAATCGGGGGCTATCGAAGTGATTCCCCCACCTAAGCCGAGATTTTTCCAACCGTGCTCGGTGGAGCCCACGTGTTTGGTCTCGAAAGATTCGCCCATCCTCGGTTGAGCGAACGGAAGACCGTTTGGTCTCGGATTGTCACGCCCTCATTTTTAGTAACCAAAATTCATATAAAATCCACGTAGGATAGATCAAAGTCGTCGTTGAAAAGTCAAGTCAATAGTACAAATTCAAATAAAAATTTCTCATTTCTATCTCTAAATGGTACCCAAACCCAAATACACAAGTACCAAAAAGATTTAAAGTTATTATATACATTGAATATTGTCCAATGATTGAGAAAACTAAAGTTACATAGGCCATGTTCGTTTACAAGTTTTGAGCCAGTTTTGGTTTTGATGACATCATCATTTATCTCATTTCTCTCTCTATCTCTCTCCACTTATTACACCTGCTTACATCATCAAAACTAAACTAAAACTCTAAACCAAACACAGCCATAATCGTCTCCCAATAATATACTAAAGATGGGAAGATAAAACAACTTCATGATCAAAAAGCTTCATGCTATGCATCCACATTCCAAAGCATCCAACATATGTTCCTTGAGCATGTACCTGAAAATGATAGGTTGAGCTACACTAGCCCAGTAGAGAAACGTCTACCAAAACTAAACACAATGAAATGCAGATGCGAGATGAGACATGAGGATGAAAGCTAAACAAGATAACCAAGATTTTACAAGAGTCCAACAAATCACATATAAGTTTATAAATCCCTTGTTATCACCCAAGTGTACCCGATGTATTCCCGATATGCGTCCTCTCTCATAAGTGTCAAATTTGCCCGTTGTGTCGCGTCAACCATTATATTTAAATTGGATCTTTAGAAATTCCTCACGACACGTCCATAGGATGGCCCAAGTATCATTCTGGGCTATCTTTCGACCCCGTATAATCTTTCCCTTGGCCAAGGCATAATTCCTCGCGACACGCCCATAGAGCGGCCCGAGTATCATTCCAGGCTACCTTTCGGCCCCGTATCAAGAGTTTCAAGTTTTCATTTCAATTCATGTTCATTGGTTTCGCACAAGTGTCATCATATCACTTATACCTCGGATCGTCACCCAAGTTCATGCATTTCATCAAAAAAACTTCAATTCATATATAACAAGTGTATGACCACGTAGGTGTCGTGCAAAAATCAAACCGAGTTACCAATTATACTAGGATAGGCTAGGGACGAGTTATTCAACGAGATTTGAGGTATAAGAGATGATTACGCCAAGTAATAATACCTAACAAGTTTAAGAAATCATTTAAAAACAAGTTTTGGTGAAGTGAAGGGGGGAGTGGATTAATCCACTGTGAGAGTGGATCGATCCAGAACGAGAGTGGATTGATCCACCTTGGTCTGGAGCAAAACAGAAGGTTGTGGATCGATCCGGGTGATGAGCGGATCGATCCACTATGATCCGCAACTCCATCAGAAGGTTCTGGATTGATCCAACCCCAAAGTGGATCGATCCAAAAACCTCACGAACAAATTTGACAACAAGGGGATTTCTATGGCTTCCAAAACCAACCCAACCAAGGCCAAATATCAACTTCAAATATTTCATGAGAGCATTGCTTCAACTAAATTACATAGAACATCAACCACAACATACATCAAACTAGAATCAACTTAAAACTAGGAAATATATGGATTTCCAATGGTTTTCAAGAAATCATGGAGGATTGATCAAATAATGGGTATCATCTATACACCACACACTTCAAAACACTTAGTAATGGTAGAAATCCCCCTACCTCAAGGTTTAGAAGCTTGAAAAACCCCCAATGAGCAAAACCCACACTCTAGCTTCAAAATCCAACGAAAATTCTTCAAACACCAGTGGGAAATAAGCATATCAAATGCATAGAGCACGAGATTTGGAGAAATTTTTGTGAAGGGGCTAAGTTTGGAGCTTGGGATTTGGCTTGATTGGTGAAGAGAGAAGTGGGAGAAGCCATGAAGGAGAGAGAGGGAGAGGGACGGCTGTAGAGGAAGAGAGAGAGAGAGAGAGAGAGAGAGAGAGGTGTGTGTGTGTTATCAAAAAATCAGCCATATGGGTGTATATACACCCCATTAGATGCACTACACCCCCTTAAGTTTCAAATGCATTTTAAAAACGCCCCTAAGCATAAACTACCATCAAATTGGCCCATTTTCATCAAATTTCAAATCCTCACAATTCCTCAACTCTTTTTTTTAAAATAATAACTAAATTAATTAAAATCTACGGATCTCTACACGGATGATGCCTAGTGCAGGGCCTCGGGTTGAACTAACAGGCTCTGCTATCTTCATTACCCACTTGTCTTTGGCAGCTCGGCTTAGGTCCGAAATCGGGGGCTATCGAAGCGATTCCCCACCTAGGCCGAGATTTTTACCCATTCGTGCTCGGTGGAGCTCATGGGTAAACCGGTGGGTCATAGGGATATTTATCCCAAATCATGTCATGACCGATGGGTCAACATAGCGCTCGGCTAGGAGGCCAGACCAATGGGTCATGGGAGGTTCAACTCCTCCAGCATCCGAGCGATGGCTGAAGAAGTTGAGGGCCTATTGTAGGGGCCCTTTTCCCACAAAGGTCCTAGAGAACCAACGTCCATACTAGCCTCAGTGAGAAGAGGATTCATCTGCCAGGAGAAGGCCCTGGGCAAGGTTTGTCCTAGCCCTCGGCTAGGCAAGAGTGCTTGAACAGAGTGCTAGGCAAAGTGCGCTCGGATGGACTCCTCCCCCCGGGGAAGTCGTGACCGAATGGAGGTTCAGATGCTCGGCCGCCACCGCCGGGGGCCTTATCGGACTCCTCCCCCGGGAGGTCGCGTGCTCGGATGGAGGTGCATGCAGGCTCGACCACCTTTAGGGGCCTCTTTGGACTCCTCCCCTCGGGAGGCTGCACCAGGAAGACCATATGCCCTCGGGGCCATTCACCGAAGGCGCCGACGGACCAGAGTCGTTTGACCTGGTTGCGGGGGTCACGCCGGATGTCGGGGGCTCGACGAGGCACCTCCGCGTCTGGGTGGCTCATTAATGGTCTCAACCACCCCACGTGCATTGCATCATGGCAAACCACCAACCTTGCAACCGTATGTCTACATGGGGGTGGGGGGATTTGACTGACAGGGACATCGATGGCAGGTGATGACTCTTGGAGCACAATGGCCGAGGTGCCACTTCACGGACAAACATCAGTCCATGCATTCAATGCGGTGATAGGAATGGAGCGCGTGAGGCCCCCGAGGGGCGTGGGGGACACACTCCTCTTTGCCTATAAATAAAGCCCTCACATACCTCACTTAAGACAGTGGTGGGACACTCTTTACTCACTTTCTCTCTCTAGTTCTCCATTATACTTCTCCCTTAGTTGCTGACTTTACCATCGGAGTGCCTTCTCGGACCACCACCATCCGGGCTAGGCACTAACGCGGTTGCTCCCTTGTCTTGAGGGTCTCCCTTGCCGAGAGCTCTCAGCCACCATCTCGGCGAGCCTCTGGGGTTCAGTGAGGTCCATCCTAGTGCTCAGGCCTCCTTCCGAGGCGCCCCGGGGCCCCGCCTCCTTCCCGAGCATGCCGCCCAGGGCTCGGCCTTTTCACCGAGGCATGCCCCAGGGGCCGGCCTCATACCGGCGTCCCCGGGGACCCGCCTCCTTCTGAGGCATGCCCACAGGCCTCGGCCTCCTTCCGCGGCGTGCCCGGGGCTCGGCCTCGCTTCTCATCGTCCCCAGGGGACCCCGGCCTCCTACCGGGGAGTTCTCGGGGCTCGGTCGACGTGCTCTTGAGACTCAAGCCTTCTCATCCAACGTGCTCCTGGACCTCCGGTGAGGTTCAGCCAGTCCTCCCTCTCCATACAGGACCAGACGACCAAAGACTTCACCCCAGGATCGAAACCCCCACACTTCACTAAATTTTAAACCTGAGAGTATATATGTCGAGTTTCTTCTGCTATTATTTGTTTTTCCTCCTTAATGGCATTTGCTTAAAAAGTGTCTGGACTCTTGTTGTCTTTTGATTGGTTCAGTTTGTTTCATCATAGTCAGTAGGTCTGATTTGCATGTTGGGGTTAACTTTCTTTTATGCTTGAGAATGCACAAAGAGCTTGGCTTGTGAGATGAAGTCGTAATAATCTCACTCTGTAAGCATTTACCACACAAACTCTTACTGGTTGTTAGATGAGCACGGTTTGCTTTCTTAAACTTTCTAATCAAAGATTTTCATCTTTCTGCTAATCTCTTAAACTAGAGTCAGAATATGTACCAATTTATTTATTGGCATTTTCCCCCCGCTTTCATGTTATAGGCTTCCGTTAAAAGATTTAACACAACTATGCTCAACTATGAGTTCCTTCCCCTTATTGACAATATAATTTTCGACTATTTTAAGCTCATATTGTATCATGTTTTCTCAAGTCATTAGTGAAGATCTGGGAGTTGTGAAGAAGGTAATATGATGCATTATTCAATTTCCTTTCTTAGGGATCGAGAGAGTTGTATAGGAATGTGAGATCAGCATAGTTGAAATATTTATTTGTTCGGAGGATTCGATAATTCAGTATGGAATTCTCCTACGATTGTACGGTATAGGTAAACTGAGGAGTTTTTATGGGTGATTGCTTAAGGAAAATCAACTAAATTGTTTGTCTTATAGATATTGATGTTAAATTAAACTTTTAGGTTTTTCTGTGACACTGGGGCCCTATTTTTGGGCACCATTGCTACTTGGATGTGTGCCTTGGTTTCTTCTCTTTACCTATCTGTATCTTCCGTACTCACATTGATTGGGTTAGGGGCGGTTGTGATGATGCCTTAAGGATTCAATGATACAAGTATCTATCTTTGTGGACTCATTTTTCGTTCCCTCTAATCCTAAACTTCACTTCTTTTAGAATCTTCAAAATACTTATGTTAATCAATTCAGTTTCATTTGGAAACCGATAGGTTTTTGAGATTGAGCCAATGAATTGGAGATTATGTTAGTGTTTTATGGCATAGAGTCAGAATGTTACTAGTTCGCTGTTTTATTTTCAGTGTTGTATGCTGAACATATCTTCATTCATTTGGATGGGTAAAAGATGAAGGGCAGGGTTGGGAATCACCGAGAGAACCCTATGAAGTGAAAGCTTGGTAGAAACGCTTTTTCCTTTCCTAGGATTCCTTTTTTCTCTGTTTTGAATTGGACCTTGTCCACAATCTTGATTGCACCAAAAAATGTTGAGCTTTGTCCCATTTTTCCAATTGTGTCCTTCAGTTTTGCTGCCTCAAGTGTAAATAGAAGGGTCATCATTGTCTTTTCATTCGCGCAATTGGACCTTGTGTACGGATTGGTCGTGGGGATGGTTGGGATTTAGTAGGAGTACATTTTTGGCTTCAAAAGTCAAGAGATACTGTACTTGGATTGCTCTCAGCCACATTTGACACAAGGACACAGGATAGCCACGTCCCCTCCTTTTTACTGCCTGCAAATCTAGAGAAAAAACTTTTGCCTCTCTCATCAATGCGCACACTCTTCTCTCTTACCAGATGGTCGACACACTCTCTCTCTATTGAGACTGATGCACGACGGCTTCCGTTCTACCATAGTCCATATCTCTGGTCACAATCATAGCCATCGGCATGCACAGGTGTGAACACCCCGCGGAGGCGCGAAATGTCCACGAAAATTGAAGTTTGATTTAAAAAAAATGGTTTTGATTAAACAGTTTGATTGATTGAATAGAGTTGCCACCCGGATTTGAGGACCTTACCCGAGAAACCATTTGCAAAATGACTCTTTTGCCCTTGAAATGGGAAATACTTTACCGGTCTTTTAAAATGAGATTTTTCGGGTCCGGAAGCTAGGTTACGCGAGAGGAAGGAATTCAAAGCACCCCACGCACCCGAAATTTTTACCGGTCTCTACTAAATGTTTAGAAAATCTTGAAAATGTTGTTTAGATGGACTTTTAACTAAAATTCATGCGGACACATAATGAATATATCAAGAAGAATGATGGAATGTAGATACATGCTTATACAAAATGTCATGAATGAGTGATTTTTATACTGAAAATGCTAAATTTACATTAAAATGCCACCAATATATCTTAAAATGACCCAGAAATTGATCAAAAAATGAGCACCAGAATAGGGTCCAGGCGCCTGGAGATGGTGAATCCAGGCGCCTGGACCGCCTGGAAGGGGTTAATCTAGGCGCCTAGATCGCTATCTAGACAGAAACTTTGAAACCAAATTTCTTGCAAAAACCAACAAATGCAATGTTCTAATCAAATCTTGGACATTCTGAAAAAGTTGTAGTAACATAACAGCAGGATTAAAACCCAAATGTGACTCATCATACAATAAAGTAAGGCTAAAATGCAACAATGATCATATGACAATACCTATTTTGAACACTTATGAGAGGATATGCTTGAATATCACATGAGATTTCAGGTTGTAACTTTAAAGCTAAATGAACAGAACTCATGAGTAGTACTCAAACTCACTTAAATGACTCTTTCTTATGAAATCCCTCATTTAAAGTATGATTGCAAGCTTAAAATGCTTAAAATGAACATATAGATGGTGATCCAAACATAGGATGCAAAGAACTATGAATCCATGCGTGCAAGTGATATAACAAAAATGATCAGAATGTAAGAGAAAGCAGAAAACATGACAAAGGAAAATGAGGTTCAAGCGCCTGCATGGAGGGAATGCAGGCGCCTGGACCTGATGCAGGCGCCTGGACCAGATTCTGTTATCCAAAATGTTTTCTTGTTTTGATGATTTTCAGACCACTCTCAAGCTCTCAACTAGTATGGACGACCAGAAAGAGCCTGAGTGAGTCCCCCGTCAGGGCCTATTTGGACAAATTGGTAGAATAACTACCTTCTTTAGTTTGATCAAAGACTTGAAATGGATTTTTGGAATGGGTTTTGTGAGGATATGGCTTTTGATGTTTAAGCTTGCTGAACTAAGGAGTGAGTTTGTAGAAGCTTTGATGGAGTTCAATTAATTGGGGTAAGTAGATGGTGGATTGTTAAGGCAAATAGATGATTTTTGAGATTGGAAGTGGGTTTTGAGATGAGATGAAGAGAGGAATGGAGTTTCTGGAGAAGTTTTGGCAAAGTAACAGTATATATGAGAGTGGTTTTTCAGCCCCTGGAAATGAGCGTGAAGACCTTCATTTATAGGCAAATAAGGGTCCAAAGAGGGCCACTTGAACCTTTCAAAAGGGTAAGGGTTCACCTAGGGGGCAAGGAATAGGTGCAATGATCTCCCCCATGTTCTCTCTAACTGATCTCTGCAGCAAAATCCCCCAAGATCTCGTTCTCGCCCACTAACAAACTTAAAACACACTCAACCTGGACTGATATCCAGGCGCCTGGATTATGCATTTCTAGGCGCCTGGATTGAATCTAGGCGCTTGAACCATGTATTCCAGGTGCCTGGACTTGATCAATCCAGGTGCCTGAAAGACCAATCCAGGTGCATGTATTTCAAGGTTTTGGGACATTCCGGAGCTCCAAGGGATGTTTTGGTGATTTGGTGGGGGGTTGTTGATGAGGTTTTTCAAGTTTTTGATCAAACCTTAAGTGTCTTCACTAAGCATTTTCATCATCGGGGGAGTTCCGGAATCCTGAGGGTCCGGATTGGGGTGTCTACAACAGGTTCTCAAAATTTTCATTTGATTCCATTTAGTTTTTGGATTTAGGATCTGCGTGCATATTTTATTCCCTTCTCCATTTAGGGTTTTTTTTATAATTATTATTTTATATCTTTTGTATGATTCTGTGCTGATGTGTTCCCGATAGCGTATTCCAAATTTTCCGGTTCGTCTTCGTACCTAGAGTTTTGTGGTTTCCTCTGGAATTCTCCCAGATTCTGCAAGCCATCTCTTCAAAGGTGAGAAACCCGCCCCCAAATAACAGTTTTTGACTCGCTTTTGTTTTTTGTGGCGTTTTATTTCTTTTAATTGTTGAAATGTACTGAAAGTTTTTGTTTTTGATTTCTTGGTTTTGTTTTGTGCTTGTTATAGGTTTGCACTTCTGAGCATATCTCTAAGATACAACTTGATAGGCAATCTGATGGCTCTCGAGTGCATGCAGAAAGTCTTCAATCTGATGATCACAGAAGTTTGGCTCTGTTACCAGAGTTGAATATCTCTGTTGAACAGGATAAGGAACCAGTGGTTGCTCATCAAGGTGAGTACTTTTTGTAGTGTGAAATCTTGTGTTTATTCTTTTCAATTCTTTTGATTCTCGTGGACTTTTTGTCCTCTCGCTTTTGTACTTTATTTCTTTATTTTATAAGGTCTATAGTGTTTCCTCTCAAAAAACAAAAGACAAAAGAAGAAGAACTTCTTTGAATAAGCAATACAGAAACTAATTAACTTAGTACGACGGATGGGGAATCGGCTTAGGAGAAGAATGGCCAAAACTGTTAATAATTCTCTTATTTTTATTTTTAATGGCCATTCCCTCAAGTTGATGACAGAGGAAGTTCATCCACTCTTTTTCTTTTTCGTCTATTATGTTTTGGATGCTTTTATCAGCAATTTGACTATCGTTACTCGCAAAATGAATAACGATTGCTCTTGATGGTTCTGATGAATCTGGCAGCAACTCTAGGCTTTGTTGCATGAACAAGTATTTCTTTTTAAGATAGGCTTTCTTTGCATGTTTAGACTGATATGATTAATATGTTTTTTGTGCATTTATCAGGAAATTGCCACCCAGAATATTATAAAAAGTCAAACATGTGTTTTGATGTTATGTTTAGAAAATATACTAATTTTTGTTTTAGCAACTGAAATTGTGTAAATAGTACATGCTAAAACTACAAGATGCGAATCTGATGTTCATATGTTTAATCAATCATGCAAGAGGTGCAAGTGGACCAGCTGAAGATAGTCCAGACATTTTCTCTGGACGGCATTACCCAAATGACCTAAAGGTACTCTCTTTCAATTGGAACCTCTTTTGTGGGCTCATTTTGTGTTGTGTTTTGTCATGTCGAATTAATACATGCTTTGACTTCTAGTTGAATTCTTAGTTGATGAGTTTAGGAAGGAATGGTATAGTCATTCAGTTGGAATCTGTTGGGATTCCACCCCGTGTGGGCCGCATGGGCTTAGGGTCCGGATGGGAGTGATTTCCTATTGTTTTTAGGATTTGTATCTCTATATACTCTTGTTGTCTCCTTTATTTGGTGTGTGGTAGTACAATGTGAGCAGGACAGGCTAAGAGTGTGTGAGAGAGGAGCCGGTTGCGGCCTCCCCCGCCGGAGTGGGAGCCGGTTATTGCTCCCCGGAGAGGTTTTTTCATGTCTTTGTATATGTGAGAATATAAATGGATGGATGAAGTTTTTCCTTAGATTTATTGTGTGTGTTTAAGTGCGTGTGTGACCCGGATTGCACAACAAACTGGCATCAGAGCTCTGGTGGAGCGAGAGGTCACCGAATTCACGTTTGAAACACACGAATTCAAGAACGAAAAAAAAGAAACGAAGCCAGTCAAAGATTTTGCTCACGAGCTTTGTTCGTCTTGAAGACAAGTCCAACGGAGTGCTTGCAGTCAGATGTTGAAGATGATCACATCAGTAGCCATGAGGCGCCACGTTAGATGGTCAATTCCACGTCAAACGGTCAATGCCACGTCAACAAGGGGGTTAGATGGTTGACCGGTTTGACTAGTATGGACCTTTTGACCCATCAGAGAGTTCAAAGGGGTCAGGAGGTTAAACAAAGGCCAAATGGGATGTTCCGGAGTCGACTCAGGTGTTTGGGTTGTGAGGAGGCTTGTTCCTAGCTAATTGGACTGTTCCGGATTCATTAGTGGGCTTGTTTTTTTATTCGAGCCAGATTTTGCAGTCCTAGACACATCCAGAGAGATTGAGGAGGATCCGACGTGGTTAGATCAATCGGATAGGATGTTGTTGAGTTAGAGGCAGACCATGGGAGATCTAATGGGCTAATGGGAGTCCAAGGGGTGCTAGGAGAGCCAGAAATGGAACATGGATGAACCAGGAGGTAGAAGGAAACCCAGGAGAGCTGACGGAGAATGGCACAAGACCAGGATAGTGGCAGGAGTGGCGGATTGGTGACGGAAAAAACAAGCGGAGTTAGAAGAGCTACACACTAGGAGTATTGGACAGACTTTGTAGAGATTGGAGGTTGACTGGAGCAATCGGGTGATTGCGATTGCAGATTCATGGCGGTTGAGCCGTGGTGATCAGTCGAAGGAACTAGTAAGGATACATTCTTTTGAGTGTTGCATCTCTGTTTGGTGGCTGCGGATACACTCGATTGGTTAATGGCACAGGTGCTTACTAGAGTGACAGATCGAAGTTGGTCAGTGGTGATTGGAGGCAGTCTGGTTCAATCGGAGCCACGGAGATTTAGTAGGATTTGTTCACATCTCGGATTCACGAGAGGTGTATCCTGGTTTGGGGGTGTGGAGTTGCTCAGTGGGGGATGTGGTGTCAGAGGAGTCAGCCTCATTGCAGATGGTGTGTGAGATCATTTGGAAGGGTGAGCCTCTGGTGTGAGCAAAGGGTAGCTGCATTCTCTTGACAGGACATGATACTAGAGTGGTGGAGCGCAACGAGGAAGCTGCGGGCACTCGATGAGGGGGTGCGGGCACTTCTGTTGGTGAGCGCATACCTAGAGGCATTCTAGATGAGGGGGTGCGGGCGCTTCTGTCGGATTGGATCGGTTTGACAATTATATCGGTTTTCTTGTGCACACCTAGAGGCATTCCAGTTGAGGGGGTGCGGTACTCGTACGAGTGGAGGCATTCCACTTGAGGGGGTGCAGTACTCGAATTTTCTGATCGGTTGCGGATTCTAGTTTTACAAGGACACACTCTTTCGGGTTTTTGTACTCTGTTTGTTGGTGCATGGATGCTCGATTGGTTAGTGACACAGGCGCTTGCTAGAGGTAGCTGATTGGAAGTGGCAACATGGGGGTCTTGCAGACAACTTTGCCCACTCGGTGTGGAGGGGGTGATTGTTGGGATTCCACCCCGTGTGGGCTGGATGGGCTTAGGCCCTAATGGGAGTGATTTCCTATTGCTTTTAGGATTTCCTATTGGGTTTAGAATTTCCTATTGGTTTTAGGATTTGTATCTCTATATATACTCTTGTTGTCTCCTTTATTTGGTATGTGGTAGCACAATGTGAACGGGACATGCTAAAAGTGTGAGAGGGGGGAGCCAGTTGTGGCCTCCCCCCACCGGAGTGGGAGCCGGTTATTGCTCCCTGGAGAGGTTTTTTCATGTCTTTGTATATATGAAAATATATACGGATGGACAGTGTTTTTCCTTAGATTTCTTGTGTGTGTTTGAGTGCGTGCGTGACCCGGATTGCACAACAGAATCCGTGGTGGAACTAGGAATTTCAAATTGAGGGTGCCGAATTTAGTAAGTTTAAGTAAGAAAAATTAACTAATAAAAGGAAGACTGCAATTGCACACATAAAGCATAAAAAGAAGTGATTTAGTTCTATGTTCAAAATTTTGAATACTGTTTGGGACTTGTGGGATGCCAATATTGTAAAAACTCGATGCCTTAGTGTGTGTGTGTGTGTGTGTGTGTGTGTGTACTATATAGTACATAGGTAGTGTTATTAGTCAAATTTGATGATAATGTTTGAACTCACCTGAAAGGAAAACCACAGATAACCGTGCAAAAAAGGCCCTAAAACGTGGAAAATCTACTATCCTTGAGGAAGGTTGATTTCTCAGTTTCCTTTAGTTGATGTAATATGGATTCATTAATGATAGTATTTTACATTTTAATATAGAATTAGGCTCTTCTTTCTATATAAAAATGATTGTATCATGCAGTGTTATCCAGAATACACACTTTTTTCCCATCAAAGTTCTTCTATTACGCTCTTACACATCACATAAGGGGTCACGTAAGGGGATCAAATCGTCGACTTCCTCCTTGTTTGCGTCTACCACCCTCCAAGAACAATAAGAGGGACCCTCTTTTAAGGGAATGCCTTTCGTGACCGTGTTTGTGCTTTGTAGCTCTCTTAACTCTTACAATTTAATGTATGTGTCGAGGAATGTTCGTATGATTCCAAATGTTGGAGAAAAATTGTATTTGCTTATGTTTATTGATTTTGTGGAGCCCTCTTTCTCCGATAGCTCTCCCTGGAGATGGTCCTTGATGGAAATGATGCTTCTGCTCTTGAGTTACGCTTAGGCCTGCACGCTTCAACAAACCGTTAGCACCAGACTGGACTGTTGAGTCCAAAACAGTACTCCAACGGTCAAGTCAGTAAGGGAAGAAGATGGGAAGTGATGTACATCTAGGGTTTTTAGAGGAGTGAAACGCGCGTACCTCTTGCAGGAGATGATCTTTACCTTTTATAGGTGAGTTCTTGACTTGATCTCCAAGCACAGCTGTGCTCGTCATGTGACATAACCGTTCAGCTGACGTCACGATGATGAGGCCGGGAGAATGCACTGCAAACACATGCTCCTAGTGAAACCCTGACGCGTGTCATAACCGTTCGGATGACGTCACTTGTCATGATCACAGTTTGTTACACGCACATGCAACATTAACTGCTCTGCTGACTCAGCATCCAGTTCTTCGGCATAGAGTAAAGTCGGTTAAAGTCACCCCTCAGGTGCACCCCGAGGTCTTTGATATTAATTTTGAAATCTCATTATTGAGTCAAATGCAGAAAAGGTCTCGGCAAAATCCGAGACGAGGGACCGAAGCCTCGCTTGTCATTCTGATACCTGTTGAACCATGAGTTCGAAGAGTTCCTCACAGATAATCTCTCAGAGATTATCAAAGAGGTGTTTCTTAATGGTGAGTTAGGTGCTCGGTAGATCCGGACCCCTATTGATTTGTTCATCTAGGCTAGGTCTATATGTTCTATCCACGTGTACTGTCACGCCCTCAAAATTTTAAAAGATAATTCATTAAGAAAATCCACGTGGGCGGTCAACAAATCCGCGGGCCACGTCATAGTCCAAGTACAATAATGTAAGTCAACATTGAAGCATTAAAATGTTCATGGGTACTTGAATCTCAAATACAGTACATAAGTTTATAAGTGTTGTTACATCCCAATGTCAAAATAGTGAAACTCATTAAGTTACAAAAAAAATAAAGCATCTTGTCAAAAGTATGAGTTCAAAGATGACAATGTAACTCCTCTGAGTAGCTTTCAAAACAATGTATGCATTCACTCCACGCACTCCATATCATGCTCCGTGATGGGTACCTGAAAATTGATAGGTTGAGCTACACTAGCCTAGTAGAGAAATATCTAAAAATTCTAAGTGAAATGAAGTGTACGTGGGTGATAGACGAAGAAACATAACCCATGAAACAAGAGTTGAGTTGAGAGAGTTTTAAAGTTAAAAGACTTGAAAACAACACATAGGCTATTAGATTCCATCTACTACCATCTCTCGTGCTCAACTCAAGCTCGACTCGTACCCGACACACCACAAGTGTCCTACACGTTTACCATATGTATCTCATTCATCTTGATCATTTCATTATTTTTTTCGGGTTTGCCATATAGGCCCCGTGTCACTATGTATCTCATTCCTCTTGATCATTTCATTCTTTTCCGGGCTTGCCATATAGGCCCCGTGCCATTATGTATCTCATTCCTCTTGATCATTTCATTATTTTCCGGGCTTGCCATATAGGCCCCGTGCCATTCCGGGCATACCCTTTTCGGGCCCCGTGCCATTCCGGGCATACCCCTTTGGGGCCCCGTGCCATTCCGGGCATACCCTTTTCGGGCCCCGTGCCAATCATGTATCTCATTCACATTATCACATATCAATATATATATATATATATATATATATATATATATATATATATATATATATATATATATATATATATATATATATATATATATCCAACTTGATATTCCATATGACTCACATGTCACTCAACCCTTTTCTATGTGTCCCGGACTCTCCACTCATCCCTAATGCGTGCAAAACACCAATGTGTGGACCGTGTCCTCACTAAACTCATCTTTAATCACATAACAAGTGTCAACATTCATTCCCCATTATCAATAGATACCAAAATGTTCCCAAGGTTGAAAATGTCCTAACACAAGTGAAAAACATGTTTAATGACCAAACAAGTGCATGGGGATAGGCTAGAACAACCAAAACAAAAGTTGTCCACTAATCTGTCAAAACCGCCCAGGGCGGCCGTGATTCCCGCCCGGGCGGGTTTTCTAGAGAGCAACCCGAAAAAGTGCCAAAAATGAGATTTTTGGGGATTTTGCTACACAACTCCAAATTGGATGATTCCAAAGCCAAAAATCAATGAAATTGGATGGAGAATGACAATTTAACACTCAATTTGATCAAGGAAACATCAATCAACAAAAAATCAAGCATTTACTCAAAGACTTTGATGAAAAATGGGTCCCAAAGTGGGTTCCTTCAATTTTCAAACCAATACATGGAATTGGTGCAAGATTAGGACCAAGTAACAATCAAATTGAGTAAAGAATCATGTATGAACCAAGGGATAGCACATAATAGCTCAATTTGGGAAAGAAACAAGAATTTCTCCATGAAATACACAAGACACAAGTCCATGGATCAATCAAGGGTCTACATACACACACACACAACATTTGCACTTAAAATAGTTGGATATTTCCCTACCTCAAGTGAACACTTGCTCTAGATCAACCCAAAACGAATTTTTAGATCCCCAAATTGAGCAATCCCGTTTTTGGCCCTCCCGGTGCGAAAATATGGTACTCCGAGCTCCCAAACACGCGTAGATGATGAATCTTTGGTCAATTTGTGAAGAGGTTTGATGATGAGGGAGTAATTTGAGCTCAAAGGAGCAAAAGTGGAGGAAAGGAGGAGGATGGGCTGATTTTTTTTGGGAGAAGAAGGAGATAATATATCTCTCTCTATACACACACACATAAATACATAGAAATAATTACACCCCAAGCCCAAAAGTGGCTTGTGTAAACCAATTTAACCCCATTCCACTTATATTACACTTCACCTCATCACTTATACATATATCACATTTCCTCATATTACCCCAACATTATTTTCCGAAAAAGATATAAAAACACGGGTCCTTACATGTACTTTTATTTGTTTGTTTGAGTTCATGTTTTAAGTTTGTTGGAATTGCACAAATGAGAATTTTAAACCTGGGCTATGCTATAGGGTTTATTGGAAGATTATCTTCGCATGTAAGTTGAGAGATGGAAAGAGAATTTTATGGAATGGTAAATCTTGGCCGGAGAGGCAAGTGGAGTGGTAGCCCGTAGTCCCATGAATATGACTTTCACTGAGCAAAAAAGGCGATGATCGATCGACAATTCATTTGGGAACTTGTTGATCCAATCTTTTTCTTGTTTCAATTTTTATCTTTTTAAGAATGATGTTCTGTCTGGTAAGGGAGCCACCTAGCAAAGCTGCATCTCAACAAGAATTCCAAGATGAATGTGTCAAACATGAACAAATATTTCCATGTGACCTTATAAGGGCCATCCTAAACTGAGACTACAATTGGCACAAGTTCTGGGTAAAAGGAGAGAATATTTGCATTTAGAAGTAGGATGATTTTTGTCTTTTGGATGTTTGTACCTCTACAGTTTAATGTAGCATTCTTATTTTTCAGGATATTTATGTGTTAAACACCCTTTGAAGTTGTTACATTGATCACTTATGTTTTCCGTTTGTTTGCTCATGCAATACTATTGGCATCTCCATTGACATCTCATCTTTCATTCCCCGGCATTCGTATTTCTAATATTTTAGGCAGGGGGTGGGAAATAGATTCTTTCACATACTCAAGGAGATCTGGTCTTCTTTACTTTTGGAAAGTCTGAGGTTGGTAATTCATTCTTGCATTTTTTTGTTTCTTTAGTATTTCTTTCTTTTACTGCTTTACTGACCCACTTAATCTGCTTCCACTATTGATGCTCTCTTCCTAATTCCTTGGAGAATCGGAGAGCAAAATTAACTGTGGAGGGTCATAGTTAAGAAAGTTTGTTTTGGTGGGACCTGGGAAATACACATACTTACCTTTGAATCTTTGATTGACCATTGCTTTCATTTGTGCATCGTAGGTACCGAAAGGTGTTGAGATGGGAAGTGGAACAATGTCGGGTGGTGAGAAGGCTATGGTTTACGTGTCTAAGCGATACTTAACCAAGTCACCTTTCATGCCTGGGGTCGACGGTATTAAAGAAGTTCATTTTGAAGTGGAGCTCAACAACAACAACAATAACATAACCCATTTAGTCCCCAATAATTGGGGGTATGGGCGGGAGATGGATAGGAGACAGACCTAACCTTTGGCAATAAATGCACAAAGTGGCTGCTCCCAGAATACCACTGAAACAAATGGATTTGAGACAGACCTAACCTTTGGCAATAAATGCACAAAGTGGCTGCTCATTTTATTTAGGTTTGGACCAATTTTGTGTCGTAGGAAGTTTTTAATTGATTCTTGTTCGTTTGTTTCTATTAGTCCAGCTAACAGGTGCAAGATTGAATGGTGAGCTTATTTTCATTTACGTTGTAGGAGTTATTTTTCAGATGATTAAATGCATTTTACATGCTGTTGCTTTTTCCTTGTTGGTTCTTGAGAGAGATCTTATTGAGGTATAGCTTTAAGATCCTCTCTCTCTCTCTCTCTCTCTCTCTCTCTCTCTCTCCAAAAACATAAAAAGTACAGAAGAAAAGAAAAAAGTTCCTTCTTTATTTAGGTGGGGCTCTTCAACCATAGCAATACTAGATTAGGTCCTCCTTTTAGCATCCAACCAAACATTCTATTTGTTGGTATTCTGCTGGGTTTCTTAGGTATTGACGATGAGCATAAGAAAACATGCAGAAGAAAGTGAGTTTTGATGGAAACAGTTCATAAACCAATAGTTTTAGCATTGTTTCAATCTTTTTTGACGGTGATGTGTGTGATTTGTGTTGATTGTTTAGTTCTCTTGGAATTTGTTTTCAATCTCGATGAGTTGTGGACTTTTGGCATAATCTAAGAAAGAAAGATGAGGGAAGACATGGTCAAAGGAAAATGAGTGTGGTCTTAATAGTTCATCAACGACCAACATATTTGGCTTTTCATTTTGTGGTATTCTTTGACTAACTCGCAATCACCACTACAACCAAAAGTTTCATTTCTCATCCATTGATTATACTTATGAGACAAGGAGTCATTTTCGGAAATGCATATTATGTTCAAGCTTGGTTGTCATAGATTGGGTATCTCTATCACACCATTCTAATATTCAGATTGATGGTGATCTTTACTTCTCCTTTGTGGTGTTGGTAAGTCGATTTTATTAGTGAGATTTTACCATATGCTTCTATGTTCTGTAATATGGTACAAAATAGCTTAAGCACACTTATTATGATCATGTTGTTACTGTTATGCAACACACTGTTTGGGACTCTAGCTCTGCCGATGGCTAGTGGCACTGCATAAGCTTGCTAGGGCATCCCAGACTTTGACGTATGATGTGTCCAATATTCACGGGAAGGAATAGGGATGAAAATATAATATTTTAGCACTTCCCAACCAGTTGGAGGTTTTTGCCCAACTGGTTAGACCAAAACAGAGACAAGCACAATTTTTCAGAATAGCCCAACTGGTTGGAAGTTTTTCATGTTTCCCTCGACTTTCTCTCTTTTCATTTTCCTTGTACGTTATTCATATTCACACCCCCAAATTGTTATTCACCGCCTATTTTTGTCTTTTAGTAACTGTCTGGGACTCTAGCTCTGTCGATGGCTAGTGGCACTGCATAAGCTTGCTAGGGCATCCCAGACTTTGACGTACGATGTGTCCAATATTCACGGGAAGGAATAGGGATGAAAATATAATATTTTAGCACTTCCCAACCAGTTGGAGGTTTTTGCCCAACTGGTTAGACCAAAACAGAGACAAGCACAATTTTTCAGAATAGCCCAACTGGTTGGAAGTTTTTCATGTTTCCCTCGACTTTCTCTCTTTTCATTTTCCTTGTACGTTATTCATATTCACACCCCCAAATTGTTATTCACCGCCTATTTTTGTCTTTTAGTAACTGTCTGGGACTCTAGCTCTGCCAATGGCTAGTGGCACTGCATAAGCTTGCTAGGGCATCCCAGACTTTGACGTACGATGTGTCCAATATTCACGGGAAGGAATAAGGATGAAAATATAATATTTTAGCACTTCCCAACCAGTTGGAGGTTTTTGCCCAACTGGTTAGACCAAAACAGAGACAAACACAATTTTTCAGAAAAGCCCAACTGGTTGGAAGTTTTTCATGTTGCCATCGACTTTCTCTCTTTTCATTTTCCTTTTACGTTATTCATATTCACACCCCCAAATTGTTATTAGCCCCCTATTTTTTCTTTTAGTAAAATTTTTACAAATTTAAATTTCAGTAGAAGACAAAAAATGAGTGTGGATAACAACTTGGGTGGTGTGGAAATCACTCCCTTTATTTTTATTCCTTGTTCTCAATTTGGTTTTTGGAAACTAAAATCACATGTGTACATGTGCTTAGAAAAATTCAAATACAGAAACTAAGAAAAATAAATCAAACAATTTTTATTATGCCCCAACATACCGTGTCACATTGCTAGACACTTCACTCGGGGATCAGGTTGCTCAAATCGTGAATATCGTTTAATATTATTAGTTTATTTTTAAAAAAATTAATTTTTGAATGATTATTGGTCTGTTTTCACCCAATTTTTTGTTAGTGGCAATGACATTTGATACTTCAAATTGGTACATAAAAAAAGAAGAAAGAAAAAGAAACAGTACAAACATTTAAACGTCCACAACAAAATATCCAAATACTTGTTTGGTTCCAACACCGTCAATAAAAAACCATAAGTAAAATACAAAAAACGTAGAACCTAGAAAGAAAAGAGGTTTTCATAATACAAGTACTATTGCAAGATTATTCATCATAGGACTCCCACATAGCCAGCTGTGGATAAATACCAGTTGAACAGACTTTTCGCTGGAGAAAGAGTTGGTCGAAGATGTAAAAGACGGGGTACTTCGCTTCCTCTTCAACACTTTCCTGAAAGGCGGTTTGATGATAGCCAAGTTATTCTCTATGATCAAGAAACCGAACACAAAAATTAACACAAGGAGCAGAACGAAATGAAAGCCATGCATTAATAACCCAATCTTTTTTTTTCTCAAGTACACAAATCTATATTTTCAAGCAACAAGCAAATCATAGAGCTTGTGGATTCCAAGCACAAAAGAGCAATAAACTAAAGAAATTTACTAGTGGTAATGCTCAATTCCCAAACAAACAATCATAGTACTGTTTGCTCCAACTCAAAATTGGGGATGACTCGACCATTGTTTACAAACCCATATTTACCATCTCTAGAGTCCCCAAAAAAAATTATTAACGGTAAAATCAAAGCCATACATTAATTGAAAACAAATTTCGGCAAAATCAAATCATCAAAAACATGTTCCAAAATAAAAAAATAAAAACAAAATGAAAAAAGACACAGAGAGACAACAGATCAGAAGTACCTTTAACTTGTCGAATTTTGGTTGATCAGAGAAGCCATTTGCCACGCCTGCAGGAGTCCTTGCTTGGATGCTCCATGGTGGATGGATTATCGGTCGACGATGGTTCTCCCTAGTATGCAATCCACCGTCGCATTTTATAGCCTCGACCTTTTCAAGACGCAGTACCCATACACCGTGTTCGGATGGGATATGCTTCCTAGTTTCAACGATTATATGCAGATTTGAGGAAGATAGATTCGTGCATGGGATTCTCTGTGAAAATCTTCGTACGCAGATCTAGAGACAAGGGTAGATGAGGGGGTTGAGAAGTAAAGGCATAGCTGCTTCTGCTTTTGCAGAAGTGAGGAAAGTAAAGGAGGGGTGAGAGAGAGAAGACAACGGTAGTAAGGGTGGGTGAGAAAATATTTGTTGGGCCCACAATCCTTTCATCCGATCACATGTTGGCAAAATTTGTTTTCCCAAAAGTAAATTACAATTGTGGATATGGAACTAAACATAGTGAGTAAAATTTCGCTAAGGACCCTAGAACCGTGAAACTAATTTTATTACCCTTATACTTACTTAAAATTTTGATGGGGACCCCTTATTTCTATAAATTACGTTTATGACCCTACACTTTATTTAATTTCGTTAAGGCTCTTGTTTTCAATTACTTTGGGTTGTGATAATTTGTAAACTTGTGAATCATGTCACTTGATTTTGTGACCCTTAGAATATCGTTATTGCTTTGCTTTTACTGTTAAGTGCACTTTCCATAAACGTGTTGAATGTTAGAATGGACAACTAGGTTCCCGGGTTTGGTGATCGTACGCGAATATTACATAGACGATGAGGTTAATAGAAAAGTGAATTGGAATTGATTGATGGGGAGTTACCTTGAGATTGTTGTTGAATGACAGTTTCGCCAAGTGATTGTTTCGGAGGATTGTTTGGCAGTCTGCCTTGATTTCAAAACCCTAGGATGTGACATTTTGTGATTTGTTTCATTTGAATCCTGAGGCATTATAAGGGTGGAAGTATGATAGACCAGTTTCGGCTATATACCTACAAGACGTGGCAGTTGTCATATTTAGCCCAATGGTACAGTTTTGTCCCTGGGAAATTCATCCTTGCGAGACGGCTGACGACTGGATTAAGTACGTAACTTATACCTTCCGTCGGGGCCTCCGAGTGAAGGGCAAGCAAGGGGGGAGTAAATCACAGTTTGGTTATAGTCCTTAGTGGTTAGCTGGGAGGAAAGTTCTCTAGGTTGAAAACTTAGATGAATATGTAAGTTAATGGCTAGTAATGAAATCAGTTATGTGTTTATTTTCTGCTTTTATGATTAATTACCTGCTTATTCTTTTAATTATTTCTTTTCAATCATATATATTGTACTTGTATGTTAAACAAGGGTTGGGAGGGTTAGAGTAGCTATTTAGTGATTTATCATTCACGGTGTTACACTTTGTGTGAGCCTGGTATAATATTATGATGTTTCTTCGCGACTCAAACGTATTATGCCAGACTGTAATCAAGTAGGTATCGTTGGTGCTGAAGGAGATGGTTATTTCGGAGCTGAGGGTTTTTCGGCAGACCAGACTCAAGAGGAGTCGTGGAATCCAGAGTTAAACCTTAATCTGTAGAACCCATCCCTTTATTTTTAATGTTGTGTCTGTAATATTAATTTCTCAAACTGTACTAAGTATTTTGTAATGGGCTGCACTTCACGTTTTTCAACGTGTATTCTAATGAAAACTCTTTTTATTAAATTAATCCTAATTAGTTGTCTTAATTAATATTTTCGAAAATCGGGGCATTCCAAGATATAGGGAATATTAAAAAGATGCAAGAGAAAAAATATATAAGGAAAAAAATATAAATAATTAATTAAATAAATGAAATGAAATAGAAAAATTAATTAATATTAAGAAATTAATCAATTTATAAAGGGTATGTTTTTCAACAGATTTTTGGGACATAAAATCTCACATTTTTATAACACTCCAATCTTAACACAAAAAATATAAAAGTGATTTTATGAGATTTTCATAAAATCCTCCTAAAATCTATAGGAAAACCACTACATTTTATCAGTTGGCAAAACAACTCAATTTTATCACCCTCCATAAAATGTTCATTTTATGAGATTTTCACAAAATGCACCTAAAATCTATAGGAGAACAAGACCATAATATCTATATTATAAAAAGGCTCAGTTTTTTGAATCCCTTATATTTTCAGCCATTGGATTCAATGGATGGCTGAGATTGATTTTCATGCCAACCCTTAAGGGCTTAGATCGATTAAGGTTTTAATCGATGGCCAAGATGCATTTTTGGGCTCAAATTTTGCCCACCTAAATGGTCTGGCACACTTGAGAAGCCAAAAATGTTGCCTATTTTGATACTCTCTCTCTCTCCTCCCCCTTTCTTACTCATGATTATTGATTTGGGAGCACAATTTTCCAATTTCTCTTCAATCACGTAACATCCACAATTGAAAAAGAAAAGCTTCAATCACGTAACAACCAAAATTAATAATGTCGTCCCCACTGTGAGCAATTAGGAATGATCATAATCTATATTACTAAAAGGGTTAGTTTTTTGTTTTTGTTCTTCTTATAGGAATGATCCTGTGAAAAGGTGACGTTATCTCCATTACAGATTTGCATTTTTTTCGTCCTCTAAATGTACTACATATTCAGTTGAGTTGGTGGGTGTGGGTTAACCGCTTATATTTGTTGAGAAATCTAAGAGTCGGCTAGCTAGTTTTTTTTTTGTTTTTTTTTTCCCCGTGTGTGAATGCCAATCTTATAATTTTCATCGTATTACGTTTAGTTGCGATGCTCTATTATTTTGTTGCTTTTTTTTTGGAAACCTTCTATGAATGAGTTTCGGAATGTCATTCAAGTATTTCATACTCAAATTTCGTTCAGTAGAGTGCTTTCTTGCACGGGTCATTCGCTAGTACTAAATAAGTTAAGTAATTAAAGGAGGGGGGGAGGGGTATTTCGGTCAAAAGAGGGCGTGGGGTGGGGGAAGAGAGAGAAATCTCTACCCAAAACGTAGGGTAATAGTCTATTAGGGTTCCCCTCCTATCGAAAATACTGATAAATAGGTCTGCAAATTGGATTGATGTAGATTGCGGTGAAAGTACAAATTCCCATTTGCAGAAATTTTCTCATTTTCCAAAACCTAGAATGAATCAACATCTATAGTAGTATATCATCTTCACACATTTACGCAACTCAGAATTCCTGTTAGTCGCGAAGAATAACAGAACAAGGGAGTAGAGAGCACACAAAATTCTACCCCTATACTAGGTAAGCTCAAAATTCCCTCCAAAGTCCAAACCATATCTTGCCCTTTTCTTTTCTTTTTGTGTGTGTGTGTGTGTGTGGGTTTACACTGAAATATTTCTTTGTGTGGCCGACCATTGGTTAGGTTAACTTTGAACACGATAGACAAATGGAAACAACCCTTGTGTGGGTTTTTGTCCATTGAGGAGTTTGGTCGATTAATGGCAATTCTCATACATGGGTATGGACTTTTTATATTTTTACTAGGAGCTGCAGATTCTGGTTTGGGATTCCTTGTGTCGTGGTGCTAGCAATGGTGCAAATTCTGTACTAAAAAGGAGTACAGGGGTTCGAGGGCACCCTAGGTTTGCTTCAGTGATAGAAATTATTAAGTTCGTAGACAATTGCGGCTCCAAAATTTTTTCTACGGGTGTTCATAAATTCTTATGGTCTACTACTATAAACCACAACTTAATATAGACAAAAAAAAAATTCCATTAATATCAACAATGCTATTGGAATTTTGTGAATGAAACCGGGGCACTCGGAGGGTCTCCCGGGGCAACCGAGACCACCCCACTAATTCAACACGTTATCCATTTATCGCTGGGTAACTCCCTCATGAATATGAAGATAATGGCAGAATTGAAGTCTCATTCAAATTCGGATTAAGGGCAGGGGTTACAAAATTGGAATTGAATTGCACAATTCATTGGCAGCATTTGATTTCGTGATGAATGGAGAGGCTCCTCCTTAATACCCGAATTGAAGTTTTCAGCTCCTCCTACAGCTATAAATTGATAGCTCTGTCTTTTAGTTAATCATCAGAAATTAGAGCAACACAAACACTCCAGAAATTCGTCTTTGTGAGAGAGAGGTAGACGTTGTTTTAGTTCGCCGAGGCAGTCAACAACGGTGTTCTATTGGCCGTGGTTCTAGCCGTTGTATCCTGGGACGAAGACGCCGGTTCAACCTACAACACCCACGGTAGGCGGCGAATCTTTGTTAAGGAGAGTGGTTACACATGACTCGGCTTCCGATTACTGTTTGTATCTCTATTTTTCATATTCTGTCTATTTATGTTATTGTAAATTTTCAGTTGTATTTTGTTCATATTATATATCAGAGGAATTGTTCTTTTGAAATTCGGATTGCCACTGTATTTTTCCAACAAATGCCGTCCAAAAACAATGGATAAAGACATAAAGTATATTACAATTGCCCTCAACAAGTTTTCATATTTTGAAACCGTTGCATAATAGCCTTGTTATCAACGGTATCAAATACATCACTCTTAATATAAGTAACTAAACAATCATTCATCCACTGATCTCCCATTCGATTGCGCAAATTGCTCTTTATATACTTCATCGTTGAAAAACTTCTTTCAACCGGTTGCAATGGCGACGAAAGAGTCAACACCAATGTCACAAGCAAATAGACCAATTTATATATGACATGCTTATCTGTCTCCACCAACTTTACTGTAAGTTCTCCAATCCCTTTCAGCCCAACAAATCTTGTATTAGATCTCATAGCTATAATGAAAATTTGAAGTTGAATGTCCAATGTCATTAAGCCCACCTTAGAAAAGTCAGACGGGCAGAGTTCTGCGAGACGGACCAACTTTTTCCTATCAAATGCCGAAAATGCACTTTTATGATTCAAGTAAGTCATGCAGAGTAGCAACTTCGTATTTTAGTAGCAACTCCGTATTTTAGCAGGATTTTCAGTTTACTTGGGCTTGGGTGTTCAATTTAATTTTAGTAGGGTGTTCAACAATGGACTAACCAAAAAAATTTTACATGTATTCTAAGGAATTTTTTTTATGGGTGGTCATGTGACCATTGAACCCAAAGGGTGCCGCCGCCCCTGTTCGTAGAGCTTGTCAAGAACATCATTGGAATGTAAAAAATCAAGTTTATCTTGCATTAGTGGGTTGTCATAGAACTCCTGGAATGGAATCCTCTAGAACTCTTAAAACACCTTCCCAACAGACACCTCAATTTAGTATATTTGTTCTCTATATTCTACACCCTTCTAAGGTTATCAGAGATACTCCATCCAGTATATTTTTAGCCCTGTTTTATGCTATGTTGGTTTTTGAACTTGCTTTTGGTATATGCTAACCAATATAACAAAATTAACCTTACGTGCATTTGAAAATGACCAACACGCCTGCAAGCACTATGTTACCAAAACATTATTAACTTGCTACTAAGCAAAACTGGTTCGTTGTTTGTTAAGAGTGTTTGGTGGTTGAAAGGAGATTTGAAATTGAATTGTTTCAGAGTTATTAGATATTGGAATTGTGGTTGCATGTAGCAATGCCTCCTGTATTTGTTTGATTCCTAAGGAGGAGAATTCTTTAAAGATTTGTGATTTAGGTCCATTAGTTACTTAGATCTTTATATTTATTTTATATATTAGCTACATCATTATATAAAGATCTGGGAAAGGGATTGTCTAAGGGATTAAGTGCTGTATTGTGGGATCCTGTATTATTAGTTCAAGGGATATTTTGCGGGGCCTCGTCCAAGGCGGAGCCACTTAGGTACAAGTGGCCAAGTGGGGTGTCACTTGACCCCGGTGGCTTTGAAATCTCACTTCTAGAGTATTACATTGTTAGGGATATTCTGCCAGTTTGACCCCACGAAACACCAAAATTGCCCCACAATAGCTTTAATAACTTACAAACGAGGTTGTCAAATGTACTTTCAAAATATGACTAAGATTCTCCCTCCGCCCCAGTGCTCATCATATTTTGGATGTTGTGTTGATTAAAAACTAGGTAGTTGAGTAGTACAGGGGCAAGTATGTAGGGTTTGATATTCATTGTGGATTGTGAGGAAGCCTATGACCATGCCGATTGGAGTTGTTTGGATATTGAGATGCTTAGAAAGGTATTTATGGAGAGATGGAGGAGATGAATTCAAGGGTGCTTATCGTGTATGTTTGTCATAGTTAATGGTAGAGCAGGAAATGGTTTTAAGGTTTCTGGGGGACTAAGGTGAGGCAATCCATTTTCCTCTCACTTTGGTTTCTATTTGGTTGAATGTTGATGTCTCTTTGATAGATTATCCTTTGGGGTATGATTGTCGGTCTTGGGTTCTAGTATTGGATGGAGGGACAGAAGAGAGGTTTGTTGTCAAGAGGAGGAACGTAGAACTTTGTTTAGTCTATTGTGCCTAGCGTTCCCAATTTATAGTGTCTTTGTTTAGGGTTCCTGTAAGGGCTTGAGACTGAAACACAGAAAATGATGAGGAATTAAATGGGAATATTGGGGTGAAGGGAGAAAATATCATCTGGTGATGGGAGGTTGTCCCCTAGACTGGACCTATTTCGAATTCTTAGTTTCTCTCGCCAAGGAGAGTAGGGGATGCTGTGGCAAGACATATTTCGTGAAGTGCAACTAAGGCTCCTGAGGAGTGTGCCTCTCACCGAGCTGCAAGGCGCATGAGGCGTTTGCCTCTATGATTTTTCATAGATTTGTGATCAGATATCATAACAAGCTTTGTTTTGCTAGTATTGTTAAGCTAGGGCATTAAACTTGGATAAAACCCTTCAAAGTAAAAGGGCTCAAATCATGAGCCCTAGCTGAACTATCCGAAATGCTATTAGTTCAGTTGTGCCTCAATCACCTAGAGCCAAGGCACAGTTTGTGGACGCTGGAGGTCAGTCTCTTCCTCCTCCTCCTTAGTATGGTATTTTTTTTCTCCGAGTTTGTTCCTCTATTTCTGGACCATCAATCTGTTAGTACTGTTACTATGTTTTTGGACATCAGTAATCCTTATGCTCTTTTCTTCTTTTGTTTTCATTTCCTTTTCCTCATGCTTTACTTTTCTCCTTTCAAGTTTGTTATGGATTTATGCTTTTTGTAAGTATTTGGTGACTTGAAATTTGAAATGTTTATATTTTACATGTTGGGAATTCAAGTAAGCAGTTGCATATGCTTAAAATGTAGTTGCGCCTCGTTTTGATGAGGCTTGTGCTTCGCCTTGCCCCTAGGATCCAAAGACCATGGCGCCGTAGTTTGCCAAGAGCCTTTTAAAATACTGGGTTCCAGGTTGGGATGGATTTGATCCAAGTTTGTGGAGTAATGATCATTACACTTTAAGAGCTGAGCTGATTTAGCCAAAACATGATTCAGCCAAAAATTGTTTGAAAGAGAGGTGGTTAGTAGTCTCCAAATTAGAGAGGCATAATCAATTTTGGAAAGTAAGTGGGTGAGCGCTGTGTGTATGAACAGCTTTATTTTGGGAGTTCTGATTTTGACATGTTGTGGTCGCATAACTTGATTTATTAGGCTGAGAAACTTACTTATTAGGGCAGCTTTAGAGACCCTAGAAGTGGATCTTTGGTTTATAAAAGGTTAAGAAAGCTGAAGGGTTGGGTTTTTGTATGCGAAACAGGGCTAAAGTTTTTTAGTTTTCAAAAGTGGCTGCTTCATAGATTTTCGTAACTGAGTCCAATAAGGGCACAGACAGTTAGCAATATGTGTTTTTGATGGTCACATTAATGTCAAATAGGTAAGGAAAGGGGATATCTTTGATCCAAACATGGAATCTTAGGTCTTTGGAGCTAATAATACACTTTTGGGGGTTTTGAAGATCAACAAAAAAGCAAAGGTCCTCTTTTGTGAGGAGAGAGGGAGACCGAGGGCTTACCCTCTAAAGGGCCTCCGAGGTATAAGGTATTGGTGTATAACAGAGAATCATAGTGTTCTTTTTCCCGGTAATAATATCTTTCTAGCATGGTTAGGATACAAATTGTTTGGTGCTTAATAGTTGTCTCTCACTCCTCCAATTACTTTTCCACTTTGCCCATTAGTTTGGTTTGTGTGATGGTTCGTCAAACTTGTCCTGGATACTAGTCTTTTCTTTTCTTTTCGATCTGGGATACTAGTCCTGTTGTCATTTCTGGTAGTTCAGATATTTAATACTTTCTGATCTGTTTCTCTAGTTAAAAGAAAAAAGTTCTCCTTAGTTTTTGCAGTAAAGCATGTTTGCTATGCATGAATGTTATTTAGAAGCATCTTATATGACTATGAAAGTAGTACTCTAATATGATGCTTTGGTATGTACTGACGGGAATATGCTGTTTTGCTGCCAGATCTGAGTTTGGCATTTGTGTGGGTCATAGCAACATGACTTCTTCTGTTGGTGATCCCTCAGGTACTGATCCCTGAACCTTTGATGAAAGTTCTCTTAGGGTATCATTCTTGATGTATTTTCTCCTTTGATTCTTTGCTTTGACCATGGAAAAATCTCTTCAATATACTGACGGTAAGGGTCTAAAGACTTAGCAATAGTATCATGATTTGTGAGAGCCTAATAGGCTCCACAGAAAGTCCAACCTTAGGAAGTTTTGGCTGTTGTTTTATTTTCTTGAGGTGCGAGTCAAGAGTCACAAGTGTGGGGGAGTGTTCGAGCTTATCCCACATTGGAATTATTATACCTAAGCTCCAAGAATAGAAGTGGTTCGTTTTCTTTCATTTCTATACACAATTCAAGATTTCCTCTGTGTTCATGTTGGTGATTTCTGATTTGAATTCAGTGGGTCATCCCCCTTTCCTACGGTTCCCCCGCCGAAACCAGTGACACACCAACCACCCCCCTTTTTTGGATGATCTGATTAAAGGGTTGTGTGTCTCAGGGGCAAGCAGCTTACTCCTATCAAGACCCATATTACAGAAGCATCTTTGCTCCCTATGATGCACCGACGTATCCTGCACAGCCTTACACTGTGCAACCCATGGTATGCTGCCTTCTTGCTGTTACATGTTTATTCTCATATATACTAATATCTGTCTTCCGTTTGGTTTTTCCATTTTCAAGATCCTTGTATACATAAGAATAATCTTTTTGGAATTTTTGTCACCAATCAAAAGAACTAGCTTGAGATCTTTCGATTAAGGAAAAAAAAATTTGGAAACAATGTTCACAGAAGTACATTACTTGGAAATCTGATTTAAATCTTTTTATTAGTAGACACTGAGTCGTTTCAGGTCCACCTTCAGTTGATGGGAATCCAGCGAGCTGGTGTTCCTTTGCCTTCCGATGCTGTTGAGGAACCTGTGTTTGTAAATGCGAAACAGTATCATGGTATCTTATGGCGTCGACAATCTCGTGCAAAAGCTGAACTGGAGAGAAAAATGTTGAAGTCTAGGAAGGTGTGTCATTATTTGTTCTTTGTCATTGGCACTATACTTTCACAAGCCTGCATCCCCCACACTCCATTCTTGGCTTGTTTCTTTTCTTTTTCTATTTGCCTTGCATTGCTCCTGACGATGGCTTATCTGCTGATTCTGTAGCCTTGTTGAGTCCACACGATCTCTTTCCATGGAAAATTGATGTTTGATCCCTATCCTTCAGCATGAAATTAACAAACTTAGCACCTAGGAAACCTAGATGATTGGCAAAACATTTATCTTCTGCTTATTGTTTCCCCTTATGTACTTGTCAGACACAACACGAACATAATCTAATGACTTGGTGATGCCCACAGTTGGTTGTTTAGTGGAGTATGTTTTTGTTTATTTCTATAGATCAAATTGAGGTGAATGAGTGATGTGTAATCCCAACAGTGGTAGCATATAAATTGCAATTACATTTGCAGCTTAATAGCGACACTCCTGAGGATAATGTAATAAATCTCTTACTATGACAGATTCATGATTTGTTAAGGGCAATGTTCAGATAGGCTTTGGAGGGTTTGATAGGTTTGTTGAAGTAGTCTAGCCACGTGCTTGCCCCTTTTGAGGTAGTGTTACCTTTGGGTGTTTTTTGAGCTGCATGGTGTGTAGTTAAGTTTTTACTGACCCAAAAACAAAGGATAGGTGTGCGACATTCAACTTAAACTCAGCTGTGTCAAAAAATTTCTGAAAGGATCATAATATACATGACCAATGAAAACTATTCTATACAGTTTCAAGTTTTGGGAGATGTGTGTTTTATACTCGATATGCGTGGTGTTTCATCTTCCACATTTTGAATCCTTTTTTTATGGCAATATTATGCAGTTTTTTTTTATTGCTACATTATGTTTATACTATTACCAACTAGAAAATAGTATGTGGTTCCAAGTTTTGACACGGACAATGAGTTGTATCGTCTAATCTCGGACATTTTGGATCATTCCACCCCCCCTCTTTCTTCTTTCCAATGCAGCCTTTATTCATCTTTTGATGGAGGCATTTTGAATCTTTAACAAATCAAGTTCCATGTTTTAGAATGCATGCATAGAAGATGTATATGCACTTCTCCTTTCCTCTAAAGACGCATCAAGTTTCAAGAGTTGTGCCCTTCTGTTGGATCAACAAATGACATTTTTGTGTGGTGTTTTATATCCTTTTTTATGGCGATATTATACAGTTTTTTTATTCCTACATTTTGTGTATGACCAACTAAAAAATATTATGTGGTTCCAAGTTTTGACACGGAAAATGACTAAACATTCTTGATACGTGTGTCGTCTAATCTAGGACATTTTGGATCCTTCTTTTTCCCCTCCAATGGCAGCATTTTTCATTTGTTCCCTCAATGGCGGCATTTATGCATCTTTTGATGGAGACATTTTGAATCTGTAACAAATCAAGTTTCATGTTTTAGAATGCATGCATAGAAGATATATTATGCTCTACTCTTTTCCTGTAAAGATGCATTAAGTTTCAAGAGTCGTACCCTTCTATTGGATCAACAAAAGACATATTTTTGTGAATAGAAAATGGAATTTTGTTCACCAAGAAAAAGATTTTGTAAACACTCAAACAATTCTATTGAGAGGCAAAAACTTAGGGTTCTGTTCTCATTACGTAGTACTTATACAAGAGTACAAGAGACAAATTACACTATGAACCTAAACTACTACTTGATTGCAAGAGTAAACAACAACCTAATTACACATTTACACCCACAACTTAACACTCCCCCTCAAGTTGGTGCGAAGATATCAATCAAGCCCAACTTGAACACTATGGGGTGGAAACTCTTGCTGCCAAGCCCTTTTATGAAAATATCAGCTAATTGATTCTCAGATCGCACAAAAGACATACATATCAACCCCTTGCTCAACTTTTCCTTGATGAAGTGTCTGCCAATCTATATATGCTTCGTTCTGTCGTGTTGAACAGGATTGTGGACAATGTTTATGGCAGCTTTGTTATCGCAATAGAGTTTCATAGGACCATTATCAAAAATTCCCAAATCATGTAATAAAGTTTGGAGCCACACTAGCTCACAAACACCATGAGCCATGGCTCTATACTCTGCTTCTGCGCTTGACCTGGCAACCACTGATTGCTTCTTACTTCGCCAAGTAATCAAATTCCCCCCCAGAAAAGTGCAATAGCTAGAAATAGAGCGTATATCATCTACAGAACTAGCCCAATCAGCATCAGTAAATGCCTCCAATCGCAGGTGACCGTAATTAGAGAATAGAATTCCTTTTCCTGGAGCTGATTTGAGATACCGAAAAATACGATTAACTGCATCCAGGTGTGAGGTACGAGAATCATGCATAAATTGACTAACAACACCCATTGCATAAGTGACATCCGGTCTCGTGTGGGCTAAGTATATTAGTCGACTAACCAGTCGCTGATATCTCTCCTTATCTGTGCGCTCCCCTGAGTCTCCACTAAGCTGATGATTTGCCTCAATAGGAGAATCTGCAGGTCTACAACCCTACATAACTGTTTCTTCCAATAAATCAATTATATACTTCCGTTGGGAGATAAAAATCCCTCTATCAGACCTTGCCATCTCCATTCCAAGAAAGTAAACAATAAGGACACAATCTTACCAACTCCTTTCTTGATGAACATAGTATGATCTGTATGACTTTGTTTGTATCCAAATCTCAACATAGCCTTTGAAAACTTGCCAAACCAGGCTCTAGGTGATTGCTCCAGGCTCTAGGTGATTGCTTCAACCCATAAACAGTCTTTTTCAGTCTACACACCTTTCCCTTAGTCTAAGATGAAGAAAAACTAGGTGTGATAGCCATATACACCTCCTCCTCTAACTCATCATGGAGGAATGCATTCTTCACATCAAACTGTTGGAGAGGCCAATTCAAATTGGCAGCAAATGAGAGTAGAGCTCGCACAGGAGTAAGAGCTCGCACATAGTTCATCTTTGCTACTAGCGCAAATGTCTCCTCGTAGTCAATACCATATGTTTGAGTGAAACCCTTGACAACAAGTCTCACCTTGTACCGCTCGACTGTACCATCAACATTTTGCTTAATAGTGAAAACTCATTTACATCCCACTGGTTTCTTTCCTTCCGGAAGTGATACTAGCTCCCAAGTGCCATTCTTTTGCAAACCTGTCATCTCCTCTACCATAGCTCATTTCCACTTAGGTATCATGAATGCATCCTGCCAATTCTGTGGAATAGATATAGAAGAAAGAAACGAAACAAAGGCATGGTATGAAAGAGATAAACGATCGTAAGAGACAAACTGGGAGATGGGATGTTGAGTACATGATCTAACACCTTTCCGAAGAGCAATAGGAAGATCATCAGAATTATCATGAGGTTCAATGAGAGAAGAGTCATTACCAAATGAGTCAGTTGAGGAATCTGGAACTGGAGCTGGAGATTGTGGTTGACAAGGTGGTATCACACAAGAGGAATTCCCATGTTTTCTGCTGTAGGTCTTGAGGTTAGACCTTTGCAACCGGTGTAAATAATCCTCATCATCACCACCTATGTCATGAGTTGCTTTTTCAGAAAATATCCGTATCCTGTGTCTGACACGCGTATCCATTTTGGACACTCGGATCCTCTAATTGTATGATATTTACAGAAAAAGAATACCAAATTAGCTGGAAAAGCGATATTTCTAGACTTTCACATGGACATGAAATAGAAAAAACATATTTTTCTTAACTCTTCTTGTTTAAATACATTAATAAGTATAATTTTCGATATATAACCTGCTCTATTCATGCAATATATACTACAAATAGGTGTTCAGGACGTGTCCCCGTACCCGTATCCCATTGTGGGACACATATCCCAGTATCCTAAGATTTAAGTCTAGGAAGGTCCGACGCTTGGACATGCACCCGCACCCGATACTCGTACCCGAGTCCATGTAACATAGATGATTATACATCAGTTGCTCCCCCTCACCATAAAACATTTCTTCCTCTTGCCTATGCTCCCCCTGAAGAGATGGAGTGGAGGGAGAAAAAAAGGACACTATTTCCCAAAAAAAGACATCCATAGACACAAAAAAATTACCTAGAATGAGGATCATAACATTTGTAGCCCTTCTGAGGTGGAGAATACCCAATGAAAACACATTTATGGGCTTTAGAACCGAGCTCGCCACCTGAGGGATGAGGAGCATGAACAAAACACACACTACCAAAAACGCGTGGGGGAAGAGTTATGGTACGAAAAACGCTAGGACGACACTCAAGGGGAGTTTTAAAGTTAAGAACACTGGATGGCATGCGGTTATTAAGATATGTTGTAGTTTAAATGGCTTCCCCCCACAAATATTTAGGAACTTTCATGGTGAATAACAGAGAGCGAGCTATCTCAGCTAGATGGCGATTTTTACGTTCAACAATTCCATTTTGTTGTGTAGTGTCAACACAAGTCATCTGAAAAAGAATACTATTTTCATCTAAAAAAGCCCGAAAACTCTTATCGATGTACGCAGTGCCATTATCACTCTGAAGAATTTTAATACTAATATCAAACTGAGTGCAAACCATTGCATGAAAAGATTTAAAACAAGAAAATACTTCACTTTTTGACTTAAGTAAATACACCCAAGTAGCACGAGAATAACATTCAATAAAAGTGACAAACCACCGAATACCTTTAAGAGATGGAACAGGGGAAGGACCCCAAACATCAGAATGAATAACCATAAACGGAGAATCACTCCTTTTATTAACAGCTGCAAGGAGCAGAAAGTTATGACGAATTTCAACTTTCATAGAGTTAAACAACCAAGTCATGACCAAAGATCTTTGAGACTTAAATTTCTTAAGGGCAATGGTCTCTGTAGGTTAAGTAACAGGACCCTCTATGAATTCTGACATCTCCTTGGCTTCAATATCCAAAGTGAAGGTGCGAGACCAAAACAAATAATTTGTACCATTCAACTTGATGGGACAAATATCCAA
This sequence comes from Vaccinium macrocarpon, assembly GCA_022606695.1. NCBI lineage: Eukaryota > Viridiplantae > Streptophyta > Magnoliopsida > Ericales > Ericaceae > Vaccinium > Vaccinium macrocarpon. The sequence continues at coordinate 23,988,382 of CM040177.1, read as the reverse complement.
AGGAACATTCTCTAACTTTCTTTCGAATTGGCCATCCTTAGCCCCAGTAGTTTCAGTCTCAATAATTTTTTAATACTCAGACATGTTGAAAATCAGAAAACCAGATACCCAGTAGATAAAAACAACTACTCAACGGAGAATACCTTGAAAAAACGATGAATAGAGCAAAGATCCTTTCAACAGTAACAAAGAATAAGAAAAAACAGTCACTGTTGAATACTGTGGAAGCCAAAAGAGTAAAACACCCAGTTACTTTCTAGTACAGTGGAGACAATAAATTTCACACCCAGTCAATTTCGAAGTAACCTAGTTGTTTTCAAGGTCGGAAAAGCCTCACGAAGTCTGGAAAAAGGAGTCACTGTAACCATCAGAGGTCGTGGAGGTCGGTGAACGTCGTACGGAGGTCACCGGAGGGCGGCGAGTGACGATTGGTGGTTGGTCGCCGTCGACCACAATTAGTGAGGATCGAGTGACGATTGGAGTTGTTGGAGGGAACGACAGTCAGCAACGAAGGTAATAGACACTAAGAAAACTCTGATGATCACGCTGCGTCGTCGATAGTTGTCTAAGATAACTCATATGTTAACGTCGATTGATGGTGGGAACACGAGTGATAATCAGATCGCAGCTCTGATACCCATGTAAACACAACAACAACAACAACAACAACAACAACAACAATAACATAACCCATTTAGTCCCCAATAATTGGGGGTATGGGTGGGGGATGGATAGGAGATAGACCTAACCTTTGGCAATAAATGCACAAAGTGATTGCTCCCAGAATACCACTGAAACAGATGGATTTGAGACAGACCTAACATTTGGCAATAAATGCACAAAGTGGCTGCTCATAGAATACCACTGAAACAGTGGTCCCCCTATTGAGAGGCAAAAACTTAGGGTTCTGTTCTCATTACGTAGTACTTATACAAGAGTACAAGAGACAAATTACACTATGAACCTAAACTACTACTTAATTGCAAGAGTAGACAACAACCTAATTACACATTTACACCCACAACTTAACAAATTTTAATTAGTTCTTGTAGGTGTGGGAGGAGCTGTGTGGTCAAGTGGGGTTGAATCTTCTAAAATACTATCAATTACTAATATATGATTGAGATAATTTTGTAGATTTGACCCCAGAAAGTTTGTTATATTATTACTTATATCTGGCCAAAATTATAAAGTCGCCTGACTACCCAGTCAAAATATATATAGTAACTTTTTTTTCTTCTTACCCACGCTACTGCGCCATCCTGCTATCTTTTGAAAAGCAATGGATGAATGATACATAGAAGTAAACATCTTTAGTGGTACTTTAAATGATGCTATCGTGCATGGATGGCTTTGAAAATGACTGTTTAATGGATCTTTTGTAAATCAAATTCGTTTCTTACCACAAGTACGTAAAATTCCAAGTTTATCATCTTCAAGAAAATTGTCTTCTCAACTTTAACATCGGAAAGATATCATGCATGACTTCAGTTATGATTTTGACCCATTAACTAAGAATTCTGGCTCTTCCCTGTTTGAAGACACAAGTGTGTAATACATAATCTAAAAGAGTAGATATTATAGATAAGTACTAGACTATTTTTGGAGATGCCTAGAATTGTAAAATGGACAAACAAAACAGGGGCGACTCCAGTATTTTGGTTCAGTAGTGATAAAGACGTAAATATATTTTTTTATTTGTAAACAAAGCTTTAAATGAGACAAACATTTATTCTTGTAGAAAATTTATTGGCCTAATTTATTTTCTTTTGTTGATCTTATCTACGCACTCACAAAATTAAGTGAAATTTCTTTTTTTTTGGGTACACAGATGAATTATTCAGTATAGACAACATTAAACAAAACTTAAATTGTATGCAGAAAAGTAAAAGATTTTCATGCATTGTTTGAACCCAGGGGGTTCACTTGGACCCCATCAACCCATGATGGAGCTGCCTCTACAAACATAGTAGGACAAGAGGAGTAATATTTGGCTGTCCCCTACCTTCAAGGATCTAGTGGGTCAGTGTTCCTACATGTCGTCATGGCCGTATATCTCTATGCAAATTAGTTTGAAATAACTTGAGCATGTCCTTTGGATTATATCTCTCAACTTTGAGGATGTCTCCCATGTTTGGACACAAATGCACCAAGTTCACTTCAGCAAAGAGGCTGACATTTCAAGCTGTGTGTGCAGCCATACTTGCACGAATCTCGACATTTGCATGCACTGAAAAGAGCTAGAGGATGTGGTGGTCATTTTGTCAATTCAAAGAAGAACGAAAACCAGCAGCAAGAGGAAGCCTCAGGGGACAAATCACAAGCCAATACCAACATCAACTCCAACCAAAACGATCGTGCTCCATCCTAAAGCTCATCCTGATGTTTTTAAGCATATTTACCCTGCATGTAATGGGGGCACCAGAAGATACCGTTATTCTCCCAATGATGCTTGGGAAACTGCCGAAGAACCAGGTTGAACTTGTCTTTGTCAAACCAGTTTATATGGGTTGGTCGTTCTCTACTTCTTAGCTCAGTAGTGTGTATAGATTTCGGCAATAGAGGAGGGTTAAGTGTGTCGGAACTGCAGGAGAATATTTGAGTTTTCTGTGGACGTCATTGGGCCTCAGCTTGTGATGAGATTGATGAAGTTGTACCAAATTAGAGGCACGTTGTTGCATTTTTGGCTGTTGCTATGTAGCATTAGCCACATTGAATTCCCATTGGTTGTCAATATACTAAATTAGTTGAATTGTTGTAGTTGAAATTGGCTTTAACTTCGTCGTGGGGCAACTTTTTCTTAGAATTACAAGTAGCCATAAGTACAAAATTGTGTGGTCAACAAGATTGAATTTGGTCTTGCAATACTCTGTTAAGCTGGTTGAATTTCATCTTATTTGCGTAAACAAGATGATGTTTGGAGATTCAGGCTCTGTTTGGTGATGTGTTTGTAGAGATTTTGTAACTAATTCTTGGCTGTTAGGTGCAAAGTGTGTTATCATTTGCTCATTAGAAGCAGCAAACAAAATGTGCAAGGAAAAGTTCATTAAAACATGTTAAATTTCTCTACGGGTGTAGAAGTAAAAATGGGTGTGAAAAGAACTAATGGTTCCATTTAAGTATACAAAAGCACTTTAAATTGCCTTTTTTATGTTTGTGTACGTGTGACTTGGTACCTTTTGTTTTTTAATTAAAATTCAGTTATGGGAGAATCAACCTGCTAGTTATAAACAAGGGTGTCGCAATCCCCTTGGGCTTGACCATAGGGGCTCCCGACCCGTTGTAGAATATCCAGTTCAAGCCATAGGTATTATTCGGAAGGATAGACCGTCGTCACAGTACTACCTAGGTACAAGATGGACAAAGGGCCATCTATGCTAATCTTGTAGTTGGCGGGACTCGAACTTTATCAAATCGTGTAAGAGGAGAAGGACTAAAGTCTACTCACCCTTGCCATTTAAGCTTACCACCTTCGGTGGTGAATCTTGTGCTAGTGAATCTCATGCTTTCGTTTTTTTTTTTTTTTCTCCTTGTTTATGTAACTAGGAGAACTATGTTCGCATATTGCATGAGAATAACGGCAGGAGTCACAAAAAAAACTCAATAAATTTAAGAATGACATATGGGGAAGTAATTGTTGGTCTTCATAGCCAGCTTTGAGCAAGCTTCAACCGGATTGAGCTTACTCAAATCAAAATAGACCAATTACTTCTTCTTTACATAATTTACCTCCGTCCCATTTTCTTGGCCCCGTAATTTCATTTTTTATTATCCCAAATTATATGTCCATTTCAATGGGCATTTTGGGTCCATTTCTCATTTTTGTCCTTTTTTTTTTTAAAGTCACATCAACATTGGATCACTATTTTGGGTTTATAGACGATATCAAATCAATGGTATTTTTGAAAACTAAATTATTTTTAGTTTGTAATGATGTTTTTTTAAAGAGTTGAATTCCCAAAGAAGCTCAAATAGTAATGCCAATGAAACCAACTCATATTCAATTGCTTGCTCGTTTTGTGCGATTCCATCACGTTTTTTTTTAAAATGCATAGCTATTAGAAATATTAGAGAAATAGAGAAGTGAACTCAAACAACCCCATCTAATGTGGTGCCGCATTACAGGGTTGTAGTGTGGCATTCGAGCCGTTGATCGCGCAATCAACGGCTCAGATTTCATCTTGGTACTTGCATGATCGGATTCGTTCATTGCTGAGATGAAATCCGAGCTGTTCATTGCTGAGATCAATGACTCGTGTGCCGCAATATAGGGTTTTAGTGCGGCACCAACCTACAGGATCCCCGGATCAATTTGGTGTCGGAATCTATTAATTACAAAGACTCCAATTGATTTTATTTTTTTTAAAGAAAAGATGAGCATATCACACACACACACATACTATAATTTGTTCCCCGCGATAGGAATCCTGCGTCCGCTACTGTATGTACATGAGATTTCACACAAATTCTCTTAAAAAAGTGATTTCCTACCATTAGAAAGAAAGAAAAAATAGTCATTTGATTTTAACTCCAACGATCAAAATTTCTGGTTCCGCCCCTGAGAAATATCTTCTATCAATCCGGTAGAACTTACCCTTTTTTTCCCTTCTTTCAGTAAAAAGAATTCATCATTTGCGAAATAAGTTTTTGTTGTTATTCACAAAGAAAATATAATGAGAAAATTAAAAACTTACAAGTCAAAGGATTGACCTTTTACTATTGACCAGAGTCAATGATTCACATCACTGTCTCATTCAAACAACATGATATCCCAATTATCTCTCCATCAGAGGTAGCTTAATTCAACCTAGCTCAGTTAGCTTCTTTTATTTTTAATAATGAAAATGTATATCTTATCTGAAAATATCCAAAAGTTTCAACTCCTGAATCATTTCTATTTTGTCAAATAAAATTCTAACAGTATCTTTGATTTGTCTCTTTTGGACCTGATGATTTTTTTTTTCAAATTGGGTTGTTGGCCGGACTAGACAATATTGTAGGATGTCTAGACTTTAATTGAATTGGTTTTCAAATTCTCATCACTAATGATGTTACTTTTAATATGATAGGGAACTTAAGGCTTTGCCAAACTACATACCAAACAAGCCCTAAAGAAATTCCTTTTAATGAACATTCTCCTTAAACTACATATGTGTCCGATCGAATAAAAATGTTTAAGAAAATGAATGTATAAATATAGACATGTCGGAGCATACAAAATGCATGCCAAAATACAAAATTCCATGCCATTCTGCTAAAATGGCAAAAGAAATAGCAAATTGGGTGTTACATTGATAAACAAAAAATTCTCTCAAAATCGACCAATGCCAACTCCTTTGTCATATGTGGCAAAATTTCCATTTGAGAGAGAGAGAGAGAGAGAGAGAGAGAGAGAATAATATACGTGGGTGCAGCACCCTTGCTATTTTTATTTTTTGGCAAAATGACATTATTTGTTGGCTAAAAATAAGAATGGTAATGAAAAAATGGCATTCAAGAGTGTGGATGTTCTCATGTTCGTAATTCTGATGGTAAGTAAGCAATGCTACAGACACTAAATATTATACAAATTGTTATACTAAATATATTCCCTTCGTTCCTTTTTAAATGTGTTGCTTCGCAAATTCAACTTGTTAAATAAACATTATCATGACACCTTACACATCAACTACTTTTAGCTCCACTTTTCAAAATTATCCTCCACTTTTACCCATTAACTTTTCAAAATGGCAAAATACTATGCCATCCGTTCCAAATTGCTTGTCCCTTGTACTATTTTGGGATGTTCTAAATTGTTAGTCCTCTTTCAAAAGTCAAAATAAAATTTATTCAATTTTTCAAAATAACTCATTTCCCAATAATAATCATTTCATTCAAAAGTCGAAATATAAGGGCATTGCTAGAAATTAATGAATCTATTTAGGCCTATTTTGGCCAAAAAAAAGTTTGCATACTTTTTGTTGTCTTTATTTGATTTTTTTTTTTTGCATTTTTTAGTTTTGCATCAACTTTTTGTATATTATTGGTTCGTCTCGGCGAGAGGAATCAAATAAGTATAAAATTATGACCGAAGCTTAAATTTTTTTGAATAAAGACAAAAATAAGCCAAAAAGTCCGTTTTTTACTCTTTTTTCGATCTTATTCAAAAAATTGAAAGTCCTAGTTATAGTCTTTTACCTTTTTGGATTCGTCTCGCTGAGACAAACCAATAATACTCAAAAAATCGATGCAAAACTAACAAACGCAAAAAAAATCAAATAAAGACAACAAAAAGTTAAGTTGGCTTTTTTAGCCAAACTTAGCCTTAATATGAATGCACTTATTGAATGCAGTTATTGCATGTCTGCTTAAAAGTTGAGATTCCCCAAAGTGACCAGCAATATGGAAGGGAGGGAGTAATTGTACAAACTTTTACCTATTAACTTTTCAAAACAATACACAGGGTGCTTTCAAATGGTTTTTTTGGTCTTTATTAAAAAAATGCATTTATTAGTTTTGTGTCTCATTTTTTGTGGATTATTAGTTTGTCTTGAAGAGATGAATCTAAAGACTAAAAATTATTAACAACACTAAATTTTTTTTGAATAAAGACAAAAATAATCCAATAATTCACAAAAAAAATTGAATTATTTTTGTCTTTATAAAATTTTATTAAATATATTTCTAATAATTTTTTACTTTTTAGATTTCTCTCGTCATAAGAACCAATAATCCACAAAAATATCGACGCAAAACTAATAAATGCAATTTTTTGAATAAAGACAAAAAAAAAAAAAACCAAATGCCAAAGCTAGGAATGGCCCAAAATAGAATATTCTACTTTTATTTACATACAATGATGTACTATCACATTAGTCCATGATGCAATACTTGGATTGACTCATCTATTAAAAGAGTACCACAAGTGAGTTTTACATTTTGTAAAATCTGCGAAAATCAATATTTGCTAAAATGAACTGTTGATTTTAGCAAATGAGGAAGACATTTGCCAAAATCTTTGATTTTATCTCTCACAAGAATATTTGATTTTAGCAAAGATTCTTCCTCATTTGCTAAATTCAGTTGCTGATTTTAGCAAATGTTGATTTTAGCAGATTCTATCAAATGGGAAACTTACGACATTAGTTAATACTCCCTCCGTCCCAATTTGTTGTGTCTATTTTCTTTTATGGATGTCTCCAAAAATCGTCTATATCTTTCAATCTATAATGTTTTTTATAGTCAATATGGATCTTGTTTGATAGATCTCAATTAATTTTTTAAAACAAAGATTTCGAAATCATAAAAAATATTATAGATTATGAAATATAGACAATTTTTTTAAGAAGGTCCAAAAAAGAAACAGGCGCAACAAATTGGGACGGAGGGAGTATCTTATTTAGTGTCTCTAGACTTCTCTGTTTAGTTATGATGTGATGACTAAGTATCACACAAAATTGACCGTTTGTGAAGAAAATAGAAAAAATGACATTTGAAACATCAATTAACAACAAGCCGTTAGAAACTAAACCATTTATAGTTTTTGTTTAAATTAAGGGCAGTAGGTTTCGTAACTAAACTAGTTTAAGTTACCAAAATCGGATCTCAAACAAGTGAAAATATTTTTGCCGACTTACTACGCCTTCCAGGAAACGGGATTAGCACGACCGCGACGCAATTATCTATCTCCTAATCTTTAATTCCTTATACACTCCATTTAAGTGGCAATAATTATGATTATCTACAAATTAAATTACCAATTTCTGAAACTTTAGTGGTTGCATGCTTGTAATTGCTTGCTTCCCATGCAACTCCATAAGAGTAAGGATCTAGCTAGAAAAAGAAACAACAAAAGAAGAGTTGAAAAATTATTATTATTTGTTTTTTGGATCAGCAAGAAGAGTTCATGAAACTTGACTAAGGTATTAAGTCGTCTGCAAACTACCATATATAATAAACAAACACAAAGTCATAAGCTGTCTCAATGAGAGGTTTTTATCATCATCATCATACACAGACACTTTCTCTACTGTTTATGCATATGCCAATGCAATATTGCCCAATAATTCGCATAATGACATCCAGGAATGGAGCTAGAGGGGGCCCAGTAGGGATGGTCGCCCCTTCAAGAAAAAGAAAAACCTCTAGTATTAAATTGGAAAAAAAAATTCTATGAACCATATAGGCTTGCCCCTACAAAGTATTTTGGGATTTTTTTTTTGGCTCTGTCCCTGATGACATCTGAAAATGCATGCAATGCATGGATGTTTTCATGTCCAACGTTGATAGATGTCATGAAATCTTAATTTACATTGCTGTTTTTTTTTTCCTCCCCCCTTCTCCTTTTGTGAGGTTTTGACCAATGAAATTTACATGCTTTATTGTCACTCATAATCATAACAAGTATTATATGCATGGTATTGTGCTATAATTAGTTGCAAAGTTGTTAAAGATCATTTCCCCCCCTGCATGATCATGCATGCACCATCCCCCTATCAAGCTGGAATTTGCCTCCTCCATTTCCAGTTTGTACACCTTTACCACCTTCTATCATTAACGGTCCTTTGGATTGAGGGATTTGTGGAGAAAAGAAAAGCAATGGTTTATTGCCAAATCACTCATTTGGATGGAGCATTTTGATAAGAAATGGAGAGAAAAATACAAAAATAGTAGAATATTTGATTGGCTCTCCCCTTTCTCACTCAATCTCACAAAAAATATTGAGATTTGGTGAGAAATGACTCTCCTTTCTTAGCTTACCCTTTCTCACCATTCAAAGGGTTGTAGACTGTAAAGCAACCAGGCCGATACCACCACAATCCACATACATGAATTAATTGTATTTTGTACACTCCTTAGGTATTTTGCAGAAGACTTTCTTGCTTGCAGTAAATTAATACGAGTGATAAGCTTAAATTGTTGAGCTCCTGAGCTACTCTAAAGAGTTAGATAAGTGAAAAGCTTAGATATTAAACAGGGAGAAAATAGTTCAATATCTCACCCATAAAAACAAAAATTGGATAGGTCCTATATGGATACCGATCGAAGAGGTTTTACTATATTTACCTTATTTAAAAGCGGTCAAATTTGGACAAGCAATTAAAACTTGTTCTTTCCTAAAACAAAGAAAAACGCATGCAACATATGAGTTTCTATTTGCAAAAAAACAATTTCCTGATCGTGTGATCTACAAAAGCAAACAAAAAAGAGTGCCTAAATTTGGGAGAGGAAGAGGTGTAAAATGGAAGCAAAGGAACACAATTCTAGAGAGAGAACGTGGAGGGTGGGCCCTCAATTAATTTGTTGTTTTTTGGAGACTCAAACACCACTTTTTTTGCATGACAAAGAATGGGGCCATTGCCCCTCCCTCCACCCAAGGCTTTTCGGGACCCTTTCAATTCTCTGGCTGTAGCTGCTGGGGACTAATTGGAAAAGGACTTCCACCTTTGGTAATTTTGCAAAATCACGCAATTGGATTTGGGGACATGTTTGAGTGGACTTGCCCCATGGTGGGGCTTTAGTGTCCCAAAGGCCTTCTCTTAGAAAAATAAAGGTTACAAAAGCGCTGAAAAAAAGAAATAGAAAGTATTGCACATGAGACCTCAACCTCATTGTGCTAATTTAGGGTTGGTGGACGAAATTATATTTTCCTAAATACAGTGGGTTTAATTCATATAAGTAATTATTCGTTTTGTTTTTTGTCCAGATTTTTGTGATCAATGATATGTCTCGAGGGAAATTAAAAAAAAATTTAAATGAGGATTGAAGTTTAAATTTTTTAGATAAGAAGACTCTAAGATGTTAAAGACTAAAAATTGTCTTTCTTGAGTTTTTTTTTTGTCGTCAGTGAAGTTTTTGCGCTTTTGGTCAAGATTTTTCACTTTTAAAATTATGTTCATTAAGAAAAATGATCAATCTAAAAAAAATAATGTGAATCTAACAAACAAAATAAAAGAAAAAAGAGCAATAATATTGAATAAATTTGGTCAAACAAACACTTAATAATCCTTTTTGAATGTTGTCCTAATAATTCTTACTATATTTCAAATTACGTGTCACCGGTCTGAATCTAGGATCGAAGTTTGGAGGCATAACCCTCAAGATGAATTTCTTAAAGGTACTTTTAGTACTATGTTCATACCAATAACCCTAAGTACATATTTTTGGGATAGGGCACATAAAATGGATAAATGATGTCAGTGATAGAACAAGTTAAGACAATAATGGCATTAATACGTAAATATATTTTCTTGAATGATCAATTATTCAATTAAAAATGTTCCGAATCACCCAAAAAAATTATTCTGTTAACTATTTTGTTTTGCATAATATTAGTATCACGTAAACGATATTAAGTTACACAAATTCATAGCGTCACAAAGCCACCTCTTGGAAAAATGGTCATGTGGGCCCCACCCCTATGTGACCGTGTTGTGTGTGTAGCTTTTTTGTGCAAATTAAGAGCGAGCTAGCTAGCTTTATCAGTCATATATGAGGGGGAAAGATAGGTGATGATAGCCCTTTAATAAAACACATATCCCTTTGTTTGTTATGTTTTAAATATTTCAGTAATGGATCTGAGGTATATGTTCCTCACCCAAGTCATGTAGAGGTTTTGTGTGCCTTTAGGTCCCAAGAAGGGAATTAATGGCCTTGACTCATAAGTCGTTGACAGCTGAGTATATTTGAGATCCATTATATGTCTTTGTTAAAACATAATGAACAACGATGATATGCGGTTTATTTTATGAGACTATTCGTTCTGTCCTCATTCATATATGAATTAACACCTTTATCATGTCTGCTCTATCTTTAGATAGATCTTCTATATCTAAAAAAAAATGAAGAAATTGTTGAGTATTCTCAGGCTCAACAGCTTAATCAGTGGACTATACCCGAAGTGGAACCCAAAAGGATTTACAAATTGGGTCTATTTGATTATATCAGTAAGAATGTTGTTAAAACATCAGAACAGACTATTTGTCTTGACACGAATAATAAAACAATTAAGTTGTTATGTGTTAAAGATATTCAGCGGTACATGCATAAGTATAAATATCTACATATTGGATTAATTCAAATTGCTTTTAAACCTTTGACTTTACCAGGATTAAATTCCAGTATTCAAGCTGATTTGCGTGATGCTAGATGTAATGATTGGAAATCTTCCCTTATGGAGATTGTTCAAACTAGCTTATGTCATGTACCAGTATATTTCAATGTTTATCCTAACCTTGCTCTATCTTTGACTTATAGAAATTTGTTTGAAGCTGTAAGTTTGCATATCCAAACTCAGGGATATAATTTTTTGCCCGGATCTAAAACTGTTGCGGTAATTTATCGTATTCACTACAAAGTTATTAATACTATGTGTCTTAACGCTATCTTGCATAGTGATTCAGGGAAAACAGTAGTTGTTGAAAGTAATCTCTTAACCACCAACGTAGTTGTACCAAGGTTAATTGATTGGGGTGAAGTAACCTTTCCAACTTCATGGACTATTCCCAATGCTGTACAACCACAGCCAATTATTAGCAACCAAGTGGACCAAATTGTCCAAACAGCCGAAGGAGATGTAGAGATCAGGTTTACCCCTGATACGGTTAGTCGTATATCATTAACCAAGAGTCTTTCATCTAGAATTAGTTATCCACCATATAGGGTTTCTCACCCAACCTCTTCAAGACACTCTGTGTCTGAAATACAAGAGCAAACCCCAACCGAAGCATCAGAACCTTTAGAAACTCATATTTAGGGTATTCGTATATCTGAACAATAGATTCCTCATGGAATTTTGGCAAAGATAGAGTGCGAAAAGTAAGAAGCGTGACTTCGCCACTTGACCTCTCTGAAATGGCATTTCATATTTGAGTTTTTATGGATTATACTCCCAACTCACCTATTCGATTGCTTATCAGTAAAGAATTTATGTCACCCGACCATCAAGAGTTTAGGAATTGGTATTTTGCCAAGTTTGATAAATCAGAACAAGATTTTATTAAAAATCATTTTTATAAAGAGTTAGAAAATCGTCAAACTTTGATACCTTTTAAAAAATGGTTTTGTAATTGGTATCAAAATCAATATCATATAGCTGTTATCCAAGATTTTCACTAAATTTGGAGTAAAACTGATGGAACTATTATTAAATCTTTTCATCCTCCTCCAAAACCTATTGAAATGGAAAACAGTAAAAACGTTTTGGAAGCTATTCCATATGTAGATTTGAGTAAGTCTTCTTCTGCGACTTACTTACCAGAAAATGTTCATATAATAAAATAAAATAATTTTACTAATATGAGTTTGCAGACTATTGGGCAACAATTAATCTGTATTAAGCATGATGTTCAAGCTGTTATTGATAATCAAAAAATTATCTCCAACAAGCCTTCCTCTTCTACCTCATTAGCCAAAGCTTTAGAAGGACAGGATACTAAGCTGGATATTAAGTCACCCATACCTTTAGAGAATTTTAAATTCTCTAATCAGAAAGAAAATTATGAATTTCTTGAGCAACTTATTGGTAGAATAGATGGTAAGTTGCATATCAGTACTCTTAGTCAAACTGATTTAGGCTATTCGGACTCAGATTTAGATCCGCAGCAGATCCACGAGATCCAACACTCATTTCAGAATATGCAAGAACATACTTTTAATAGAGTTGAATATGATGAAAAGGGACCAGGAAATGAAAACGTCCGTAGAACTTATTATAAGAGACCAACACCTCAAGATTTTCTTTGGGAAGAAGAATTTTTCCATTCTTAACAAGCTTATAGTGCTAGAACCATTTATGAATGGAATATAGATGGTTTCTCAGAATATCAAATTTATGGAGTCATTCAAAAAATGCTTATGTACTCTGGTGTTGGCAAAGCTGCAAACAACAGTGATAAAGATATCGTTGTTTTTATTATTAATGGTTTCACTGGCAGTCTCAAAGGTTGGTGGGATAATTACCTCTCAGTAGCCCAACAATCTGAGATATTGGGTGTCGTTAAAATTGAACTTGTCACTGACATGGTTATTGACCAATCAACCAGTCAACCCGTACCCGGAGTTAGGGAACAGCCAGTTCAAAACACTGTTTATACCCTTATTCAAGCTATAATTTTACATTTTATTGGAGCAATAGAACAACGACAAGAGCGTGGGAGAGAATTGTTGCAGAATTTAAGATGTCCATCTTTAACACATTTTAGATGGTACAAGGATGTTTTTATCACTAAAGTTATGCAACGCAAAAACGCGAATTCTCAACATTGGAAGGCCAAATTCATTGATGGCCTACCCCCTTATTTTGCCCAAAAGGTTCGTCAAAAATTGATGGTCTTAGTGTTGGAAATATTATTCAATGGACTAGCTGTACCTAAGGATACCTTATTAGTGTTTGTGTCCAAGTAGGATTATCTATCTGTAATGATATGAAGCTGCAATATCAACTCCAAAAGCAAAATATTACTAGTAAACGGGAAATTGGTGAATTTTGTCAACAGTTTGCATATGAGATACCTACCAATTATCCTAAGGAACATTGTAGAAGGATTACTTCTAAGTCCTCTAAACCATACAAGAAAAAGTATAGGAAAAAAAATTTATGACAAAGATTATTCCAAAACTAAGCCTAGCAGAAACAAGGGAAAGACTAATAAGTCTAGCCCTAAAAAAAAATCCAAATCCGAAGTAAAATGTTACAACTGCGGGAAATTTGGTCATTATGCTAATAAGTGTTTGACCAAAAAGAAGCTGAATGAGCTCCAACTTGATGAAGGACTCCGTCTTCAACTCAGTAAGTTGCTTCTCAATTCCCGTGATGAATCAGAAACTGAATTAGAAAGTGACAAAATCAACGAATTACGATACTCTTTGTCTGAATCAGAATCTTCTGAAGATTGCACAGATAGGTGTTGTTCGTCTTCTAAACCGAACCACCTGAAAGTTTTTGCTAACCATAATGGGTAAAGTTTTAATGTTTTATCAAAATCTCAGCAAGAAACTCTTGATCTTATTGATAAAATTCAAGATCCAGAATTTCGAAGAAAGATTATTGAGATCTCACTAAGTTCTTCTGTGTCCGATGCTGCATCAGAAAAACCTAGTATCTCTAGATATTATAGTATCAATGAAGTTTTTAATTGTATGGAAGGTGCTAGTACTACTAAACCCGCCACCTTACAAGATCTTCAGAAAGAGGTTAACAATCTCAAAGTAGAATTGAAACAGTTGAAGCTATCACAACTAGAAGCTCAAGGTAGTCTCTCTTCTATTAAGTCTAGATTCTCTAGTTTAGAATAATTAAGTTTAAAACCCATAGAAAAATCGGATTCTGGAAATGAGGAACCTCAAACTTCTAAGAATCCTACTTATCTGAATATTATCAGTAAGGTTACCCATCAAAAATGGTATATTCAGATTAATCTTGTTATTAATCAAGAATATACGATTCAAGATATTGTGGCACTAGTAGATAATGGTGCTGACATGAACTGTATTCAGGAAGGGTTAGTTCCTACCAAGTATTTTGAAAAAACAATCCAATCCTTAACTGTCACTGGAGGTAATAGGATGCACATTCAGTATAAATTATCTAATGTTTTAATCTGTAATGATGGTACTTGTTTACCAACAATGTTTCTGCTTGTCAAGAATTTACAACAACAGGTAATTCTTGGAAAACCTTATTTAAATATGATTATGCCAATCAGAAAAATTGATCCTACTGGTATTTATAGTAGATTACAGGATCACGATATTTTTTATCCTTTTGTTACTGATCCGGAAACTAGAATTATTCAGGAACTACAAGGATTTCTTCAAAACAAAGAAAAACAATTGAATTTTCTCCAAAGGGAAATTCAACTTATGAACATTAGTCAGAAACTTCAAACTCCTGCTTTATAAGAGAAAATCAAAGCAATTGAAAATCAATTTTTAAAGGAAGTGTGCAGTGACCTGCCAAATGCATTTTGGGAAAGAAAACGACATTGTTTCACTTCCCTACAATCAGGATTTCAATGAAAAGCATATTCCGACCAAAGCTCGACCTAGCCAGATGAAATCTGATTATTTGGAGCTTTGTAAGAAGGAGATTCAAACTCTTCTTGATAAAAAATTAATCAGAAAAAGTTATTCTCTTTGGAGTTGCACTACTTTTTATGTTTTCAATAATGCTGAAAAAGAACAGGGAGTTCCTCGTCTTGTTATCAATTATAAACCATTAAATGATGTTTTGAAATGGATAAGATATCCTATTCCAAACAAAAAAGATTTGCTTGATAGATTGCAATCCGCAGTTATCTTCTCCAAATTTGATTTGAAATCTGGATATTGGCAAATTCAGATTGCAAAAAAAGATCGGTATAAAATTGCATTTGTTGTTCCATTTGGTCATTTAGTAATTGTCCACGTGATCCATGGGGCGGAAACTAAAGAGAAAACCACAGCACTTTGGACGGTACCGAGCCCCTCCTCACAGGTTCTTGCCATTGGAGGAAAAGCTTTCAGAGCGCGAGGAACAATGGATTATCCCGTTTACAGAGCAGGACTTAAAGGACGTACAATTGCCCCACAGCGATGCACTGGTGATTTCCATTTACATGGGAATTCCCAAAGTCAAGCGAGTGCTCATAGACCAAGGAAGTTTTACCGAGATCCTATACTACTCGACCTTTAAAGCGTTGAATCTAAATCCGGACCATCTGATGCCCACTGACTCCCCCCTCTTCGGATTCAACGGGGCTCCGGTCTGGCCGATGGGATGGGTCATTCTTCCAGTAAAGGCAGGATCAAGAAGCCTCTAGATGGAATTCATCATTGTCGATGCACCTAGCCCTTACAACGCCATCCTCGGCAGAACTTGGTTGCATGAAAGGAAGGCCATTGCCTCAACCTACCACCAAGTTGTTCGATTCATCGGTGCCGACGGATGGCAAGAGGAAATCAAAGGTGACCAGATGGTAGCAAGAAGGTGCCAGGTGAACGCGGTGCACATGAAAAAGAAAACCATTAAGGGGAAGAAGAAGAAAGAACTAAAGCCAAGACCTACTAAAGAACCAGAGGCTCCGGTCCTCGAAGACGTTGGGTTACCTGCCGAGGAGAAAGCGATGGAAGACCTCGTCACTGTACCGATTAATGACAACAGGACCCGCTTCTTTCTTCTTAGATCGACGCTGACAACTCTTGAGAAAGAGCAACTGGTGGAGTTCCTTAAAAGGAAACTTGAGGTCTTTGCCTGGACACCATACGAGATGTCGGGCATTGACCCCTAGTTTATCTCCCACTCTCTGAATGTCGATCCTCTGCGAAGGCCCGTGGTACAAAAATCGAGACGGTTCTTCTCCGACCCACTCAGATGCCGTTATAGCTGAGGTTGGTAAGCTACTTGGTGTCAGGGCTATCCAAGAGGTTCAATACCCAACATGGCTTGCAAACACCGTTGTCGTGCCAAAAATGAATGGGAAGCTACGCGTTTGCGTAGACTACACCAATCTCAATGACGCCTGTCCGAAGGACTGTTTCCCTCTCCCACGGATCGACCAGCTAGTCGATGCTACGGCGGGACACGCTCGGCTCAGCATGATGGACGCCTACAGCGAATACCACCAAATAGCAATGGCAGTAGAGGACCAGGAGAAAACAACTTTCATATCTCCCCGAGGGACCTACTGTTATAAAGTGATGCCGTTCGGACTCAAGAACGCTGGGGTTACCTTCTAGTGCATGGTGACAAAAATGTTCGCCAAGCAGCTTAGGGACACTATGGAAGCATACATTGACAACATGGTTGTCAAAAGTAAGCACTCTTCGGATCATTTAGAGCACCTCGGCGAAATTTTTGCTGTTATGAAGAAACACAAGTTGCGTCTTAATGCCGAGAAGTGCGCATTTGGTGTCGGCTTAGGAAAGTTTCTTGGCTATATGGTCACTCGGAGGGGCATTGAGGCAGACCCAAAGCAAATATCCGCCATCCGAAACCTCAGACCTCTGAGCACTATCAAGGAAGTTCAACAACTCACGGGTATGGCCGCAGCGCTCAATAGGTTTATCAGCCGGTCTTCGGATCTATGCCGACCTTTCTGTGAGTCTCTAAAAACAAGCAAAAGGAGTTTTCAGTCGACCGGGGAATGCGACCGAGCGCTGGGCCAACTGAAGGATTATCTCTCGAAAGCCCCCCTCCTCGTGATGCCAAAGCTTGAAGAAGATTTATACCTCTACCTCTCGGTGTCAGTCCATGCTGTGAGCTTGGTCCTTGTGAGGAAGGAAGGGGCTAACTTCCAACCTATCTACTACTCTAGCAAAACATTGATTCCTTCCGAGACAAGGTACCTTCAGTTAGAAAAGTTGGTTTTGGCCCTTGTAACGGCCAAAAGGAAGTTGTTGCCTTACTTCCAAGGCCATACTATCATCGTAGTCACCGAGTACCCATTGAAGACCGTACTAAAAAAGGCTGACCTCTCCACTTGGATCTCAAAAATGGAGCTTAGAATTGGGGAACTTTGATATTCGATACGAACCAAGAACAGCTATCAAGGGACAGGCTCTGGCAGATTTCATCGCCGAACTAACACCTGAGCTTAATGAAGACAGCTTGAAGTTAGTTGAAGAAGTCACAACTGAGTGCTCGGTGGGGGCTCAAACGAACGGAAGAGCATTAGGGACTCTGGCACAAGCCGAGAAACCTAATGAAGAAAGAAAAGGCAGAGTATGGAAGATGTTCCAAGGAGATGTATGATGCCTACATATCGACGGAGCCTCAAAGAACAAAGGTGTTGGAGCCGGTATTGTGATCATCTCTCTGGAAGGTGTTATGCACGAAAATGCACTAACCATCGGTTTCACAGTGTCTAACAATGAAGCTGAATATGAAGCACTAGTCTCCGGCCTAAAGATGGCTAAACACTTAGGCGCCGAGACAGTGCAAGTATATAGCGACTCTCAACTGATTGTGAACCAAATCAAGGATCAATATAGCCTAAAAGACCCAAGGATGGAGAAGTACTACGACAAAGTCTAGAGGCTGATTAAAGAGATTGGAACTGTGGAAATTGAATGGGTGGGCCGAGAGCGAAACGCCCATGCGGACGCTCTGGCCTCTCTGGCAACAGCTTGTGCAACATCCCCTAATCGAACCATCCTCCTCGGAGAAATAGAGAGACCAAGCATTGAGCACGAGAGACAAGAGGTGATACTCATATCCCTCGGCCCTAGCTGGATGGACGAAATTTACGCCTACCTCAAACACGAGAAGCTCCCGATAGACAAGAAGGAAGCTCACAGGATCAGGTGCAAGGCCTCTTACTTCTATTTGGATCCGAGCGATCAGATGTACCACAGGACCTTCACAGGCCCCGACTTGAAGGTCATCCACGACTCCCAAGTTGATAGCATTCTGCGAGAGCTTCATGAAGGGAGCAGTGGATGTCATTCTAGCGGACGGTCCCTTTCCCACCGAGCTCTTATTCAAGGGTATTGGTGGCCAAAAATGAAGCAGACCTCCGAGGAATACGCCAAGAAATGTGAACAATGCCAAAAGCACGCTTTACACTTGCTCCAGCCTGCTGAAGCCTTACACCCTATAGCCAGCCATTGGCCTTTCGCATAATGGGGGTTGGACATAGTGGGAAAGCTGCTGACGGCTCCTGGAGTGTTTAAACACTTGATAACGGTGACAGATTACTACACTAAGTGGGTGGAAGCTGAGCCCCTCATCACTATAACTGCTACTGACGTAGAGCAATTTCTTTGGAAGAATATCATCTCTCGCTTCGGCATCTCGTATGCAATCATTTCGGATAACGGGACCCAATTTGTGGCTGAAGCGAACGAGAAACTCTGCAAGAAGCACAACATCCGGATCTTCCACTCCTCGGTGTCATAACCACAAGGGAAAGGGCAAGCCGAAGCATCAAACAAGATAATATCAGCAGGAATCAAAAGATGCCTAACTCTCAAGAGGGGTAGGTGGGCCGAAGAGCTACCAAAGGTTCTCTGGGGCTATCGAACCACACGCCGGTGCTCAACTGGCCAAACCCCATTCTTCATGGCGTACCGCATGGAAGCTGTTCTCCTTCTAGCCACCCTAATCCCAACAGCTCGGACCAAAATTTTTGATGTGCCGACCAACGACGAGGCCATGGACAAGGAGCTCAACCTAGCTAAAGAGCTCAGGGACGAACACACCTGAAACATGCCTCGCATCAGCAAGAGGTTGCCAGAGGATACAACAAGAACGTCCAGATGAGGTCCTTTAATGTTGATGACTTGGTCCTCTGAGAAGTGGTCCAAAAATCTAAGAAAACTAAGTTCAAACCAAACTATGAAAGACCCTTCCGAGTGATTGCAAAGGCCGGGCATGGGTCATACAAGTTAGCAGAGATGGATGGAACACCTATCGGCAACCCATGGAATGCCACTAAGCTTAGGAAATTCTATGCTTAGGAAAAATTTTGTTAGAAGAAAATATATTTGGGCTGCTTGTTTCGCCCCTTTTCTCTCGCTATCTACAGTGTTCGGCTAATGAATGAAAAGAGAATCTTTCGCTACAACTGTTGCCTATTCAGATTACTTTGTCAAAACAACAATCAAGGTTTGGTGTTCCTACTAACACCACATAAATAAACTAGGCCCGGCTCCAGGATTTTCACTCCATTTTAGTGTTGCCTCAGTTCCAATCCGAGCAACTATTTCCTCTGATTAGACCTGAGCAGGGGCTATTAGTGGAAAATTTTTCCAAGTGTTGGAAAATTTTCATTCCATTTTGTGTTGCCTTGGTTCCAATCCAAGCAACTTATTCCTCTGATTAGAATTGAGCAGGGGCTATCAGTGGAAATTTTTTCCAAGTATTGGAGAATTTCAAACTCCGTTTCTTGTTGCTTTGGTTCTATTCCGAGCAACTATTTCCTTTGATTAAAGCCAAGCAAGGGACTATTAGTGAAATTTTTTCCAAGTATTGGAGAATTTCAAACTCTGTTTCTTGTTGCTTTAGTTCCAATCCGAGCAACTATTTCCTCTGATTAGAACCGAGCCGAGGCAATCAGTGGAAATTTTTTCCAAGTGTTGAAAAATTTTTAAACTACGTTTCGCGTTGCTTCGGCTCCAATCCGAACAACTATTTCCTCTGATTAGAACCGAGCAGGGGCTATCAGTGGAAACTTTTTCCAAATGTTGGAAAATTTTTAAACTACGTTTCGCGTTGCTTCAGTTCCAATCCGAGTAACTATTTCCTCTTATTAGAACTAAGCAGGGGCTATCAAAAGGATGAATCTATTACAAACCATAAGAAAATTTTCATTCATAAAATGGTTTTTCAAGCCAATCAATTTTCATTCATAAAATGGTTTTTCAAGCCAATCAATAAGAGCATACTACACATGCAAACGATAAACATTCATTCAAGAAAAGTCAAACATTCATCCATCAAACATTCAAAAATTCCCACCATTCCGGTGAAATAAGAAGCGTGGCATGGTGATACTTGTTCAGAGCCACCCTTACGAAACCTGTTTTAAATTACATACCCCTGGAACGGCAAACTCCAATTGTCCGGAGCCGTCCAGCATAGAAAAATATTCAAAATAAAAAAAACAAGCTTTAAATCCCTATCCTAGGGGGTTATGTCGATGGCTTCTTTTGATTGGGTCTCGGTCGTGGCCCCCTCGGCTGGAGTATTGTCAGCCAGAGTCTTTTCAATTGGAGTCCCTTCAGTGGACTTCTCGGGTTTAGGATCTCCAACATCCTCATCATCTGTTTCTTCGGTAACTAGGGAGTCTGGGATTTCCGGCAATACTCTCTTAGGGTCTTCGGTTGGGATACCAAAGACATCACAACAGTGAACGTAGCCCTTGCCGAAGCCTTTCTGCTCGCCGTCCGTCACAAGCTTCAGAATGTCTTCGGCATACGCCTCCCCGGCTTCGATAAATCTAGCGCTGTGAGCCTCCTTCCTAGCCTCCTCTAGAGCTCTCTAATGCTCGGCTTTCACATTCTTGAGGCGTCGGTCAGACCTCTCCTTCCATTCCGCCAGCTCTTTCTTCAACCTCTCATTTTCTGCTCGGAGATCCTCAGCACGGGCCTCGGCAGTTTGTACCTTAGCAAGGGCAGCATCCGCTCGGCATTTATACTTCTTGGCCACGCCGTTGAGCTCCACCATTTGATCGTGCAGCCTCAACATGGACTGTCCGGTCTGCAATCATAAAAAACAAAAACAAGTTTAGTAAACAAGTATTTCAAATACAAAATTTAGGAGTTCGAGTACGAAGGCCTACCTGCACAATCAATGAGGGGCAATGGTAGAGATTATCCTTTGTTTCGCTTGGGATTCGGGCCATATCATTCTTCAAAGCCAAACCCTCGAGGAGCCCCAGACCAAGCCGAGAATCAGCATGGATGCTATCAGTGGTCATGACGCTCCTTCCTTCGACATTCAACAGAGGAGGAGAATAAACCCTTAATAGCACCTCGATCTCTGGACCCTTATCTTTTGGTTGGGCCACTCCTGCAGATGGCCCTTCGGAGTTATCCGGAACCGCATCATCCCTGGCTTCTTGGCCGGCCTTTCGTCTTCAGAGATTGTGACCCGGCTTCGCCCGATGGACGAACCCTTTGCAAGTGGAGACGCCGAGCTCGGCTTCTCCTTCCTCTTCATAGGAGCCTTTTTGCATTTAGTAGTCATTTCGGCTAGCATTGCCACAAGGTCAATCTTCGGTGGTGCCATCTCTTCTCCTAAGACTAAAGGATCGGGGGGAAGTGCTGTCTACGGGGATTCTCTCTTTCCCTCGGAGATCATTGACTGGTTGAGCCTCCAAGTCTGCTCTCTGTTGTGCAGAAAGCAAGGTCTTGGCAGTCCTCTTCGATTTCCTTGGCCCCTGAGCTCTAGCCGGCTTCTTTTTCAGCCAACACCGGTAGGTCGGAAGGTAATTGAGAAGGTAGTGTGCTAGACGTCCAGAGCACTAGTATAACTGCTATGCTCTCTCGGAGTTAGCACGTGTCTTCAGGCATCGAGTGATTAGAGAGGGACCTACAAAACACTGAAGTTAGTAAATCGCGACAAAAGCATGCAAGAACCCACAAAAACAACTGAAAAAGGAAGAAACAGAAGTAAAATCGAAGAGAAAATGAAGGAGATGTGTTAGAAACATGATATACCTGAAGATTTGAAGCAGATGTTGTTGCAATGGCTTCAATTCGCGTGCGAAACTCAAGAATTTCTGGTGAGAAAACGTCTGGAAGTCGAGTGAGTAGAGAGAGAAAGTGTTTGTTCTTCTCTCTCCATGGTATTTATAATGGCTCCAGGATTTCGAAAAACGAATGAGCATTGGGCGAGAAATGAACGCGATCTCAGTGCAGAACTCGGATCGGCGTGTACATGGCCAATAGGAGAACAACACGTGTCATCAAGGACGGTTCACCGTAGCATTCCCCGTCATATGTCAGCATTGCAGTGCGATGTGATTACAACTGTCACATCGCCACTAAAACCCTACTCGTAGGGGACACGTGGCGGGTTCCGATGGCCGAGAAGTCGGCAGAGATAGAGAATCTCATTATGAGCCTTATGTCGAAGCATGGGGCTCGGAACAGACCTTGCTTGGCACCCGAGAACTCAACCCCTCCTGAGTTAAATAAACCACATGGAGGGATCGAGGGGCTATTGTAGGGGTCCGGAATTATCGAGCACCCTTCTCATACAAAGAGATACCACTTTGTTAATCTCCGAGAGGTTGACATTGAGGGACTCTTCGGATGTTTAGTTCGATATATGCAGAGAAGACAAGTGGGAGTTCGGTCCCTCATCTCGGCCTTTGCCGAAGCCTTTTCCATAGTTGTCTTAATGGTGAGCTTTCAAAAGAACTATTATCGAAGGCCTCGGGGCATACTCGAAGGGATACCTTAACCGATTTCACGATGCTGATGATATGCCGAGAGGCTCGGTGCTGAGTCAACAATGCAGTTAATGCTGCATGTGCCCGTAACAAACTGTGATCATCGTGAATGACGTCATCCGAGCGGTTATGACACGCGTCAAGGTTTCACTGGAAGCATGCATTTACGGTGCATTCCCCCGGCCTCGTCATCGTGACATCATCCGAACGGTTATCTCACGTGACGAGCACACCTATGCTTGGAGATCAAGTCAAGAGTTTGCCTATAAAAGGTAAAGACCATCTCTTGCAAAAGGGACACGCGCAACCCTAAAAAAAACCCTAGATTTGCATTTGTTTTACCATCTCTTTCCCTCACTTACTAGACCGTCGGAGTGCCGTTCTGGACTCAAAGGTCCAGTCCGGCGCTAACGGTTCGCTCAGTGTGCAGGTTCAGGTGTTGTTCAAGAGTGAGGGTAACAATTCCGTCATTGTCTATCGCTTGAAGGGATCACCGAAGAAAGAAGGCTCCACAGAATCATTATAATTTTTAGCAAATACACCTTAATTTTTGTTAATGATTTTGATCTAATGGCTATGATTTACAATCTAAGGGTGCATATTTAATTGAAGCATCTCATATTTTTTGCATATTATTGGACTGTGAATATGGTAGATTTTTGGATTATGGTCATTATATATTATTAATTTGTAGAGTGTTTGTGAGATTCAGGCAATAGATTTTGCAACAAAGTCTTTGGGAGATTCATGCATAATAGATTATAATGAGATTCTTTAAGCAAAATACAAAATGAGAATCAAAAAGTACCTCTAATCAAGTAGAGCTCCCAAACAAGCATAAATAAGAAATTGCAAAATTCAAAATGGATAATGAAGCTCCGAAAATGGCTTGATATGATGCGAGATGAGTTTTGGGTTGATAAAATAGTAAGTGGGATAAGATAACAAGGATATTATTTATCGAGGATGAACCCACATTAATATGACATTTTGTGAAGGGTGGATAAAATAGTACATTGGTTTTGAATATTTTGGTAATAAGGAGAAAGAAATATTACTTGGTTTGTTTTGTAATTGAATTGAAGGGAAATGATAAATTAGAAGGTGTGATGCAGATTGAGGGTATTGGAAGTAGTATTAGAAGGGATATTATTTATGGATAAAGTCGGAGCAGTCCATAATTAGCATCCATGGGGATATTAAATTCAACAGGCCATAAATAATATCCTTGTGCGAAATTGTCACAAACCATTGATGAGGTGTGGCCCGACATTAGTCATTCAGACCCATAAATATACTGGTACCCCTTCTAATCGGTTAAGATATGGTTACCGATTTAGGGGTACTGAAATTGTACAAATAGGTGTGTAGGTCTTAGTTTTAGATCTCACACAAATGATCC
Source organism: Vaccinium macrocarpon (assembly GCA_022606695.1). Classification (NCBI taxonomy): domain Eukaryota; kingdom Viridiplantae; phylum Streptophyta; class Magnoliopsida; order Ericales; family Ericaceae; genus Vaccinium; species Vaccinium macrocarpon. The sequence goes on along the minus strand of CM040177.1, from coordinate 23,964,124 downwards.
GGACCGTTTAATAATTTTGGAATAATTTTTCGAGTGTGTTTGCAAACAATCATCTCAATTGAATATGCGTAAGTATTTGATCCAACTTTCAAGTTTTTTTTATTCGGAATTTAAACTATTCGAATCATTCGTTTAAAATTCAAAAATAAGTACCACACGCTGATTTGTACAATTTCAATACCCTAGCATGGCCCCACTGTGATAGTTCAGCCAAACCGGCCGATAGTTTGTCCAAAGTGTATCCAGCAAAGCACTGGTTTGTACAGTAACAAATTCCTCTCTCTCTCCTCACGCCACTCATGCATGCTCTATCGAACACACATGGCCCCCATACCCACAGTTTCACCGCAATTCATATTACAAAACAAAATACATGTACATAGGAGAATAAAGTGGAGTACATACATACATGATACAGCCAACATGTATATTCCACCAATGCATGCAGCATCATCACAGAGAGGGACAGAGGAGAGAGAAAGTGATGCAGCGGAGAGCAGACCTACAACTTTCTCATTTTCCTAGAGAGAGAGAGAGAGGGAGGGAGAGAGAGAAAGAAGCTACAGCAAGCACCAACAGCTACACCATACCCATTTTCTTGTTAAAACAGTGTCTGGCAGTCTGGTTCAATTAAAACAGTCCCTCTGCATTCCTTTTTCATTTACATTTACTGTTTTTGAATTCATTACTAGTAGTATAAATTAAAATTACTGCTAGTATGATACTCCATAAATCTACTCCCTCAAATTTATCCAAAAAAATCTACTCCCTCATCCACCTTTATAAACATTCGTGTAATTTTCATATTAATAATAAAATACTTTTGTTCATAGTTTTTTAATTAATTTACTTAAATTAAAATGGAGTATTTAATGAGTTCTTTAATTTGGAATAAAAATTCAAATATCATAAAATAAATTATTTTATTTTTTAATTTAACATGACTTTTTTTCTAAAGTCTGGCCATTTGGGACATTAGAAGTAATTGTGAAGAGAAAAAAAAATTTTCACACTTCACTTTCTATATATACATGTAATATTTCTACTGTGGAAGGTCTCTTATTTTTATTTATTTTTATTAATCTCGAAATTGATTACAAGATTAAAAGGAAAAGAGAAAAACGTCATCACAACAAGAAGGAAGCATCCCAACTAGGCTAATACCTGATCTCTCGACAAGGAAGTTATCTTATTTAGTGAACTAGAATAAATATCATTTAAAATTTTATGTAATCATCCGTCTCAATATTTTTGTTCCCCCATTTTATTTATAACAAAAAAAAAATGCTTATGATGTTTATTTGACAATACTTTTTATGTGCAGTTTATTAGTAGATCTTATTTGGTAAATTAAGTAAAATTTTAACATCGTATAAAATTTTACAAATTTAAAAATGTAAATAATTTAAAAGTGGCAAATTATTATTTTTTAAAATACAAATAAATTGGGACGATCAAAGATAAAAATATGAATAGGGAAGGTATCAACCGGGTAATAAATGTGTACCAATTAAGCGTTGCTTTTATTATTAAAAAAAGAGGGAAAATATTTTATTTATAAAACAGAGAGTAATTTTCGTTGGCTCTGTTTTCTTTTTCTTTTTTAATAAAATTCCATGGGTACGTGGAAATAAAGAGTGCATTCGCATTTTCCTTTCTTTTTCTTTTAGGCTAGTTCTATTTACAACCCATTTTCTCTCAATATAACCCATGCAAAATAAATATAAAAAAATTTCATGCAAAAAGACCATTTAGCCCATTAAATTACTCCTTCCGCCCCATAAAGTTTGATCACTACGAAACTACATGCAATTTTTAAGCTAAAAAATAATGTGCTTACGAAAATAATTTTTTTGTCAATATGGATCTTATTTGATAGATCTCATCGAGAAACTTTTATACGATGCAAAAAAATTCAAAAATTATTTTGGTAAATACATTATTATTTTTTGTTTGAAAATTATATGTAGTTTCGTAGTGATCAAACTTTATGAGACGGATGGAGTACTTTATACCAACTCACCCCACTTTTTCCCAATTGCTAATACCAACCCACATCTTCTTTCTTCTTTCATCAACTCCATCGTTTTCTCACTACCACCTCCCACGTCAAAAAAATCCCTCCTCCTCCTCCAGCCATTAACCCCCATTATCCTCTCATACCCCACATCTCTCCTCTCTTTTTCTCAATGGAAAACCTTGTTGAATCAATGGAGGGATCTTCTCCCTTACTAGATTTGGGAGAAGAGCTCCAAAGAGTATTGGAGCAATTTACAACTCCAAATTCACCAATGGATGCACAAATACAGACCACGAAGCAGTTAAAGGAAAACATAGAGGTGAAGATTTTTGGGAAAAAAAACGACCCAAGAGTAACCCATTGCTTTTTCGATTTCTCAGTCGTTGTTCGTTTGAAATGATACCACAGTCCCGAAAATCGCAATACATTTCAGTAGTTAATACCCTAAATTTACCTATAAAACCGGGAGTATATATCCGAAATTGGTGATGATAGGTAATATCCGCAATATTGGTCATAATTCAGTAGTTTGTATCCAAATTATGTATTTAGTTTCGGGAGTAAATATCCAAAATGTGTCAAAACCAGACGAGTAAAATAACAACGATTTCTTCGACTGGTTCGACGGAGAAGGCGATGGCCGAGGTCAGCCGAAGGAAGGAGGGAAGAGAAAAGGGTTTTGAGAGTTTTAAGTGTTTAAATTTGGAAGAAAAATAACAAGGGGTAATTTAAAAAATGTGCTGGGTTATATGAAGCAAAAATAAAAATTTGTTATATCAGCAGAGTTGTACTCCCTCCGTCCCAATTTCTTGGTCCTTCTTTCTATTTTGGGATGTCCCAAAATATTTGTCTCACTTCTAAAAACATCTATCAAAATTGGATCACTTTCCAATTTTACCTTTAAAAAGTACTTTTCCCATCTTAATTGGCTAGTCTATTATCTTTTATTTTATAACGGTTTTTATGATTTTCAAAATTTTGTATAATAAAACTAATTGACATCTATCAAACAAAATCCATATCGAATATGTTTTGACTTTCATATAATAAATTAGCCTCATAAATTTGGGCACAATTATATTGAATGGAGTTAGGGACAAAATAAAAAAGTCAATACAAAATTTTTACACCCCTTAAAAACCCATTTTTTTAAAAGAGACCAAGAAATTGGGACGGAGGGAGTATATAACAAAAGGGTTGTATGTAACAAAAAAAAAAGGTTGTAAATAGAATCGCCATTTCTTTTATTGGGTGAACCTCTGTCTCTATTTCTGTGGGTTGATTTTGTTTCTCTCTCTCTCTCTCTCTCTCTCTCTCTCTCTCTCCTCCTTGTTTACTATTTAGGAGTACATCTTCTCTCTCAACCCTTTCGCTTTCTGTAAATTCTCGAGATTGGGGTACAGATTAAGACCAGCAAATCAAATTGCTTAACCTCTTCTCCGTCCAACTTGTGCTTCTTTCCTCAAACCCTTTCTGTGAAAGAGAGAGAAAACATTAACACAAAGCTGATGAGTGAGAGAGGAGGCTCTCTTGGTGGAGAGAGAGCCTACCTGTTCATGCAAAAAACCGTATTAATTTATCTGCTAAAAACTGTTTAGAAAAAAAATTCCATTTTAGGCTCTATAATTCGATCTTCTGTGATAGTTAATGGCGGTTTCGATGCACAAACAACAACAGCAGATGGATTCGGGCAAGTACGTGAGGTATACACCTGAGCAAGTTGAGGCATTAGAGAGAGTTTACACTGAATGCCCAAAACCCAGCTCTATCAGAAGGCAGCAGCTTATTAGAGATTGTCCCATTCTCTCTAACATTGAGCCTAAACAGATCAAAGTCTGGTTTCAGAACCGCAGGTATTTGTTGTGCTAAACTCCTTTCTTTGGTTCTACTCTGTGTATGTGTGTGTTTGCATCTTTTTCATACGCATATCTTGTTACCATAAAAACCATTTTCTCTTTGCGTCTTGCAATTTACATTTTTGCTTCGTATTTGCAGCAAAATGCTATGGAATCTATTTTTGGGATTTACTTTCTCATATGGTTTGGAGGAAAATGATATACTAAATAAGATGGATGTTTTTGTTTTGGGGTCGTGATAAGCAGGATTAATGTGAAGGGGGGTGAGTTTGTATTTTCCTTGTTTGTGCTTATTTTTTCGACAAAAGGGCTTGTTTTTTTATATTTAGCAGAGAGTTGTATTCTGTTGTTTCTTGCCTCGATTTCCTTTCTCTTTTGTTTTCTTTTCTTTGTATGTTCTCGTTTGGCATTGAAGTTAATGGCAAGGGAGCGAATTTTTCCCCCCTCTTGGTTCTATCTTAATCATTAATGCTTCGTGTTTTTTTGTTTTTGTTTTTGTTTTTGTTTTTGTTTTTTTTTTTTTTTTTGAGTAAAATTTTAGGCTTTTATAGGAATTGGAAGCGGAAGATGGTTCGGAAGTTTGTTTGCCCGATTTGATTATGTTTTGGGCCTAATGTCTGTACTTTTTCCCCCAACAATGTTTGTTGCTAAATGTGGTTTTTCTTTTCTTTTCTCTAAACGTTTTTCCTTTCACTTTCTTTCATTGCTCTTGCTTGATGAGGATGTGGATTCTTTGGACAGGGCTTTCTTTCTCTTTTCTTATGTCTGGATATAAATGCAGTTTTTCTTGTCTCCTCTTTTTGGTTTCATTTCACTTTCGAAATTGAAGACTGGAATCTCTGGAAAAAATAAGATATTTTGGGGGTTGTGGTAGAGTTTTTCTTTTTCTATAGCACACATCCTGCTCTTCATCTTTTTTGTTACTATTTCTTGTTATTCATAATTTTAGCATTTGCTCTTGCACTACCTCGTCAAGTTCTGAGGCCTAGAAAGAAGAATTCTCTTTCATTTCTCTTGGAATATGCTTGCAGCAGCCCTGATAATAGTTAAATGCTTTATTGTGTTTCTTGGCATTAATAATGAATCTAATGATAATGACGCCTAGCAGTTTGCTTTGTGTCATCATCATTCTGTTATTTTTCAACATTTTGATATCTTTGGCTTATTTTGCAGTGAATACCATGGTCTTTGTGTGGATATTGCCCTGTAATCTTTGTAGTTGAGTCTGAAATTAATTGAAAGATAATGGAAGTTGAATGCCTTCTCAAACCAGGAATAGCAATAACTGTTGCATCATTACTGCTGATTTCCCTCCACTTTTCAAACCCTCGAGAGAGGGGCTAATTCTTGATCATTGAAGTCTTTTCCAATAATAAGAGGAATTTGTTTTTTAAATCTTAGATTATTTACTCTTACAGTCAAAGTAGGTTAGACTTGCTTTGTTTTGTTTGTTACGGGATTTACAAGGCCTCTATTGTTTCTTGTTACACCTGAAATTTATGTCTTCTAACATGTGGTAGTAAACCGGAGAAATCATGATGTTCACTAGCCCTATACATTGCAGATATGCTATCGAAATAAATTTCTTCACCATGTTATAATCATATGTCGCTGTTCATCTTTCCATATTAAGCGATTTATCATTTTGTGGCACTCAAAATGGAACTATGTTGAGTTCCAGATTTTCTCATGTGTCTGGGTTAATAAGAATTGTACCCTTGTGCTGTACACTGACGAACCGATACGAAGAGTAGGGTCATCTACTGTTTTATGTGTTTTTGCAGTATGGTAAGTGTCACCCATGTCAACTAAGAGTAGGGTCATCTACTGTTTTATGTGTTTTTGCAGTATGGAAAGTGTCATCCATGTCAACTAACATTTCTGATTTCACACGCATTTCTTGGACAGATGCCGTGAAAAGCAGAGGAAGGAATCTTCCCGTCTCCAGACTGTTAACAGGAAGCTGACTGCAATGAACAAGCTGCTAATGGAGGAGAATGATCGCTTACAGAAGCAGGTCTCACATCTAGTTTATAATAATGGATACATGCGGCAAAAACTGCATACTGTAAGCTATCCATCTTTTACACTTGGCTTCTCTCTCTCTCTCTCCAAAATTTTCTATTTGGTCTTTTATAAGCAACAAATTGTTTGTTTGAGAAAATTGCAGTACTGGGAGGAATAGGATACAGAATCCCTTGGATATAATATCCTGCTGACATAGGGTGGGATATGCATAGAGTGTAGCCCATGCTTGGTTTGAACGTGGTATTGCTTGCCATAAATAATGCAAGGACTTTTGTACAGATGTGCCCTCACGACATTCAAAGATTCCATGCCCTCAATGGTTCAAATGATTTGTGGGTTTTTTTTGGGTTGTCAAAATTCTGTCCCGTCCTTTTGGGGTATATGGGTCAAGTTTGGATATTATAAGTTGTTCCCACTGGTTGCACCTAATTTAATTTGTAGGATCCACAGGAAATTATTTCCTATCCCGCCCTTCCTGTGATCTGGCTTGAGTTCTCCATTTCCTGTGGATCTTATTCTCTACTTTTGAGTCCTACAAGTGTTTTTATACCATACATTTCTAATGATTTTATCTTTCTAGGTATCCACCACTGCAACCACAGACGGTAGCTGTGAGTCTGTGGTCGTGAGCGATCAACACCAACAGCAAAACCCAACACCTCAGCACCCGCTAAGGGATGCTAACAACCCAGCTGGGTAATCAACTTTTGTCTCTTAAACTTCACTTTCCCTTTTTTAGTTTCCTACTGTTCTCTCAGGCCTTATTTTGTTGTTGTTGTTGTTGTTGTTGTTGTTGTGTTAGTCTTCTCGCAATAGCTGAGGAGACTTTGGCAGAGTTCCTTTCTAAGGCTACTGGAACTGCTGTCGATTGGGTTCAGATGATTGGGATGAAGGCATGATATTTTATCTCATCTTCTTTGCAATATTAGCCTTTTTATTGTTATTACTTTCACTTAAGTTTCAATACTGACTAGAGGTTTTTTATTCCATTGTAGCCTGGTCCGGATTCTATTGGCATCGTTGCTGTTTCCCGCAACTGTAGTGGGGTAGCAGCACGAGCCTGTGGTCTTGTGAGCCTAGAGCCCACGAAGGTAATCTTTTGATACCTTGTTTTGTTTTTTGTTTTTGCTTTTCAAGTATAGGTATAAAGGGAAAATTTCAACTTCTAGTTGTCGTAAGAAAACATTTTGTATTTTTGACGGGTTTTAAATCCAATTGTTTTTCAGGTTGCTGAAATCCTTAAAGATCGTCCATCTTGGTTTCGCGACTGCCGCTGTCTTGATGTATTGGGGGCAATTCCCACTGAAAATGGAGGGATGTTAGAACTAATATATATGCAGGTTTGTCCCATTTACAAACTGAAAGTTTGGTCTAGTTTAGTAATTTTGATGGAGAAAATATTTGACCTTTTATGCATGTTACACTTCTCCATGTTAAATTTTTTTCAACAGACTTATGCACCAACAACATTGGCAGTGGCGCGTGACTTTTGGACCCTGAGATATACTACAAGTTTACCAGATGGCAGTCTTGTGGTAATTCCTTGTTTCGTATTTCATTTTTGTTCTTTTTAGACTGTATAAATGCTGAAGTATGGTGAGCCACGCAATTGCTTTTGTGGACAATAGGGATTGATAGTTTCATACAATTTGTCCTTTTCTGGGTAAAGTTTTCACAAAATACCAATAAGGAAATGTGGTCGGCATTTGTTTGATACTAATAAGAAACAAAATGGTACATTGTGTCTGGGGAAATCATGTTCTCCTCAAACTATGTTTCCCAAGTTCAAAATCCGTAAAACAGAGTTTTGTTTCCCTGCTCTTATGTAGTTAAATTGGGGGACGTATGTTTGGTCAACTTAAAATCGACCTTATAGGAGTAGTTGATATTAAAATAATTAAACCAGTAGGTCAATCTGTGAAAGTACTTTTTATGCTGCTGTCGGGTATTTTTCATGATTTCTATTTTAATCTTGCAGATGTGCGAGAGGTCTTTGACTTCTTCTACTGGTGGGCCCACAGGGCCTCCTGCTACATGTTTTGCAAGGGCTGAAATGCTACCAAGTGGTTATCTCATACGGCCATGTGATGGTGGGGGCTCCATTATACACATTGTAGATCACATTGACTTGGATGTAAGGATAAAATGCAATCAGTTGCTTGTAGTGTATCTAATATTCAAATACTGATTTCACGTGCCAAGTTTCTTGATTTTTCCTGTTATGTGATTTAGGCTTGGAGTGTCCCTGAAGTTCTGAGGCCACTCTATGAGTCATCCAAAATCCTTGCCCAGAAAATGACAATGGCTGTGAGGAATCCATCCTTTGCATGTTTAATAATTCTGTCATCTCTTGCTTTACTCTTATTCTATAAATCTTATATACAGGCCTTGCGACACATTCGACAAATTGCCCAGGAAACCAGTGGTGAAATTCAGTACAGTGGGGGCCGCCAACCTGCTGTTTTAAGAACCTTTAGTCAGAGATTGTGCAGGTGAGGCATTCCGTGGTTTTGACATAACCAATGCACGCATGACGGAAGTAAATTTGTTTGGTTTGCATTTTTATTTTTTTTAATTAGCTCAACTGGTTTGTTAGAAATTGCTACATTGAATTGTTTTATTTCAGAGTCTGAAATTCTTGGAATTTTTTCTTCAGGGGTTTTAATGATGCTATTAATGGGTTCATGGATGATGGTTGGTCTGTAGTTCCCAGTGATGGTGTGGAGGATGTAACTATTGTAATAAATTCTTCTCCAAACAAATTTGTGGGATCTCAATATAACTCATTGGCAATGCTCCCAAGTTTCGGAGGAGTCTTGTGTGCAAAAGCCTCGATGCTTCTGCAGGTACTTCCCGAAGAACCTTAAAAGGCCTGTGAACCCTTTTGTGGACGACACACTTATTCTTTTGTGACACTCTTTAGTGGCTGACTCTGCTAGTTTGGATTGTGCATTTTTATCACTGCAATCTATTTCTGTATAGTAGTTGCTAACTGATGACATGGTTGTTCAGAATGTTCCCCCAGCTTTGCTTGTTCGTTTCCTAAGGGAGCATAGGGCTGAGTGGGCCGACTACGGGGTTGATGCTTACTCTGCTGCGTGTCTTAAAGCGAGTCCTTATGCGGTCCCATGTGCAAGACCAAGCAGCTTCGCTAGCAATCCAGTTATATTGCCTCTTGCCCATACTGTGGAACATGAGGAGGTAACAAACTCATCCACCATAATTAGTTGTGAAAACTGTTAGGTTAGACTTTCCAGAACCATTTTGCAGAAAAAACTGAATTTGAAATCACGAGTGCCTGCCTTTTTTCATATGTTTTTCTTTGTAGAGCAAAAAGTATTTTGGGAACTTACAGATGTCTTCCCTGCGCTTCCTAAAAAGATGTATTTTGTGGGAAAATATCACCAAAATTATGCTTCAAGTCCATCGGCTGGCCAAATTTTCTAGAAATTTGGTTCTGAACAATCAAACAAAAATTGTGCTCCTAGTGACTGAAGCCAAGTGTTCTGATTACTCTCTTCCTTCAATGTAGTTTCTGGAGGTCGTACGCCTAGAAGGTCATGCCTTCTCCCCGGAGGATATAGCTTTGTCACGAGATATGTACTTATTACAGGTTTGACTATTGTATTCTTAATTTCGGATGGTTTCTGGATATCTTTTTTCCCCCCCTTCCTGATCGTTAATTTTTCATCAATTCATGGGGCAGCTATGCAGTGGTGTTGATGAGAATGCGGCTGGTGCCTGTGCTCAGCTTGTCTTTGCTCCTATTGATGAATCCTTCGCCGATGATGCTCCTTTGCTTCCTTCTGGGTTCCGTGTCATACCATTGGATCCTAAATCAGTTCAGTGTCATCTCTCGACTTAAATATGATATTGCAGCAACTAAATAGCTTATTATTATGTAGTAGATTATTGTATAAACTATTTTGCGAGACTTAAAATGTTGGCTTCAGTTATTTTTTTTTGCTTTTTGTCTACTTGTCTGTCCAGCAGTCAAGGAAGCAACTTTCACCTGTTCTGCAGGATGTTAATTCTTTTCATCTTCTGCTTTTAATTTGTTTTTTTTGCATAGCAGGATGGGTCCACTGCAACTCGGACTTTGGATTTAGCTTCTACCCTTGAAGTGGGCCATGGCGGAGTCCGTTCGGGTGAATCCGATTTAGGCAGTCACAATCAGCGGTCAGTTCTGACTATTGCGTTTCAGTTTACTTTCGAGAACCACTTTCGAGACAATGTGGCAGCAATGGCTCGGCAATATGTACGTAGTGTTGTGGGCTCTGTTCAGAGGGTAGCCATGGCTATTTCTCCCTCACCACGTGGTCCGCACCTGGGGACAAAACCGCTGCCTGGTTCTCCTGAGGCTCTTACTTTGGCCCAGTGGATTTGCAGGAGTTACAGGTATGATTTTGAACCATCTTTCAATCATTAAATATTCGTAGAGACATGTGGAAGTTATCATATAGAAGGGTGTGTAGGTGCAATTGCAATCGACACGTACCCGTTAGGTGACCTCAAAACCTCCAAAATGTCACTGCCCATCATTTCAGCCTAGGACTTGCATGTAAAAATTGTGCAAATAGTTGCCTATATTTATTTATTTCAATTTATCAATGAAGCTTCATTTCTTAGATGAAGTTGTTGACAACCATTGACGAGCTATGATAAGTTGATGAAAAACCAATCATACAATGTGGTATTTTGGTGTGTTTTTTTAATGTGCCTTCAGTCCTCCAACTAAACTAAGGAAGTTACAGTAGCACCTGGTTATACAATATAATGTTATAAGCGATCTTGGTCCTGGAAATGATCTGTCCAATGTTGGATTTTATTTAAGTGCCCTGAGCTTTGATGACAATTTGTTTTTAATGGAAATGAGTCATACATCTTTTTCTTAATTTTTATTTGGATCTATCCACTTTTTGCTCACTGGTAAAGGTATTCTGATTCAGAATTCATACTGGGGGAGAGCTGCTTCAAATCGACTCTCAAAGGGGTGATGCTGTCTTGAAACAACTTTGGCACCATTCAGATGCAATAATGTGCTGCTCTGTAAAATCAAACGTAATTGCCATCTTTTATTCTTATTCTTTTAATGCCCTGCTTGGTTCTGTCACAGAATTAGTTTTTGATTGTCAACGTTTTTGGTTTCATGAAATTTTATTGGGTGGAACTAATTTTTAAGAAAATTCCAAAATATGTTTACAAGTTCTCAAAACATTTTTCGCGTTAAAAATACTCAGATATGAAAATTGAGTGATGGTGTTATTTAAATAAATAAAAAAAGGATTTATGATAAAGCTTTTCCTGAAACAGCAGTTAAAAGGGACTGTTTTACGTTTCTTTTGATGAGAAAGGCTGTCTCAAATTTGGTTGAAATTTGTCATTACCAGGCATCTGCAGTTTTCACCTTTGCAAACCAGGCGGGGCTTGATATGCTTGAAACTACTCTGGTTTCCCTTCAAGACATAATGCTCGATAAGATTCTCGATGAAGCTGGTCGGAAGATTCTTCTATCTGAGTTTCCAAAGATCATGCAACAGGCAAGTCTATTGACATTTGGAGTTTGTATTTTAAAATCTTGGACTTCCAAAACTTAAGCACCACCAATGTTTCTGAACGCAATTTAGGGACTGAATACCGATAAAAGCAATTACAAAAACGTTTCCATTGCTTTCACTTCTTAATTTCCTTGGGAACGAGTTTCTGAGATGCAACAATAAACATTTTTGTCACTTATTTTTGTTATAGGGATTTGCTTATTTACCCGCGGGGATATGTGTATCAAGCATGGGGAGGCCAGTGTCTTACGAGCAAGCCATTGCATGGAAAGTGCTTGATGACAACGATTCAAACCACTGCCTGTCTTTCATGTTCTTGAACTGGTCTTTTGTGTAAGGGAAAAACTTGAAATCTTGTAAGACTTTTAAGACTTGAGAATAGCTCTGCCAATTTCCTACGCTCTTAACTTATATATATGTATGACTTAAGCATTATTATCTATCTCGCGAAGTTATGTTTGTCTATTTTGTTGAATACTCGAGGGACGTGAATTAGATCACGACAGGATCTAATGAAAACCTAGTCTGTCTATTTGTACACCAACTTTTGTGGGCATTGTCTCTATCAGAGACTTGTTAGCTTAATGGCCACGGTTATGCTGTCTATTGTATTGTGATCTCTAGGCAGTGTTTGGCTAAGAAATTTGTGGGACCGGTAGAGAATGATAGCAGGAGCAGCAAAGGTTTGCTCAATTCTTTCTTTCTTGTCTTTTCCTTCCCTCAATCTGTGATCTGGGAGTCCCTGGGAAATTAGTTGAATTTGATATTGAAATGAAAAGGTTGTGTTGTGGTTTGGTCTAATGTGACCCAATTCTTGGTGGATTTGTTCTGGCTATATATAGAGTTTTTTTTAAGCATATGGGTACTTCTAAAACCACAATGTACTCGTACTTGTATTGTACCGGGTACCAGAAACTAGGTTGTGAAACGTTGCTGGAGATGCATTTGATTCTTGAAATCACTGAACTTTCACTTGATGAGCCAAAGATGGAAGATATGTTATTTAGAGATGAAATCGATAAAGTTCAAGATGCTTGGGAGCTTCCTTTTAAGTGTTGCTGGTATGTTCTAAAACGAGCATTGCTTTGATCTAGCATTCTAGACATGTTGAAGTTGATGTATGAACTCTTATTAATCTAACTTTTATTTATTCTATTTTTTATTGGCAAAATGAGTTTATTATTTAGTTTATGCAAATACAACATAGTATAATACGAAAAAATAAAATAAATTATACTGACGTATCCAACCATACTCTGGCCCTATTTTAGATTTTTGTTGTATTTCATACTCGAATCGGTACCCATGCTTCTTCGCATACAGATAAGTATAAATATCTACTACTAGTACAATATAATTCCTATATCTATAGAATTATGAACCATTAGCCTGCGTCATTCATGGTGCAAAATTCTTAATGGTACCGAAATTAAACAAGTAGGTATCGAAATTAAATATAAATAGTTAAAACGGTACTGTGATAAGTACGGTAGTTAGGATCTTGATTTGGACTACGTTTTTTGAATTGCATGAGATTGCATAATTTTATTTTATTTTCGAAAAGTAATTGGTTTCATAATAATCTCTTGTTAATTTCGGTGAAATACCTTTTTTTTCATATGTGGGCTATTTTTCGTATAGGAGATGCAAGAACAATTTGCATAAAAAATACTCACTCCGACCCAATTTTATAATCCATCGTTCTATCTTTAACCGGATAAAAAAACGATTATATCTTTCAATCGGTAATATATTTTATATGCAATATGGATCTTGTTTGATAGATTTTGATTTAATCTAATAAATAAAGTGTTTTAAATCACCTAAAATATTGTAGATTATAAGATATAACACTTTGAAAAGTAGCACAAATTCCCATAAAAAACTATAAAATTGGGACGGAGGGAGTACTAATATTAGTACTTCAATTATTTTCTTCTCTCTAGGACTAGGAGGGTAAATTTTAAAAGACAGAAATAATCCAGAGAGCGATTTCAAGCGGTAATCCTACTGGTACAGAGGATTTTGTACAAAAAAATGTACAAATCGCTCTCGGGGACTCAATTTTGGGTTCTACATGAGTGATTCGAATCGTTTATTGTTCTTAAAACATTTTTCTGTCGTGTCAAATGTTGTGATTTTGGTTCAAACACTTATAACTGTCCGATTGAGCTGATTTTTTGTGGGTTTCCTCGGAATTTTTTTTTAAGAACAATGAACAATTCTAATCACTAGTGTGAGAGTTAAAACTGAATTTTCAAGAGCAATTTGTACATTTTCTGTACAAAATCTTCAGTACCAGTAGCAGGATCCGATTTCAAGAGAAGCAATAATTTGAAGAAGTGCATGCAGGGTAGAGTGGTTGTAGTACATGAAGCAGTCGCAGATTAAAGTCAACATGGTGGGCCACCCCCTTGCGATTGAAGCAGTATAGGGTTGGTGAAGTCATCTCTGGCCCTCAATGTCTGTTTCTATGTCTCTGTTTTTTGCAGGGATGAAAATATCAAATTTTTATAGATAGAAAAAATAATTACTTCTTTTCATAAATTTTTGAATTTTTATGCACCAAATTAAAGGGGGCTCTCTCTCTCTCTCTCTCACACACACACACGCGCGCGTCGTAGCCAGAAAATCACAAGAGTGAGGACACGATTAGACCATAAACGCCAGTACTTTGTAGTGTAAAAATGTGTCTCAACCTATTTGGTTGTACCCTTTGAATTCCAATGAGAGGTCTGTGGTTTGAGTTAGTTGACAGATTTTTAACTCTCTTTAGTTGTTAACACACTAATTTTTTCACTAACCCTTGGTGATGTATATCGCAAGGAAAAAAAAACTTACATTTTATGATAATATAGTGATTATAAATCCATAAAAACCTAATAGTTTCGAGGCAAAAATTCAATGAATTGAAGTTTGTTTCCAGTAATTAGTTATTCGATCGTTCTGGGGTATCTTTGTGTGGTGCTCTAAAGTCCTTCTCTATGATCTTTTTTTCCCCCGGCATTCATCATCTCATAGTTAGGTAAAATTCATATATTTAGTCTCAAGTCCCACATCAATATGCATAGGAGAACGATGTTATAACACCATATAGTGGTGTCCCAAGAGCAATAATTAATCTTTTGTAGAAATAATACAATGTACCGGTGAAATTTCTAATACATTTTTCTATAAGAATGAAAAAAAACCCCCAAAATCCAGTGCGGGCCTGTGCCCACACTGGTCTGGGAGTGGCTCCGCCATTGAAACCCCCCTGTATATTCATTTGCCAAACCCCTCTCTTCCAATCTCCTGCAGTTTGCATTGATTAAAGCCCCTTGTATATTCTCGCGTAATTGCATATTTGTCGTTTTATACACAGCGGAGTCAACATTAATCTTGACCACACCTTCCACAGGATGTTGCCATTTTCCATCCCAAGTATTTGAAATATTTGGAGAAGTAGTGGGAGGCTTCTTGTTAACATACATAAAACCATAAAAAATTCCTTGTGCTTTAGGACCTCAGTTCACCACCTTCTTCCATTGAAAACAGTCTCATTTCGCATTCTCCAAATCCACAAGCTATAAGTGAGGCCAAGCCTCATCGAAGAAGCCGAAAGTCGAGCTTGGGTAATGCGATATTCAATACACGTCCACCAGTCAGACATATATCTATAGTCTTGTTGCTCTTCCGGCTTGAAACACAAGGGCGAAAGAATCCAGACTTTGGCTGCAAGCTCACACTGAAAGAGAAGATGGGAGATTGATTCCTCCATTTTGTCGCATAAAGAACATATTGGATCAATGCTGATTTTCTTTGCAACTAAGGCGGAATTTGTAGCTATCGCTCTATT
Organism: Vaccinium macrocarpon; assembly: GCA_022606695.1. Taxonomy (NCBI): domain Eukaryota; kingdom Viridiplantae; phylum Streptophyta; class Magnoliopsida; order Ericales; family Ericaceae; genus Vaccinium; species Vaccinium macrocarpon. The sequence goes on along the minus strand of CM040177.1, from coordinate 23,948,824 downwards.
ATAAAACACTTCCGTGCAAAAAACCTTAACAGTTGGGTGTACGGGTAGACCCATGTTGGGATTATGTTTTTTTCAAAAGAAACTCTTCAGAGAACAATTGTCCCATATTGGCTAACTAGAGAACATTTATGTTCTTTATAAGTGTGGGGGCTCAATGAACCATTTATGAGCTAGGCCCAAGAGAAGCCTCGCGTGCTCACGGGTTGGGTCAAAGTCCAAGCCAATTTGTGAAAACCGATCCTTTAACCAGTTAACTGGGTGTGCGTTGCGAATTCTGCGCGCATGGGGGTGCAAATCCCCGAATTTGGAGCTTTGCGCATATACGAAAGTTAGCCCACGTTTTGTAAAAAAGATTTTCTTTTGACTTTTTTGGAAATGATCCGTTACAGAAATTTTTCCTACTGTTACGAAAATGAAAAAAACTTGTTTTATTTCCAGCTATTATGGAATGGTTAAACGTGTGCTAAATTAGTTTTTTGGTAAATTGATTCAATCACTTTGTTGTGATCGATTTTAATTTCTAAAAAAAACTGTTCTCTCCACACCAATTTTTGTGATATTTCTGTTCCTTTACAAATTTTGAGGTAAACGGTTCCATTAATCTTTTAAAAGTATTCTCAACAATTAACACCCCATAATCATTTCCAAATCAATGGCATCACACCTGCAAAGCTAGTTTGGGGCTCCTATTGTTCCCTACGATTACACAAACATATCTTCTCCAAGTGGTAACAGGATTTAACAGGGGAAAAAAAAGCCATTTGGAGAGGGATGCCAAATTTTGACATCTCTTTTTGAGTGTTATTATGATGAGTGAAAAAAATAAGATTTAGAATCTTCCTTATTAATGCTCTCTCGGATAATTTGTGTCTACATCTATAAGATCAGAGACCAATTCTATATTGCTTGTCCTTGACGTATTTTGATTGATAGTGTAGAAGGTTTTTTTTTAATGATTTAAAATTAATGGATTTTTATAACTTCATTTACAATTTCTAATTAATTGTTTTTTACTTTTTCAGCAAGTTCTTTAATAATCTTATTATAGTATTATTTGTTAAATTATAACTTGTAAAGAGGACCCGGAACAGGTTCGGACTCCCGGACTTTTCATTTCCTGGCCAAATGGTTGGGATTCGAACCATTGGATGAGTTTAAAATGGGTTTTCAAGGGCCTACGCAAGGATTCGCCAAAAAAATAATACCGGGAAGAGCTTCATCCAAGCAATTTCTAATAAAATTGCGTGGATGAAGGCATGAAGCCCTTCCCGTTCATTTTTTTTCCTGGCAAATCCTCGCGTAACTCCTTGAAAACACATTTTAAACACATCCAACGATTCGGATCCTGACCATTTGGCCGGGAGAGGGGAGGTGTGGACGGTAAGGTCAGTCAGGGAGTCCTAACTAGATCATTTCTGCTTGTAAAGATGCACTATTATTTAAATTATCAGATTCTATTTCTTCAATATATCTAATTTTCATAAATATTATTTATTTAATGGCCAAGAAGAGAATTGGCTCTACCATCAAATTCTTTTAATATCTAATTTTTAGAAGTGGCCTAAAATTCCTCTAATATCAACAAAATTTTTTTTTTATATAACATATGTTTTTTTGCCGAAACAAGTGCCCCATAGTTAACTAATAAGATGAAGGATAATATGCTAATTTTGGAAAGAGACCTATGATAATGACCCTAAAGCATCCTTATCAGGCTCAACAAAAATTAGACCAAATTTAACTTCAAAAACACCTTTTACAAATTAACAAGTCACTTTTTAAAGAACTCACAAAATCAGACTTTCTATTCAGGAAGTCAGGGGAGAGAATTATTTTAACATGTGAATAGTATCTTAAAGGACTTACCAAGTTATTGTAGCAAAGTTATATTTTTTGCAGATTTACAAAAAAATTGTTGAGTCTGATTTTGGGGTTTTTTTTTTTGTTTCACTCAACAACTTAGCCATCAGAGGGATTTGCCTCCCCTGATGAGGATGCTCTTAAAAGTTTTACTAGCCCGCCATGTGAGCTTCTTTTTAGCATTTTCTCAAAAAATAAAATAAAATAGAGGTTGTTTTAGAAGCCTCATTTTTTATTTTTCATTTTTAATTTTTTAACTTTTTAGTTTTTTGATGTTTTGTATTATAGTCAAAATATTTTTTGAATCTGATAAGAGTGTTTGAGAGAAAAGTTCAGAATGTAGTATTTTGTAAGAAGAGTAGTGTTTGAGAGATAATTGATCAAAATGAATTCTAGATTGGTTGTTTATAATTTTGTCCTTGTTTCTATATTATGGATTAAAATGTGTATGAATGTTGATTTTTGCAATTTTTTAAAGGGAAAATGCTAATAAAAAAAACAGTTTCTGACGCATCATTAACACTTTTTAAGGCATTTTAACACATTAAAAATTATGTTTTTTTTCCTCCCTTATTCACCATTCAATGGGTTGTGATGAGGATTTTCTTTTTTAAGATGTCTGTGGACGGCCCACGGAGTTTATGCGGTTTCTCGTTTGACAAAGATTGTGATTGTTAGAGTGGCCACCCGGATTTGAGGTCCGAACCCGAGAAACCGATCAAAAATGACTCGTTTACCCATTTGAAAAAGATTTCACTGATCATGGCGGAACCAAAGATTTCTCGGATTCGGGGTTTGGTTACAAGAGGGGAAGGGTTTTACGGCACCCCTCTCGCCCGGTCCGTGAACCGGCCTCTACTCAATGTTTTGTGGGATTTTGAAAATATTTGAAACTTGATTTAATCACAAAAATGGGAAATTGGGGATGGGAATCACATTAACAATAAGAAAATACAAATATGCAAATTTAATGTGGATGCTTGTGCGCGTGATTTACATGGGGATGTTAACAATAAAGAATTATTACAACAAATATTTACAAAGATGAGCAACAACAAAACTAGGCAAATAATTCAAAGAATCACTGGCTTGAAGTTTAACAAACTGGTTTACAATCTGGATTCCAACATAGAGGTTGAGCGCTCAACAGTGATGCCCTGAGCTCAGAATCAGCTTGAGCGCTCAAAAATCATGGCTTGAGCGCTCAAGTCCATTTCCAACTTCTGTGATTTTAGCTTTTCCATCACTTCTTTAGTCATTATTTATAAGATCAAACATTAACAGAGTGTTTTTCATGGAAAATCGGATGAGAATAAACAGATTGATCTCATAAATAATGATAAAAGAAGAAAATCACAATATTTTAGCAAAGAAAATACTTTAAAAATAAGGGATCCAGACTGTAATCATAACAATAAAACCATACACACACCCAAACTGGAATAAACCATGATCCATCATCAAAATATCCAAAAACCAATTATTTGCTCAAGAACAGCTTGAGCGCTCAAGGTGAGTGGCTTTGAGCGCTCAAGCCATTAAGTAATTTTCTGGTTTTTATTAATAAAAAGGATTCTGGATGATTCTCAAGACCATAAATGCATAGTATGAAGGTGCATGAGGTACCAAAGACACTGTTTGATACCCGTACACAAGATTTTCAAAGGCTTTGGAACTTGATTGTCATAAAATAGCTAATTCTAGCTCATGCAAATGGTTTTGAAGTAAGAACATGAACTTTTTGAGAACTAAAAGAGCACAGATAACTATTAAAAGACAATCAAGACTGACAGAAAGCTCGAAACTTAATAAAACAGAAAACTGCCCAGAATTGAGTTTGAGTGCTCAAGGATATAGGCTTGAGCGCTCAACCCCAATTTCACCTGCAGATTTTGATAATGTTTTTGAACAACTTTCTGAACTTCATGAGTTCAATTGAAGTATAAAGAACTTAATTGAACTCACTAGTCACCCTCAGATGAACCAAAACAGTGAAAACCACTTGTTAAACTACCTTTTACACTTGATTGAAGGCTTGAACTTGATTATGGGTTGAAGGATGAGCAATTGTGGGTGTTTCTGACTAGTATTATGGATGGATGATGAGGATTATGAAGCCAATTGATGAATATGAGTCGAATTTTGGGTTTAGCAGGTGGTTTTTGGTAGGTGGTTTTGATGGGGAGGAATGGTTTTGTAGAGAGAGAGAGAGGGAGGACGATTACTGGGAGTATAGTGTACTGGAGTATGAGAATAGTCACCCTCAACAGGAGGTAGTGGGCTTGTTTATATAGGGTGAGTGGAGGGAAAGAAAGAAGAGAGAGAGAGAGTGGGTTTTGTATTCTAGGTGTAATTTAGGTGTATATTATAGCAATGTAGGGTGTATTATGCGTGTACAATACGTATAGAAGTGGTTAGACGCTCCACTCTCCATGAAATCTCATGATTAGATACTCTGCAGATTCCTGACTGGTTCAGAATTGAGCGCTCAAAGCCGTGGGCTTGAGCGCTTAAGGTGCTCCTCAGGGGGTTGAGCGCTCAAGGCTCTTGGTGGCAAGTTGCTGGTTTGGCTTGGTTTAACAAGGTTTGGTTTTTCTTGGGTTATTTGGAGGTGTTTGGTTGATTTTGATCACATTCAAGCTATCTTCACAAGTTTCGGGTAGTTATGATTGGTTCGTTCTCATCATTGGGAATGCTCGAGCGTATCCTGGGTTCAAAATCGGGGTGTCTACAATGTCATATTGGGAAATATTTTTTTAAACTGTCTCTTTGTTTAATTTTTTTTGTTGAAAAATATTTTTTTCCCATTCATTATTTTTTGTAATTGAAAGTCTCCAGCTCGTCGACGTTCTTTTAACTTAATAAAGATTCAGAAAAATGAAAGTAATTACCAAAAAAGAAAGAGTTTGACCTAAAAAAAATGTTAAACATTAAACTTTACACAAATTAAGACTATATTGGAAATCTTTTAGTCAGGAATTTCTAACTTTGCTTAAAGTTAGAACCTCACCATTCCCGATTAAATTTTGATGATCCAAACCGACTAATGTGTTCATAATGTGTTTTTAAGTGTGCCCGCAAGGAATCGTCGAAAAAAATTACCGGAAAGGGTTTCATCCGAGCAGTTTTTCATAAAATATATATCTACGGTTTGTGTAAAAAGTTGCTCGGATGAAACTCTTTCCGGTCCCTTTTTTTTATGATTCCTCGCCCGGAACAATAAAAACATGTTATAAACACATTAAATGGCTCGATCATTAAAAATTCAATTGGAAAAGGTGAGATCCTTACTTTAAGAAAAGTCAGGGATCCTTGACTACAAGTGGAACATATATATATATATAGGAACAACTTCTAATAAGGGTCCGTTATATAAGATTTCCATGCGGACCTAGCTTTTTTTCTGTATTTCCAGACCAAATTATGACAATCCGAACGGTTCAATGTTTTTAAAATGCATTTTTAAGGGCCTCCGCGATGATTTGTCCAAAAAAAATTCCTGGAAGGACTTCATCCGATCAATTTTGGTAAAAAACGCTATACATAACGTTTTTAACCAAAACTGATCGGATGAAGCCCTTATGGATATTTTTTTTGGACGAATCCTCGCGGGAGCCCTTAAAAATGCATTTTAAAAATATTGAACAGTTCGGATCGTCAAATTTTTTTTTGGAAAGGTGAGGTCCGCATTTTAACTTAAATAAGGGTCCCTTATTAGAAGTTTATCTTATATATATTCCAACATTACACATTTAAAAAACGTTATACCATGTCCAAAAACAACAAATTAAGCCTGCAAATTACAACATTGGCATTTGAGGGAAAGAACATCATTATCAGCATATCTACTTTAACTTCAAAGCAGTGAGCATATATATATATATATATATATATGTATGTATGTATTCCAACATTACACATTTAAAAAACGTTATACAATGTCCAAAAACAACAAATTAAGCCTGCAAATTACAACATTGGCATTTGAGGGAAAAAACATCATTAGCGGCATATCTACTTTAACTTCAAAGTAGTGAGCAAACTCCTCAAGTTTGAATAGAAAGTCTGATTCTGTGAGTTTTTGATAAAATGACTTGCTAAAGTTTAAATAGAGAGTCAAATTTTGTGAATTTTTTGAAAAGTAACTTGCTAAATTATAAAATGTGTTTTTGAGGTTAAATTTTAGTGTTTTTTTTTTTTGCGCGTCAGATAAGAATGCCTAAAAGGAGAATGATAAAGAGAACCCCAAAAACTCCTCTTGTGGTGTTTTTCACTTCTATTCTGGAACATGTAATTCTACTATGGAACACGTAAAGGGCATCTTTATCTGACGCAGAGAAAAAAAAAAAAACACACCAAATTTAACCTTAAAAACAATTTTTATACAGTAATTTAATAAGTCACTTTTTAAAAAATTCAAAAAATCAGACTCTCTATTTAAACTTTAGCAAGTCATTTTATAAAAAACTCATAGAATCAAACTCTCTATTCAAATTTTTACTTTTCCCTCCCTCTTCCTCTTGCGGTGAGTGAAAAATAGGTTACCAAATTTGTTATGTTACTGTAGTAAAGTTAAGAAATCTTCAAATTGGTGAATTCATTTGGTGAGGCCGATTTTTGAAGTTTTGGAGGAATTTACTTTTTACTTTAATTTTAAAGTTAAAATAAAGATGCCGATACTGATGCTCTCAAAATGAGAATGAGTTCCCCGGGAATTTGGATACAAAAAGTTGAAAATGGCTCACAAACACCCAAAAGCTCAAAATCAAAAATTGAAAAATGCAATAATGGACTTGCGAGAGGTGCTTTGCACCCCCTGACACCCTTGTCCCCTGGGCCCACCCCACCCAAACCCCAAATTACCCCTGACCCCCCCTTTTCCGGCTTTTCTTTTTCTTTTTTCGTTTTTTATTTCCGACTCTTGTTTTTTATTTTTTTTCAACTTTATTTATTTAATTACTCTAATTTTAATAATTTCGTTTTCTCATTTCATTTATTTAATTAATTACTCATTTAATTTGGTTTATTCAAATTACATTTGCAAGTAAATTATTTTCTTAAATTTGCATTTAAATTTCACTTTGTATTTAGAAACTTTATAATAAATAAAAAACTTCTATTATTATTAACTAATTAATGTAATATTATTATTAACTAATTATTTTAATTAGTTAATTAAGTTGTCTTAACAATGAATAATAAATAAATAAAACTTCTAAAAGTGAAATAATAATATTACAATCACGATTTAAAATGAATAAATATTACAATCACATTGACAAGTGGTCAGCCCTAATCAATATTGCCTCCAAATTGTCGTCTCGGCACGACACCCAGTAACTGGAACCACAAATCAAGACGTGTGTCATAACTTAAAGCACATCCTTTAACTTCATCCGATGCATTCTCCCACCACCACATTGGGATGGGTGGTACAGGGTGATTGGGGCGCAAAAAAAGTTGTACAAAGTGACTGTTAATACGGGCAATAGCTATTTCTTTTCTTATTTGTCGTTTGGAGGCGGGGCCGGGATCTCAAGGGCAAGTGAGTTAAACAACCTCCAGGATTCGCGTCAAATGTGTGTAGTACAATGTTGTACCGTGATGCGATGACTACCCCCAAACTCATACAGTCCATCCATTTTGTATATGGAGCTGTAGGCATCCAACATCTCAGTGACTTTAGTATCTCGTCTGCTCTATTTTGTTCTCGATAAACCGCATCGTAGAGATATCTATTCTGAATAATTTCTTCGATAAGATCATGTCGTACCTGAGCCCAGCCCTCCTCAGTGCCATAGAATTGCGCGGCTATCGCCCTGAATCCACAATGACCATCAGCTTTGACGTCTACAGTGTGGGACATATCTTAAATGAAATTGGTAAGGTAAATCTTTGAATGTAGTGGTTGGGATCCCTCTCCTATCCATTTGTCTCCTTTACGCATTCATCCCTTTCTCTCGCCCTCTCAATGTAGATGCAGCCCTAGATGATGAAATGGGTTTTTCTGTGCAAGAAGGTATGTGTCGTCCACTCTGCTCAGCTTTTCCGGCTGGTCGACCTTTGTGTTCTGTATTATACGATGGCCCTCGAACACTGCTGTTAGATGGATTTGCCATATCGACAAACCTCCCTATCATATGCTTTCGCATACACGGATCCATCCCTTGCAATATGTCAACCACACGAGATGTCTCGTCGGATTGTTCTCTACGCATTAAACTCCGTCCAGCGTGCATAGAGAGCCTACTCCCAATGAAGCGTGGATCTTTGGATAGCGGAATTGGAATGCCCATGGCAATGAAATCCCTTAGATCGTGCATGCATGGCAACTCGTGTGACGTTTTGATCGAACAACCGCAACTGCCGCTTGGGAGGGGGTAGGCGTCTGCGGCGGATTCTAGCTGCAACCCGATCAACTCCAATGCATACAATGATATGCGACACCTTATTTCATCAAAAATGGCGTCACGTAAATGTATGTTGCGTGGAATGTTGAGGGATTTCTGGAAGGACTTCTTAATTTTCCCAAATTGATTTACCAACATATTCTCTATGCCCTCAAAAGATGTTTGCAGCGATGACATAGTCGTACCCCCCAAATATTTCTTTAGCCTTGCATGTGCAGACTTGGCCCTGTAATACAATAATACATTTAGTTTAAAATATGAAAAGTTAACTAGTGTAGTACAATATAATGCAGAAAATTTAACTCGTAAAGTTATAAAGTCTCTATACCTTTGACTTGAGTTGCTTCCGAGGTGCATACATGTATCTTTCAATGCTGTAATAAATCGCTCTTTGTATGGCCTTAACCATGTATTCGCAAGATAAGATATGACACGCGGATATTGGCTATACTCGTCACACATGGCAACCCACTTCTGTTGATAAGATGAAGTGCTCGATGAATGAATAAGGGACTGCCATGAAATGTGAAACTTTGGATACTTGTCACCAAGCACAGCGCTGCAGTTTTTCATGACACACTGATTTATGTGCCAAATGCAAAGAATGTGACGCGCCATGAGGAAACATGCTCCAATGGCATTAATAAGTGCAAGTCCCGATCTGAACAAACACCCAATGGCAACGATGCCCCCTTTCCAACCATCCACTTCTTTAAGGTATTCAAGGCCCAAGTACATGTATCTTCCCTCTCATTATTAAGATATGCAAACATGAGCGAGTAGGTTAGATTTGTGGTTCAAGTAAAACAAAAAAAAAGTAATTAAAAAATGAAGTAAATAAACAATATTTAATAAATAAAAGAGAAAAAAAAAAGATATTAGACCATATTATAAAAATATATATAAAGAACGAGAAGATTTATTACATATTAGAAAAACAAGATATTAAATAATTCAAAAAGAGAAATAAAATATTAGAGAATTCTAAAAAGATAGAAGAGAAAAAATATATTAATAAAAGATATAAACAAAAAACTATATAAAACAAAATAAATGAATTAAATAATTAAATGAATTAATATAAAGAAAGGAGTTAACTAAATAAAAAAATAAAGAAATAAATTAATAATAATAAAAAAAAAATATATTAATAAAAGATATAAATAAATATTTAAATACTAAAAGAAATGAATTAAATAAAAAAACTAAATAAAAGAAAGAAATAAATAAATATTAATAATAAAGTTAATGTAATTAAAGGAAGAAAGAGGGGTAAAGTGATAAATAGTGGTGGGGTCGGATGTGGTGGTGGGGGGTCAGAGAGGGGTGGGGGGTGGGGGGTGCAAAGCAATTTGCCTTGCCAAACACCCCCTCCTGAGCAAAGCACGGCATCAGACAAGAATGGTACTAACGATCAAAAAAGACAAGAATGGTACCGGCTGCGGTTCACTGTCCGGCTAGTTTCCAACAAAAGTGAACAAATTCAAAGTAGTACTACTCTCTGCAGTGGGCCCCCACTCCCTAGCCTAGCTCCTCAGTACTGCTTGCACAGGCAGCACCGGCCCTAAGACAAATTTATAGGGTCTCTAATAGATAGTTGTGTTATGTATATATATCTCAAAAAATAAGCTTTGCCCACCTTAATTTAAATTCAAAAACTATTATCCAATGAATTAGTCCCAAAACTCTCCATGGTAGAATTATAGTTTTGGAATCAATCGGACCCTTTTTTCATTTTGAAAAAATAATTTTTAGCATCTCAATTCCCAATCCATTATACGTACAACTCTTTTTTGGTTACGATTATACATGGAACACCTTTACAGATAAGGTTGATTGCGCATATATTATTAGTATTTTTGTTGATAAAATTGCAAGAATGGAGATATTCAAATGATGCCTTTGAACTGATTACTTTTTTGACTTAGTAATATGTAAATGATATTTTTGAAATATTGAAATAGTCGGTTATTATATTTGGTGTTATTTCTTATTGATGCTCTTTTATTTAGGGAAAGTTCTTTTTTCTTTTGCCTATCTTAATAATTCGTAAAGCATCCATTTTTTTAGTATAACTTTAAGCTCTTAAAAACTTAGGGCCGGCCCTGTGCACAGGAATACATTACAATACACATAATACTACTACTAGTCGTACATACTAACCGTATGTGAAATGGGCAATGATGCATCATGCATGCATGATGGGATGATCCTGATGAATATTTACATTCACATGCATGCGCCATCAATATTTAACCATGCACCCTGTAACTGTTACAGTAGGTCAGTAGCTAGAGTTAAAAGAAGCATCTTTTTTAAGCATGTGTGTGTTATTACCGGGAGAGAGAGAGAGAGAGGATTTTGGTTTTAATTTGAAAATCCGAGGCCTTTTAAAGAAAAGCCCAGTGCGAAAGGCTCCTGTTTTTTGAAGCTCGTGCTCTCTTCTCTCCGGAGGACCAGGCTTTAAAGACTGTTCCCGCGTGGATGTACTTACACTTCTGCTTTTGTCCTCTCTCTCTCTCTCTCTCTCTCTCTCTCTCGCGCGGGCGTCTAGAGAGGAAAATTAAAGGGTAAGTTTCAGTGAACTCCTTGAGGTCTAAAGAGGAATACCCTTAGGGTTGTTTTGGGTGAATTGAAAAAACTAATTTTTTGATTTTGTTCTTATTCAATTTTTTTTTGTATTTGTTGGTTTTTGATCAATTTTTTGTGGTTTTTTGGCTTGTCTCGACGAGAGAAATTTAAAAGTATAAAATTATTAGCCAAACTTAAAGTTTTGTGAATAAAGACGAAAAATAATCCCAAAAACAGACAAACCAAGAAACCACAAAAAATCGATCGAAAACTAACAAATGCAAATTTTTTTTGAATAAAGACAAAACTAAAAAAACCAAAAAATTAATTTTTCCAATTCACCCAAAATAATTTTTTCTTCCTTATTGTTTTTTCTTCTATATTTTTATAAACATTGTTTTTGTACCGGAATAGACAAGTGCAATTCACTTCGAAAAATATACTCCCTCAGTCCAAAAATGTTTGGCTAACGTATTATTCACACCTCTAAAAAAATCATCTTTATTCTGTAATTTATACTACTTTTTACGATTTAAATAATTTTGTTTAATAAAACTAAGCAAAATCTATCAAAGAAGATTCATATGACTTATATAATTCATTATTACCTTAAACAATAAAGATGATCCATATTGCAAATTGTGATAGAAGATGACAAGTGGATTGGATTTGAGTATAGTAGTATCTGGGTTGAGTAGAAGTTGATCCTTGAGTAAAGGGTCAATTTCACTTACCTCCCTACGATTTTTGATAAATATAGAGACTTCCCCTATTTTTTTATGACAAATACAGAGACGTCTTCTATTTTTTCTGAAATATGCAAAAAATCGAAGAAGGACCAAAAAAAAATCCAAACGGATTATTTAGCCAAATCACCACTAAGAAAGATCAAGTGCCTCAAGGTCAATATTTGTTCCCTATTTATATGTAGACCAAGTAAAAAAAGTTACTCCTTAAAGACATAACAAAATAAAAAATCTAAGCGTAAAACACATTGATTGGAATTTCAAGAATTTTTAGGGGGAAAAAAATTATACTAGCAAAGGCTTTAGAAATTTTAAAAAGCCTATATACGAGGGAGGGACAAAATGGGATTAATTTTCAGGGCATGCTTTTTTGTGAGAGACGAGCGTGAGTTTGGATCCTTTTCAGGGCACACTTCTCGCAGGAATAAAGTTTAACAAATACGTAAATTTGTTTAGATCACAAAAATTACATTAGAAAATGTTAGATCACAAATAAAGTTTAACCCTGCTGCTGGTGCTGGCTAGGCGTAAAGGCTTTCTGTACACACCGAAGGGTGAAATCAATTTTTTACAGGCTCAAGATTTACTCCATTAGAGTCATCATCATGAGTTCTGAAACGTAGACTAGCGTTCGCGTAGTATCCACATAGAGAGAGAGAGAGAGAGAGAGAGAAAAGAAATAGGGTTTCAGAGGATGATACGTTATCTTTGACTAAAATGCAATTACTGTTTCCCACAGGAAAGAAATGCACTCCCTTTGACTAATGGATTTTTTTGTCTTTATTTAAAAAGAATTTGTATTTGTTAAATTTACATCCTTTTTTTAATTATAAAATACTGATTCGTTTTGACGAAATAAAAAAGTTTACTAAAGAAAAATAATCCAATAATTCAAAACTAAATTAAACTACAAAAATAATTTTGCCCACAAAAATAATTTATTCAATAATTTTTGGATTATTTTGCCTATTAAACACAAAAATAATCCAAGAATTTATTCTGCCTTTATTTACAAAGATTTTAGTTTTGGTTAATAATTCTTTACTTTTTGAATTTCTCTTATCGAGACGAATCAATAATTCAAAAAAAATAGGACGCAAAATTAAACAAATGCAATTTTTTTTAATAAAAGACCCAATAATACTCCTCTCCCATTTGGTTTCTTAATTTGAAATTTTATTTTTGTGTTTTTTTTTATATTTGTTTTGGTACTTTTTTCTAATAATTTCGCCAGAATTTTGAGAAAATATGTCACGCCCTCAAATTTAATAAACCAAATACAATTAATATTCTCTTAGGATCAACCAAAGTCAACATCTTCCCGTAGAAAAGTCAAGTCAAAGTACAATGAGTCCCTAGTTGGGGTACCCGTACCCATACAAAGTATCCAAGAGTTAAGAGTTATTACATAACCATGTTTAGTCAAAACATTGAAGGATTTAAAGTTACAAGATCATCTCCCCAAAATATATTTACGATAGAGAGGATAAAATAACTTCATGTCAAATAAGCTTCATGAGATGCATCCACACACCAAGCACTCCAATCACGTGCCTTGCCGAGTACCTGAAAAATGATAGGTTGAGCTCACTAGCCCAGTAGGAAAACTTTTCTACCATCGCTAAGGGTATAAAAGATGAAACATGGACATGAAGATGTGATACACATGAACGAATAGGCTAACATAGACCAAAAGAAGTGACTTGATGATAAAGTACCCAATGGGTGTCCCAAAGGTTGAATCAAACCCAAGTGTCCACGGATTTTCTCAAAAACGTCACATATCATGTCGTAGGTTCAATCCCTTCAAAACACCGTAATTTTTGTAAAACATTTCATTTTTCACATCTTCACAAATAACCATTTATTTAAATAGGGAATGAATCCCTCTGCCGGATTTCGTGGGCTCCGTACACCCCTGCCGGATTTCATGGGCTCCGTACACCCCTGTCGGATTTCGTGGGCTCCGAACACCCATGGCTAGGGACGCACCAAATGGTGACCCTAGAATAAGCAAATTATCCTTTTCAAAAGTTTATCAAACAATCGAGTGTCCAAAAACATCCATGTAATTCATTTAGTTTGAAAGCTCGTAGTGTGTCGGTTATGGCAAAGTTAACTTGTGTCCATGAAAGTGAGAGATCAAGACAAAACTTAATTCATACCATGATAGGCTACCAAAGCTTAGAAGTCAATTTGAGACGCTTAGAAGTGACCAATAAAGGCCCGGAGCATAGGAACATAAGAATGGAGTTACGACTCTCGAGAAAGTCTAACCCCTTGATAGGAAAAATAAAGTTTCTCTCAAAGTACAAGGGCTATGAATATGAGACCAATTGGGTTTGAAAGTAGACTCATAGAGCTTTCCAACGGTTCAAGAATCACCTCAATCGGAGTTCGGACGAAGCCGGGGCGTGCCCGCGAAGTTGGATAAAAATCTGTCTTATAAGCGCTGGGTATCGATACCCATGAGAGGGGTATCGATACTAAATCACTAGAGGCTGAACAGAATGATGGGTATCGATACCCATGTGAGGGGTATCGATACTAAATCATTCTGGTTTAAGTTTTTTGCAGATTTTACCAAAATTGGAGGGGGTTTCAACCCAAGCCAAAAATGAAGTTTTAAACAACAAATAACCATAGAAGAGAGGTATATCAACAACCAATTCATGAATTTATCAACCCAATACACAAAACCCAACTCATTCATGATCCAAACTAAATTCCATGAAGATTATCAAGTTAAACAAGAAATTGAGAACAAGATTATCAACAATGCAATCATTCAACAAATATACACTTAGAGGAGGTAGAAATTTGTTCCCTACCTCAAGGATTTGCTCCAAGTCAACCCAAAAACGAATTTGTAGATCCCCAATTTGAGCAATCCCGTTTTTGGCCCTTCCGGTGTGAAAAGATGGTACTCCGGGCTCCCAAACACGCGTAGATGATGATTCTTTGGTCAATTTGTGAAGATGTTTGATGGAGAGGGAGATTTGTGAGCTTGGAGTGGTGATAATGGAGGAGAGAGGAGAAGGGGCTGATTTTTGGGAGAAGAAGAGAGTGATATTTGGCTCAAAAAATCAGCCATATACACTTATATGTACACATTACAATTTGTACTAGCACCCCCAACATTCCAATATGTTCCAAAGACACCCCAAATGCAATCACCAACTCATATTGACCCCATATCGCACTATTTTCATTTTCTCACATTTCCCCAATGATATTTCCGGAAAAATTATTATTATTATTATTATTATTATTATTTTTTTTTTTATAAAAACACGGGTCCTTACATTCTACCACCCTTAGAAAAAAATTTTGTCCTCAAAATTTGAATCAACAATACACTCCAATCCGCTACATGCTCATGCATGATATGCAATATGTACTCAACTCATAAACTCATAAAATGCATAACTTAAACATGTACTCACATAGCTTAAACGGAAAATAACTCTGGGTGTTTCTCTCTCATTTCATCCTCCCTTTCCCACGTTGACTCCTCGCTACCAAAATTGTTCCACAAAACCCGCACAAGTCGAATTGTTTTACCCCGTAGCGTTTTCTCCCGTGAATCAATGACTCGTATCGGTTTCTCCCCGTAAGATGCATCGGCTTCAAGCTCAAGTTCGGACCATTCTAGCACATGTGATGGATCCGGTTCGTACTTCTTCAACATAGACACGTGAAACACATCGTGAATACCCGATAGCCTTGGCGGTAACGCTAATCGATACGCAACCTCCCCAATCTTCTCAATGATATCAAACGGTCCAATATAACGTGGAGATAACTTACCCCCTCGCCCAAAATGAGTCAAACCCCGACGCGGTGAAATCTTGAGGAACACGTGATCGCCCACATCAAACGATAACGGTCGTCTTCGTCGATCGGCATAGCTCTTTTGGCGACTTTGAGCGGTCAACAAACGTTGGCGAATCACTTTGACTTTCTCAGTCGTTGCCTCTTGTGCTGCTTTGAGTCTCTTGCGAATCAATCCCATCGTTTCGACAGTTTCGGCTACCAATTCGGGCCCCACTAACGTCGCTTCTCCCAATTCGCTCCAACACACGGGTGATCTACACGGCCTCCCATACAAGGCTTCATATGGAGCCATCTCGATGCTCGATTGATAACTATTGTTGTACGCGAATTCGACTAACGGTAGATGATCCTCCCAACTTCCCCGAAAATCTAACATGCAAGCTCGAAGCATATCTTCTAGGATTTGGATCGTCCTCTCGGATTGACCATCGGTTTGAGGATGATAAGCGGTACTAAACAACAAGTTCGTGCCAAGCGCGGCTTGTAAGCCTTGCCAAAACCGTGCCGTAAACCTTGGATCTCGATCGGACACAATGGACATCGGAATCCCATGCAATCGGATGATCTCACGGATGTATAAACGACTAAGGGTTTCAATCGAATCGGTAACTTGAATTGGTAAGAAATACGCGCTCTTCGTCAATCGGTCCACTATAACCCAAAAAGCATCATGCCCCCTCGGTGACCTCGGTAAACCCGTAACAAAATCCATCGTCACATTCTCCCATTTCCACTCGGCTGCAACTCACCTGCTGGTCGTTGATGTTCTGCTTTCACTTGTTGACATGTTAAGCACTTGGACACAAAAATCGCCACATCCCTTTTCATTCCCGGCCACCAAAATTGCCTACGCAAGTCATGGTACATTTTCGTCCCACCCGGATGTACGGCTAACGGCGAATGATGAAATTCTTGTAAGATCTCGCCCCGACACGAATTTGGTACAAACAACTTTCCTTGGAATTGAATACTTTGGTCGGCGTGAATCATCCAACCAATAGGTGCCTCCCCGCTAAGATATTTGCTTCATAAGGTACTCGCTTCCTCATCCGTTTGTTGTGCTTCCACCACGCGGGTCGATAAAGTTGAACGAACCGTCAAATTGCATAAAGTAACTCCCTCGCGGACTTCCTCGCAATGCAAAGTGTAAAAACCCAACTTGTTCATCATTTTCCACTCATCAATTGCCAAATTCGCTAGTTGTGCCGGTTTTCTGCTCAATGCGTCCACTACCACGTTTGCCTTGCCTGGATGATATTGAAGTTCGAAATCGTAGTCCTCCATGTGCTCCATCCAACGACGTTGGCGCAAGTTAAGCTCTTTTTGCGAGAACAAGTACTTCAAACTCTTGTGATCGGAGAATACCTCAAACTTTTCACCGTATAAGTAGTGCCGCCAACTCTTCAAAGCAAAGACCACGGCTGCTAGCTCTAAATCATGCGTAGGATAATTTCGTTCATGAGTTTTAAGTTGTCGCGACCCGTACGCTACCACTTTACCCCGTTGCATTAACACGCACCCAAGCCCTTCCCGCGAGGCATCACAATAGACGGAGTAACCAATTCCACGCTCGGGCACAATCAAAACAGGCGCACTAGTCAACCGCTTCTTTAACTCCTCGAATGCCGATTCACATTTATCGTCCCAAACAAACCGTGTCCCCTTTCGTGTCAATCTAGTCATTGGTGCCGCTAAACGTGAGAAATCAAGCACGAACCGACGATAATAACCGGCTAAACCCAAAAAGCTTCAGATCTCAAACACGCTCTTCGGACGCTCCCAATTCAGAACCGACTCGATCTTACTCGGATCAACAGAAACCCCATCACTTCGGCCAACCAAAACTCACACTTACTAAGCTTGGCATACAGACGATGCTCTCTCAAGGTTTTGAGCACAATGGAAAGATGAGATTGGTGATCTTCCTCGGATGATGAGTAAACAAGGATGTCGTCAACAAAGACCACCACAAACCGATCAAGATAGGCACGAAAAATGCGGTTCATAAGATCCATGAATGTAGCGGGAGCATTGGTTAAGCCAAATGGCATGACCACGAATTCATAATGGCCATAACGGGTACGGAAAGCAGTTTTGGGGATGTCCTCACAATGGACCCTCAATTGGTGATAACCGGACCTCAAATCAATCTTAGAAAAGTAAGTAGCACCTCGGAGTTGATCAAACAAATCATCGATCCTAGGCATCGGATACTTATTCTTAATCGTGACCCGGTTAAGCTTACAGTAGTCTATGCATAAACGAAGCGACCCATCCTTCTTTTGCGCGAAGAGAGCCGGAGCTCCCCACGGTGAAGTACTCGGACGAATGAACCCGACATCTTGCAACTCTTGTAGTTGTTTCTTCAACTCTCTCAACTCGGCCGGTGCGAATCGATAAGGAGGCATAGAGATAGGTGCAGTGCCCGGAACTAAATCTATCGTAAACTCGACCTCCCGCTCGGGTGGCAAGCCCGGTAACTCCTCCGGAAAGACGTCCAGAAAGTCACAAACAACTCGTGGTAACTCCCCGCGTGTAGACATATCCTCATCTAGCGTCAAGCTAGCTAAGAAGCAAGCGATCGATTCCCTTTCCCGCGGCTCACATAGATATGGCTCCAACGGTTCCCGACGTTCCCCGAAAAATTCGAAACAATTACCCTCCGGCGGACAAATCCGAACCCGACGCTTAAAACAATCGATAGTAGCGTGAAAGGTCGATAACCAATCCATCCCCAAAATAAGATCAAACCCCATCATGTCCAAAACTATGAAGTCAAACACAAAACGACGATCCCGGATAACCAACTCGCAATCTCGACATATACGATCTAATAGAATTCTACCACCTAATGGTGTGTCAACAAACAACGGCGGACTAAACTCATCGGACTCCAACTCTAAAGAACGTACAAACCATGCAGCTATGAAAGAATGCGATGCTCCCGAATCAAACAAAACCTTTGCTAATGAGTGGAATAAAAGAAATGTACCCCTCACAACCGATGCGTCTGGAGTCTGCGAAGTCATGTGAGGTGGTGGTGGTGGTGTGGCTGCCGAAACAGTGAAAACCCGGCCCGCTATAGTGACCGGGTGTGGATGAACTAAGCTCCCGCCAACCCGTGACCCCCGAGCGTAAGTGGTGCGGCGAAAATGTGGGTGACTCGACCGCCGCTTCCTGGTTGTTGTCGACCAAATCCTTGCCCTTGCCTCATTTTGTTGATTTGGCCGGACTCACTACTGGTTACCTCCCTCGTGGACAAAACCTGCTTCACGTGGCCAAATCCGCCCACAACCAAAACAAGCACCCGAAGTCTGAACACGCGGTGGTGGTGGAAGAGCTTTAGGCTGTGTACACTGTGAGCGAATATGACCCGGTTGGCCACATTGGTAGCAAGTGTTCGGCGGCCTCGATGAATTTCCCCCAAACCCGGAAGAAGTAGGTGCCCTAAAAGTCGAACGGTTCGGCGTAGATTGGAACGAGTCCCTCATCCTCTTCCTATTTTGGTTAGCATAACCCCCCGTCGGTCCACTCACGGTAGTGATCGGCGGTCTAGACCCCAATCTCCTAGCACTCTTTTGTTCACCCTCTTCGCTCTCCAAACTCCTAGCCAACTCCACTATCTCAGAAAACCTATCAAGTTTGCTACTCATCACGAATTTTCTAATGTTTGGGTCCAAACCCCTCACAAACCTCTTGCACTTTCTCTCCTCAGGTATTCACAAGTTACGGGCCAAAGCGGGACAAAGGTGGAACTTCATGGCATACTCCGTGACGGTCATCGTGCCTTGCTCAAGCCTCTCAAATTGCTCCCTAAGTTGCTCTTTATACGAATTCGGAAAGTACTGGTCCTCAAACTTCACCTCAAACTCGGGCCAAGTTATGCTCTCAACATCCGGTTCATCAACATTTCGTGCCGCCCTAGCCGCTTTCCTAGCATCCCTCCGCTCCGCAAGAACCGATTGCCACCACTCATTGGCCTCCCCGGTAAGTTGGCAAGCTACAAGACGAACCCTTAGATTATCCTCGGTAATGTCAAGCACATCGAATAATTTTCGAATCTCCGATAGCCAATGATTTGAGACCAATGGATCAACATTAAGCCCATCGAACTTAGGTGGGTCCATACGACGAAATTCCTTAGCGACTTCCATGGCGCGAGTAGTAGTATTGGCCCTAGGTGTTTGAGCCAAGAGATTGTGCGCCGCAAGCGCCGCCACAAAATCGGTCATGAATGGATTCAGTGGGTTTTGCTCTCCCGGTTGTTGCACCTCTTCCTCACGCCTCTCATCTCGACCCCCCGAACGTTCCCCATGTTGACTAACCTCATCATTAACCCATTCGTTCCTACCACGCCTAGCATTTCGACCCCCTCTAATGGTTGCACCACGTCTAGCACCTCTCCTCGGCGGCATAACTCTAATAAGATTATAAGAAAGAAGAATCGTTAAACTTAACATTATCTTAAATGAGGTCAAAGCCTCAACGTCAACCCAACACGGGTAACAACTCAACACTATGCTCTTCAACTCATATGCACCTAGATATGCCAATGCAATGATCATGCATGTCACACA
Organism: Vaccinium macrocarpon; assembly: GCA_022606695.1. NCBI lineage: Eukaryota > Viridiplantae > Streptophyta > Magnoliopsida > Ericales > Ericaceae > Vaccinium > Vaccinium macrocarpon. Next base: position 23,928,823 of record CM040177.1, on the reverse strand, counting down.
AGCACACAAAGAATGAGAAAATATGATTCTTCATGAGAAAACTTATGCAATGGTTTAAGCCCCAAGACTCGAAGTCCTCTCACGGTTCCTAAGTATTCGAACCTAAGCTCTGATACCAAGTTTCACGCCCTCAAATTTAATAAACCAAATACAATTAATATTCTCTTAGGATCAACCAAAGTCAACATCTTCCCATAGAAAAGTCAAGTCAAAGTACAATGAGTCCCTAGTTGGGGTACCCGTACCCATACAAAGTATCCAAGAGTTAAGAGTTATTACATAACCATGTTTAGTCAAAACATTGAAGGATTTAAAGTTACAAGATCATCTCCCCAAAATATATTTACGATAGAGAGGATAAAATAACTTCATGTCAAATAAGCTTCATGAGATGCATCCACACACCAAGCACTCCAATCACGTGCCTTGCCGAGTACCTGAAAAATGATAGGTTGAGCTCACTAGCCCAGTAGGAAAACTTTTCTACCATCGCTAAGGGTATAAAAGATGAAACATGCACATGAAGATGTGATACACATGAACGAATAGGCTAACATAGACCAAAAGAAGTGACTTGATGATAAAGTACCCAATGGGTGTCCCAAAGGTTGAATCAAACCCAAGTGTCCACGGATTTTCTCAAAAACGTCACATATCATGTCGTAGGTTCAATCCCTTCAAAACACCGTAATTTTTGTAAAACATTTCATTTTTCACATCTTCACAAATAACCATTTATTTAAATAGGGAATGAATCCCTCTGCCGGATTTTGTGGGCTCCGTACACCCCTGCCGGATTTCATGGGCTCCGTACACCCCTGCCGGATTTCGTGGGCTCCGTACACCCCTGTCGGATTTCGTGGGCTCCGAACACCCATGGCTAGGGACGCACCAAATGGTGACCATAGAATAAGCAAATTATCCTTTTCAAAAGTTTATCAAACAATCGAGTGTCCAAAAATATCCATGTAATTCATTTAGTTTGAAAGCTCGTAGTGTGTCGGTTATGGCAAAGTTAACTTGTGTCCATGAAAGTGAGAGATCAAGACAAAACTTAATTCATACCATGATAGACTACCAAAGCTTAGAAGTCAATTTGAGACGCTTAGAAGTGACCAATAAAGGCCCGGAGCATAGGAACATAAGAATGGAGTTACGACTCTCTAGAAAGTCTAACCCCTTGATAGGAAAAATAAAGTTTCTCTCAAATTACAAGGGCTATGAATATGAGACCAATTGGGTTTGAAAGTAGACTCATAGAGCTTTCCAACGGTTCAAGAATCACCTCAATCGGAGTTCGGACGAAGCCGGGGCGTGCCCGCGAAGTTGGATAAAAATCTGCCTTCTAAGCGCTGGGTATCGATACCCATGAGAGGGGTATCGATACTAAATCACTAGAGGCTGAACAGAATGATGGGTATCGATACCCATGTGAGGGGTATCGATACTAAATCATTACGAGCGAAGTTTTTTGCAGATTTTACCAAAATTGGAGGGGGTTTCAACCCAAGCCAAAAATGAAGTTTTAAACAACAAACAACCATAGAAGAGAGGTATATCAACAACCAATTCATGAATTTATCAACCCAATACACAAAACCCAACTCATTCATGATCCAAACTAAATTCCATGGAGATTATCAAGTTAAACAAGAAATTGAGAACAAGATTATCAACAATGCAATCATTCAACAAATATACACTTAGAGGAGGTAGAAATTTGTTCCCTACCTCAAGGATTTGCTCCAAGTCAACCCAAAAACGAATTTGTAGATCCCCAATTTGAGCAATCCCGTTTTTGGCCCTCCCGGTGTGAAAAGATGGTACTCCGGGCTCCCAAACACGCGTAGATGATGATTCTTTGGTCAATTTGTGAAGAGGTTTGATGGAGAGGGAGATTTGTGAGCTTGGAGTGGTGATAATGGAGGAGAGAGGAGAAGGGGCTGATTTTTGGGAGAAGAAGAGAGTGATATTTGGCTCAAAAAATCAGCCATATACACTTATATGTACACATTACAATTTGTACTAGCACCCCCAACATTCCAATGTGTTCCAAAGACACCCCAAATGCAATCACCAACTCATATTGACCCCATATCGCACTATTTCATTTTCTCACATTTCCCCAATGATATTTCCGGAAAAATTATTATTATTATTATTATTATTATTATTATTTTTTATAAAAACACGGGTCCTTACAAAATAAGAGAGTCATTTGTAGCAATTTCTTGGGGGAAACGGTTATCCACTCCCCTTTAACACCCTCTTTATTCAGTTGCACCCATTTCCTTATTTTTATACATTTGAAATTATCAAATTATGCTTACTTATTCACTCACTTTTCACATATATAAAGGTGTTGTAAAACGCACATTATGAATGCGACTAAGTTAGGAGAAAACAAACAAAACAAGCAATCACACAAGATAAAAGATTTACATGGTTCCTCTAAGATTGAGGTACATCCACGGGTGAAGAGAGAGAGAGAGAGAGAGAGAGAGAGAGAGAGAGAGAGAGAGAGAGAGAGAGAGAGAGAGAGAGAGAGTTCACTATCAATGGTGAAGAAGAGATGCAAAGAGACGGCTATGATCTGTAACTCTGGAGAAACCACAATATGAGAGATAGTCAAAGGATCCCTAAAAACTTCTATTTATACGAAGCACAATCAATAGGAAATCCTAAACACAATTGGAAATCCTAAACGCAATAAGAAATCTTATACACAATAGGAATTCTTAAACACAATAGGAATTCTCCAAAAAGGAAAATTCAAGACACAATTCCAACAATTCTCCACCTTGACTTGAACTCCATTAAACCCAAATCACTAATTATAACAACCCTCTTCTGCCTCTACCTCGCCACACTACTCCCAAGGGGCGATCAATTGCAACTACCAACGAAGCCCAAGCAATGCTAAAATTTTGGCAACCGGAATCGGTTTAGTCAACATGTCCACTGGGTTATCCGTCGTTCCCGCTAGCTTCACCTCAACTTGCTTTTGTGAGATGATCTCTCAAACAAAGTGATACCTGACATCAATATGCTTGGTCTGTTCATGATACATCAGATTTTTAGTCAGATGTATAGCACTCTGCGAGTCGCAAAATACTGAAGTGACCCCTTGTACAACACCAAGTTCGCAAAGAATTCCCCTCATCCAGAATGCCTCCTTTACAGCTTTGGCAATGACCATATACTCCACTTCCGTTGTAGACAACGCAACCGTAGCCTACAAAGTTGCTTTCCAACTAATGGCACTTCTGGATAAAGTGAACACATAACCTGTCAAAGACCTCCTTTTATCATGGTCACTGGCAAAATCTGAAGCAACATATCCAACTACTTGATTACCCGGATTAGAAACCACATACAAAAGACTCATATTTGTAGTACCTCTCAAATACTGAAGTATCTACTTCACAGCCTCCCAATGTGCCTTTCCCGGTCGCCCCATATAGCGACTAACGACACTAACTGCATGTGAAATATTAGAACGAGTGCATACCATGGCGTACATAAGGCTCCCAATTGTGCTCAAATATGGAACCTGAGACATACTTCTCATCATCCTTCGACTGTGGTGACAATTCTGCTTAAAGTAGAAAGTGTGCTACTAAAGGGGTATTGACTGGCTTTGACTTCCGCATGGCAAAGCGCTCAAGCACTCTGAGAACAAATGACTTTTGATTCAAGAACAACTTGCCATCTACTCGATTCTGCTAACATCCATACCCAAAATCCATTTTTCTGCACCCAAATCCTTCATCTCGAATTCACCACCCAACTGCTTTTTCAACATGTTGATTTCTGATACACCTTTGGTAGAAATAAGCATATCATCAACATACAACAATAGATAAATAAATGAACCATCAGGAAGTCTTTGAAAGTACACACAACTGTCATATTCACTCCTAGAATATGATTGGCTTATCATGAATGTATCAAACCATTTATACCACTGCCTATGAGACTATTTTAAGCCATATAAAGACTTACGAAGCAAGCACACATGATCTTCCTTACCAGAAAAAACAAATCCCTCTAGTTAATGCATATAAATCTGTTCCTCAAGCTCCCCATGCAAAAATGTCGTTTTGACATCAAGTTGCTCAAACTCAAGGTCATAACATGCAACGATAACAAGTAAAGTGTGAATGGAATTGTGTTTTACAATCGGTGAAAATACCTCATTCTAGTCAACACCTTCTTTTTGACCGAAGCCTTTTGCCACTGGCCGAGCTTTGAACCATGCCTCTTCAACCCCTGGAATACCTAGCTTGCGCTTGAAGAGCCACTTGCACCCAACAATCCTCCTATTTTTCAGCGGTTCCACCAACTCCCATGTCTAGTGATAGGTGCGCAATATCACAAATATAAACGCCTAAGTAGGGTAGAATTTGCACGTTAGACGTGCAGTTAATCCTCATTTTCCATTTAATGTGTGCACGTGGTTGAATTTTGTATTTGTGTTTGATTTGCAGGGAATTGAGGTGTTCAGGCGCTAATGGAAGGTACCCGCAAGGCTGTGATGGAGGCTCGAGAGTGAGCAAAGCTGTGATGACTAAGTGTTGAAGTCGATTTCACATGGAAATGCTCGAAACTCATCGGGAGCGCTACACTATTTCTCTGGAGCGCTCAAGATTGACACAAAAAGGCACAAGAATGAACAGAAGGTTCTGGAGCGCTACACCAAAAGTAGTGTAGCGCTACCTAAGGGTTCAAATGGGTCAACAATTCAGCAGTCAACGAGTCAATGGGGGAGTTAAGGGAAGCGGTAGCGCTACACCATTTTCATGGTACCACTACCGAGAGGTTTAATTGGCTAGTGAACGGCATCGTTTTGGTCTTCTGCAGAGAATAATCCTATTTTGTCTCGGATTTTGATTAGAAAATGAGGGATTAGTATAAATACTTCGTTTTGAACTTGAATTAGGGTTCCAGACTAAATTTTAGGTTTTTGTTCTAAGCTTTTTCGGCTACAATTTGGAGCATTCGATTTCAGCATTCAAGTTAATTCATATCTTCAAATTTCCAGTTGTCGGATTGGTGTTATCGTGTAATATTCAAGTCCCGTTTCTTCGCACAATCAGTGGTATTGTTTTCTTTTACAATCATTAATTCACATAACACGTTTAGATCTAGGTTTAACATAATTTCTGCAAATAAGATAATCATGCGTGAGTAGTCGTATAGAGTGAGGCTGCGGGCGAAAGCGTTTCGCAGCTAGGCTGATTGATGTTCTACCTTGGGACCAAATTAACTTCATTTTTGGGCAATTTTAGGAAACAGAAACTTAATTAACAAACAAAACCCAGGCATCACCGGAATTCGAATGCCCACGGAATCTTGTGATAGGTGGTGCCCATTTGTTAGGGAGCCTTTCTCTTTTTCTAAAATTAGTAAAAAGCGTAATTGTGGCCCAAGTAAACATTGATTAGGCTAGTTGCGGACGCTGGGTTCCCTCAGCTGTACTCTCATTTTTAATCTGAATTTAGTAAATCAGTCGGTAATTCAGTAAATTAATCCTATCAAACAAGGGGTGGTTACCTAAGAGCCAGTTAAACTAAAACTCTGCACTTTGAGTCAAACACTGTTAGCCGTCTCTGTGGTTCGACTCCGGTACTTCCGGATATTGTGTTGCACTGGTCAAGAGTCCTACGCTTAGGATGCGTCTTTAATTTTAGTCACCTGGTCGGTCAAGCATTTAGTTCTTTTGAAGAGATTCAATTCTTCACTCCTAGCAACTCACCACTGTGCACACTCATTGCTCGAAACAACTTTCGTATAGCTAAAAGGCTCGCCATACTCCATTGTTTCAGCAACTGATAAACCATAGACCACCATCTCAGAATAAGCCGAATACATTTTAGGAGGCCGAATCTCCCTCCTTGGCCTATCTTTAGCAATAGTGCATGGTTGCTCTTCTGGTATATCATCATCTGTGTCTGAACTCTTGAACTCCTCTTCAATTAGCTGATCACTATCATTCTTCCCTGAGCCAAAAGATTCACATAAAAACTCCACCTGCTTTGGAACCCTTGGTTCCTCAACTGCATCTTCAACCTGGTTAGATCCCTTAACCATAAAGTTTTCATCAAAAGTAACATCTCTACTAACTAAAAACTTAGAGGTTTCCGGACACCATAATGTGTACCCTTTCACACCAACTTGATAACCCAAGAAAACACACTTCTTGGCACGTGGCTCCAACTTTCTCTCATTCAAATGAGCATAAGCTGGACACTCAAACACACGCAATACGGAGTAATTAGTCTTATGGCCCGACCATACCTCAAATGGAGTCTTACACTCAATAGCAGTCGATGGAGACCTATTCACCAAATAGCATACTATAGAAGCGGCTTCAGCCCAAAACTCTTTGCCCAATCCAGCATTGGACAACATTCAACGCGCCTTCTCCAAAAGAGTCATGTTCATTCGTTCAACCACACCATTCTATTGAGGGGTTTTCCTTACTGTGTGATGCCTTACAATGCCCTCATCACTGCAAAACTTATCAAATTTGTCAGGACAAAACTCCATACCATTGTTAGTTCTCAAACATTTTATTTTCTTACCCGCCTGATTCTCTATCAAAATTTTAAATTGTTTGAATGTACTCAAAGTATCACTTTTATGTTTTAGCATATACACCCAAACCTTATGAGAGAAATCATCAATAATACTCATAAAATATTGAAAACCACTTTTAAAAGTTACCTCTGCGGGACTCCAAAGATTTGAGTGAAAATAATCCACCATGCCTTTGGTGCGATGAATAGCTATACTGAATTTGACCCTGTACTGCTTGCCGTAGACACAATGCTTGCAAAAATCTAACTTCTCAATTTTCTGGCCACATAGCAAACCATGTTTGCTCAAAACTATCATCCCCCTCTCGCTCATATGCCCAAGGCGCATATGCCACAAACGAGTCAAGTTTGAATCTGAAACCTTTGATGAGGCAATCGTTGTTGCCACACCTGTAACTATACTGCATTGAAGTATATAGAGGTTGCCACGCTGTGACCCCTTCATCAGTACCAATGCACCTCTCGAGACCTTCAAAACTCTACCTCGACCGAGGAATTTACAACCAAGAGAATCAAGAGCACCTAGGGAGATAACATTCTTTTTCAAATCTAAAACATTTCGAACCAAAATCCAAACAACACCATCGTGCATCCTGAGCTGAATCGTTCCAACACCAACAGTCTCACAGGCCATGTTGTTGCCCATCAAAACTGTACCACCATTGATTGCCTCATAAATAGTAAACCACTTTTTATGCGGGCACATGTGGTATGAACATCCAGAATCCAGTCGTTATCAGAACAAGAATTACCCGCTGTAACTGATAACACAGTATCCAACTCACCTGAGCTTTCAACAACTCCAACAATATCTTTACCCCCTTTCTGGTTCTCTTTTTCCTTCTCTTTGATTTTTAAACAGTCAAGTATCCAGTGCCTGGGTTTCTCGCAAAAATCGCTCTTCCCCTTCTTCCTTTTTACTGACTTGGATCTACCCCTATTACTCGACTCCTCTCTTTCTATCGTTATTCCCCTAGCAATCAAACCCTTTACATGCACATCACCCTCACCAGACACCTTTTTCCTCAATTCTTTCGAATAGAGGCTAGGACTTAACATCTTCCATAGAAATTGTGTCTTTGCCATACAACAGGGTTGTAACAAAATGCTCATATGAAAGTGTTAAAGAACATAACAAAATTAGGGCTTGGTCCTCATCCTCAATTTTACTATCAATGTTTTTCACATCCATAATAATACGATTAAACTCGTCTAAGTGATCCTTAACATGTGTACCTTCATGCATTCGAAACGTATAAAGACGTTTAAGATACAACCTTGTTTGTAGCGATTTCGTAAAATATATGCCTTCCAATTTCAGCCAATTATCCACTGCTAAAGTTTCTTTTTCCACCTTGCGAAGAACATCGTCTGCTAAACTCAACTGAATAGAACTCAGAGCTTTGGCATCCATGTCTTCCCAATTCTCTGGACTAACCCCGGACTTCACCAATCCTAACAAAGCCTTGTGTAGTCCCTGTTGGGTTAACAGAGCCTTCATCTTTACTCTCCAAAGATTGAAACTGCTAATTTGCCCATCAAATTTCGCGATCTCAAACTTAGCTGCCATAACCACTATGGGAAACAAAACCCTAGTTTTTCAACCAGAAGCTCTACTACTAGTTTGTTGTAAAACACACGTTATGAATGCGACTAAGTTAGGAGAAAGCAAACAAAACAAGCAATGACATGAGACGAAAGATTTATGTGGTTCCTCCAAGATTGAGGTACATCCACGGGCGAGTAGAGAGAGAGAGAGAGTTCACTATCAATGGTGAAGAAGAGATACAAGAGCCGGTTATGATCCGTAACTCTGGAGAGGTCACAATATGAGAGATAGCCAAAGGATCCCCAAAAGCTTCTATTAATAAGAAACACAATCAATAGGAAATCCTAAACACAATAGGAATTCTCCAAAAAGGAAAATTCAAGGCACAATTCCAACAAAAGGGCATTTGTATTGGACTGACGTTTTACTTCAGGTATTGAATATGGAGTAGAAGACCAAAATAAAGCCAAAGGTAAAGCCCTCTCGGAGAACAAAGTTAGATTCCCCCACATTTTATGCGCATTCCTTTTCAAAACTAAAATTTAAAGTTGTAATCATGCTTTGAAACTTAATCTATTCATTCTAAGTTGATGTAATCAAACTAATTTTTGAAATTTGACTTTTAATTAAAATCATTTTGAAAAATATTTTATTAATGTTTTTGGAAAAACGAGGTGTTACATAATTTTCGTGTATGATAACTAAGAGCGGGTTTCCCGTGGGTTCCAAGTTCTTTATCACTACACATTGTGATGGAGTCCATACACTTTGTCTTGTGTCCCACCACAATATGGTGGAAAATGGACCAGAAGCACCACGTGGTTTATAATATATTTTCAGAGAATAGAAAGAGCAAAAATTATTTGTCCAAATGTTTGGGGAAAAGGTGGGCTCTTAATCTTCTCCCTCACTCCCAAAAAGTTTGTCCAGTCTGCAAAATGATGACCTAAAAAATGGTAAGCCATTTAAAAGAAAATTTTCCAACTTTTCGAAAATTAAAAGTACTTGTTGATAGCTAGTAAATTGTTACAAAAATATTGAGTTTTTCTTGAAAATTTTATATTATTTTCAAGTTTGCGTTTTACAGACTGGACAAACAATTTGGGATTGAGGGAGCCGTTCTCTAAGACTTTGTTTGATATAGCTGAAAACTAAAAATTGAAAACTAAGTCCTGAATGCTGAATTTCTTAAGACGATAAGCTGTTTAATATGTATAAAGAGCTGAAGTATTAAATTCACTCATTTCCCAACTTTTCCCTTGCCCCTTAATATATTGGCGTTATAATACTAAAACCAAATCAATCAAATAAAAGAAAAGAAGTGCAGTTATCAAAATCATAACATCATACACAAATTACTAGTGGCAAACTCGTGCTATGTGCTATGCACGGGAATCACGGGAATCGAAACACAAAAATGAATAAAGCTTAATATATAGTTTCAATCATAAAAGGGTAGTTATTTTTGTGTATTTCTAATATCGATGTGCTATTATATTAGATGTCTTACTTAATTAATGCTATTTCAATAGTATATTCTTGGTATTTATTGATTTTCCTCCTTAGAATCCCTATTGATTTCAAAGTTTCAAGCAATTTTAATTACTTACGAAATTCTTCAAACTTATTTGACTCCTTATTCACACTATACATGTGCATTGTGGAGTGTTGTGATCTAATGATCTTCCACCCAAAAATACTTCTAAGAATTTTTATTCATTTCAACCGGTATTACAAAATTGCATGCAAAAAAAAGGAAGAGAAAAGAATAAATGAATATAGTGAAAATCATGAAGTTTGCATTTACCTATGAAATTTGTCATATTTTGACCGGTCATTTTGTATCTCTTAATTTGCATGCCCTCACACAATGAGATTCTTTTGCTTTTTCCTTGGGCTGGTTTTGAATCGATCGATCATCTTCAAGTATCGCTCTTTCCCTACAGGACTAATACATATTAGGATTTTTGTTCCCACGATCCATCCTATATTACATAACAAACCACAATCATGAAAAACAGAGAAGACAAATTGTGGAACCAAAAAAAAAAGAAAAAAGAAGGTACACAAGCATGAAAAGCAAGAGGAATAATTGTCACGGTCCATCCTGATAAAATTTATTGCGAAGTAGGAAAAACAATATAGAGTGCATGCACGATTATTTAACGCAATGAATAAGAGAATAGGAAAAAAGAGGTCATTACATATAAAAAAAAGGACAAATAAAATTGAGAATGAGTTTACTTGTGTGTGTGTGTGTGTGTGTGTGTGTGTGTGTGTGTGAGAGAGAGAGAGAGAGAGAGAGAGAGAGAGAGAGAGAGAGAGAGAAGTAAAGAAATTCTAGATATTGGGAAAGAAGGTATATTTGTTGATGGAAGGAAATCAAGGGATAATATTTTAGAGTTTGACTATTACCTAATTACCTTTTAGGATTAGCTATAGAGTTTGAATCATAATAGTGATTACCTTTTAGGATCATCTATAGAGTTTGAATCATAATAAAACATAATCAGATGGAGAACTTTTTCTTTTAATACTTCCATTTAGAGTTTGAAGCATATGGTTGTATTAACATATATTGGATTTGGTATAGAGTATCAAAATTTGAAATAAAATAAAAAGGAGGTAAAAATACATCTAAGTATCATACTTTGAAATTCAAAAAAGATTTATGACACTTGATCATGACCCATTGCTTAGTTAATTTTTTTCATCACAAATCAATCACTTTTTGCCCTTTGTCGCAATCATAGCTCTCCTCACAAAAAACCATTATGCAATAATATATAAGACTAGCAGAAAACCCATGCTATGCATAGGACAAATTCAAGTACATCGCGTTGATGGAAATGCAAAAGCGAAAGATAAATACATTTGATTTAATTGTCAAAAACAAAAATACTCACTCCATCCCAATTGTTGGTCTTTTCGGTTTTTGATAAATATGTCATTCTTAGATTAGAAAAAAAGTACTTTCATGTTAAAAAAATTTGGGTCATTTTTAGAACAAAATGTAAAGTGCACAATTTAAAAATATTTGTAGAAATTGTTGTACGTGTTTCCTATAAAGCCTAAACGGTTCAAAGAATAGTTTGAACTATCAGTGGTTTAATACCAATGAACTTTTAAGGGTGCCATGACCCTCTTGACAAAATCTACATATGTCTGTCTACATATATCATAGCAGCAACACTAACTAAATTTCTCTCGTCAAGTTTAGCCTTAATGTAATGCTGCCGATCTAACACGATGTGTCTTTTTTGATATTGCATATTCCATTACATGCTTTTCTGATGCGTCACTTAGATAACCATCTTTTCAATTGAATGAACAATCCATTCAAAAAATATATTTTGAATGAAGAATAATAGGAATCAATATCTCATAAAAATGGAGACACAATAAAATTAATTAACTAAGCGTGAGAAGATGTTGAGTCTTCTAGTTGTGAGTAAGTTGGAAAAGAGATTATAGAATTCTTGTTACGAAGTTTTCTTTAAAAATGAATCCACCACTTCTTCCACGTTTTAAAGAAATTGAGAACAATGTTTCTTTTAACTTTAAGCATAACTCCCACCAAACGCACCTTTTAAATTCATTGTCATGAAAGCTACTTTGTTTGTCATTAGTTTTTATCTATAGCAACAGTAAATTATATGCATGCGGAGGATTGAAGAAGATTTTGGGTGCAAATAGGGTATGGTTAATGTGGTACCCTTCGGTTACATCTAGGTCGTCCAAAAATGCATCTAACGGTCTGGATGTTTTTAGCAATTAAATATTTTAAAATTGATTGCTTTTGTGACGGCTCGAATGTGCCCAAGGGATACCATGTGATACTCTATTAGCACCACACACAAAAAATTTGTATAGAGGAAAAATTTAGAAAATTTCAAACACCGGTTGCCATGCCAGTCAATGACATATTTAATGAGAATAAGTAAACCTGATTAATCTTATTAGTATCGAAATAAAACCTACAGAAAGAAAGAAAATGGGATTGCAAAATAGCACAATATCAATGATTTTTATCGAAATAGAACAATATCTATTGTCCTTAAGCACAATGGAACAATATCCATGATTTTTATCAAAATAAAACTTACAAAAAGAAAGAAAATGGGATTGTAAAAAAATAGTATAACTACTGTAGACACCCCAATTTGAACCCACGAAAATCCTTGGCATCCCCGATGATGAAAATGCCTAATAAGAGCACACAAGGCTTGATTGTGAACTTGGAAACCCCTCCTAAACCTCTCCAAAATAAACCCAACCTTGCACCACCTTCTAGTACATTCAAAACTCTCTTTTTTGATACATAATGCATCCCAATCCATTTTGAAATGAGGGAGATGTGCACGTTTTACTAAAATGACTTGCTTTTCCAACCTTCCGAGGGTAAAATGGTCACACATTTTGATGTACAAATCATCATTGGTTCAAACCACATGGGTTAGAAATTAGACTTGACAAACTTTCCAACGCTTCAAACCATGCACAAAATGAAGTTCGGTAGCACCTGGGATGGCCTCATGAAATTTCATACGTGGTGCTACCTCCTAATCCAGGCGCCTGGATCACCCTATTCCAGGCGCCTGGACTCCCCAATTCCAGGCGTTCGGATTCACTCCAAATACTTGCTGTACAAGGTGAACTGAGTGGGGAGGAGTGTCTTTGAGGATTCTTTGGGGGGAAATGATGGCACTACTTGAGCCTCTTGGATGACCCCCCAAGCCAACCTAATGGCCCTTTTTGAATCCTCCTTTGTCTATATAAAGCCTCTCATCTCTCTCATTAGGAGGACTAGTCCTCCCCTATCTCCCTTACTATTATTCTGCCCAAATATTCCCAGAAATCTTAATCCCTCTTTGTTCCTCTTGCTTTCCACCATTAAACCCACCTTTTCCTACTCCAAATCAACCCATTTTCATCGCCATCCTAAACTAAACTAGTCAATCCTTTGTTCATCCAATATCAAGAGTTTGAATCCAAGTTCATAATGTTCCAATAGCTTCTTTTAGTCCTTACAACCACCAAAAAACCCAAATCAATCATCTAAGTGCTTCAATCAAACTTCAAAGGTGGTTCATCTACCAAAGTGTTCAAAAAGGCCCATGAGGGGAACTCAACCAAGTTCTCACTGGTCTTCTATACTAGAAGAGGGCTTGGGAGAGATTTGAAAACAATCAAGAAAGAAACAATCAAAATCTATTTTGTGCACAGTACTCAATCCAGGCGCCTGGATCATCTCTTTCCAGGCGCCTGCATTGAGTCCAGGCGCCTAGATTCACTCCATGTAGGCGCCTGGATTCCCTCCTCGTCATATTTTCATCTTTCTTTTGTATTTCAATCAGTTCATGGGAGATCATTTGCATACATTGACACTGGGATAATCATATCTCATGTTTTAATCTTCATTATAAAGGGTATTTGAGTTTTTCAAAGGCAAAAATCATGCTTTTTCAAGATTTTTATCATGCTATGAAATTGATCTTGAGATTCATTTCATCCAAAAAGTCATTAAATATCATTTAGAGTGTGTTAGAACAAGTTGTAAGCATTGTGCTTGTTATTTATTGAGAAAAATTGAGTTTTGAGTTTGCTGTGTGGTAGGCCATCCAGGCGCCTGCATTCAATCCAGTCGCCTGGATCTGCCTAATCCAGGTGCCTGGTTTACAATCCAAGTGTGATATGTTCGATGTTTGTGATCAATTTCTGAGACACCTTGGAGCAGTTTGAGCATGATTTGATCAAGTTTCAATGTTCTATGCGTATAAATCATTTACTCATGACATTTTGCACAAGCATCACCTATAAATCATTTACTCATGACATTTTGCACAAGCATCACCTATATCTCATTGATCTTTTTGATATGTTTTTTGTGCTTTCACATGAATGTGTACAAAGTCTATTCAAACAACATTTTCAAAATCCTTTAAACGTTTAGTAGAGACCGGTAGTTTCACCGGGCGTGAGGGGTGCTTTAAATTCCTTTCCCTCGCTTAGCCAAGCTCCCAGACCCGAGAAATCTCATTTTGCGAGGCCAGTAAAATATTTTCCATTCAAAGGGCAAAAGAATCATTTTTCAAATGGTTTCTTGGGTACGGTCCTCAAACTCGGATGGCGACTCCATTCAACTGATCAAATCATTTTCTGAAATCATAACCATTTTCCTGGACATCACTCTGCGGAGTGTTCACAAGTTGGCGACTCCGTTGGAGAATCTGGTTAATATATATATATTTGTGTTATTACACTTATGTGTAATTTTATTAAAATGTGTATTAATCATTGTGAGCTAGACTTGAAAAAATGTTCAATGGATTTTGAAAATGTTGTTTTTATGGACTTGTTGCATTGCACGTGCATGGTTACTTGCCTCGCTGATATGTTTCAACAATCTTGTTCGGCTTGCCTTTAGGACAACCGGACGTGGGAAAATTTGAACAATCAAATTCTTAACAATAATCTAAACAGATTTAAGAGTAATTAGCCCGAGATTAGGGACAATTTCTCCTAAGCATCCAAATTTAGATTCTTGCCGGGAATCTGTATAAGTCGATTTTTCCCAAATCCGTTTGTTCAATTTCAAGGATTTGATACTTAAAAGAAAACTTGAGGATTGGGGCAATCTTCCAAAACCTGTCTATTAGTCTAGGAGACTTAAAATCCATGGAATTTGAGATACCTCCGATGTTGGTCGTGTCCGAACGGCCGTCGTGATTCAAACTAACCTTAGATTCATTAGTAACTGGATTACAACACCCAAATTGCTTTGTCTCGGATGGTCAAGAAAAGCGATTGGCTTTGATTCCAACAAGTTTGGAATTTAACCTGCTGAGTAATGGCCTACCCGGGGTGTTGGAAAATCTTTTGTGCAACGACCTTAAGTGAGATTCGGATCCAGTAGATTAACCCTAGGTTATATGTCAGTCTAGGAGACTTTAAATCCACGGAGTTTGAGATACCTCCAGTGTTTGTCGTGCTTGAACGGCTCACCGTATTTCGAATTAGCCTTAAGTGCATTCGTATCTGGATTTCAACAACCTTATTGCTCTGTCTCGGATGGTCTATAAGGAGATTGACTCTAATTTCATGACGATTGGAATTTAACCTACCTGTCACGGCTAACCCGTGGTTGTTGTTTCACACATCTGTGCAATGCCTTAAGTGAGATCGAAACCGGTAGCAGAGTCCTTAGAATAGGATTCAGTCTAGGAGACTTTAAATCCATGGAGTTTGAGATATCTCCAGTGTTCGCCGTGCTCGAACGGCTCCCCGTGTCTTGGGCTAGCCTTAAGTGCATTTGCATCTGATTTCAACAACCTTATTGCTCTGTCTCGGATGGTCTATAAGGAGATTGGCTCTGATTCCACGACGAATGGAATTTAACTTGCTTGTCATGACTTACCCATGGTTGTTGTTTTGCACATCCATGCAATGTCTTAAGTGAGATTGAGACCGGCAATCTAGATCTTAGGACGACACGACGGCGACACATGCACGGCATTTTCTTCAATAAAACCAAGGGCACAATTTGAGTTCAACTTTTTTGCTTTATTGTCAGTGCTGAATCAAGAAAACCTTACCTGTTTGGATCCAACCGCTTGGGCAAAGATTGTCACGACCTTCATCGCCAGTGTATGAAACAAGTATGTCGGCAGATTCGGAACAAGATCCCCCAAATGAGATGGAGCGAATAAGGAAGGAGATACGGGATGTGAGGGCTTGCAACGACACTCAAATCGTCCAACTCATGGCGATAATGGTAAACATCCAAAGCCAGCTACCTCCACCCCAACCTCAAATGCCCGAAGATGGGCCCCAAAACCAAGAAATCCCTAATGATGACCATCAACAGCAACTTGCTGAAAACACTCAATTGACTGACATGCTAGCCAAGATTGCTAAGCTTGAGGAGTCAATAGCCAAGAATGAGCAACAGGCAAGCATCGAATTTGAAATGGATAAGCTCTGTCTGTTTTCGGATGTGAAACTCCCTGAAAAGTTCAAGCCGGTGGAATTTGAAAAGTTTGACGAAACGGGGAATCCTAAGGAACACGTTCAGGCGTATGTAAGATCTCTTTCACTTCAAAACGTTAATGAGCCAACTATGGCCCAGATGTTTCACCAAACTCTCACAGGGCCCACACTTCAATGGCTTTTGTCTCTTGACATCTCAAGGAGGCAAACTTGGGAAGAAATGGCGGCTGCTTTCATAAAGCAGTATGAGTACAATGTCCAACTCAAGGTGACCACTTGTGAACTTGAAAGCATCAAAATGAAAGAAAAAGAGTCCTTTGCAAAGTTTGTGAAAAGGTGGAGGGCGAAGGCCGCACAAATGACAGATCGTCCTAGTGATAAGGACCAGATGCGCATCATAACCAAGAATCTGCAGCCCGACTTGGCCCAGTATATGGTGATGGCCCAAACACATAACTTTGAAACCTACTTCGAGACAAGTTTGTTGATTGAGGAAGCCCTACAAAGCGGGGTTTTGAAGAAAGGAGATTCGATACTCAAGCCCAAACAAAACTACATTGAAAACACCCCATCCATATATGCAAACACTTTATGCATCTCCACAAAACACAACTCCAAAAAACCAGCCACTCTAAAAAACCAGCCCAAACCAACCACTCTAAAAAACCACAAAGAACCCTCTCACAGTTCTCCACACCCCTATCCTTGGTGTATAAAGAACTCCATGAAGCCGGTCTTCTCAAACCACTCCCTCCAACTCCTCTACCTCAAAAGCTCCCAACCTACCACAACCCACATGCCTTCTGTGCCTTCCATCAAATGCCTGGTCATGCTACCGATGAGTGTCAACGCCTCCGCCACAAGATTCAAGATCTCATTGACAATGGGTCCATCTCTGCTCCACTGGCAAAACTAAATACCTCGCCAAATCAATGAATCATCGATGACCATGCAATAATTCAATCTTCCATGAGTCTTGGAAGTTTTCAAGCGCCAAGTCAAGTTTTCATTTCTGACTAAGTCAGTTTGTATTTCGAGTCTGTTTATGTTTTCCACGTCTATGTGTTTTCATCTTCAAGTATGTAATGTCTTGTTGTTGTCAAAAAAAAGAAAAAGACCAAAAATAGAGTCAATTTTGTAGTCCTGATCTACGCACGACCTGATTCCTTGCAAAGGGATACGTAGGCAACCCTTCGCGGTTCGGTTGCAACTATAAAAAATCAATGTCACGCTGTTGTGTTGAAATTGTCAATCACAAACTTGGATTTTTGCAATAATCCTTCAACTTGGAATTGTTTTACACCATCATTTGAGAAACATGATAATCACTTCAAAACACGAGGAGAATTTTGATTGAACCCTTGCCCCGCACAAGGAGGATTTCCAATGTACCATTCCCCAGCGATATCAAGAAGCAATCCTTTGACACAGAAAAAGCATGCTAGGTCAAAAACCTACAAGGGCGGCCTAGGCAAAAGTTATGGCAAAAAGCTCGCTAGATCGAACTTCAAAATGAGATCTAGGAAAAAGTTAGAGCAAGCATGAGTTCTTCCCATCAAGTTGCATAATTCGAAATGAAGAAAGACGTTCTTTGCTTTTATTCCCCACATAAATATCCATTGCAAGCCCCTTTGAGCTTGAATCAATTTCTTTGAAAAACCCAGCTAGACAGCTATCCCCCACACTAGGGTGAAACAAGAAATATGAAAGTGTCAAACACGTGACAGCCAGCATAATGAAAGTGCCAAAGATATAAGCGCATGAAAATTCAAAGTATCACAAGAATGAAAGCGCCAAACTCATAGGCTTGTCAAATACATGGGTGCAACAAGATGAAGAGCATTGAAGAAATTTGAAACGGAAAAATCAAATGAAAGGAAGTGCTCATTTAAAGCAAGAAGAGGCACATGAAAGCACCCATCAAAAGCAAAAATGGCACAAAAAGTCCAAGATAGCTGCTAGCTCAAATAACCCCGAGGAAAGATGAGATGTATTGAGCCTATAATCCTTCCTTTGTTAAGCCCATAACCTTGGCCCCATCATAACCTAGATAAAAGTCTTTTCAGATTGGAAAGTGCAACTTGATAGTGAGAATTCAAGTCACAAGGGAACAGTCTAATCTCCCTTGAAAATTAAAAATCAAAGCATTGTGCAAACACTGGCGTCATGCAAAGCAAAAATCCAAACCGGGGCATATCAACGAGTCTTCATCAGCAGCCCTCTAAATTGGGACATTTTGAAGGAAATCAATGAGACATCATCAGCAATCTAGGGCATGGGTTCATGATAAGAAATCTTGTGTCTTGATAAAATTGTACATTTGAATTAATATCACTTGATGGAGTGAAACAATCACAAAATAAAAATTCAATTTTATCATGACAATTTCAACATCAATGGTGCGGCATGTTTACCATCTTTCGTAACTTTGAGTCAACATAGTCTTCCATATCCTCGAATCCACATGTTCTGTCACGCCCTCAATTTTAATAAGTCAAAATACAAATAGAATCCACGTAGAATCGATTAAAGTCGAACAATTTCCCATAGAAAGCCAAAGTCAAATACAATAAGCTCTTGCTCAAGGGTACCCATACCCATACAAAAATAACAAAGCTTTCAAAGTTATTACATAAGTAGAAATAGCCAAAGCTTGGAGAAATTAAAGTTACATGATTATCTTCCAAAAATGTACTTAGTATGAAGATGAGGAAATAACTTCATGATCATAAAATCTTCATGACATGCATTCACACTCCAAGTATCTGATCTCATGCCCCATGTCGTGTAACTGGGAAAGATAGGGTGACCTCACTAGCTCGTAGGAAACTTTTCTACCAACGCTAAGGGTATATAGAATGAAAGATGCACATGAAAATATGATACACATAAATGAGTAGGCTAAGATGGACCAAGATAAATCAACTAGATCATAGACTGTCTAGGGAATAACTTAAAGATCCAATGAAACCAGAATGTCCATAAGTTACTTCATAATAGTTACATTTCATGTCGTGGTTTCAGTTTTTTTCAAAGCACATTCATTTACACAAACATTTCATCTCACAATACTTCACAAATAACCAAACATCTGAAATAGCCCAAGCATCGTTTACATTTATCAAATACATCTTATTCTTTTTAATCATTCATTTATTCTTTGGGCATGCCATATAGGCCCCGTGTCACTCGAAGAAAGCACATAATCAATTAGATTTCATTTACTCCCGTCATTCGTGTCTGACACTCACACAACATACCTCATATATTTTGCACAATGTCCATAACCATCTCATTCATTTCCAACCATTTGATTATTTTTCGGGCATGCCATATAGGCCCCGTGTCACTCCGGGCATACCATAAAGGGCCCGTGTCACTCCGGGCATACCCTTTCGGGCCCCGTGTCACTCTGGACATACCCTTTCGGGCTCCGTGTCACATATTTCACATTTATATTACTATTTATCAACTCATAAGTTCAACTTAGTGCCCAAAACCAATTTACGTATCACAATAACCTCTCACAAGTGTCCAAAACATTCACAAAATCATCTTTGTTCAAAAACTCAAAATGTGTCGGTGATGGTCAAATTAACACATGTCCGATGGGCCAAATGATGAGGCTTAGTTTCAAGCAAACTAGGCCTTTTGATGATCCTTATCAGAGGAATCCAGAAGATCACATGCCTAGAAATGTCACTTGGGAACCACCTGTTAATTCCAAGGTACCTTTAGGGGAACATTCAACCCTTCGAGATGAAATATTAGGTCTTATGCAAGAATTTTATGGACCCTTGAATCGGGGGGTACAAAGTCAAATTTATAAAAAGCCTTATCCTGAATGGATAGATAGACAGTTCGAAGTCCCTAGGGGGTTTAAAATCTCAGATTTCACTTTATTCCATGGAGATGGAAAACAATCCACGACTGAACACATTGATAGATTTACCACTTAGTGTAGGGAGTTAGGCAATAATGGGTTCATCAAGTTGATATTGTTTTCTAATTCGTTAACTGGGACGGCCTTCGAATGGTATTCGAACTTGACACCAGAGTCAGTTCCAAATTGGCAAAGGATGGAAGAGTTATTCCATGCACAATTTTATCAAACTGAACCTGAAGTCACTATGGCTGACTTAGCAAGATTAAAGCAGAAGCCTGATGAGAAGGCTGCTCAATTTATTCCTAGATTTAAAAGGGCCAAAAATAAGTGTAAACTTCAATTACTAGAGGTTGAATTGGTAAGGATAGCACAAGATGGCTTAAGTAGAGAACTTAGGAAGAAGTTCGATTATACTGAATTTAGGGATTTGGTTGATTTAACTTACAAAGCATCAAGATATGAGTCTTTGTTAGAAGAGGATGTTGATAGAAATAACTCTTCTTACTCAACTTATTATAAAGAACCCATTTATGAGATTGATGTTGCTGAAATTGTTGAACATGAGCCTTGTGTGTGAATGTCTAGTTCGAAAGGATTCCTCTATAGCACCAAGGACCAACAAGAAAGCAGTTAGTAAAGTATATTCATTTGATGTTTCAAAGGCAGATGAAATTTTTGATTATCTTTTGAAGAAAAAGTTCATCAAACTCCCAAAAAATGTTAAACTTCCAACTTTGGAAGAAACAAAAGGGAAAAGTTATTGCAAATGACATGCTTAATGGACTCATTCCACTAAAAATTGTAATGTCTTCTGTGATAGGATTCAGGAGCAGATCAAGAAAGGAAGAATCATGTTTCCAAAAAAGGCTATGGGAATTGATACTGATCCATTTCCAAAAATTGAAGAAGTGACTGCCAACACTAATGTGCCATCATCCCTGGCTAAAACTGTCAAGGAAATGTGGCAAAATAAGCAGGTGCAAGTGGAAATGAATTCAGTGCAGTTTAGTAAAGGAAAGCCAAAAGTTGGCCAACTTCGAAATGATGATGGGAAGACCTATCGTCAAAAAACTGCACCAGGAAGTTCTTTTAACAGAGGTTTTAAGCAGTCTCATCTTCCCATGCTTAAGGCATCCTTTTTAGAATGTTTGTGCATGGAATGCAGGGCCAACTATTTGATCTTCAAGGATTTGGATAGACAGGGGGTTGATTTCTTTCCAAAGAGGATGGAAAGAAAGGCTTTGGACCAAAATAATGAAAGAAAACCTTGGATCAATCCAAGTCATGGAAGAAATGAGAGGCCTTGGTCTGTTTCAAAGAGAAATGTGCCTTCTAGTCCAGTCCCACAAGCTTCGAAGAGGGATTATCCTCCTTCAAAGAAGATTAACACTGGGGAGGCCTCGATAGGCCAAAGAAATGGAGGAGAAGAGGAACAATTTACCTTGGTGAAAGGAGTTCCTGATTGGTTTCTAAAAAAGATCAAACCAGAACTCTTCCAAGAATGTAAAACTTCTTCTAAAATTGGGAACAAAATGGTTAAACCTCCAAGTGCTCCTACTGGTCAATGGGTAGTGGTCAAAGATCCAAAGACCAAGACACCTCAAATGATTCCTATGTTGACAAGAACACAGAAAATGAAACTGCAAAGGAGGTATACCAGTTTTCAAATGGAGGAATATGCTTCCAAAGAGAATCCTAATGGGGGTGATAAATTCAACCCAAGGTTTAATAGACTTCGAAGAGAAGATTCTGAAGAATCTATTCAAAGGGGGTTTTCTCATTCAGAAAGAGAAACTTTGGAAAATTTGGCTGCGAGAATGGACAGTGAAATACCTCAAGATAATCCAACTTCTCCAAATTCCTTGGCAAGCTATCAATCTGGCTTGTTAGAAGCCATGATAGTGGAACAGGAAGAAGGTGGGGGAACAAATTCGTCTCCTGTTAGAACATTCTCCCCTATGGAAACCTCTGTAGCAGAGCTCTCTGAAAAAATGAACACATCAGAAGTTGGATCAGAACTACCAATGCAGGAAAAAGTACCATTCAGTTTGGGACTTTGCCTAAAGTCCAAATTAACATGGTAACTCCTTCATTTGTTAACTTTGGACCTTTTGGACCAGATTGTTCACCAGTTCGAAGAGCATTACAAACAACAGTTGCTCCTATGGAGGTTGTTGATGTATCGAGTGATGAGGAATATAATCTCACATATGATAATGGTTGGAATGATAGTTGGGGAGTTTTAATTTCCAAGATTCAAAAGGAAGAAGAGGAGGAGGATTTTATGATTATGGTAAATGCAACAGAAGAACCAGAAGTAACCTCCAAGGAGAAAGCAATTTTCATTCCGGAGACAGAAAATGATTCTAAGTATCCTTTGATTGTTGATTTGGATTGTGCTGATCTTTTCTATCCTTTCAAATCACCTTCGAATGACATGAGGCACCATTTGAAACCATTATACATATCTGCACTGTTTGATGGGATCTTGTTAAACAGAGTTTTGGTTGATAATGGTGCAGCAGTAAATATCTTGCCTTCTAGAACTTTAAAGAAGTTGGGAAAAGAAAAGGTTCGATTAATCCCAACAAGCACATCCATCGCTGGTTTCACTGGTGAGAGTAAAAACCCCAAAGGAATTGTGTCTATACACCTAAAAGTTGGCCAAGTAGAAACTGACACAACCTTCTTTGTGGTGGATACTTTTACAAGTAAGTATAATGCTTTACTTGGTAGGGATTGGATTCATGTCAATGGCTGCATTCCATCTTCAATGCATCAAGCCCTGATGATTGTGAAATATGAAAATGGGAAAGAAGTGGGGGTCGAAGAAGTGAAAGCAGACCCACATCCCTTTAGCACTTCAGCAAATTGTGCAAAGGCATAAATGTATAAGCCTGAGATCATCCCTCTGAGTGAAATTGCACAAACTGCCACCCCTCCATCCAATATATTGGAAATGGGAGAATTGACAGAGCTGAAATCTAAACTCAAACAAGCAGTAGATTATGAATCAGACAATCCACCAGACGGGGTTGCTTGGATGTGAGTCCAAGGCAGAGTTCGAAGAGGCCAACTCTTTGGCTTTAGTTAAATTTATGGTTCTAAAAATAGAGCGGAAATTACAAGAAACAAGTGATTGGGAGGAATTATTGGCTGAGAAATCTGACTGGGGGTTGAAACCAGTTGAGCTCGAAGAGGCCTTTATAGGTCATGTCGAATCCCAAGATCCAGTGGAAGAGGTGGAATTGGGAGAAGGAGTTGTTTCAAACACTGTACAAATCAACAAGGGGCTTGATGCTGCTTCGAAGGCCAAGTTGATCGCAGTACTTAAAGAGAACAAAGAATGCTTTGCTTGGAGTTATAAAGAGTTAACAGGTTTGAGTAGAAATTTGGTTGAGCACAGATTACCTATCAAACCTAATTGCAAACCTTTCAAACAACTTCCAAGAAAAATGTCTCCTGAAACCATTTTATTGGTTAAAAAGGAAGTTCAAAATCTTTTAAATGCTGGTTTTATTAGAACATCAAGATATGTAGAGTGGCTATCAAATATTGTTCCTGTTGTCAAGAAAAATGGAAAAATTAGGGTATGCATTGATTTTAGAAACTTAAACACTGCAACCCCTAAAGATGAGTACCCAATGCATGTAGTAGACATGCTTGTGGATAGTTCTGCAGGCCACAAAATCATGTCTATTATGGATGGACATTTAGGATATAATCAAATTTGTATAGCTGAGGAAGACGTTCATAAAACTGCATTTAGAGCCCCTGGCAACCTTGGGACCTTCGAGTGGGTCAAGATGCCCTTTGGGCTTAAGAATGCTGGTGCTACTTATCAAAGAGCTATGAACGCAATCTTTCATGAAATAATAGGGGGTTTTCTAGAATGCTACATAGATGACATAATTGTCAAATCAGAATCTATTGATGATCATGTGGAGCATTTGAAAGTGGCTTTTTCAAAGATGAAGCATTATCAACTGAAGTTAAATCCTGCTAAATGTGTTTTTGGAGTAATGGCAGGGAATTTCTTGGGATATCTAGTCCATAGCAAAGGTATTCAAGTTGATAAAAATAAAGCTAAAGCTATTATTGAAGCAAAACCTCCCTCAAACAAGAAAGAACTACAAAAATTTCTTGGTCAATTGAATTTTCTTCGAAGATTTATATCTAATACTGCAGGGAAAACTAAAGTTTTTTTTTCTTCTTTATTGAAATTGAAGGATGGAGAGGACTTCGAATGGACAAAGGAGCATGATGATGCTTTCAAGGCCATCAAGTACTTAATCAATCCACCAGTTCTTGTTACACCCAGAAAGGGAGAGCCTGTCAAACTGTATTTGGCAGCAAACCATGACTCAATAGGAGTTTTATTGGCTCAAGACAATGAAGAAGGGAAGGAACAAGCTATCTATTATCTAAGTAGGTTTCTTAATGATTGTGAAAGTAGGTATTCTGCAGTAGAAAAATTATGTTTAACCTTGTTCTTTTTGCTTGAAGAAACTTCGGGTACTATATGATGCCTAGAGTAACCTATGTAATTTCTCAGACTGATGTTATGAAGTATATGTTGTCCCAACCTGTACTCAATGGCAGAATTGGGAAATGGATTGTATCTTTAATTGAATTCAGTTTAGAGTACGTTCCTAAGAAATTAGTTAAAGGGCAAGCTTTGGCTGATCATCCAAATGAAATTGAAACTCCTGAAATAGCAGATGTTAATATAGTAACGGTTAAACCATGGAAAATGTGGTTCGATGGTTCGAAAACATCTCAAATGGCTAGAATTGGAGTTATTTTGGAATCTCCTCAAAGTTTAAAAACCAAATTTGGTTTTCAAATAAATGAAGGGGAGTGTACCAATAATCAAGCAGAATATGAAGCCTTAATTATGGGTCTAGAACTCTTGCTTATTATGAAAGTTGATATAGTTGAGGTCTTTGGAGATTCTCAGTTGGTTATAAACCAGGTGAATGGAGAATTTGGTTGCCATAATGTTGGTTTAAAACCTTATTATGAACATGTGAAGTCATTGATTAAGCATTTTCACATGATTTCTTTTATATATGTCCCAAGGTTCTTCAATGAAGAAGCTGATGCAGTGGCTCAAAGAGCATCAGGATTCAAGTTTATTCCTGATGACAGTAGAGAATTTTGTCAATTAACTCTAAGAAAATCTTTGCCAATGCTTAAAGACAGGAACATGGATTTCGAAGTATGTGAAATCACTACTTCTCCTAGTTCAAATGATTGGAGACAGCCATTAATTGATTATTTAACAAGACCCGACACCAAAACAGATAGAGCAACAAGGCTAAGATCTGTCAATTACATCATGTATAATGGAGAACGTGGATGTTAACTGCCCACTATCCATGAATCTCTTGTGAGAACAAGAGATTTAATGACAACTGTATCATTGGAAGTGACAAAAACTGCCAATAACTTCTGTTTCAGAAGTTTACAGGAATTCGAAACGGCAAAAGCACATTAACATTTATTCAAATCCCTTGAACAATGATGTTAATGTGGGGGGTATGTTTACATATAAAATTAACCAATCCAATAATTAATTGACACGTAATCAAAAGTGCCAAACAATTATCTGTCAATGAAAATACACTGGATTAATAAGGTAAAATTGAGTAAATACGTTGTCGTATCATTTCTCAAACTGGACGAGCAGTTATTGGCAGTTACAAGCCATTGTTAAAATATAGATTGGCTTCGAAGCCATAATATTAACTGCTGAACACACAAGCTCCACGTGTAAACTTGCAAAACAAGGCAATTGGCAGTTAGAACACGTGGAATACTTCTGGAAGGCAGTTATTCCCTTAACATGTTATCATTTGAGTTGGTGCAGATTTAAAGCTTCTGCGAGAAGAAAGAATTCAAATTCATACGTGGAGGGAGAATAACTGCCAACTTTCAGAGTGGAAGTTAGAGTTCAAAGCAAGCCAGATTCAAACTCATGGAGCGGGAAGTTCAAACTACAAGACACGTCTATAAAGAGAAGAAATTGAAGAGTGAAACCCCCAGACAAATCTTCAACAAACAGCTATCAAAAAACTGATGCTTGGTTTGTTCATTGGCAAAGTAGTTTAGGATTTTGAACTTAGTTCGAAGTAGATTAGAAAGTAGATTAGGAATTAGATTAGGATTTATCTCGATTGTTCTTGTAACAATCACCCCTATCTCGGTTGTTCTTGTAACAATCACCTATTCGAAGTTCTGTTACTCTGTATTTGAAGTTGGAGACAATTTCGAAGTAAGTTTATCTTTGATTCATCAATCGAAGTGTCTTGTTTCTTTATTGTTCTTTGATTTCCTAAGTTTATTGGTTTGCATTTCTTCACTTATTAAGAAAAATCCTCTTAATTGAGGTAATTGAACCAACAAAACACAATCGCCTGATTAGGTTTGGTTTTCCAAAGTTAATCCGAGGGAGGAGATTGAAACTCTCTCTGGCACGCTCGCACACAATCATTTTCCATTGCAAAGAAGTAAAAAAAACCAAACACATGGCCAATCAAATCCTTCACGCCTTGTTTGTCAAAATCCACCCCCTTGTCAAAAAAGGCCAATCAAATCATTTGGCCTTGTCGATCTCATCAATGTCCATCCTTTTGTCCAAAAGGCCGATCAAATTTCCTGGCCTTGTAAAAATCCACCTCTTTGTCAAGCAGTCAATCATGTTGCCTTAGTCGTGTCTATCCTTGACTCGTGGAAACAATTTCAATGCATCAAAGAACTCGTGTTTGGGTACATGGTCAATTGGTTGCAAAACCATCAGCAGAGGTGAGAAAGAAAATCAGAATTGAGTTTCATCATCTGTGAAGGCACATCAACCCAAAATTGGGGCATGTCAGCCTAATGCCATTTCTGGGGGAAGCATACACCAAAATCCAGGACTGGGGCATAGGAGCCTAAAAGTCTGAAATCAATCCAAAACCCAAGTCTTGCCAAGCTCAAACCCAAATCTTGGCCCAAAAGGAAAGATAGTAAAGCAAAAGAGCCACCCCATTGAGCCTCCTACTTTTTAAAGAAGGAATGTTGTCATTGTTGTCATTGAGTGTCGATGCATGAGTCATACGTAATCGTCCTGAGGGACAACTTTTCAATCAATGGTCCTGAGGGACAACTTTTAAACCAATGGTCCTGAGGGACAAACTTTTAAACCAATGGTCTTGAGGGACAAACTTTTAAACCAATGGTCCTGAGGGACAACTTTTAAATCAATCGTCCTCATGGACAAACAATTAATTTCAAGACCAGAATTGGTCATCTACAAAATTAATTTCAAGACCAGAGATGGTCACTTCAATTTCAATCAAAATTAAATTTAAGACCAGAAATGGTCATCTTCAAAATTAATTTCAAGACTACAATTGGCCATCTTCAAAATTAATTTCAAGACCAAAGACGGTCACTTCAATTTCAATCAAAATTAATTTCAAGACCAGAAATGGTCATCTTCAAAATTAATTTCAAGACCAGAGATGGTCACTTCAATTTCAATCAAAATTAATTTTGAGACCAGAAATAGTCATCTTCAAAATTAATTTCAAGATCAGAAATGGCCACATTTTCAATAAAGTCATTTAGGATAATCTTTACATTCAATTTAAAAATAGATTCATTACATGATGTAGCCACCTAGCTGGTGCATTTGATTGGTTCATGCTTTGTTCGTATCTTTGTTGATTGCCTCTTTGCTCAGTAGGCGATCACATTTCCTCCTTGTCATATTTTCATCTTTCTTTTGTATTTCAATCAGTCCATGGGAGATCATTTGCATAGATTGACACTGGGATAATCGTATCTCATGT
Organism: Vaccinium macrocarpon; assembly: GCA_022606695.1. Taxonomy (NCBI): domain Eukaryota; kingdom Viridiplantae; phylum Streptophyta; class Magnoliopsida; order Ericales; family Ericaceae; genus Vaccinium; species Vaccinium macrocarpon. The sequence goes on along the minus strand of CM040177.1, from coordinate 23,900,959 downwards.
TTTAATCTTCATTATAAAGGGTATTTGAGTGTTTCAAAGGCAAAAATCATGCTTTTTCAAGATTTTTATCATGCTATGAAATTGATCTTGAGATTCATTTCATCCAAAAAGTCATTAAACATCATTTAGAGTGTGTTAGAACAAGTTGTAAGCATTGCGCTTGTTATTTATTGAGAAAAATGGAGTTTTGAGTTTGCTGTGTGGTAGGCCATCCAGGCGCCTGGATTGGCCTATTCCAGGCGCCTGCATTCAATCCAGTCGCCTGGATCTGCCTAATCCAGGTGCCTGGTTTACCATCTAGGTGTGATATGTTCAATGTTTGTGATCAATTTCTGAGACACCTTGGAGCAGTTTGAGCATGATTTGATCAAGTTTCAATGTTCTATGCATATAAATCATTTACTCATGACATTTTGCACAAGCATCCACCTATATCTCATTGATCTTTTTGATATATTTTTCGTGCTTTCACATGAATGTGTACAAAGTCTATTCAAACAACATTTTCAAAATCCTTTAAACATTTAGTAGAGACCGGTGGTTTCACCGGGTGTGAGGGGTGTTTTAAATTCCTTCCCCTCGCGTAGCCAAGCTCCCAGACCCAAGAAATCTCATTTTGCGAGGCCAGTAAAATCTTTTCCATTCAAAGGGCAAAAGAGTCATTTTTCAAATGGTTTCTCAGGTACAGTCCTCAAACTTGGGTGGCAACTCCATTCAACCGATCAAATCATTTTCTGAAATCATAACTGTTTTCATGGACATCACTCCGCGGGGTTTTCACAACTACAATCATAAAAAAGTAAAGATTACATAAACTTACTATTTGACTCCTTGAGAATTAGATCGATACAAACGCGTTGCGTAGAAACTCTAGTAGATCACATTGGCAGTGTTCGGTTGGGAGTTTCGGGCCGGTTTTGGCCCTGTTTTGGTTTTGCTTACATCATAATTTCCCTCATTTCTCTCTCTATCTCTCTCCACTAATTACACTTGTTTACATCATCAAAACTAAACTAAACTAAACTAAGCCTACTAACCAAACAAGGCCATTAAAACCTGCAGAAAGAAAGAGAGCAAAACATAAATTTTAAGAGATCACATAAGTATGCAATGAAGAAAATAAGAGATAATCTACTTTTATCAACACATTCTGAGACTTGGACTGATAGTTTAACTATTGCAACTGTTCAAATTAGTTTAAAAACGGTGAGAGTTAGGGATGAAGAAATTGAACACTATTCTAATCATGGAATATATAATTGCATCGCAAGTGGTGGCTAGCTCATGTGGTAGAGCTCTTGGATGCCCCATAGTGCATTCCGGGATCGAGTCGCATCCCCCTCCCTATGAATAGATTAGGAGTGACAAATGACAAAAAAATAATAATAATAATTGCATCACATTTCCTTTTGCAATCCATGTATAATTATGGATCTTAGGTATAATTATAGAATGAGCCTATAAGTAATGGAAAAAATTCAAATTCAATAATTTTTCTGCATCATTCTTTTCGTTTTCTATTTTAGTCACTTTTTGTTTTTATCTTTTTCGGTAACTTTCATCAATATTTTACATGTTAAGGAATTCAAAAATCTTTCCTACTTGATTTTGTAAACATATGTATTGTTATCGTATATAACAAATAAAACCACTCATTAAGTCATTCCTTATTCAAGAAGCTACAACGAAGATAATTTCTAAAATTTATAAGACAAAAATAAAACCAAAAAGTGTAAAAATAAAGGGACACTTGTCGTATCCATGTTTTTCATCACGGAAAGTCATAGCAAAAACACTTGCTATGCACATGACGATTTCAAGTGTACATACTGAAAAAAATTCATATCCAACAAATTTCGACTTAGTGTAAAACTCAACAAAAGTAAAACAAATATACTTGAAACTTAACCCAACAATTAAAACTGTCATTATGAAATTCCCAATGTCTTTCAATGAGAAATTCAAAATTTAAGCACGATTGTTTGCACATAAAAAGTTAGAGTATAAACCAATCGCACATGGAAAGCAATGTGAAGATGTCCGAGGCTCGAGCCACGCACCTGCAAACTATAAAAACTAATGTCATAAAGTTAAGAACATGATTGTTTGCAGTTGCACTCAAGTATATGTATAGATTTAATAGTAACGATTTTAGAAATGATAATATCCAAGGGAAAAAATCTTACCTTTCCTTTGAATTTTTTTTAAACCACAAATCACAACTGATTGGTAATATATAAAGATTTTCAAATTTCAACTTTTAATTTTATTAGATAACTTTTGCTCCATTATGAGAATAAATTGAAGTGTTTCAATTGGGAAAGATTGAGATTTTTGGATTTGAAATTCGAAAATGATTTTTAGCATGTGCGTAATCAAATCTCACATGTGTTGCTTGAAAACTCCAATCACAATCCAATTACTTGATGCCACTTGTCGCGACGATAGCTTGTCTCGCCAAAACCCATCCTACAATAATATAATAGATTGGCAACATGAGCAACAATTATATTAAATATGGTTATACTAAATATGATTGATCATGGAAACTTTGTCAAATATAAAGTAGCAAAATTACATTTGACACTTGAGAGTAATTTATGCTAGGGAATGACTCCGATGTCCCCGGTATATTGCATCCCCCAATCGGACAATCCAAAACATGCCACATAGGCTTAACTGCAGGTCATTTTTGCAAGTCAAAAATCATGGGTATAACTGTTATACCATTTATGCCCCAAACGGTATAACACTTATACCATATTAGGGGGGACACCGTAAAAAATGGTATAAGTAGGATGATTATGGTATAACCTGTTATACCACTTACGGTGTCCCTTTTTTTTGGTATAACCATTATCCCAAATTAAGTTTAAAATGGTATAATACTTATACCAAACTAAAAATTGTTTTTTTTTTTTTTGTTTTAATTCTTAACCATGGTTGACACTTAAGCAACAATTAGATGTTATACAATGTTTCAATTAGTAGAGTGTAACAGGGCTCATCAAATGGATAATTTTAATAATCAAGGACGTTGATTTGGTTGGTATTATTGACGTAGTTAATGTTGTAAAATTTTGGCTTTCATATGGCTTTAGAAGTATCGTTACCAATCAAAAAACTCTTTATTTAAATGAAAATCTGCATTGTTGCAGTGCGATCAAGTACGTAACCATAACCGATTCACGTGAATTTTTAGTGGAATGAATAAATTTATCTTCTGTACGAGATGGACGGTTTTGATTTGGTGAAAATTTCTTGAGCAGCGCATTCTCACCTTTTAAAGCCCGTGGAAGCACCAAATGTGTTCCGATGAAGTTGTTTGCGACATCTGATTGTCGCATATTTTTGCGAAAGTTATATAATCGATAGGATGTGAAATCTGAACGGTTGGATCGATCATTGGAAATATTTTCTCGATAACTCCTTTTAAACTCTAAACATTCAAACTCACTGTATATGGACTAAGTTGTTGTACATTAGTCTAATGCATTGTAGTCATACAATCACAACATAATAACAACGATTCGAGACCGTCTGCATTGTTTCACTTGATGTTTTAATGATTGTGACCAATTTTTGGGCATGTTGGTTTTACAGAAGCCCTTTATCGGGATGCGCAAATCAATCTAAGTTCAATTTTTGCTTGAGTAGCCTATAATCGAAATGATATAGACTTCATTATTGCAAGTTGAGATCTAATCCAACATATTTGAAATATTGAAAGTTCCGATCGTCGAAAAAAATGTCACACGGGCCTCGGGGTCCACTTTTAACACTTTATTCTATTCGGCCCGCGCGAAACATTACACAAGATAATTTCCTAAATTTAAACAAATAGGAAGGTAATCCTTCCAAAAGGAGAACAAACCCAGCCAAATTTCCCGGGAAATTTCCCCCAAATTTTTTGGAAAAATTCGGAAAAAAATTTCGGATTCCCTCTCTTCGGACCAGAGAGACAGAGAGGGGGGAGCTTACGACCACAACTAGGTCTAGCGACCATCACAAGCCTCCCTCTCCACCTCTGGTAAACCACCACTGAATGCGCTGAAACAGACGACTATAACCTACGGCTACTTTCCCCTAAAATTGTTGGAAAGTTCATATCGGGGGCTCTGAAATAGACGTACAACAACAACTTCTCTCTATTCGAACCAGACCCACCGAAGGTCCTCTCTCTCTCTCTCTCACACACACACACACACACTCTCTCCCTCCCTCTCTAGTAGAGATCCCCAATTTAGAAACTCTAAAGCTTGAAAAAACTAGGGTTCCAATATGAGCAACCTAATTCGAAGAAGAATGTAATTGGAACAACGTAATTCAAATTAACAGAATACAAGAATAACAGGAAAAAAACATAAATGAAAGCTGCTAATGTAGTGAAACTCAATATAGTCAATCCAAGTAGCCTCATTACTTAGTCCAGTGAAACGAATCCTTCCTCAAAAACTGATTTAGTGGTGTTGAAACCTTCCCATAACCTTTCACAAACCTCCTATAATAGCCAGTTAGGAGAAGGAACCCTCTTAGTAGTTTGACATTTTCAGGAATAGGCCTATTAGTCATGGTAAACTTGTTTAGTTCCCTATAATGTCACATTAAACTGCTATGTTTGTTTGCTATATTTGCAGTCATTCATTACTCACGTATCTTGTTTTGTCATTTGGTCTAGGCCTTCCCATGTTTTGAATTGGCTAGAGAAATGAAAGCTGAGGTATGCTACAACACAACATCAGTATCTAAACCTTTGCAGTTTGACTACACGTTCCTGGTACAGAAGTAACTTCTACCCTAGCAGGTGAGAAAATAAAGTTGATGACTTGCATACCAAACCACATTTGAGTTGGCATCATGTTTAGCCATTCCTTCTTATTCATTGCGTTGGTTGGAAACTTGGAAATAGTTTATTTTTCTTTTTCATCTTCTTTCTTTCCGTCTAATGTTTTAGTTTTTGCTTTGAAATTGCAGGTGGCAAAGATAATTAAGGACTTGTGGTCGTGGCGTGGCCCAATCCTCTCAAATATTTTATCAATGTATTTATTTTTCCTGTGTATTTTACTTACCTCTTAAATTAATTTGCCTTTTTACCTTTCCTTTGGGCTTAGATGAACTCTGTGACATAAGATACAGGAAGCTGATGAGGACAACGAGGAGGTAGATTGAATGAAACCATATGATGATGCCCTTTTTCATTCTTTAAATATAGTTGCAACCTGAATCACTACTGTTGCAACCTTCTTTGTAGGTTTTGTAGTTTTTCACCCAACATTCTTAGGAGTTTTTTAGAACTCTCTGTTCTGTGTGTTGGTACTTGAACAAAGGTAGTGAAAAGCTGAAGACGGGTCTTTGAAAGAAGAGTTATTTGGACTTGAAGTCATTCCATGACAGATTTTACAATCTGAAACAAATATTGTTGGATTTTAAAATACGATATGTTAAACAGTTTTTAGATTTCAGAATCTGATAGTGTAAAGGTGAGGACAGGCCTTTGAAAGTTATTGATGCTCCTCATTGTCTCAATTACGATATCTTAAATTGGAGAATTCAACAAGCTTTTTGCATAAAGTTTAAGTTCAATTGAGTCCGGTATTAGCAATAAGGAGAAAATGCATTTTGGGTAATTGGGACTCGTACCATTAATGTGTCCACAAAACATTCAACCTGGAGTATATTCAGGTCTCGCTCCATCCGACCTATCCTTTTAACTTGAGCATCAACGCGCTCAACGAACCATGACGACCATATTTGTAAGGACCCGTGTTTTTAAATAATTTTCTGGAAATATCATTAGGGAAATGTGAGGAAATGAAAATAGTGTGATATGGGGTCAATATGAGTTGATGATTGCATTTGGGGTGTCTTTGGAACACATTGGAATGTTAGGGGTGCTAGTGCAATTAGTGATGTGTATATTTATGTGTGTGGCTGATTTTGAGCCAAAAATCACTCTCTTCTTCTCCCAAAAATCAGCCCCTCCTCCTCTCTCCTCCATTTTTGTTCCTTTGAACTCAGATTACTCCCTCCTCATTAAACTTCTTCACAAATTGACCAAAGAATCATCATCTACGCGTGTTTGGGAGCCCGGAGTACCATCTTTTCGCACCGGGAGGACCAAAAACGGGATTGCTCAAATTGGGGATCTCAACAATCCTTCATTTCCAAACCCACAATCCAGTTCAAGCTTTCAATCAAGTGTAAAAAGGTAGTTAAAACAAGTTATTTTTGCTGTTTTGGTTCATCTGAGGGTGACCAGTGAGTTCAATCAAGTTCTTTATACTTGAATTGAACTCACAAAGGTCTAAAAGTTGTTTTAAAACACTGACAAAATTTGCAGTTGTAGCAGGGGTTGAGCGCTCAAGCCTCAGGCCTTGAGCGCTCAATCGCAATTCTGGACAGTTTCTATTTTATTAAATCTTGAGCTTTATCTGGGATTTTGATCATCATTTCACAGTTAATTTATGTTCATATAATCTTTAAATAGTTTCTTTTTACCTTAAAATCTCTTGCATGAGCTCAAATTAACTATCTTACGATAATCAAGTTCTAAAATCTTTAAAAAATATCATGTTCAAGTATAGAACAGTGGCTGTGATACTTATTGAATTTTTATACCATGCATTTGTAGTCCTGAGAATCATCCAGAGTCCTTCTTTCTTAATGAAAATCAGAAAATCACTTGATGGCTTGAGCGCTCAAAGCCAACCAATTGAGCGCTCAAGCTGTTCTTGAGCAATTTGCGGATTCTTGGTTGTCTTAATGATGGATCATGATTTATTTAAGTTCAGATATGTGATGGGTTTTATTACTGTGATTATAATCTGGATTCCTTTCTCTCAAATGTTTTCTTTGTTAAAATAAGGTGATTTTCTTCTTTTTATCATTATTTGTAAGATCAATCTGGTTATTGTCATCTGAATTTCTATGAAAAACACTCTTTTAACGTTTGATCTTACAGATAGTGATTAAAGAAGTGATGGATGAGTCAAAAATCACAGTATCCAGAAATGGGTTTGAGCGCTCAATCTATGGTCTTTGAGCGCTCAAACTGATTCTGAGAGATTGAGCGCTCAAGCCACAGCCATTGAGCGCTCAACCCTTGTGTTGAAATCCAAATTATAAGTCACTTTAATAAGTCTCATGTTCATGATTTCTGGAATTGTGGTACAATTTCTGTTCTGGTTAATTTCTGTAAATATTCGTTGTAATTTTTCTTTATTTATTCCTCTTTTCATATAAATCATATGCACAAGCATCCAGGTTAAATTTGCATTATTCATTATGTTTTATTGTTTACATGGTTCCCATCCCTAATTCCCATTTTCGTGATTAAATTGAACTTCAAAACATTTTCAAAATCCCATGAAATATTGAGTAGAGACCGATTCATGTATCAGGCAAGAGGGGCGCCGTAAAACCCTTCCTCTCTCGTAACCAAACCCCCGAATCCGAGAAATCTTTGGTTCCGCTATGATCAGTGAAATCTTTTTCAAACGGGCAAACGAGTCATATTTTTACCGGTTTCTCGGGTTCGGACCTCAAATCTGGGTGGCGACTCTAACAAATCACAATCTTTTTTTCGTGCATGATGCTGCACAATTTCGGTGGGCCGTCCACAAGCTGGCGACTCTGCTGGGGATTTTTGGTTAATATATATTTTATTTAATTACACTTGTGTAATTTTATTGAAATGTGTGTTAATCAAAAGTGGGTTTAATTCGAAAAATACTTTGTGGGATTTTGAAAATATTTGAAGTTTGATTCTTGCATTGCACTTGCATGGTTCTTAGCCCCGCTGGCGTGTTTTGGCAATCCTGCCCGGCTTTCCGGTGACAGGGAATCCCAAAATGCCCAGCAGCCCTCGACTGTGATAAATCACATCGTCACTATCGTTTTTAACGGTAGGAAGCGGTTTTTTGATTTTGAGTCCGGGGTACCCTCAATGACCAAAACCAGCCTTTGCATATAGATAGCTATAGAACCCCACGTTTAGCAACCCACCCGTGCGTTAAGTTTACGTGTTCCACCCATGTTAATGTGCTACGTGTTACCGCTTTCCTTGCCATGCCATGTTGCATTCATGCATTTGCATTGTATATAGTCGTCACGAGTGTCGAAATTCTGTATAGATGTCCCATTTGGTTTTCATGCTTTTGCGGTTACTAGAAGGTTGCTTTGGCCCGATGATGAGTCGTGCATACTATATGCGCGTTGTTCTTACAAGTTAGTCCTTAGGACGGCCGGACGTGGGAAAATCTGAATCATCAAATTCTAAACAATGATCTAAAGCGAGGTTTAAGGGACCTTGGCGAGAAGGATCAATAAGCCCTTAGGCATCTGATCTTAGATCATTGTCGGAATTCGTGTGGACCGGGATTTCCCAAATCCAACCATCCGATATCAAGGACTTATCACTTAAAAGAAAACTTGAGGATCGGGGCAATCTTTCGAAATAGGTTCTCGGTAGTTAATCGAAGGTTGCTTTTGCCCGATGATGAGTCGTGCATACTATATGCGCGTTGTTCTTACAAGTTAGTCCTTAGGATGGCGGATGTGGGAAAATCTGAATCATCAAATTCTAAACAATGATCTAAGCAGGTTTAAGGGACCTTGGCGAGAAGGATCAATAAGCCCTTAGGCATCGATCTTAGATCATTGTCGAATTCGTGTGGACGGGATTTCCCAAATCCAACCATCGATATCAGGACTTATCACTTAAAAAAAAACTTGAGGATTGAAGCAATCTCCCAAAGCTATCGATTGATCCGGAGACTTAAAATCCATGGAGTTTGAGATACCTCCGGTGTTGATCGTGCGAAACGGCCGCCCGTGTGTTTGGACTAGCCTTGGAATCATTTGTATTTTGGATGGCGATACCTCATTGCTTTGTCTCGGATGGTCAAGAAAAGTTTAAGGTTACGGTCCCAACATTTTAGGCTTTAGGTTGGTAAAAGTTGTACCCTCTGGGAAGTAATGACCTACCCGTGGTATTGTTACATTTTACGTGCAATGATTCCAAGTGAGATCTGGAACCGGTAGTTTAATTCTAAGATAAGAATAGGACTAACTCCGTGCATCGAGTCTTGTGAGGCAGTGAGCATTGTTTGTAAATCATTCATTTTAGTACATAGTAAGCACATTGAGTACACACATCCCGAGTCCGGCTCTTGCTTTATGCTTAGCTTTTTGAATCATTGGGCCTGCAAAGAAGAAGAAGACCTTACTGTTTGGACTCGGCCTCCAGGACATAGGACCTGTCTAGATCCTTATCACCAAAAAATTTTGAGACTAGTATGGCGGTGAGCAGGAACAAAGGTCCCTCAAGCGAGTTTGAGCAATTGAGGAAAGAAGTGCATGATGAGAGGGTTCGGAATGATACTCGAATTGCCCAACTCATGGCAATTATGGTAAATATCCAAAGCCGACTCCCCCCACCTCAGCAACAACACCCCGAGGATGAACCTCGAGATCAGGAAATTCCCAATAATGAACAGCCGGAACAACCCCCTGAAAACCCTCAGTTGGCGGAAATGTTAGCTAAGCTACTCAAACTAGAAGAGTCTGTGGCCAAGAGTGAGAAGCGAGCCATTACCGGATTTGACATGGACAAACTGTGCATCTTTCGAGCCCGCTAAACTTCCAAAAGTTCAAACATGTGGATTTTGAAAAATTTGATGGGAATTTGGGGGATCAGAGAGGACATATTCAAGCGTATGTAAGCTCTCTTTCGTTACAAGAAGTTGATGAGCCTGCTATGGCACAAATGTTTCATGAAACTCTTACAGGGCCCGCACTCCAGTGGCTTTTATCTCTTGACATTTCAAAGAGACAAACTTGGGAGGAAATGGTGGCTGCTTTCATTAAGCAGTATGAATACAATGTTCAGCTTAAAGTCACTACTCGTGAACTTGAAAGCATCAAAATGAAGGAAAAAGAATCATTTGCAAAATTTGTAAAAAGGTGGAGAGCAAAGGCTGCGCAAATGACTGACCGTCCTAGTGACAAGGATCAGATGCGCATTATTACCAAGAACCTTCAGCCAGATTTGGCTCAGTACATGGTAATGGCTCAAGCACATGACTTTGCAACCTACTTTGAGACGGGTTTGTCAATTGAAGAAGCTTTGCAAAATGGGGTATTGAAGAAGGAGATTTGATCCCTAGGCCCAAAGCGCAATTACATTGGAAACACCTCATCTCACGTATGCAAACCCTAGCTACCACGGCCCGGTTCCTCATCGATTACCATGAACCATCAATCCCATAAAAAGCCCGAACCAATAAATGCTATCTTGTCCCAATCAACTCAACCAATCCAACCTCCACAGAACCAAAGAACTCGGCATTATCTTCACTCCTCTCCCCTTACCCTTACGGTTATCTTTGAGCGTCTTGTACAGCAGGGGAAAATCAAGCCTCTTCAACCAACCCCACCTCCACAAAATCCTCCACCAACCTACAACCCTAATACCTTACGTATCTTCCACCAAAACACGGCCATCCCTCTTTTGAAAGGTGCCAGCGATTGCGCCATGAGATTCAAGATCTCATTGTGATAAAAAGCAGTCCGTGATCCCAGCGAAAAGCCTAATGTTGTCACCAACCCCTTGCCGATTCACAAAAGAAATGCCAATATAGGCGGATCACCTTGACTCCATTCATAAAGCCCAAAAGTATACTTTCTTCGATCCTAGCCAGTTCATTATACCAAAGACAGATCCTAAACCCATTGTGTTTATACCAGATGAATGCGAAGCATGTTTTCTTGATATACATTTGGATCCCACTATATGGCAAGAATGGGGTGATTTGATCATGGCTATGGAGGCCCGAGAATACGAACAGATGGTAGCCAATAATGTGATAAATGGAGAAGCTTGGCCTCAAAATGAACAATTTAATGATGAACCCCCACTTGGTGCTTTGATTAATCAGTTTTGGGATCCAATGTTTGAAGATCCACTTGATGGGGTTGCACTCCTAATCTGTTTGAACCTTTGCACGTGGTACAAGATCAACAACCTATGGAAGAAGGGCGAGGGGGCAATTGGCGGGGAAAAGAATGTGGTACCAAGTGGTGCACGGGGAGAATGAATGGGATCCTGCACCTAATGAATGGCAGCTTATGGATCCTAATGATCCCTTGGATGGATCCACACTCCCTTTGTTCTTCGATGAGACATATTTCCCAGCGCCACCATTGTGGGAAGGTTGCCCTGATTTCTCCCTAATGAGTGAACATGCCATAAATCGAATGACAGAAGGGATAGAATTCACACCTTATGATTACATAGTTGATGAAAATTTTCCAGTACCTCAAGTGCAAATTCGGCTGCAATATCATGGTGTTGAACGGAGATCTACCCGATGTTTGGGGACAGCCAACGAAAGAGAATGACATGACTAATGTATGGGCCAATCAAAATGAAGGCCGCGCACTTGCACCACTTTGGGTTGAAAACAAGCGAAGCTTGGCGTTTAATGAGGCTGCAATGGAAAATGGGGATGTATGGGGCGAAGCAACTGTAGAGGGAAAAAACCAAAGGCATGGAAGAGGCCAGCATTTCAAAAGGAAAGCGAAAGGCAGAAGGGGATCTTGTTGATTTCTACACAGATTACACTGATTTATGGGGAGATGACATAGACTCTGTTCTTCATTTGCTTCGAAGCGGCCGATTTTATCAACCACCCCAAATGTACACCGGAAATACCTCTAACCCACCTCCACAAAACAACCCAGCTCCACAAAACGACTCAGCCACCCCAAATAATCCAAACAACCCTAAAGACCCAATTTCCAATCCTACCGATTTCCAAGACCTTTTCAACCCTTCAACCAACCAATCCCATGCTACATCCACAACCAAAAGTCGTTTGCCTTGTCCAAAACCTCCACCAGCAGCCGAAGAAAATCCTATCCAGAAACAGCTTGAGAAAACCCCAGCCGCATTAACCATTTGGGGGCTGCTCATGAGCTCCAGCGAACACCGACAGAAACTCGCTCAAGCACTATCTTGTATGGAGATCACTCCCGATATTACTCCAGAAGCTATGATGGCTGCCATTGTCACCAAACCAACCATCACTACCAAACACATCCAAGCATGTTGTGACTTTTACCGGCCGGATTGATTTGCCACTTGAAGGGCCAGTCACAACAAGCCTTTACCGCGTTACCATGAAGTGCATGGGGAAGTGGATCGGTCGTGTTGATAGATAGCAGTGCTGCGGCTCAATGTACGTCCCCTCGAGCGACTTTATGCTTGGGGCTCAAACCTAAGGATTTCCGCGCCGTCCGATCTCCTTTGTTGGTCTATGATAATACAGCCGTAATGTGCTTAGGCTGTTAAAATGGAGATTGCGGCGGAAGGATTTAAATCTTGATTGAGTTTCATGTGCTTGAAATCCCGGCCGTTCAACTTCTTCTTTGGGGCATCCTTGGATGCATCGACGACATCATGGTACATTCCATCCACTTTGCATCAAAAGGTTCTGCTTGGGCTAGAAAATGGGACTGTTACTCTTTATGGAACCACAGGGCATTACCGTCCTCATGTTGAAGATAATGCTCCCTTGCTAGAAATAATGCGATGAGAATGATGTTCAAATCGATGGATTTGCTTTTCGATACATCGGTGGTGTGTTCACACGCCGTGTTGGCGAGGATTTTTCAATCGGTACCACCGTCCTCGAGATGATGAGGGAGGATGTCATATCGCGGAGCTTTTGTTTAGGACGAACTCACGGGGGTAGCTTCGGTTTCGGAATTCCCTTCTCAGCGAGGTCGTTTTGGGTTAGGATATGAACCTACACTGAAAGAAATGCGAAAAGGAAGAACCAATAAGGCAGAAAGCAGTGCTAGTCATCAGATTCGCTTTGTCAAGGCAGGGTTAGAGGCACCTTATTACGGCCAGTCAGAGCCGTTTGTAAATGAAATAAGTGGAGAGATGTACCCTGGATTTGAAATCTTTGCTAATGATGCTTGGGATAGTGAAGATGAACATGAAAAGGTCGAGAAATTGGTGAAAGAACTTAAAGCGGATTGGACAGAAGCCTTGGATGGTGGGATCTTGATGTCGATGTTTGATGAGTTCAGTCTAACAGGTAAGGATAAAGAAAGAGCGGTGATGATGATGATGCTTGGGCGGGGAGGCCCTCGAAGATCCCAACATCGCGATAGTGGATGCGGTCGGAGAATACAAGAATTGCACTTTCCTCATTTGTAAAATTTACTAATGCATTCACTAAATTGGAGTCAGAGTCGAATCGGGGTTTGGATTTATTTGTGAGTGAGGAGTTTGTGCCTCTTGGCCCTCCACGTCGTCATTTCTATTTTGAATTCGAGTCTGATGCCATGTACTGCACCCCGGAGGGCTTTGTTAATGAAATAAGTTCCGAGTTTGCTTACTTTGTTGTCTCCGAAATAAATTGCGTTGATCCAAATGATGACGAAATAGAATACGAAGAAGAAATTCCCAAAGAAATCAAAGCGCTAATTGAAAAAAAAAGCGAAAGACACATTTCGCCAATAAAAAAGAAGTTATTTCAATAAAATTGAGAGATGAGGAAAATCCTGCATGGTTCAAATCGGCTCAGGGCTATCTTGGAGGAACAAAATTACTCAGCGATTTACTCAAAAGAATTGAAGATGTTTTAAGCTTGGTCCCCTTGAGATATGCGAATCGATCTGAAATTGTGCAGCACCGAATTCCCTTGTATCCCGATGCAAAACCAGTAAAGCAAAAATTGAGAAAAATCAGGCCAGATTGGGTGGAAAAGGTCAAGGAAGAGGTTACCAAACAATTCAATGCTGGCTTTCTGATGGTAACTGAATATCCGCAGTGGGTGGCAAACATCGTACCAGTACCTAAGAAGGATGGAAGAATCAGGGTGTGTGTAGATTTCAGAGATTTGAACAAAGCAAGTCGAAGGATGACTTTCCTTTGCCACATATTGATGTATTGGTGGACAATGTCGGCCGGGCCGCAGCGCTTCTATCATTTATGGGCCGGGTTCTCGGGGTATAGCAGATTTTGATGGCGCCCGGAAGATGAGAGAAAACAACCTTCACACTCTTGAATGGGGGCGTTACATTTATCGTGTTATGCCATTTGGATTGAAGAATCTTTGGGTCAACTTACCGGTGGCGACCCGACTTTGTTGCATGACATGATGCACAAGGAAGTTGAAGTGTATGTGGATGATATGATTGTGAAAGCAAAGAAAGAAAGAACATCTCCCGACCTTGCGCCAAATTCTTTGAAAAGAATCGTAAATACGAATCGTCTCAATCGCTTGAAGTGCGCGTTTGGAGTCACCATTTGGAAAAATGTTGGGATTTATGATCACCACAAGAGGTGAGGTGGATCCATCAAAAATCAAAGCCATTCTTGACATGGAGTCACCCCCAGACGAGAAAAGGAGGTCGCGGAGCTTTCTGGAAAAATCGGTTCATCGGTAGATTCGCCATAAAGTTAACATCGACTTGCGAGCGATGTTTCATCTACTCGAAGGGAGTACCATTCAAATGGGATAGCAAGTGTCAAAAGGCTTTTTGAAGCAATTGGCAATATCTTCAAAATCCCCGGTATTGATGCGCCAACACCGGGGAAAGCCTCGATTACGTATTTGTCGGTAACCGCAGGTGCCATGGGTTGCATGTTGGCACAAGAAAGTGAAGCGGGTGTTGAGAAGGCGATTATATTATCTAAGTAAGAAGATGGTGGCCTTTGAAGAAAGATATCGCCTTTGGGAAGACACATTTGGGCTCTTGTATGGGCCTCCAAAAGTTAAGGCATTATATGTTAGCATATTCGGTAGTGTTGATTTCTCGAATGGACCCTCTCAAATATATACGTTTTTGAAAAACCGGCACTCACGGGGAAGTTATACGATGGTTGCTCTTGTTGTTTGAGTTTGAACTCAAATATGTAAACGAAAATCGGTAAAGCGGCGGGGTTGTGGCGGAATTTTTTGGCGGATCACCCAATTCAAGGGCGGAAGATCACGGAGTTCGGTTTCCCGATGAACATGTCATGACAATATCAGAGGATGTTTGGAAATTGTACTTTGATGGAGCTGCAAATCAGAGAGGATTTGGAATCGGCATACTGTTGGTTTCCCCTGAATGACCACACATTCCCCTTTCTTTCAAGTTAAATTTCGAAGTTACCAATAACCAAGCGGAATATGAGGCATGTATTGTTGGAATGGAAGCTGCTCTCGAAATTGGAGTGAAAAAGTTGGAAGTGGTCGGTGATTCGAATTTGGTGGTCTCTCAAGCCAATGGTGATTGGAAGGTGCGGGAAGAGAAGTTAAAGCCATACCACAAAAATCTCGATGACCTAATCCATCAATTTGAGCAAGTAACCTTCACTCATATCACAGGGATGAAAAATGGGTTATTTGGCCTTTTCGCCACTTTGGCATCCATGGTAGAATTGCCAATAGGGGTGAGGATGAGACCATGAGACCAATCATGATTGAGCAAAGGGATAGGCCTGCCTATGAGTATGTGATGAATGTTGGAGAAATAAATGATGGTCTACCCTGGTACTACGATATTTGGAATTTGGTTGAGAAGGGAGACTATCCAGAAGGGACAACCCTGAAGGATCGGATAGCATTACAAAGATTAGCGGCACAGTACATCATCTGCGGAGGAAGGTTATATAAAAGGTCATATTGTGGCATGCACAAGTTATGCATCCACGGTAATGACATTGAGAGGGTAATGGAGGAAATTCATGAAGGAATCTGTGGCCCCCACATGAGCGGATTGATGATGGCAAAGAAGATTTTGAGGCAAGGGTATTTTTGGTTAACCATGGAAACAGATTGCATTCAGTATGTTCGAAGATGTCATAAGTGCCAAGTTCACGCCAACCTCATGCATATTCCGCCGTCTGAACTCCACACAATGGCAACACCCTGGCCTTTCTCAGTATGGGGAATAGATGTGATTGGGAAGATCACGCCACCAGCATCAAATGGTCACAAGTTTATATTGGTGGCAATTGATTATTTCACAAAATGGGTAGAGTCGACCTCTTATGCTACTTTTGGCCGGTCGCGGGTGGCGCATTTTATTAAGCAAAACATCATTTATCGATATGGGGTCCCCAATGCTTTCGTGTCGGATAATGGTGTGCATTTCAAAGGAAGGGTGACAGAGGTGCTCGAAGAATTCAACATACAAGTGCATAAATCAGCGATTATGCGGGCCTCAAGCGAATGGGCGATTGGAAGGCGGCAAACAAGTCAATCAAGAATATCCTGGAGAAAACCATCGAGTCGTCTAGAGATTGGCACGAAAAACTGCCCTTAGCATTGTGGGGATACCGTATTTCTATCCGAACTCCAATAGGGGCAACACCTTATTCATTAGTTTATGGGATGGAAGCAGTACTTCCCATTGAGCTCGAGGTAACATCTCTAAGGGTGTTGATAGAGAATGAGATTGATGAAACGGTTAGCGGCAGTCCTTGAGAGCTAATGTTGTTTGATGAAAGGCGTTTGCGGGCATTGTATCACATCCAGGGATATCAGAGAAGAATTGCTCGTGCGTTCAACAAGAAAGTGAAATCCAGGGATTTGATTGAAGGAGATATGGTGGTGAAAGAGATTGGGCACGATATTTGATCCGCGGGAAAATTCAGGCGAAATGGGCGAGGACCATATATCATCAAGACTATCCTTGGCGGTGGAAGCGGCGGTGATTATTGATTTGGGCGGCAACGAGTTGACAATCTTGTCAATCTAGATCAAATCAAAGCGATATTACCCCTGAGAGATGCTCGTTGGGCGGAAAATCGCAAGGGCGAGCCGACTCAAGCAAAATTGAGCAAGCACGCTAGGCCCGAAAACCCACATTGGGCGGTCTAGGCAAAATTCAAAGGCAAAATATTTGAAAGAGCTCATTTGGACTAAAAACACAAAAGGCGGTGCGGGAGCAAAATTAAGAGCACAAAAAAGAGAGTGTCAATACCCAAGTAGACCTTTGCTGAACTACGCTATGACCTGATTCCTTGAGAAAGGATACGTAGGCAACCCTATCCTGGGGTTCGGTCTAAATTTCATGAGTTGGTCCATATTTCCGCAAAATCTGAAGAGGGTAGCATGTGGAATCAAATGAACCAAGAGGGGGAAACCCTTCACCGTTCAATCTTATTCAAATTACTTAACCCGATTACAAGTCTTTGAACTAACTGAAAAAAAAGACACAAATACGACACAACCAAACACTAAAACATCACTCATGGATCAACCATTTATTTCGGAGATAGCCTAGCGAGTAGAAAGGAAGTTGGTGCTAATTTCTGCGGCGTCGTGCCTTCATTTGCTCCCTCATCCAGTTTCTGTAATGTCCATTCAAGTGAATAGATGGGTAGGGATCAGGAGCCCAAACAACTCTGTGCCCCAAGAAATGCGATAGCAACGCTCGAAAGCGAATGTTTGAATATAGGAAAATTTGAAAGTGGTGGGCACCATATACTCCACTTCCTGGCGAATACGATATTGGCGCAGAATACACTGTGGAAAGTAATATGCATACCCTTGCAATCCTGCTAAGATTACCCATGTGTCTCCCATGTGATTGGCTGTCATGTTTGGCAAAGGCAACCAGTGACACCTCCAAGTAATGTGATCCTCCTCCAAAGATCTGAAGAAATCAGTTCAATCATCTTCATCAGTTTCGTCATGCACAAAAGGCCTGTCCGCCCAAGTACGAGGATCGTAAGTCCAATCACCCGCCGGCTCCCTTAAAAGCCCAACCTTGTCACATAGCCACATCTGCAATCCCAAAAATCCAATCCAAAGTCAAAACCAAGCCAAACAACCAAAGCTCCCAAAAAAAAAAAAGAAAAAAAAAGTGTGAAACCTGAAGTAAAAGTGGGCTTCCAGCAAACATGTCCGCATTCCCAGCCTTAACCGCATCCAAACCTATAATTGTCTCAGCCAAAACCGGAGGAACTACATCCCTCCGTTGTTCGATCTGAGCAGCAACACCGACAATGGCAGAACTGGGATGACCGTCATGTGGGACCAACAAGTACAATGCAAGGAGGCACATGCAAAGTGCAAACATACGCCGGTTTTGGGACTAAAAAATCAAAAAGATCACCAGAGGGGTCATGTGCGCAAAAAAGAGTCGAAGGACGTCGAGGGTCTCATTGCGAATCAAGAAACGGGCGGCGCCGTTTCCGAGACCAAGTTTCCTACTGACGATGTTGGCATAATTCACGCGGATAGGTGGAATGACAGGATCCGCAAAAGTATTACCACCAAGATATGCTTGAAATTCTTCAACGGTCGGGCAAAGCTCTTGCATGCCGAAACGGAACACATGGAGCTCTGAGTCCCAACAACGAATAGCGGCGCGCAAGATGTCTTGGCGGATAGGGAAAGTGTGAAGGTGACGAAGTGCATTGAGCCCGAGACCTCAAAAGTTAAACCAATCGATGTTTTCGAGACTGGCAACCCAAGTGTTGATAACAGAAGGATCAAGGGCAGCCATGAGGAAGTGATGAAAAGTTAGGAGAAAGAGATGTGTGAAGAAGAAAGAAAGTTGATATAGGAATGGTGTGTAGAAAAATGCTTGATTATGCTTGGTATTTATAGGAGACTTGAAGGGAACACTACAAATTTGCCATGCAACATTGGAAATCAAAGATTACATTTTCAAGATGGTCAAAAGCATATTTTCAAAATGTTTTGTTGGAAAAATTTGAAAATGCATTGGAAATGCATAGCATTTATGGGAAAAAGGTGAAAAGGACTTGGGAAGGTGATATTCAAAGTTTGGGAGGTGTTATAACAGAGCAACCAGGCGTTTGGGGCAGAGAGAAACATGTAGAAGGGTCCAAAAATGCATTGGAAATCAACACTAGAAGTCTGCCCAGTACAGACTTTGAGCGCTCAAGTCTATGAAGTTGAGCGCTCAAACCACCTTGAGCGCTCAAGGTAGTGAGCTTGAGCGCTCAAACCACATTGGCCTTCAAAGCACAGTAAAAAAAAAGCAGCAGCGTAAGCAGTGAAGCAAATTGGCATGTTGGAGGTCCAAAACCTATTCTAAGCATTTCTATCCTATATCAACACCCAAACCAAGTCTCAACAAACATTTGTGACTTCGCGGAGTGTTCCGTTGTAGAGTTATTAAGCGATACGTGTTTGGACATGGGATCACGGAGTTTCAAAGTTCAAAAAAGTAGCCATTGGATGTTCAAAACCATTTGAACATTGCAAACCACATCCGATCATCAAGATCGTGTCAAAGAGTACTTGTGACTTGGCCGGGATAGTTCTCGAGCCGTTTTTTCAAGGATACATGGGGTTGGGACCCGATGACCGGCTCAAGCCATGAAATGGCGGCCGTCACCATGTCAAGAATGAATCTATGGCACCTCCGCGGTTTGAGGCGGTCGCGAGGGGGCATTTTTCGTCATTTATGACTCGGTCAAGGCGATGGCATGGCAATTCATCATGTTTAAACAGGCTTACAGAATATTTTATTTTTAAATAAGCCTTATGAACATTAAATTCTGTTCTAAGGTCATTTTGTGTGGGTGATTATCAATCGTACATATGCATAGGTTGTGTCGAGTCGTGCAGAACGTAAATATGTCTCTTGGTTGTACATAAATTCATATGATCATGTTTCGTTCAAATCCACGAGCATGCGAGCTTATTTTTGAAGTCGAGTTTTAAACTTTGCATTTAATGCTTGGGTTCAAGTTTTTGTGAATAAATAGAGTACATTTTACAACAAGTTTGTTTCTTTGTACATAAAAAAAAATAGAAAATAATGCAATGAACAACGAAAGTGCAAGTCATGTATACAATCTGATGTAATCCATAATAAAGTCAATCATCATCAACTACCAGGGCACATGACGCCCAATAAGAAAATCTACAACTGGGGCATGCAGGCCCAATCCACCTACCTACCAGGGCACGCAGGCCCAATCAAAAGAAAAGTCTAAAAGCAAAAGTAAAACTCTAACTACTCTATGCTTACTATGTACTAATCCTCAGCATCCATCGTCTCGTCTGAGCTCTCGGTCTCGTCTCCGCGCCGCTGCTCCTGTCGCTCCAGTCGGGTAGCGGGGTAGTTGGCGTCACTAATACTATCATCGCTCGAGCTCGTCTCAATTACCCCCTCAGGGACTACCTCTACCCTCTGGCGAGTCGACCTCCGCGGTCTCTCCACCTCGAGTCTCGCCGCCGCCAGCTTCGAGCGTCCTAACCGCACAGTCATGTCTCCAGGACCGTCGGCTCCATCACGTGGCCTCTTCCTGACCACAGGCGGCTGCATTGACAAGCAAACAAGAAACGGAGTCAGTATACAGTATAGTCAAGGAATTGAAGGTGCAAATAACATGAATCGCATACCGGTGCAACTCTCGGAAGAGAGGGTCCAGGAGCAGCAGGAGGTGCTGGCTCGTCCTCGGGACGGATAGAGACCTCCTGTCCAGCAATGAGGCGGCGTATCAGGACACGAAGTCCTCTGTTCTGCTCATATAACGCTTGTGCCGCCTCCTGTGGAACCTGCAAAAAAGTAAAAGTCCATGTCAACATTCATAACAGGAAGCATGCAAAGTTGATGAATGAAGTGATTCTTACTGGTGCTCGGAGGCGGAGGAAAGCGGTCGGTGGCCTCGGTATGTCTATATCTCCTGTCTCTCCTCCAGCGGTGGTAACACGTACCCACCACTGAGCCGCCACCGTCTCCAGGGTCGAGGGGCCGGCATCCTCGCCCTCGCCACCTGCGACTCCTCCAGCAGAAGCACGAGCTCTCTCAGTCTTCTCCGTCTCCATCGTCTCCCTCCACTGCGGCTCTCCTTGGTGACCCGGATACCTTTCTCGATATTCGCGCGCAGCAAAGGCGGCCTCGAAAGTGCTTGGCCGAGGTCCAAATCGGCGCCGTGAAGCGCTCAATCTCCCGCCCGTATAATGAGGCGTCATCGGACATCTAGAGGAAGGCGCCCGCACTGTGGGTCCATCCCGCAGCGCGTATCGACGGGCGCGATTACCTGCCGTAAAGGTACCGTACCCGGCCCGTCTTGGCACTCCAATAGGACCCTCCCCCTCGTGATCTCTCTACTCTGGGCCAAGTAGGGATCATCGACGCCATCCCATACATACTAGCGGACCTGCAAGAACGTTCAAATAAGTGTCAGCAAATGCTTAATGATAAACATATTGAAGTGAGTTGAATACATGTGAGGATTTGATACTTACCAGGGAAGCCGGGAGTCTGTCGAGTGAAACGCGGAAAACCTGGAGGTTCCCACGCGCATCACCACCATAGCGGGGAGCCCTCCCCGGCCGCGGTTTTCGAGGAATGACATCCGGATCCAGGATGGCGTGTCTCAGGGGGATGCAACCCCAACACCTCGTATGCCCAGAGCTGCACGATAAACAACAAGTCAGTCAGTCAAAGTAAATATTTGTACAGATAATAAAATGCATGTAAAGGAATTTTGAGCAAGTAATAAAATTTACCTCCCAGACGCTCCATAGTCCTGAGATGTCAGTCCCCTTCCGCCTGGAGACGGCATTCATGAGCATAGAAGTCTTGAGAGCCGCACCACCCCGTCATACCTTTGCAGTGGCGAAATCTCACCGAGCCTCCAGGGTAGGAGAGGTGTACCCATTGCGCTTTGTTAGATGCAGTGAAGCCCGAACAAGTACAACGGTAGCATCTCACTCTCTCCGTGCTGCATCCGCTGCGTGCGTAGGATCCCCGGCCCCTCGTCTTGAGCTGGCCATATGTGGCGGTCTCTCCCTACGTGGGGCGAAGCCCAAGAACCACCTCAGCGCGGCCTCATCTCGGCCTATCCCTGAGTCGAACGGGATCGGGTCTCCTCCTACCCTCAGTCCCGTGATCGCTGCGAAGTCTAGTGGCGTCAGCGTCACCTCCCCGAAGCTGAGGTGGAAAGAACTCGTAGAGTCCCTCCACCTCTCGCTTGATCTTTGTCACTGCGGCGTGATCATCTTTGTGTACTTCGTGGGGTTGGGATGAACATCCCAAACCCTGCCTGATCTACCAAAGTCCTCACGGAGGCGTGCAACCACTAGTAAATCTCCTAACTGGAGCCCATGCCTCCGTGAGCCTTCAAGCGTAAGTTTCTCTGCATTGGATCAATAAACAAGCAAATAAAAGGAGAATGTCGGTCAATCAATCAACGATCTGGTTAACAATTAAGCAGTAATTCAATTATTCAATGCAATTTAAGGTTTCTAACTATTGAAAGTGAACAAGCGGGCATACCGTCAGGCAATCAGTCGAAAGGTGGACCTCGGGGTCCAGTAACACCTCCTCTCGAGTATAACTCATTTGGGAGTATAGTCCTCTGAACGGATAGCGCGAAGAGGTGCACTTGGGTGGAAGCGTAAAGTCGCCGCATCAAGAAGGCTGGCCTTGTCCTCTTCGGTCATTTGTCGGCGCAGGACTGGACCACCGCCATCATCCGTGACGGCCGCTCTCTCCCTCCTCCTCGGCTGTGCCCGGCCTCCTCAGCGGCCTCCTCGGTCTCCGAACTCCTCCCGAGAAAGTCCCCATTTTGCCGCATCATCCTCCTTCGCCGCCTTCGCCGCGGCGCCTCCCTCTCTCTGCTCTCAATGATGGCCTCCCTCGCCAAATCCAGGATCCCCGGGGCGTCTGCTGCAGCCGCCATCACTACCTCCTGTGGCGCATGCTCAAGATAATCCTCCCGGGAAATCCCTGTCGGCCCCTGAACCAATGGACCACCACCTCCCCTCTGAGTCGCTGACTCATCACCAGTCGCCACCGATTTCCCCTTATCTCCCCCGCTAGGCTACTGACTGAGCCTCATCTCAATCCTCCAACGGGGTGCCCCTAGCCAAGCCACTCCTTTCGTACCCTCCATCCCATCTCCGCCCACGCCCTTCCCGGTTCTCCTCTCCTCATTGTCTCCTCACTATCACTAGAACTATCACTGTCTATCTCGTGGACCTCCGTCATCTCCTCATCCCTCTCCTCACCTCTCTCCCTATCTCTCTCTCCTACTCTCTTCGACACCGTCGTGCCATCACCACCACCTAAACCACTACCCCCACTGCAATCTATCACACCATCCCCACCAACATCACCACTGGCCACCACTGTCTCGGCGATTGGTGAGCCACTACCACCCAACATCACCGAAGCACCACCAACATTATCTACCACCACCACCTTGGTGACTAGATCTCCACCACCGCCAGAAATTGCCGGATCGCCACCATCATTACCACCAATCACCTCGGCTTTGTCACCGTCGACTACTTCTTTCTCCTTTTCTTCCCCATCATCCTTTGCCTTTTGACCACTATGTCCCCTCTGGTTGTGTCTCGGCCCTCTATAGGACCCACTTCAACCCCATTTGGTGTACCCGATTGGCCTTTCGAATCCCCGGTGGTGACACCACTGTTTCACTACCGCCGTCTACCACTGTCGGCGAGGCCACCGGAGGCTGTGAATCGCTGGGATTCTCCATGAAAATTGATCAAAGCTTCAAAATCAAGCCCTAATCGAACTAGAATCGGAACGAAATCGTACGGACGAGCTCTAGAATTTGGGGATTTTCGATTTCGTGAGAAATTTGAGTGAGAAATATCAAAGGTTTTGTTTGGAATCGTGAGAGAGTTGGAAGGATTTGATTTCGGGAAGTTTTTTTAGAACGTTATGAGAGTTAATGGGTTGTAAATCGAGTTATAGCGGACGGTGAGAGGGTTACGAAACCGTCGTCCCGTTCAGAGGTTCAAAGCCGCTTAAGTTGAACTCTTTTGGTATTTGGAGGTCATTATTTAGAATTGGCTTAATGTCTTGGAGTTGGCTCAAGGTGGTAAAAGCGCTCGAGGGGAACCTGGCGCTCAAGTCCAATCTTGGCGAGCTCTTGGCTTCTTTGTTAGCCTTCGGGGGCATTTTGGGCATTCCTAATGATTTGGTTAGTGTGCCATGGGCGTTTTAACCCCAATTATTCAAATGCGTGTGGGTCCGAGGATCTAATCTCAATCATCGGTCGTACTAGACCGTGCTAATCAAGCGAGACGCGTCGTGGAATCTTTGATGCGCATTAGCGTATGCGTGAAGTATTTTGATTTTGGTCATATTTATCAATTATGTTTTGCAATCTTTATCTCTGAGGGCATTGAGCTCGTTTAAATCACCATTTTGAGGGCATTGAGCTCGTCTAAATCACCATTTTGAGAGCATTGAGCTCGTCTAAATCACCATTTTGAGAGCATTGAGCTCGTTTAAATCACCATTTTGAGAGCATGGAGCTCATTTAAATCACCATTTTGAGAGCATTGAGCTCGTATAAATCACCATTTTGAGAGCATTGAGCTCGTTTAAATCACCATTTTGAGAGCATTGAGCTCGTTCAAATCATCATCATTTTGAGAGCTTTGAGCTCGTTTAAATCACCATTTTGAGAGCATGGAGCTCGTTTAAATCACCATTTTGAGAGCATTGAGCTCGTTTAAATCACCATTTTGAGAGCATTGAACTCGTTTAAATCACCATTTTGAGAGCATTGAGCTCGTTTAAAGCACCATTTTGAGAGCATTGAGCTCGTCTAAATCACCATTTTGAGAGCATGGAGCTCATCTAAATCCCCATTTTGAGAGCATTGAGCTCGTTTAAATCACCATTTTGAGAGCATGAAGCTCGTTTAAATCACCATTTTGAAAGCATTGAGCTCATTTAAAGCACCGTTTCGAGAGCATTAAGCTTGTTTAAATTATCATTTTTAGCGACCTTGTGTCCGTTTATGTTGGTTGATTAAAAGTATTTCCAAAGTGCCCCAAGGAACTTCGGCCGGTCGATCCCCGCAATAAGATGCGTGGAGGCTTCGTTAAAGACCGACCGATTGATATTTAAAAGGGTTTTTCTTTTGTAACTTGAGATGTATCACTGGGAATAAGTCGGGTCGTCTATGTCTTAGACGACACTCATGTCAAAACAATGGCATCGAGTCCCGTCCAAGAGGGGCAACTGTAGACACCCCGATTTTGAACCTAGTGCACACTCGAGCATTCCCAATGATGAGAACGAACCAATCATAACTACCTGGAACTTGTGAAGATAGTTTGAATGTGATCAAAATCAACCAAACACCTCCAAATAACCCAAGAAAAACCAAGCCTTATTGAACCAAGCGATGCGCCACCAAGCACCTTGGAAATTTCAAGCCTTAGACCTTGGCTCAATCATGTGAGCACCTTGCGCTCAAGCCCGCGGCTTTGGCGCAACTCTGAACGATCGGGGAATCTGCAGAGTATCTCATCATGAGATTTCATGCAGAGTGGAGCGTCTAACAACCTCTATACACGTATAATACCCTCCACTACACCTAAAACTACACCTAAGCTACACCTAAGCTACACCTAAACTACAAACCCACTTCCTCTCTCTCTACTGCCTTTCCTCCACCCACTCTATATATACCCTCCACTACCCCTTATTGAGGGGTTCACCAGTTCAGTTCTAGAGCTCTCCCCAATTTTGTCCAATCTCTCTCTCTCTACAAACCCATCTTCCTCCCACAGAAAACCATCTGGAAAACACCTGTTAACACCAAATTCAACCTGTGTTCAGCAATCAACCTCATACTCTACACAATCCAGTCCATAAATTGACCAAAATCTCAACAATCCTTCATTTCCAAACCCACAATCCAGTTCAAGCTTTCAATCAAGGGTAAAAAGGTAGTTAAAACAAGTTATTTTTGCTGTTTTGGTTCATCTGAGGGTGACCAGTGAGTTCAATCAAGTTCTTTATACTTGAATTGAACTCACAAAGGTCTAAAAGTTGTTTTAAAACACTGACAAAATTTGCAGTTGTAGCAGGGGTTGAGCACTCAAGCCTCAGGCCTTGAGCGCTCAATCGCAATTCTGGACAGTTTCTATTTTATTAAATTTTGAGCTTTATCTGGGATTTTGATCATCATTTCACAGTTAATTTATGTTCATATAATCTTTAAATAGTTTCTTTTTACCTTAAAACCTCTTGCATGAGCTCAAATTAACTATCTTACGACAATCAAGTTCTAAAATCTTTAAAAAATCTCATGTTCAAGTATAGAACAGTGGCTGTGATACTTATTGAATTTTTATACCATGCATTTGTAGTCCTGAGAATCATCCAGAGTCCTTCTTTCTTAATGAAAATCAGAAAATCACTTGATGGCTTGAGCGCTCAAAGCCAACCAATTGAGCGCTCAAGCTGTTCTTGAGCAATTTGCGGATTCTTGGTTGTCTTAATGATGGATCATGATTTATTTAAGTTCAGATATGTGATGGGTTTTATTACTGTGATTATAATCTGGATTCCTTTCTCTCAAATGTTTTCTTTGTTAAAATAAGGTGATTTTCTTCTTTTTATCATTATTTGTAAGATCAATCTGGTTATTGTCATCTGAATTTCTATGAAAAACACTCTTTTAACGTTTGATCTTACAGATAGTGATTAAAGAAGTGATGGATGGGTCAAAAATCACAATTATCGGAAATGGGTTTGAGCTCAATCTATGGTCTTTGGAGCTCAAACCGATTCTCGAGATTGGAGCTCAAGCCACGACCATTGGCCAACCCTTGTGTTGAAATCCAAATTATAAGTCAGTTTAATAAGTCTCATGTTCATGATTTCTGGAATTGTGGTACAATTTCTATTCTGGTTAATTTCTGTAAATATTCGTTGTAATTTTTCTTTATTTATTCATCTTTTCATGTAAATCATATGCACAAGCATCCACGTTAAATTTGCATTATTCATTATGTTTTATTGTTTACATGGTTCCCATCCCTAATTTCCATTTTCGTGATTAAATTGAACTTCAAAACATTTTCAAAATCCCATGAAATATTGAGTAGAGACCGATTCATGTATCGGGCGAGAGGGGTGCCGTAAAACCCTTCCTCTCTCGTAACCAAACCCCCGAATCCGAGAAATCTTTGGTTCCGCCATGATCGGTGAAATCTTTTTCAAACGGGCAAACGAGTCATATTTTTACCGATTTCTCAGGTTCGGACCTCAAATCTGGGTGGCGACTCTAACAAATCACAATCTTTTTTCCGTGCGCGATGCTGCACAATTTCGGTGGGCCGTCCACAAATGGCATTTCTAAAATTTTAAAATTTTAATCACATCAAAATCTCATCCCCCCACTTTTAGTACAAAATTGAAAAACGGCAGATTTTTCTCCGAACAAAATAGGCGAAAGATGACTTTGCCTTACTCAAAAATAACTTCCAATTATACCATTGTGATTAGAAAAATCCAAGGAAAAATTACCGCCATTTTTTATCGGCTAAATCGAAACTTCTCCAAAAATTGACTTTTCATGCGGGTTCTTACATCTTCTATGGTTATTTATTGTTTGAAATCTCATTTTTGGCTTGGGTTGAAACCCCCTCCATTTTGGAAAAATTTAAAAATTTTGCTCGTAACGGTCTTTGTATCGATACCACCTTTCATTAGTATCGATACCCATCGTTCTGTTCAGTTTTAGGTGGTCTGGTATCGATACTACCTTTCCTTAGTAACAATACCCCATCTTTTAAGGCAGATTTTTGACCCAACTTCATGGGCACGCCCCGGCTTCATCCGAACTCCGATTGAGGTGTTTCTTGAACCGTTGGAAAGCTCTATGAGTCTAATTTCAAACCCAATTTGTCTCATATTCATAGCCTTTGTATTTTGATAGAAATGTGCATTTTCTTATCAAGGTGTTAGGTTTTCTCGAGGTTCATAACTCCATTTTTACGTTCATTTGCTCTGGGCCTTCATTGGTCTTTTCTAAGCTTCTCAATTTGACTTCTAAGCTTTGGTAACCTATCGTGGTATGAATGATATTTTGTCACGATCTCACACGTTCTTGGACACATATTAACTTTGCCATAACCGACACACTACGAGCTTTTGAACTAAATGAATTACATGGATGTTTTTGGACACTTGATTGTCTGATAAACTTTTGAAAGGGATAATTTGCTTATTCTAGGGGCCACCATTTGGTGCGTCCCTAGCCATGGGTGTACGGAGCCCACGAAATCCGGCAGGGGTGTTCGGAGCCCACGAATTCCGGCAAAGAGATTCATTCCCTATTTAAATAAATGGTTATTTGTGAAGATTTGAAAAATGAATTGTCTTACAAAAATGACGATGTTTTGAAAGGATTGAACCTACGACATGAAATGTGACATTTTTAAGAAAATCCGTGGACACTTGGGTTTGATTCAATCTTTGGGGCACCTATTGGATACTTTATCATCAAGTCAATCTTTTTGGTCTATGTTAGCCTATTCATTCATGTGTATCACATCTTCATGTGCATGTTTCATCTACTATACCTTTAATGATAGTAGAAAAGTTTTCCTACTGGGCTAGTGAGCTCAACCTATTATTTTCAGGTACTCGACAAGGCACGTGATTGGAGTGCTTGGTGTGTGGACACATATCATGAAGCTCATTTGACATGAAGTTATTTTATCCTCTCTATCGTTAATATATTTTGGGGAGATGATCTTGTAACTTTAATTCCTTCAATGTTTTGACTAAACTTGGTTATGTAATAACTCTTAACTCTTGAATACTTTGCATGGGTACGGGTACCTCAACTAGGAACTCATTGTACTTTGACTTGACTTTTCTATGGGAAGATGTTTGACTTGGGTTGATCCTACGTGGATTTTATTTGTATTTGGTTTATTAAATTTGAGGGCGTGACAATATTTCCCTAGATAATACCTACCATTACACCTTCTTATACCATACCTAACCAAAATACCAAAAACTACACAATAAACCCACATCCTACCTTGCCATTAAAATGAAAGAAGAGCATCAAACATACGTACTTTTAAAACATTAATTTTCCAACCAACCCCCACTGCCACAATCATCACCCAAGTGCCAATCAACAACATCCTCATCTTCATCTCAGTAGCCTTCCATTCCTCCACTTCTCGAATCATCCTGTTTTACCCTCCTTAGAAGCCAGGTATGATCTAGGTAGACTTATGACACATCGGAGGGTCCACCCATTTGAACCCCGCCTTGCACTCGTGGTTGCAGCTAACAAACCGTCGACCTGGATTGGTATCAGTCCATGAGGTTTGAACAGCTCGTACTTTGCCGCAGAGAATGCAAACACCTTCATCCATGTTTGCATTCACGACGGAGATGGGGGAAGAAGAGCAGTGTACA
The DNA here is from genome assembly GCA_022606695.1 of Vaccinium macrocarpon. Classification (NCBI taxonomy): domain Eukaryota; kingdom Viridiplantae; phylum Streptophyta; class Magnoliopsida; order Ericales; family Ericaceae; genus Vaccinium; species Vaccinium macrocarpon. The sequence continues at coordinate 23,871,742 of CM040177.1, read as the reverse complement.
GGGTTGAAGAGTGTGAGGGAGAATGGGAAACGAGGGAGAAGTTGGGTCTTATAATGGAGGGAGGAGGGAAGTCAAGAAAAATTTGAAAGTTCAAAATTTGAAATATAGACATAAAAAGAAAATTAATTGTTAAAAAAGAATTAATAATTTAATATTTAGTAACTCATTGTCTAAACGATTTCGTACCACAACGTTCTACGAAATTGTAAATATGACATTCGTCTTTTTTTATATATTTAATTTATTGAATAAAACGTTGTACGGAAGTACTATTTTTGACGTCCACAAATTACATGTTTTTCAAAAGTTCACTTATAAAGGGACGGAGGGAGTATGAACTAAGGTGTTGCGGTTTAGTGTAATGTACTATACTCACACGACCGCTCGGCAATCTCTTGTGATTGAGACTGTTTGCATTGTTGTGATTGTTGTTTTAATGATTGTGACCAATTTTACAGTGTATTGGTTTTAGGAAGCCCCTTTATCGGCACACGTAAATTAGTTATTTATTGTCCGATCACTCGTTAATCAAAATCAAAATGAGACTTTATTTGGTAGTTCTAAACTAATCCATTACACACGTAAAAGAAAGATAGAACGTTTTGATTGCCCCTAAAATGTCACGCAGGGGTAAGGTGCTTCACTATTCCCGCTCAAAAATCTCAGCCGTCCAAAATGCAATCCAACAGTCCAAGATTGTACTTGACATGGCCATGTGGTACCATTGCATTCCAACAGTCCGAGTTCACCTTCTTGGGTGAGAGGACACAGAGGGAATCAATCTCGGCCATTCAAAACACCTTTGAACAGCAGAGATTGTAATCGGCATCGCCACTTGGTACCATTGGGTACCCAAAAAAATTTCCCACCATACATCACCATATGGCTATACGTAAGTTACGTAATCCCTCAATCTCACGGACCACGGTCACTGTCATTGAGTCTCACTCGTTGACTTCACCTCCTCCCTTAACTTGTCCTTCTCCCTTTTCGCTAAAGTCTAAAATCTCTACAAACCCCCACCACCATAACCATCTTCACCTCCCTCCGCGTAGACCATCCACACCATTGACGCCTTTCCATCAGCTTCCACATCCTCATCGCGATGTACTACTCAACGCGATCCTTGTCTCATCTTTCAACCTTGCAAAAACACGTGCCCTAGTTTTCACAAGTAAGTCACTGATGCCCTAGTTTTCTTTGGTAAGTCACCTGTGCCCTAGTTTTTTTCCTTTCTTTGGATACAGTGATATATTAGAATTAATTATGGTAGATTCATTGGGAGACATGGTTCATGTATGTTATCAAAGATAGTTTTGTTGAGTGTTTAAGGTACTTGTGCTCCTTGGGAGCTCTAAGGCCGTACAACTCCACAATGTTGTTAGTTTTACTTATCTTCTACGCACATGATTATTAATGTTTTGTTATAGAATTAGTGTCCAACATATTTATGCTGTGTGAGTTTTCCAACAAAAATATATTCACTATATTCAGTAATGTAGTTATTTTCCTGCTACTGTGGATTTGGGCAACTGTTGGGAAGAAAAAAAAATTCGATGCAAAGTACAACTCAAAGCTTCAAGTTATGGCGGACTTGGCAAAACAGGAGCAGGAGAAGCGTAAAGGTTTGCCTGTGTGGAAACCAAGGAAAGTGAGTACAAATGTTGCGGGATTATATATACCTATTTCAAGTAAATCAAGAGTCCACCAACTATTGGAATGTCTACCTAATTATTTCCTGTTGTTGGTTGAATTTGCAGGGAAAGGTACAAACTCGAGTTCAATTAAAGGCCATAGTTGGAATAGTTAAAAATTTTACAGCTTAACAGTGCGATGTTGTTCGGCAAATTGGTTTGGGTGGAATATTACAGTTGAGGTTGACGGTATTAAACCATCATCTATGTGATTGGTTGGTGAATAAGTTTGATCCCGATTCATCTTCCATTATGTTTCACGGCCAGACATTCCTCCTTACGGAATCCGAAGTTCACCAATGCTTGGGCGTTAATGCAGAAGGCAACCCTCTTGTGGAGACAGTGTCGCAAAGATATTATGATCTATGTGACTTCCTAAAATGTGAAAACGGGGCAATAAAACTCAGCCACTTGAGAGAAGATTTGAAGAGTATGAAAGAAGCAAATCAAGTTTTCAAGATTTCCTTTGCTTTATACATATTGGGAGCTTTTTTATGCCCAACCACAAGGGATGCTATTAACCAATCATTTGTTCATGCCGTTATTGATGTTGAGACGATGGAGAAAATGAATTGGGCAAAGCTCACCCTTGACTTTCTATGCAAGGGTAAACGGGAGAAGCGCCGGGATGGTCGTGTACAAGGAAATGGGTGCCTATTTCTCCTTATGATATGCTATTAGTCAACGTGCATTGATACACTTTTTTCATACGTATTCAATTTGTTTAAGTTGAATGATTGTCGTGCATCTATAACTTTAACTTTAATATGTTGTCATGTAGGTATTCTACTTTGAACGAGTCTCACCAATTCAAATGGTTGACCCTTATGTTCGAACTGTTCCTTGTTTGGCTACTTGGGGTGATTTAGAAACTAAGGAGATCTTGCACTGGTTTCATAATATCGGTGGTTATGACACAGAGGGGATGGTGGTTCACTTCTTAACGGAAGAAGGGAGGGTGGAAGAAAAATTGGATGGCCACGAACGTGGTGAGTTTGAAAGAGGAGTCGGTGACCTAGCTGGGTTGAATGCCAATTGTACTTTGGTAGGACTCACTCTTTGGAATATTGTATTAATCAAGAACTACTTGGGATCTAAGATGCTCTCTCAGCCAAAGCCAAAATTCGATGAAAAAGTGGACTTGAATAAACACGCAAGTACTTATCCAACACCCAACCCAGTTCGATTGACCCGAATGAAGGTCAAGGAAACTATCACCTGGGACACCCATTACGGGAGTAAGGCATTGTAGTTGGACTTCAACTCCTACCACAGTTAAAACCCCAAAACTTGTGCTTGACAATTCCAAGGACCAGGAGGAAGGGAACTGTAACCTATCGCCTCGCACCCCCGTCATGGGAGTAAAGTATTGTAGGCGGACTTCAACTCCCAGCCCATTGGGGACTGTGAGACAGTGCAAAAGGAGTATAGAAGTGGACATAGATGACTCTCAGCAGTCACCTTCTCCAATATCTGCCTTAAGCCAAGACGGTTTATTGAGTAAAGACATGGAATCCAAATTGTCTAATTCCAAGCTTAGGCGATCTTTGCACCTTCATAATGATGTTGAACTCCCTTTTGAACCACCGCCTTTGCGACAACCCGATGACCTCATAAAAGGCCACTACCTATCAGCAACCTATACTAAGGATGGAGTTAAAAAGAAGGCGGCCCTCAAAATTCAACCTCAAACCAAGTCAACGAACAATATGGACGAAGATGCCCATGTTGCTCAACCCAATGTTATCCAGGAAGTCATTCCAGGAACGAAGGTTAGTACTGATTCACATTTCCCTTGAATTGATAAATCAGAAAGTTGAATTGTGACCTCCATTTGTTTATATTTCTTACTTTTGTAGTCCTTTGTCCTCTGAAGAGAGAAAAGTCCTCGTAAGAGGAGTATAGAAGCGGACATAGATGACTCTCAGTGGTCAGCTTCGCCAATATCCAACTTCAAGCCGCCCGGTTTGTTGAGTAGAGGCAGGAAATCCAAATTGTCCAATTCCCACCTTAGTCGATTTTTGCACCTTCATAAAGATGTTGAACTCCCTTACGGACCACCACATTTGTGACAGCCTGGTGAGCTCACAAGAGGCCACTACCTATCAACACCCTATACGAAGGATGGAGTTAAAAAGGCGAAGGCGCTCAAAATTCAACCTTGAACCGAGTCGACGACTAACATGGACGGAGATGCCCACGTTGCTCAACCCAATGTTGTGCAGGAAGTCATTCTAGGAACGAAGGTAGTATTGATTCACATTTCCCTTGAATTGATAAACCAGAAAGTTGATTTGTAACCTCCATTTGTTGTATATTTCTTTCTTTTGTAGTCCTTTTTCCTTCGAAGTGAGAACATTCATAACTTTTCAACTCCAAAACCTTTAGATGACGATGACAAGCTATTAACGGCGTTCATTTTCGATTCTCAATTGGAATGCACTGGCTAATTTTTTTCTTAATTATGTATTTGCCAAGCTTCCCTTGTTAAGTACCAATTTCGGCGTTTGACATTGAACTACATGTAGGGAACCTTACCTTACAATGGACTTGTTTTATCGTGAAAGATTCCATGCCACACGGTCTGAATTGTCTTCCTTGAAACCCGTTGCTTGGATACAAGACACGGTTAGTGTAATTCTATTGCCACATGGTTCACCTATTACATTAATTTACCTTTATGTTAATCTGGAGTTAAGTTCCATTACTATGGCGTATAAGATAGTACTATGAACAGTTAATTTATTGATTCTATCGTTGTAGATTATAAATTTGGTAACGGTCCAATTGACTAATTCCGAAAGGTCTGTTCATAAAGATCGGCGTCACGTTTTCTAGTATTTACCGGTTCCTATTTCGGTGAGTACAGTTAATCTCCCCTCTCTTTCCATCCCTTATTTCCAATTTTCCCCCTTTGCTCCACATTGGGTAGAAGTCTGTCAACAGAGTTTATCAAACCCTACAAATGAATAGACAAAGTGGTTATCTGTTAACAATATGTATTGAAACAAATTGATGAAATGAATTGAAACAATTTGATGATATAAGTTTACCTTCTGCCTAGGTTCATTCCTACCCTCATCATTCCTAGGTTGACTGCCATCCTCATCATTCCTAGGTTGAGAGCCATCCTCATCCATGTCATCATCAGATGAATCATCCAAACCACTTGTGTTATCCGTCTCACTCCCACTTCAACTGTAATCAGGGTCACTTACATCTGAATCCACTTCCCCCTCACCATCTGTTTCTTCTGCCACTCCATCATGGGGTTCTTCTTCCCCTCCATCATCTGGTTCTTCTTCCCCTTCCTCTTCTGGTTCTTCTGCCCCTCCCTCTCTCTCACTATCATCCCCAAAATCAAAAAAGGACATCCACATAAACATTGATTTCACTACCAATCTCATACATTGTAAACATTTCCCTAACATTTGTCTCACATTGTAGCTCACTGATAATGTGATTAGTTGGGGTGGCTTGTGGAAGCTTGAAATACACTTTACTTTGTTGGGAACATTGTAACCCACCCAATGTTTCAACTAAGTCATCATAATGGTATTTGTCAATGTCTAGCACTATAGATGTGGCCACTTCCCCACCCTCATAAGACACTTGTGGTCCCTCCACAACTAACCTACCATTTACATGAATCAATAGAGTCATAACTTTGACACCCATATCTGGTTCTTCTTCCCCTTCCTCTTATGGTTCTTCTGCCCTTCCCTCTCTCTCACTCTCACTATCATCTCCCATATCTGATTCTTCTTCCCCATCACCTTCTGGTTCTTATGCCCCTCCCTCTTTCTCACTCTCACTATCATCCCCCAAATCAAAACGGTCATCCACATAAAGTATGATTTCACTACCAATGTCATACATTGTAAACATTTCCCTAAGATTTGTCTCACATTTTAACTCACTGATAAAGTGATTAGTTGGGGTGACTTGTGGAAGCTTGAAATACACTTTACTTTGTCTAGAACATTCTATCCCATCCAAGTTTTCAACGAAGTCACAGTAACGGTAGCTGTCAATGTCGAGCACTTTAGTTGTGGCCACTACCCCACCCTCATAAGACACTTGTGGTCCCTCCACAACTAACCTACCCTTTACATGAATCAATAGAATCATAACTCTGTCACCCATATAGACAAACTGCAAAAATATCCAAAACAAACAAGGGTCCAAGAAATAATTATAACTATGTTCAATAATGCATAGACAGTGTGTGGAATTTAAAAGGGGGACCAGAGTAAAAAAATTGGTTCCTACTTTTGGTCACCCATATCCACAACACTGCAGGACAATTACAAAAATAACACACAAAAACAAATAACCATATGTACGTCAAAGAGTGGGAACAAGAATTAGGAAACCATAGTGACAAAGGGGGACCACTATCTAAACATAAGCATTTTTTAGGGTTAAAGAATGAAGGGTACAATGAGTATTATAAGCAAGAAAGCACCTTTAGGGTTACTAAAATAGTAGCAAGGGACCACCATCTAGGGACGAGCGTTTAGGGCACCACTATCTATATATACACACACACATACAGATTCGTACACCCATTTCTTTGGAAACTTGTGTTCTTCGTCTGTAACAAATAAAAACCCTAAAAAACGTTCAATCCTTTACAAACGAAGCATGATATACAGATGTAAGGTTTATTAGGGTTTGTAAATGTACCTATTTGCTTCGAAATCGAACACGTACCTAATCATATTTCTGGAATTTGCAGCTGGGTTTTTAAGTTCTTCATCTTAGAAATGCAACATTGTCCTTGAAATCGACCAATTTTTTACAGTCAGATCGATCAAACTTAGGGTTTTCTTTCGTTCATCGGAGAGAGAGAGAGAGAGAGAGAGAGAGAGAGAGAGAGAGAAAGAGAGGAGATAATAGAAGGGATCGTACTTTGGGGCTACAAATGTAAAAATCCTAACTCCCCAACCGTTATATATGAAGGGGTATTATGGTCATAACACATATTCGTTTTGACGCCGATTGGATCAACTTTTGAAAATTTGCAAAAATGAAAGGAAAAAACTCCCAAACTCCCACGTCCATCATGGCAGGCATGAATATGTACTTCGACAGAATAGCTAAATCTAACCTTTCAACTGCCAGTACTAATTGAAAATTAAACGTGAATCAGTTAACGAGGCCAGTTTTCAACTGCCCATTGACATTTGTGATTGTGAATCGTGGGAGATAAAACGATTCTGTTTCCTCACGTCTGCCTATAAATTACTGCTCTCCTTTGCTTTATTTTCTACAATAAAAGAAAATGGCAGAGAACAAAGACAACCCCACTCCTCCCTTCACTGATGAATAGATTGAAGCCATTGCTAACTGCTGCATGCACCTTCTGGCCTTTATAAGGTCTACATACGGGCGGAGATGCTCTCTATCCGCAATCTGGTGGAAGCTCTGACAGTGAGAGTTGAGATGCTGGAGGACTCTTCTCATCTAGGGAGCTTCAAGGAGAAGGCTGGTCCCAGTGCCCGTAAGCCCAAACGTCCCTTTGGTGATGGATCCAACTAAAGGATTCATCATGGGACTGTGAGGATTGTTTAAAACAATCTTCATTTTGGGTTTTATGGGCATTAAAAAAAATTTAAAAGGCCTTACAAGGCTTATTATTATTATTTATTTGAATGTATGCATGTCATGGCACTTTTAGGGCCACTATGGTATAAATGAGAATGGCTTATCGTTGTTATCTCTCTCCCTCTATCTTATATGTTGATACTTTCCCAAACTGATGGAAAATATTTCTAAATATTTTCCATGAATAATTCGAATTTGATCATGTTTTATACCATCTATCGATTCAAGATGGTAATCACCCCTTTTTGCAATTTTTAGAATACGAGTAGCTATAATAATCTGTAAAATAAATCACCAACTGCAAATGATGATATCCACGTCTTTTAATATCCACAAAATTCCCCTATCAATCACTACTTTTAGTTTTGACTATTTAATTATTTGTCAAAGAGTCAAAGAGGTTACATATAAAACTACAAGTAAGATGTTTTTATTGAGTTTTGGCTAACAAGTCATTTCGATATAATTTATCGAAAAGGTGAAAACAAATGTCTTCCTTGTCTTTATTGACATTACCGATTGGCTGAAAAAACAATATATAACGAAAGATTTAGGCCTACATCATAATTTCGATTTTTTTGGTTTTCTACCATATACATATCATACACAAAATGTTAGGCATACGAGAGAATTGGCGTATTTAGTAGTATAAAAAAGTATAGTGACCATAACAAAACAAAACTATCAGATTATACAATCTGTAACATGGCAACATAATCAGATTTTACAATTTGACCAAACTCAATCCCATCGTATTAACCAGTTTCAATTAATGCTACTATCAGACCAGTACAATTCCTATTGGATTATAAAATCTGCAGCGTACGTTGGCCTGAGCCTGACGAACTAATTTTGATATATCATTTGATGAATACCGTATAAAATTCCATATGTTAACATACGCATACTATATGTAGTTTCACCTTCAAAATTGTTCAAATATATAAATTTTCTACACTACGTTCACAAGCCCAAATCCCATCATCAAGTTTCTGATCGAATATCTAATCTATCCATAATCCAATAATCGAAATTGAAGGTGGCCATCATAATGATCATAGACAAAATGCCCCAATTGGAACTCATAGTCCAACTTACTTACAAACATAAAGTCAAAAGGATGACATGAAATTTACGATAGAGGCACTACATAATGCATCTCCCATTTTGCATATTCGTCGAAGGAAACATTAGGTTCATGAAAGCTCTAGAATATCCAAGTATCTATGATTGTAGAACCTGATATCAATATTTAACCAGTTTGCTACCGGTAAAAGGGTATGTCGAGTGTTAAAGAAGCTATTGCATTATTGTTGCACTGGAGCGGTACTGGTGCAGCTACATTTCCACTCTCATTTTATTTACAATTTTCTACCAAAACTTAGGACGGTCGATGACTATCCCTAACATAGTAAGGAGATGAGTTTGTAGGCGTGATCCGAGTTCAAACCTTGCCAGTGCGTGCCATTTTAACAACAACAACAACAACAACAAGGTAGTAGCTCCTCTAACTCTTGAGTGCCCTTTGTAGCACTAGCGTATTGGTAAAACATGCCTATTGGATTTTACAATCTAATACATGGTAAATACATCATATGGTACAATCCAAAATATAGCATGTTTTTATAGATTATAAAATCCGACGAAACTTTATGCCAATATTTTTTGCATATTTTTCATTTTCATTTTCATATTTTTGGGTTTTCGATGTTTGCGAGACTTGGGCCACAATGACTTCTTAGAAAATGGGTTTTCCATTTTAGGCTTTAGAGAGAAGTAGTGAGAAAAAGAGGTGGAAAACTAGAAGTTCAAAAAAACTAATGTGTGTGGAGAAATTTCTAACACTAATTCTTTCATGAATTTTTCTACTAAAGAGTTAGTAGAACAGTTTGTTCTAAATAAGTGAGTTGTGGTGCAAGTTTTTTTTAATAAAAAGTTTGCTTAAAGTTTTATTGGAAAAGATTTTCCTTTTTTTAAAGTTCAGAAAGTAGTTCTTTGAAAATAGAGATTTTCTAAAAAGTATATTCTAAATATTTATATAAAATTTTGGTGTGAAAATTTTATGATAAAGATGTGTTCAAATCTTTTGGTCATAATTTTCTAGAAAGGTTAATTTTGAGAAATTGCAAGGAAAACAAAGTTTACTTATTTATTTCTTTTAGAGAAGAAATAAGTTGGGTTTTAAAAGAAAAGGAGAGAAATTAGATTTTTGGATAGAAAATACATTTTAAATGCCGCAGGTTGCTGCATACGGGACCCGCGGCATAGGGAAGAAGTGCAAGGCAGGCCCGCGAAACACTCTTTTTTTTTGGCAGACTGGTTAAATGAATTGATAAAACTAATATTCAATAACTCATTTTATATACAGTTTCGTACAAAAACTTGGCAATTGGTTTCTTCATTTTGCAAAATAACTCTTCGATTTTATGAGATTCTCATAAACTCGAAATGGGAAATTAGTCAAGGTGATGTAAATATGAGATTCGCCGGTTGTTAACATATGGGTACTATATATAGTTGGAACTAGTTTCATCTTCAAATATATGAATTTTCTACACTACGTTCACAAACCCAAATCCCATCATCAAGTTTCTGAATACCTAACCTATCCATAATCCAATAATCGAAATTTAAGGAGGATATTGTAATGATCATATATAAATAGCCCCAATATCAACTTAATTATAGTCCAACTTACTTACAAACATGAAGTGATTGAAATCAAAAGGAGGACATGAAATTTACGTTATAGGCACTACATAATGCATCTCCCATTTTGCAAATTCGATGTATGCAACATTACGTACATGAAAGATCTAGAGTATGTGTTGCCCAGTATCTATGATTGTAGAATCTGATTTCAATATTTAACCAGTCAAATATTGGTACAAAGTGTATGTCGGGAGTTAGAGAATCTACTGCATTGTCGTTCCATTGGAGCAGTATTGGTGCAGCTACATTTCCAAATTGAACTAAAATTTCCAGATTCAATCAAAACCACTCCCTTTCCAAAAACAGCCTGAACAAAAAATACATAACTTCACAAGTTACACTACAGATCGTCGAATATATTATACAAAGACATCTATAAGAAGTTCAACGGGCATTAACCAATAGTAATGACTGCAAAATAACCAATGGAGCTAATACAAAACATCAAAACCAATTCAAGAAGATTGAAAAAGTAATAGAATTGAGCTAACAACTTCAAACAAAGAGTAGCACAACGTTACTTCAAACCACAAACTACCACAATTCAAATGGAATATATCCTCATTCTCATCACTCTCACCACTGTACCACGTGGCATCCAAATAGTAAGCAAATGAAAATGTGCATTGAACATGAACTTCAACCAAATAAATTTCAAACTTACCAAGCAATAATTCAGTTGAAGGCTTTGATGACAACTTTGGACATGTGCGCTTATCGTGCTCTACACACTTGCAGTGCCTGCAGTGCCTAGGCTTCCTTGAATTTAGGGCTGTGGAGTTCTTCCCAGGGTTGCCTTTCATCTTAGCAACAAGAGGATCCCCTACACCAAACAAATCTTGCACATAACTGGTTTCACCAAGCGAGGTCGTGCACTCCTTATTCTTTCCCATCTCCCAACACTTCCTCATCCAAGACGTCATTTTTTGCCCCAAGTCCTTAGCATCTTCAAAAGAGTCTCGGGAGTGGGACGCATAAAATGACATTAAATTGTAACCGGAACTCAATACATCATACCGTGCGGCGTGGGTTGAAGATAAAGATTGAGGTATTTGTCCAACCGTAGGGTGATGGGCCTCAGAGCAAGCACTTCTCGTCCATCTTCGCATGACTACACTGGGGGGAATGGCCAATAGTTGTTCTTGTTTCATTACCATTATCATGTGGCAACAGGGTAGACCAAATGACTCAAACATCAAGCAAGAACATTTCATTTTACTATCAATTGGAAAATACTCGACTGTCCACTTCCTTTCTGGATGTGAGTACACCTCAATGAAGTACAACCGACGTTGTAACTCGTCAACGCGCTGCTCCACAAGCAATGGATATGTGCATTGAATTTCATCCTGAAACAATTTGAACATGTATTGTGTGTAGACCTCGGTTGCATTCTTCTCTAAACTTTTCAATTGCGTGATTAAGACAGGCGTACTATGCTCTGTCACCGTCTTAGCCTCTACATCGGCAACACGCAACCTACCAACAGCCCGATGGTACTGTTCAACAAATTCATAAAGTCTTAGCCTTACTGTTAAGAACCGATTCAAATGACAGTTCATGCCTTCACAACGCTGAGTGGTCCTCATGCTAGCAAAAAAAATTCCAAGAAGGTATGCCTCGGCCCATCTTCCACGGTCCCTATAGATCTCCAACACCCAATTGTTTGTCTGTAGCCCATAATGGGTTACCATGTCAGCCCATAGACTTTCAAATTCTTCAACCTCACATTCCATTTGCATCAGATTTGTAAAGTTTGTTACGAAATCGGGTTTGTGAACATTTTCATGGCATTTCATTCCAAATGCCATGAACATAGGCGACACCTTGCATTTGGAAATATATTTATAATGGCGTTGCGCATTGCAAAATCACCATCTGTCACCACGGAGATGGGATGTTTACCATCCACAGCCTCCAAAAATGTTGCAATAACCCAATTGTATGTCTCCTCAGTCTCCGTACACAACAAGGCACACCCAAATATGGTTGTCTTAAAGTTATTACTCAAGCCAGCCAATATGACAAATGGCTTCTTGTACGCATTGGTCTGATATGTAGTGTTGAACACTAACACATCCCCAAATGAGGCATAGTCCATCTGAGACCTCCCATCTGCCCAAAAGAGGGTCTCCAAATGGTCATTCTTATCAACAATGTACTTCACAAAAAATAATGGATTAGTGCAAACCTGAGCATGTAGATATCCAAGTGCACCCTCAGCATCCCCATTTTTTATTTCTTCTTTATGAATTTTGGCCAATTTGTTGCGCAAATCTTTTTTAGTGAACCCCACGTTATATGAACCCCCAGACTGACATGTCATGTACTCCATTATTTGGTCTGCCTTCATGCCTAACTTCCTCAGGGCCATTGCCTGAGCCGTGTCAGCATCATTCAACCTTTTGTGCGACCTCAAGAATGGAGCACAACATTGTGCCACAACCGGATGGTTGTGTAATCTAACAAATTCTTTGACCATGTACTTTTGTGTTCAGGCCACATAACGGACACAGAATTTGGCACCACAACCCATTCTTGTTTCCGCTCTGGGGCGTCTTCTACATTCGACCCGTTCAAAGTGTTTATTGTGTCTTTTACCTTCCCTAGAACAAACCCAAGTCCTGAATCTAACCTGGTTTGGATTGTCTTTGAGGAGTTTACTTCTAGATTTGTGAATGCTAAAACCATTTGCCTTCGCATATGAATTGTAGAATCTTCCTGCCTCATCTTCCGAAACAAAATTCATTTCCAAAATTTCCGAATCAGTGATGGAACAAAATAAATCATCTGATGTAGAAATCGACCCTCCACCTTCCATTGTCCAATCAACATCGTCCTCACCAAATTTATTGCTTCCATCTAACCTACTTGGGGAAGAGTCATAATGGGATTTCAAATCAGCCTTGCCTTCAGTACTACTCTCGGGAGGTCTCATCGCACCTAACTAATAAGGGACATTCATTGCCATTATTTGTTTTTAAACAAGACAACTTACAGGGTGAACTAGGTATATCACATATGGCCTATAAGTAGAGTGCATTACAACATATAGTCAAAAAAAGATACCTTCGAAGCAGCAATATTGACGCTCGAACTGGAATTTTAACAAGTATTCCTACAACAGATAGAACTAAACAGATTTAACACATGTTACCAGATTTGAAATCGAATAAATTATTACAGTCTATACAAGTGCTACAAGGATTACATGCAAATGTTTGAAAAGCATGTTATTCGTTTCTCTTTGACACAGTGATAGATCTAACAAATACATAGAAGTACCCTTCCTAGTCTGTCTGTCATAACTCCAACCCATAGTAGATAAGTAAGCCAACCAAATCGTCCATCAGTATGATAATTGAGCTGTATGCCGGCCAAATCTACCCCTTCGTGGTTTATGCAGTCATATAAGCTGTTCAATATAGAATGAGAAAGTAGGTTCCAAACTTGGAACTTGAGAGTATGATATATGTTTACTGGCATTCCAAGGAAATTGGGTAATTCGAATTTGTCTTACATAGTACTACGGCCTAACGAGTTGTAATTTTAACCAAAAAGATGTTGGGATTGGTCCCAATTCCAATGGTTGCAATATTACCTTGGTACATGACTTGTGTCTTTTGGAATTCTACTTGGTACTACAACTCCTCTTATGGCTGTCAAATTTTCCTTGGCTTTGTGTAGGCTATTTATGCATATATTTGTATAGCAGTAAAGGCATGACAGTGGTTGTGCAACCAAGTAAGAAGAGGTTGTGTGCAAGTGTCAAGCTTTGGTTGGGTGAGAGTGAGTTCTTGTATGAGTGGGGTATAAGGGGTTAGGTGTGCGATATTCATACTCAAGTGTATTTTGTAAGTAGGGGTTGGGGTGGAGATCATACAATTTGGTTGTCTATAGTTTCTTTGTTAAGAACTTAAGATAGTGGGAAACTTAAAGTGTTGCTCTCAAGATGCATGGACACATAAGTTCATCTGTGCAGGTGTCATCAATGGGCTCGCTATGTCAAATTCCCAAACATACCTGCTGTTGATCTTAACTTTCAGGAAACTCCATATATGACCACATAATAGTGAGATTGAGAGATTTCCAAAACCGACTCCCAGCAAATAGGTATGCTTCCACCTGCAAATTGTACAAAATCAGTTTAACTTTACTATCATTACTTAATTGCAAAATCACTTAAACAAAAAAGAAGAAGTAAAACACAGTGCAAACTTGGCCCTGACCAAAATCAGATACAGTAAAGTAGCTAGCATGCAAACTTGGCCCAGACCAAAATCCTTCAAGTCTTTAAGAGATTTCTTAGGCTTGAGTGCTTGACAGGATACTACAGGAGATGTGTCGAGGACTATGGTAAGATTACTCAAGAGAGATGCCTTTGTGTGGTCATTTGAAGCTGAAGCAGTCTTTATCCAATTGAAGGCTGCAATGACTACTGCTCCTGTCTTATCATTATTAGATTATTCCAAAACTTTCATTATTGAATGTGATGCCTCAGGGAAGGGTGTGGGAGCAGTGTTAATGCAAGAAAGTAGACCCATTGCTTACTATAGCAAGGCACTGTCCCCTAAGAACTTGGGCCTGTCCACTTGGGAGCCCCTTCTACAAGTTGCAGCAGCAGTTTCCATCATTCCAACCTTGTGGACAAGTTGGTTCTTAAGGGGGTGGGAATGATACAATACATAATTTATAAGTTACTAAGGTCCTTTTAGTCTTTTCCTTACTATCACTTTTTGTTATTCTTTTCTGTTTACTTTTGGTGGCAAAGGAGAAGTGGCATGTGCGACATAAAAGGGGCAGTATAAGTAGGATGAACGAGAGAGGGAGAGGCGTGAAGCTTGTTTCCAGTTTTTCTTTCATTTCTTCTTTCTCATGTTGCAATTCTCCATTGACCTTACTACAAGTTTATTGAGCATCCATTTTGGGTGCTCTGTTATCCTCGAAATTCTGTGAATTATAGCCTCAAGCTATCAAGTTCCATGTGTGATCTCATTAAAATTGATACGATTAAGCTACTCTATTACGACCCTAAGAAAATATTTTCGAGCCGCCACTGTAGCCCAGTACATGTTTTTTGGCAAATTAAAGTCAACAACAATGAAATTTAGGTAGAAACGGAGCTGGAGATGTAAACACAGCCGAGCCTCACTCTCAAATAAATTGTCTATTTCTAAATGTCTAATTAAAATATAAATGTAATAGAACATAATTAATGTGAAAAATTGAGAACATTACTATACTACCTCCATCCTGACGCACTTCCTCCTTTTGAACTTCTAAACAATGACTTCTTCACACCTCAAAACTAAGAGAAAATCCTGCATCTAGTACATGTGTTTACTTCTGTGGCTCGTCCTTGTTGTAGATTTAGGGTTCAAGTTGTGTCGTCGTAAATTGCTGCAGTGGGCTCAACTCTCGTCGTCGTAAATTGCTGTCGTGGGCTTAACTATCGTCAAATTTTTAGGCTTCGTCCGTTTTTCCCTACTGGAGAGAGATGAAATCCTAGTTTTCAGGAGGGAGGGAGAGGAGGGTGGGAGAAACGGGGAGGAGGAAGGCTTAACTAGGGCTGGTTAAGCTTCTATGCTTTTGGATGGGCAACCGGCTCCCACCCGATTTTTTGTTTTTTTAAATTTTAATATGGAATGCGTGGAGGGCTGAGATGAAGGGGATACCGTATCCCCGGGGACACAGGAGCACGTTCCTTTATACTATTGCTTAATTGCACTGCAACATAAGTTTGCATAAAAATCTGGTCAGCTTGGATTGATCCCCCGCTTCTAAATTATTCACATGTGCTGTAACGAGCATTTGGATTAGATCCATTATTCTTCGATACCCCGGTAAAACTTTTGTTCCATGGTAAGAGCACTAGAACAACAAAAATTAAAAACCAAGCTCTCAAGCATTCGTGATTGGGAAAAAAAAAAGAAGAAGAAAAGCTGACAAACATTCGGGCGATTTGGGAAGAGCCCTTTTGTGTTTTGTTAGACCTTTGATATATAGATTTTGTCTTTTTCATGGTGAGAGGGGTGGCTGCTGTGAATTGTGATGATTGTGAAAAACGATGGGCAGCTGAGCGCATTCAGCAAAGTAGGGAATATTTCTATGGTGCCTTAGTTTAGTATTAAGGCACCGGTGTCCCACTAAATCTAAGTCATTAGATAAAAAAAATAGGTGAATTTGAGCAGGGCGGAGCCTCAGTTTAGTATTGTGGGGGTCCGGTAATACTGAGAACCTTACTCATATAACGAGACACCACCATGTTAATATCCAAAAGGTTGACATGAAGGGGACTCTTCGGATACGTGGCCTGGAGTGTGCATATATGCCACGCGGGGGTTTCGGTCCTTCTCCTCGGATCTTAACCGAAGCCTCATCTATACATGCTTCATTGAACAAGTTCCCAAGGGTTGTCGTAAAAGTCTCGGAGATTACCCGAAGGGTTAGCTTAGCCTGTTTCTTAATGCCGACCGAACTCTCAGTGCGCCGAGGAACCTTTATGCTGAGTCAGCAATGCAGTTAATGCTGCACGTGCCCGTAACAAACTGCGATCATGACGGATGACGTCAGCCGAACGGTTATGACACGTGTCGAGCCTGGATTAGAGGCATGCGTTCGTGGTGCCTTCCCCGGGGTTCGTCATCGTGACGTCACCCGAGCGGTTATCTCACGTGATGAGCATGCCTAAGCTTGGAGCTCAAGCCAGAAGTCTGCCTATATAAGGTAGAAGTCATCTCCTTCAAGAGGTACGCGCGCAAAACACCCTCTGGAACCCAAAATATACATCGCTTTCCATCTCTTTCCATCACTTACTTGACCGTCGGAGTACCGTTCTGGACTCAACGGTCCAGTCCGGTGCTAACGGTTTGTTCAAGTGTGCAGGCCCAGGTGCTGTACAAGTACAAGCAACCATTCTGTCGTAGATGCCTTCACTTGGCAGAGTGAGAATGTAACTGAGAAAGTAGCCTCCACAATTGGCGACTTCTGCTGGGGACCAGTGATTTTCACACCTTCCCGGCGTTCCTCTCTTCCTCTTGGAGATCTCTCTTCCTCCATCCTTCAGCTCTCTAATGGCGATCGTTGAAGACGACGGGGTCACCGGCACGGTGGTCGGCGGCAATCCCGGTGGTGGCTCTCGGGCTGGAATCGTTTCCAACCCCATCACAGGCCTGGGCCCGAAGCCGGAACCCTTCGACATGGTGGCAAGGTGCAAGAGCAGAGGGGCGCCATGCAGTTCGGGACATTGAAGCCCCACGACGAAGCAGCAACCTCGGCCTCCGGATTCGAGCGTCGAGGGTGGACGGGCGAAGGCGGGGCGCGGGCGTGAGCAACACAACTTACCCACCAGACCCAACGCCTTTCGGCCAAGGACCGTCTAGGCCAGCCGTTCATCGTCACAGACGCCTCGGGACGAATTATTCCACCCAGAGACCAAACCCCATCTCCGAGAAGACGCTCGAGAATTTTGCGTACAGAACGCACTTCTCGGTCGGGAGGCCACTCTTCGGCCAGTTCCCAATCTACGACTGGGCGATCCGGATCTCTGGCAAGCCGACGTAATAAAGAACCGCCATGCAATAACCGTGAAAAAGCTCCGGTTGAGTATGGTGCAGATGGCCGGCAGATCATACGCAGCAGATCTGAAGGTCACACTGACCAACATGGTGACCGTCACCGAGCTCTTTCCAAGGGTACTCATCGAGAAAGGAGTCCTAGACGAGATCATGGTCAAGGCCACCACGACGATCCGGAGTACGATATGGATGATACCGGCGATTTTATAATCGTCCGGGACCCACGTACTAGAGAGTCAAAACGCTACAGAGCCGAAATTCCGCAAACTGACTCTGGAAAACGAAAAGAACGTCCTCAAGACCTCGCCGAGAACGATGAGCGGCACAGGCTGAACGCCAAAAGGGCGTTTAGCGCTGGCAAGGCCCTAGAGGCCCCTCGTTCAGCCGAGAGGCCAGTTGATTGAAGACTTCGGAAAATCCAGGAGTCACCATTCACTCGGGATATCCAAGAGGCTCAACCCCCAAAAAACTTCACAGTCCCCAAATTCACTAAGTATGACGCCAAGACAGATGCCGTAATGCACCTCGTCCACTACCGGCAATTGATGGGACTTTATGGCTACGACGAAGCTATGATGTGCAAAGCCTTCCCCGTAAGCCTCCAGGGAACTGGACTGGTTTGGTTTAACCAACTACAGCCAGGATCCATCGGCTCCTTTGAAGACTAGAGGAGGCCTTCACGGCTCGGTTCGTCACGAGCAGTACACAACCAAAGACGATCGATGCTCTTGTCGGCCTGAAGCGACAGTCCGGGGAAAAACTGAGGAAATATGCCGAGCGCTACTGGGAGATCTACAATGCCATCGAAAGCTGTGACCCTCAGATGGCAGCCACATCCTTCAAGTATGGCCTGGACGAGCATTCAGCGATTTTTGAAGAACTGATGCTTCACCCTCCGGCAAACATGAGCCGGTTAATGGAAACGGTGGAAAAGTTTGCCCAGCTGGAAGATGTTATATCCGAGAGGAGACTGTCAAGAAGCTCGGGGAATCAGAAGGCCAACGCCGTAGATTACTCGGGTAAAAAGCAAGTCAACACTGTCAAGGCGGGGGGCAGCAGAGGATGGAAGAAAGACGATTCGTGGAGGGAACGGGAACCGCGCAGGGAGCGGGAACCGAAACCTAACGAGTTCGTTGGCATAACAACAGTACTCAACCTGCCTCTCTACAAACTCATAAGGGAGATCTCTCGGGAGCCATGGTTCGCATGGCCAACAAACAAGCTGGGGACAGCCGAAGGCCAACCCAATGACTGCAAGGCCAAGTGTACTTACCATAACGAGCTGGGACATTACACCACAGCTTGCCGGCCCTTCAAGGAGTTCCTTGAAAGACAGGTGACGCAGAGGCGGTTAGACTAGTACATTGACCGACAAAAGACATCTGCCCGAGCACAACAGCCACATCAGAACAACCCTCCGGAAGAAATTGTGGTCAACGTGATCCACGGGGCGGCCACCAAGGAAAAAACAGCTGCACTTCGACAAGTGCCGAGCCCCTCCTCTCAATTTCTTACGATTGGAGGTAATGCTAAACGGAAACTCTCGGAGCGAGAGGAGCAGTGGACTATCACGTTCACTGAGCAAGATTTGAAAGACGTACAGCTGCCCCACTCGGATGCTCTGGTGATTTCCATTTACATGGGAACCCCCAGAGTGAAGCGAGTGCTCGTGGATCAAGGAAGCTCAACCGAGATCTTATTCTACTCGGCCTTCAAAGCACTGAACCTAAATCCGGACCATATGATGCCGGCCGATTCCCCACTCTTCGGATTCAACGGGGCTCCAGTCTGGCCGATGGGACGGATTGTTCTTCCAGTAAGGGCGGGTTCAAGGCTTCTTCATATAGAATTTGTCATCGTCGATGCGCCGAGCCCATACAACGCTATCCTCGGCAGAACCTGGTTGCACGAAATGAAGGCCATCGCCTCGACCTATCACCAAGTTGTTCGGTTCATAGGTTCCGAGGGATGGCAGGAGGATATCAAAGGTGACCAGATGGCAGCTAAGAGATGCCAGGTGAACGCGGATCACATGAAAAAGAAAACCACCAAAGGAAAGAAGAAGAAAGAACCTAGACCGAGATCTATTGAGGAACCCGAGGGTCCAGTATTGGAGGACGTCGAGACGGCTGCGGAGGAGAAAGCAGTTGAGGACCTCGTCACTGTACCCATTAATGACGATGGAACTCGCTACTTTCTCCTCGGTCGAATTAATCGACAACTTTCGAAAGGGAGCAACTAGTGGGTTTCCTCAAAAGCAATGTCGAGGTCTTCGCCTGGACACCTTACGAGATGCCGGGCATTGACCCACAATTTATATCCCACTCCCTGACCGTGGATCCTCTCCGAAGGCCTGTTGTCCAAAAACCGAGACGCTCTTCCCCGGCCCACTCAGATGCAGTTATAGCAGAGGTCGGGAAGTTACTTGATGTCGGGGCTATCCGAGAGGTTCAATACCCGACGTGGTTGGCAAATACTGTTGTAGTGCCAAAGAAGAATGGGAAGCTACGTGTTTGCGTAGACTACACCAATCTTAACGACGCATGTCCGAAGGACTGCTTTCCACTGCCACGGATCGATCAGCTAGTCGACGCAACGGCGGGACACGCTCGGCTCAGTATGATGGACGCCTATAGCGGGTACCACCAAATAGCTATGGCAGTAGAGGACCGAGGAGAAAACTTGACTTTCATATCTCCCAGGGACCTCTTTGCTATAAAGGTAATGCCGTTCGGCCTGAAGAACGCTGGGGCTACCTACCAGCGTATGGTGACAAAAATGTTCGCCAAGCAGCTCGGGGACACAATGGAAGCATACATCGACGACATGGTGGTCAAGAGCGAGCACGCTTCCGATCACCTGGAGCACCTCGGCGAAATTTTTGCTGTCATGAAGAAACACAAGCTGCGCCTAAACACCGAGAAGTGTGCATTTGGTGTCGAATCAGGAAAATTTCTCGGTTATATGGTTACCCGGAGGGGCATTGAGGCAGACCCAAAGCAGATATCCGCTATCCGTAACCTCAGACCTCCGAGCACTCTTAAAGAAGTTCAACGACTCACGGGTATGGCCGCGGCGCTCAATAGGTTTATCAGCCGGTCTTCGGATCTGTGCCGACCGTTCTTTGAGTCCATGAAAACAAGCAAAAGGAGTTTTCAATGGACCAAGGAATGTGACCGAGCACTGGGCCAACTAAAGGACTACCTCTCCAGAGCTCCCCTCCTTGTGATGCCAAAGCCTGAAGAAGACTTATACCACTACCTCTCGGTATCTGGGCATGCAGTGAGCTCGGTCCTTGTGAGGAAAGAAGGGGCTAACTTCCAGCCCGTCTACTACTCAAGCAAAACATTGATCCCATCCGAAACAAGGTACCTCCCTCTGGAAAAATTGGCTTTAGCTCTCGTAACCGCCAAAAGAAAACTGTTGCCCTATTTCCAAGCCCATACTATAATTGTTATCACCGAGTACCCGTTGAAAACCGTGCTAAGAAAGGCCGACCTCTCTACTCGGATCTCAAAATGGAGCTTGGAATTGGGAAACTTTGATATTCGATACGAACCGAGAACAGCTATCAAGGGACAGGCTCTGGCAGATTTTATCGCCGAACTGACACCTGAGCTCAAGGAAGACTGCTTGAAGTCAGCTGAAAAGGTCGCAGTTGAGTGCTCAGAAGGAGCTCAAATGAACAGAAGAGCATTAGGGACTCCGGATCTTTCCGAGAAACCTGATGAAGAAAGAAAGGGCAGATTATGGAAGATTGACGGAGCCTCAAACAGCCGAGGGGCCGGGGCCGGGATCGTAATCGTCTCCCCGGAAGGTGTTATGCACGAAAATGCGCTAACCATCGGTTTCACAGCGTCCAACAACGAGGCTGAATATGAAGCACTAGTCTCCGGCCTAAAGATGGCCAAACGCTTAGGTGCCGAGACAGTGCAGGTTTACAGCGATTCCCAACTGATTGTGAACCAAATCAAGAACCAGTACAACTTGAAAGACCCAAGGATGGAGAAGTACTACGACAAAGTATGGGAGATAATCCGAGAGATAGGAACCGTGGAAATAGAATGGGTTGGCCGAGAGCGAAACGTCCACGCGGACGCTCTGGCCTCCCTGGCAACAGCTTGTGCAACATCCCCCAACCGAACCATCCTCCTCGAAGAAATCGAAAGCCCGAGCATCGAGCACGAGAGACAGGAAGTGCTGCACATATCCCTCGGGCCAAGCTGGATGGACGAAATCTATGCCTACCTTAAGCACGAGAAGCTCCCGACAGACAAGAAGGAAGCTCACAGAGTCAGGTGCAAGGCCTCGTACTTCTACCTGGATCCCAGCGATCAGATGTACCGAAGGTCCTTCACAGGTCCTGACTTGAAGGTCGTCCACGACTCCCAGATTGAGAGCGTTCTCCGAGAACTTCATGAGGGGAGCAGCGGTTGTCATTCTGGCGGACGGTCCCTTTCCCACCGAGCTCTTACCCAAGGGTATTGGTGGCCAAAAATGAAGCAAACCTCCGAAGAATACGCCAAGAAATGTGAACAATGCCAAAAACACGCCTCTCACCTGCTCCAGCCTGCCGAAGCCTTACACCCTATAACCAGCCCTTGGCCTTTCGCGCAGTGGGGGTTGGATATAGTGGGAAAGCTGCCGACGGCCCCTGGAGGCTTCAAACACTTGATAACGGCAACAGATTACTTCACCAAATGGGTAGAAGCCGAGCCCCTTATCACCATTACTGCTACTGACGTAGAGCGATTTCTTTGGAAGAATATCATCTCTCGCTTCGGTGTCCCTTATGCGATCATTTCGGATAACGAGACCCAATTTGTGGCCGAAGCGATCGAGAAGCTCTGCAAGAAGCACAACATCCGAATCTTCCACTCTTCGGTATCATATCCTCAAGGGAACGGGCAAGCCGAAGCGTCAAACAAGACTATATCAGCAGGAATCAAAAGGCGCCTTACTCTGAAAAGGGGTCGGTGGGCCGAAGAGCTCCCAAAGGTTCTTTGGGGCTATCGAACCACACCCCGGCGCTCAACTGGCCGAACACCATTCTCAATGGCGTACGGCATGGAAGCTGTTCTCCCACTAGCCACCCTAATCCCAACAGCTCGGACCGAAAATTTTGATGTTCCAAACAACGATGAGGCCATGGACAGAGAGCTTGACCTAGCTGAAGAACTTAGGGAAGAAGCACACCTGAAACATGCCTCTTATCAGCAAGAGGTAGCTCGGGGATACAACAAAAATGTCCGGATGAGGCCCTTTAACATTGATGATCTGGTGCTCCGAGAAGTTGTACAGAAATCTAAGAAGGCCAAGTTCAAACCAAATTACGAAGGACCCTTCCGAGTGGTGGCAAAGGCCGGACATGGGTCATACAAGCTGGCAGAAATGGATGGAACACCCATTGGGAACCCCTGGAACGCCACAAAGCTCCGGAAGTTTTATGCTTAGGACAAATTCTGTTAGATGATAGTTTATTTGGGCTAAATTTTTTGCCCCATTCTCTCTGCTTATTTAAAAATGTTCGGATAATCAATGAAAAGACAAATCTTTCGTTACAATTGTTACCCATTTAGTTTACTGTTTTAATTAGCAGGGGCTATCTGTTGAAATTTTATCCAAGTATTGGAGGATTTTAAACTCCGTTATTCATTGCTTCGGTTTCAATCCGAGCACCTTCTCTCTGATTGGTCCCGAGCAGGGGCTATCAGTTGAAATTTTATCAAAGTATTGGAGGATTTTAAACTCCGTTATTCATTGCTTCGATTTCAATCCGAGCACCCTTTCTTCGATTGTTCCCGAAGCAGGGGCTATTGGATGGGTGTATTCATTTCAAGTATGAATTTTCTAAGTAAAGAAGTGGTTCTCAAGCCATATAAAGCATACGAGGTGCATGAAATAAACATTCATTAATCAAGAAAAACAAACATTCATCCAAAAAATTACATTCCAACTGGTACGGCAAACTCCTACTGTTCGGAGCCGTCCAGACACAAAAAAAAAAAAAAAAGGTTTGATGAACCCTATTCTAAGGGGTTAAGTTGATAGTTTGGTCCGCTGCTTTCTCGGACGGGATTTGTCCGGAAGAAGAGGCTTCGTTGCTGACTTTGTCACAGCCACCAATTGATTTCTCGGCATTCTCTTCTTCGGCTTCAGCCTCGTCGTCGCCGTCGAGATCCTCGGCATCTGGAGAATCGGGCATAGCAGGAGCCATATATTTTGGGTCTTCGGAAGCCACGCCGAAGACCTTGCAGTAATGGAGATATCCCTTGCCGAAGCCTTTCCGCTTGCCGTCTTTCACGAGCTTCAAGATATCCTCGGCATAGGCTTCCCCAGCCTCGGCAAAACCGGCACTATGAGCTTCCTGCTTTGCCACCTCCAGAGCCTTAGCATGCTCGGCTCTGGCCTCCTCCAGCCTCTTCTCGGACTGCTCCTTCCACTCCGCGAGATCCGCCTTTAGCTTTTCATTCTCGGCTCGGAGTTGCTCGGCGTTAGTCTCGGCCGTTTGGACTTTTTTCAGCGTTGCGTCAGCCCGAGTCTTGTATTTTTTCGCCGAACCATTAAGTTCGACGAATTGCTCATGCAGCTTCAACATCGACTGTCCGGCCTGCAAGAGGGTCAATAAACAATGGCATGAATGTGGTAACATGAACAAATTTCAAATAAACAATGGTTTGAGCCGAAGTCTAACCTGGACTAAGAGGGAGGAGCAGAGGATAAGGTTGTCTTCCGGTCTGCTCGGGACCATTGCCATGTCATTCTTAAGGGCAACGGAACCGAGCAATCCGAGAGCCAACCTAGGATCGGCATGGATGCTGTCAGTTGACATAATGTTCCTTCCCTCGGCGTTGAGCAGGACCGGAGCCCATGGCCTTGTCAGGATCTCTATCGCCGGACCCTGATTTCCGGACTGGTCCACCCTCGCGAGCGGTTCCTCGGTGTCATCCCTCGGTTTTTTAGCCGGCCTCTCTTCTTCGGCAATGGTGACCCGACTTTTGGGGACCTGAGAGTCCTTGGCCGGAGACCCCGTGCTCGGCTTCTCCTTCCTTTTTGCAGGGCCTTTCTTGCTTTTTGCCGACATCTCGGCCAACCTTGCCGCAAGATCAATTTTCGGGGGGGCCATATTTTCTGCGGTGGTTAGGGGATCGGGTGAAATCCGGTCTACGGCGAGTCTCTCTTTCCCTCGGAGTTCGCTGATGGGTTGTGCCTCCAAGTCAGCTCTTTATTCGGAAGAGAGAAGGGTCTCGGACGCCGCTTTCGAATTTCTCGGCCTTCGAGCTCTAGCAGGCTTCTTCTTCAGCCAACACTTGTAAGTTGGGAGGTAGTGGAGAAGATCGTGTGCCAAACGCCCCGAGCACTGGAACAACTGTTGTGCTCTCTCTAGGTTCGCGCGCGTCTTTAGGCGCCGAGTGATGGAAGCGGGACCTACAAAACACGGAAGTTAGTAAATCGTAGCAAGATACTCCGAACAAAATCAACAAAAATAAGCAATAAGAGATACTAACTATGGTCGCCTCGGATGGTGGGTACGGGGAATGGGTCCTCGGCTACGGGCAGACAGTAATTTCCCGACACCATCACGCATATGTCCTGGAAGTGGTCAGAGTCCGGAAGGTGTTCTACAATCTGTCTCTTGTTCGGTCTCGTCATCAGGAAATATCGACCGAAGGTCGCATTCCGAGACATGGCGTATAGGTCGAACAAATCCCAGACCCGGAGCTCGAGGCCATCCCTGATCTTCAGTTCATACGCTGAATTTATCACTCGATAGCTGTTTATGGTAAGCTGGTCGGGTGAAAGATGGTAGGAATTCAGAATGGCTCGGATGAAGTTGTTCATCGGGAAACGGACACCACCCTCTGTGATCGCCATTAAAGGAACGATCAAATGGTTGGGACCGTAGCTCGGGAGCATACCCTTCGGCATAAGCGTGACCCTCACTCCCTCCGGGATGTCGTACTTCTCTACAAATTTCGAGTAACCTACGTCACCGTTCGTAAAGTAATGAAGGTAGGGGCAAGAGGGATCCTTCTTTCGGCCGCTACTAGAGGCCTTACCCGAGGATCTACTTGGAATGGAACCCGTGACCCCTAACTCCATTAAGATAGCTTGTTCTACCTCTTCTGCGGCATCAGCACCTTGTTCGGATTCGATACTTACTGCTTGTTCGGAGCTCGCAGACGTACCAGTGGTGGAGGGCCCAAGACCAGAACGCTCCTCGGACTCGGTGGCATCACTATCCTCCAGAGACCCACCCGAAACCTCTCCTTCTTCCTCTAGATCTATGGGCTCCTCTACCACAGGGTCTGGGTTCGGCGGAATGGATTGAAGGGGCCTCTCTTCTATAGGTTCACTAAAATCGTAATCCATCGGTACGATTTCTCGGCACAAATTGGGCCGAGCTCTGTACTTATGAAGCAGGTAGGCAATGTGCGCGGCAGCAGTGCTGGAGGACATGGAGTCTGAGCTCTCGGAGTCTGATGAGATCTCAAAGACTGGTGGCGCCAGACCTAACAGAAGAATACATGGTCAGAGACCGATTAGCTATGTGCAACGGGTCAAGAAACCGACACCAAAATACCTATCCCTCGGCAACCACCAGACGTTTCAGATTCCTATACCTACAGTGAATGTGTGAAGTGACATCCCTCGGAATCCGTGACCGAAGTGGGGAATGATCTAGGTTCCACGCCTCTCGGCGTTATCTTCAACCTCAAGAACAGGTTGAAGATGACTTTTCATCTTCAACCCAGAAAACCCAGAAAAAACGCAAAAAACATGCTGATAACTCAATGAAGGCACGAGAAAACAAGCAAAAGCATGAAATAGAGATGGGGATGATGTTTTACCTGAAAATCTGGATCAAAAGCTACTGCAATAGGATCGATCCGCGAAGAAGCTTGAGGATTTCTAGAGAGAGAAGGTCTAGGGCTCGAGTGAGAAAGGGGGTAAAAGTGTTTCCCCTTCTCTCTTTGAGGTATAAATAGAAGCCCCAAAATTTCGAAAAGATGGATGAACGTTGGGCGGGAAATGGATGCGATATCAATGCAGGACTCAGATCGGCGTGTACGCAACCAGCAGGAAACTGACGCGTGTAATTGAGGTTGGTTCACCGTAGCATTCCCCTGTTACACACCGGCATTACGGCACGATGTGACTGCAACTGTCACCTCGACACTGAAACCCTACTCATAGGGGACACGTGGCGAGTTCCGGATGGCCGAGAAATCGGCGGACACAGAGAATCTCATTATGACCCTTTTCACGGGGATGGGGCTCGGATCGGACCCTGCTCAGCAACCGAGTACTCGACCCCTCCTGAATTGGGCAAACTACAAGGAGGACTCGAGGGGCTATTGTGGGGGTCCGGTAATACTGAGAACCTTACTCATATAACGAGACACCACCATGTTAATATCCGAAAGGTTGACATGGAGGGGACTCTTCAGATACGTGGCCTGGAATGTGCATATATGCCAAGCGGGGGTTTCGGTCCTTCTCCTCGGATCTTAACCGAAGCCTCATCTATACATGCTTCATTGAACAAGTTCCCAAGGGTTGTCGTAAAAGTCTCGGAGATTACCCGAAGGGTTAGCTTAGCCTGTTTCTTAATGCCGACGGAACTCTCAGTGCGCCGAGGAACCTTTATGCTGAGTCAGCAATGCAGTTAATGCTGCACGTGCCCGTAACAAACTGCGATCATGACGGATGACGTCAGCCGAACGGTTATGACACGTGTCGAGCCTGGATTAGAGGCATGCGTTCGTGGTGCCTTCCCCGGGGTTCGTCATCGTGACGTCACCCGAGCGGTTATCTCACGTGATGAGCATGCCTAAGCTTGGAGCTCAAGCCAGAAGTCTGCCTATATAAGGTAGAAGTCATCTCCTTCAAGAGGTACGCGCGCAAAACACCCTCTGGAACCCAAAATATACATCGCTTTCCATCTCTTTCCATCACTTACTTGACCGTCGGAGTACCGTTCTGGACTCAACGGTCCAGTCCGGTGCTAACGGTTTGTTCAAGTGTGCAGGCCCAGGTGCTGTACAAGTACAAGCAACCATTCTGTCGTCCTTCACCGCCGTGAGGAGTAACCGGAGAAAGTAGCCTCCACAAGTATTAAGGCACCGAGTTTGAAAAATGCACTGAAAAAAATTAAAATTTAGATATAAATTAAAAAATTTTTCTATTTTTAGTGCAGGGTTACTTGTTTGAAATTAAAATAAATGTTTCCAACAAAATTTGAATCAAATTGTTATAGCTCTAAAAAAACAAAACAAGTATAACCCATTTATGAAAGCCCATATATAATAAATATATAAGGATAATAGTTGTCTGACATTAGGTTCAATATGGAAACACTGAAAAATTGAAGAGAATTAAATGACTTCTTTGTATATAGCTTTCATCATAAATATGTTGTGCATTTTTTTCAGCACTAGATTAAAATTTTAGAGCCACCCTTGAATTCGGCCCCCCCGAATTCTCAATCTTAGTTCCGCCACTGAATCTGAGCCATTAGATGAAAACTACTACAAGAACGAGGGTCATTTTACTTTTTTCCTGCGCAATTGTACTTACTGTGACCACATGCTTTACTTATCTCGAAGACATGCTTTACTTACCACACGTATAGGGCATAATTTGTAATAACTAAATCATGTGTTTATGGTAAGTGTGATATGTTTTTATAGTTTATAGACCCAGTATTTGTCGTAAGTAAAATTGGGGCATTGGTGCCCCAATACCACTTTGGGGCACCACACGTATAGCTATTGAAAATTTTGCTCTTTGCTTTCACAGAAGGTTGAGCGCATTCCGTGCCCATTTTTTATGTTATCAAACCGATTTATTGTACTATTACGTAACTTGTTCCGTTTTAAAGTACTAAAATTAGGTTATCAAACAAGCCCTAATACTTAAACGGGTTGAGGCGTGGATGAATCTAAATGATTTCGTTGCCCAAGTTTTAAATTTTGGCTTATCTACATTTTAGGTCCCTGCAAAATCTTCCATGTTTCATTTTTGTCTTTATAGATTTGATTGTTTCAATAGCATCCCTACAGTTTTTATTTCTACCTTTGTTCTCACCGTTAATTCCCCAACAGGAATGGCTTACCTAGCAAGAATCCTTCCCAATCTTCACATCTGCTTGTCCATGAGGACAATGAGGTGTCCTTGGAGGTTTTGTATCTGGCTTAAAATTTGAAGTTGGTTGAATACTGAATCCCCTTAACATAGACCTCTCTCTCTCTCTCTCTCTCTCTCTCTCTCTCTCTCTCTCTCTCTGGGGATGTAAATGAAAGGAAGCTATTTGGATGAAAACTGTAGAAATGGAATCTTTTTTGGGATCATGTGCTTCTCCAAAGAAATAGCACCAATGTGTAGGTCTAACACAAAAACAAACTCAGGTCAAAGATTCTGTGTTCCAAGTTCAAGATGAGATTTGCAATGAACTTAATTGTTTGCTTTTGTTGATATAGAAACCCTAATTCAGAATCACAATCAATATCATTAGCTTCTTGCTCCACACCCAGATCAGTGTATTTATCAAACAAGTTGTCATCATCAAATTCACACTCATCACTTAAGGGCACATCTACTTCCTCTCTGTCATCAGTGCCATTATTCTACTATTATATAATAGACACCCTCACACCAACATATTGAAGAAGAATATTGTTCCTTTAGATTTTGAAGACTCTTCTTCGAATGTTATGTTTGAGAAAATTAAATTTGAAGTACAAGATTGATGCGGATTTCTTCAAGCTGGTGAGAATTATTCAGGATGGAAATTGAATATAATTTTTAAAATAGTATTTTTTAGTTTTCCTTATTTTGATTTTATTAATTTTGTTAGGGGGTCTTGCAATTTTAGAAATACGTGTTGTAGAGTATTTAGTTTATTTAGGATCCTTTTAATATTTTGCTTAGTTAAGAAGAATGGTTAGTTTCTAATTTTCTTGGATCCTCTCTCTTTATTTCTTACTACGTATGGTTTTTTCTATTATGAATTGAGTTGTAAGCCCGAGTAATTCGAGTTTGGACTATTATTGAATGAAAAAAAAGTGTTGACTAAGTCTATTTACCAAGTAAGAACCTACAAGAGCAATCAAGCAAAGGGTACATCTCTTGTACGACACTGAGGATACAAGAGATGTAGGCAAGGGAGTTTGGGGAGGTGGGAATACAAAGGGCAGATGAAATGTCATGCAAAAAAGGGTTGGAAGAATGGCAATTAGGCAAGGAGTATAGAATTGGCATGCAAGCAAGGGGTGAAGGAAATGGCCACATGCAAGCAAGGGGTGGAAGAAATGGCATGCATCCGAGGGGCAAGGGCACTGGTGTCAAGGTTAGAGGTAAAGGAGTTCGAATGCAAACAAGGAGCAGAGAAAGTGGTGTCAAAATGAGGGGTGGAGAAGTTGGAGTGCAGATAAGGGGCAGGAGAGCTGGTGTCAAGGTTACGGGTGGAGGAAATGGAAGATGCAGCCAAATACATACATCAAACATGCTATGCACATTCAAGTGGTTTGGTGTTTGCACAAACGCATAAAAGTAATGCAACCTCCCAATGTTGCCATCAAGCACATGAATCCATCACAAGCATACAAAGGAAACGCCTCACATTCATGTTGTGCATTAGTGTCTGTAGTATTGCTGTATTTAAGCAGATGGGAATTTGACTAAATAATGATTCAAAAATTTATCAATGCAGGTTTCCCCAATTACTAAGTAGAACAGGACATGTCCCAAGTCGACAAAAATAAGCAACCATTTGTGTGCCCCTTGAGAACGATCAGTGTACAACCACCCTTCCTAAGAAAAGATGAAAGGAATCTGCATTTCATTATGGAGCCACAGGAGAGGTCTAATCAGGCAAGCAACAATTTCACCCGCCGGGGATCCACAAGCTTTCTTTCAAGACAAACTTCAACCATAACATAAACCCTGTCCATTAAGATCTTGATTGTTTGACTTGTGCTGGAGAGTGATAATGACATCACTGTGTTCACTTCATATTTCTTAAAAAAAATTCAAAAAGATTCTTTCCTCATCTCTTATTTCTCCAATCATTAATCACATTTCTCTCTCTATTCATACCCTTCTCTCCAATTATTATTCTCATTTCTCTCTCTCTCTCTCTAATTATTACTTTTTTCAAAAATTCATCCAAACACTATCTCAAAATATTTCTCAAAAAATTCTTCTCAAAACTCTCAACCAAACAAAGCAAAATTAAGAACCAAGAATGTTCTTTGAAGATTGAAGCAACAAAATTGATTTAAATTACTGTAAAGTAACACTTGAAATTCCCAAATATAAATCCTAAAACTGACAGGGCACAGATAACTACATCACCATTATAATTCCCAAAACTGACAACACTTACCTAGTGGCAGAAGCTAAAACTGACAACTGAACTGTCAATATGATGTAGTTATCTGTCAATATGATGTAGTTATAACTACATCACCTAAAACTGACAACACTTACCTAGTGGCAGAAGCTATAACGGTAATGTATTATTAATCAGTATCACATTCCAACCTAAATAATCACTTGAACGAACAGCTTGAGAGAGAGAGAGAGAGAGAGAGAGAGAGAGAGAGAGAGAGAGAGAGAGAGACCTCATTTATCTACTTCTGATGGGGGAAAGAATGATCAGCCTTATTGACAGTTAAGACCCATAATGTACAGAAGGCTCTAAGAGTAAACAACGTAGACCATAGCCACCCGCAAATATCGTGTATGGGGGTTTACCTTCCCACCATACCAATGGCTCCAGGTATTGGTTAGCCCCATCGTCGAACTGCGAAAGTGAATTTACAAAATCAATTCCCCACTTCAACCTTTTCCTCCTCTTTTAGAGCTCCGGAAGAGGCTTCTGTTGCAACAGGCTTATCCAAATCAACAGAAGTACTGATAATGTCACTGTTTGGATTTTCATCTACCTCATCCGACGCCTCAAAAGGCTTTGAACTGGAATCTGTTGAATCTGCTGATCCGCCACCATCGGTTTTGCTATCAACTCTGGATGCATCAGCTGTGGACAGAGAAGGATTGGCTACATTTGAGTCTATACTTTCATCCCGCTCCTCCGATTCCACTTGAACCTCAACATTTGGTAAAATGGAAGGCTTTCCAGGATCAGATGGATCCATTGAATCTGAAGTCTCCCTCCATTCAACCCATTCAGTTGGATTTTCACTCTCTTTGGCTCCGGTTTCACTCAATTCGCCAGAAGAATTAATTGATGCGGGTTCTGAACTGAGATTTGGTTCAGGCAGTTGAGAAGTTGCAGTGTCAACTAAATCCTCATCTTTGTCTATGATAAATAAAGCATCACCAGCAGTATTGACCACTTCGGAGTCGTCAACATTAGGTGAGGGAGAAGCAATGGAGTCAGCTGAGTGCTCATTTATTGTTCGGTTGTCTTCGAAGGCAAACCAGTTAGAATTCGTGAAAAGGGAGCCACTGAAACATGACATAAAACACAAACACAAAAAAAGTTCAAGTAAATAGGAAAAACTAACAGGTAAACGAGGGTAGAGTATCAGAGAAACACCAATGAAAAGTAAGTTACCCAAAAAAAAAAAAAAAGAGCATTGTTAAATTTTGGTCATAATTAGTTCTTGGCAGACTATTGTTGTTATTAAACCAAACCTATAGCATAAGGAGCACAGATATGGAGATGGACCCGGGAAACAACAATTTCGGAAAAGTAGAGACAGATACCGGCAGGGACACGAAATAAAACCATGTACTCTTCTGTTAATTTTTATTTAATATTCATATTGTATCAAGAAATGACAAAAGCTAGTTTGTAGTTTGCAATTCTTAACCTGTGATATTTAGAGAATAGCATTTTATTTTGTTAGTATTGAGCCCGTCATATCCCCACCTGTGTTTAAGTTCAGACAAAATACAGTGGTCCCCTGCTTACAAAATAACAGAATTAGCAGGCCCCACACGTGTCCCACCGTGTTGCGTGTAGTCCGAGATTGATAAGGCGACCAGTCAGACATGTTGGTTCTTCATAGCATATTGCTTTCTCCACAAAAAACAGCCAATACAACCTTTACAATGGCTCTAAAATCCACCAGAGATAAGATGGAAGACCAAAATGGATAAACCAAGACTTCTTCAACTCTATCAAGTTCTACGCAGGAATCCTTCGGGATAGTAAGCAATTGTGTGTCGGGAAGAGGAATTATGTCGGTCATGAAAATTTTCATTAACTGCTTAAGAAAATTTCATTCACTATCCATCCCCCGCTCATCCCCCCAATTATTGGGGACTAAATGGGTTATGTTATTGTTGTTGCTTAAGAAAAAGTAATTAAGCGCACCCTAAAAGTATCCAGTGCTGCATATACAGAAAAAAGGGTGAAATATAGGTTGTATTCCATTACAAATAACATAGAAAAGGCAAAAACAAGAGGTTCCACCGACCTTTCCCGGTCATCTCCCAGACGAAGGGAAGATAAGACAACTTCTGCAGATTCATCATCAAAATATACATCCTGCAAAACAATACTATAAGGAACCATCTGTAACATTGTAAATACAAAGGAAAACAATATTATCAAACAAAAGAGACATAAATTAAGTAGAAGAATAACAACATATGGGGATATGGTGCACAAACTCAGGTGAGTTGAACCAGGCAAAAACAAGTTAAGAATTTCAACTTTTCATGGGGTCAAGCAAGTATTGCAATGGCATTCAAATTTAGAACACTCTTTCCAACAATGGCTCTTTATTTCCACCTTCAAATATCTTTTTAGAAGATACTAATCAGGCATAATATCAGTTAACAATGGCTCTTTATTTCCACTTTCAAATATATTTTTAGAAGAAAATGACATATAGGAAAATGATTCATGGGCCCAAGAATTTGAGTGAAAGTTTATGGAAGGTATACGGGACCATGTGATGTAGTTATTCATGTAATCTTGCCTAGTATAGCAGTGCTCTTAGGTATATCAGTAAAATACAAACTTTTTTTTCTTGACATTCAAAGTGGAGAATCTTTTTGAGACATCCAAAACTGGAACAATAGACAAACAAACTATAAAGGTTTAACGGTACATCTTGAATTGAAAATAAATTATTTTTCTATAATGGTTTTAACTCTCTAATGCATACATAACCAAACCGAGGTCAGGAACATCAATCGGCTAGACATTGTGGCTTCTCTACAGTAAGATCTTCTAGAAGAAATAGTATCGAGACTTTTGGGGACGGGAAGAGTTTTTAAAACCTTCAGAATAGTTCAAACTTTCAAACAGAAATGGAAGTAGAAATTATGAGTACAACACCTCATTTCTTTTATGGTTGATGTGTATGGGTTGGTTCGGGTCAATATGGAATTATTGCAGCACGCCCATTCTATATTTTCTCCTAGGTTAATGATAGTGGGCACAATTTTCCAGAATCTATGTATTATGCTAAAGATCTAAAAAAACCCAATTTTTCTCTTTTTTGAAAAAACGAAGGAAAGAAAGATGGAATTCGTTTTATTTCTCTAACTTCCCCATATGTTCGCTTTCTGTGTGAATACATTCAAAACAACTCACTTCATAGATGATCCCTCTAGAAGAAGGTGCTTCTAACAGCCTTTAAAATTCTAATCAACGTATGGAAATCTTGATTGTGCTCCCTTAATCATTTACAAGAATGCAGACTCAGACAAACACAACTAGACATACCTCATCATCTCGCTCAAGTGAGCCATGAGCCTGCATACACCAACAGAACATAAGTCAAATACAGCAAACAATTGTTACTAACTATTGAACCATTATCTACCAGAATCATATCCAGATATACAGTTGTGTGAAGATGACAAGGATAGTGAAAGATAAAGTAAAATAATAAAAAAATCTAAGAACCACTGTTGAATCAACCTGAAGTTTACATTTGGTCAAAGTCTTCCCTCCTAACCAATATCTTGTTAGATAGCTTGATATGTATTATTGGTTCCATTGCCTAACAGCTTAAGCTTTTGGGAGAAGTGATAACATGGTTTCAGAGCTCAAGTTGGGAGAGGTCTTGGGTTCAAGTCTCTATATTTGCATTTGTTCCCTGTTTGCACTACTTTTCACCCTTTGGCATTCTCTTGAAATATGCATGAATATTTTACATCCCCATATGCAAGACGGGATTGCACGTGAGAGAGGGTGTTAGATAGCTTGATATATATTGTTGGGTCCATTTATTAACTGCCTAAGCTTTGGGGACTAAAACGGCTGGGATACATCCTTCGGAAAATATGTTTTGACACTTCGGACAATGCATTCTGTGTAACAATCAGAAAACAAATGAAAAGGATGATAAAAAAATGCAAGTTGATTTAACCAAAAAATCAGTTACATGGTGAAAAGAAAATATGAATCTGAATTTAATGTCATTGCATTTAAGAACCAAAAGTCAGAGCTAAATCTAAAAGCAAGATAAGCATAAAAAGAAGTTTCACCAAGCTAACTCCATCACTCTGGCTAGGGTACATACTGGTTTCTTCTAGGGTACGGCAAAAAGTAAAGGGAAAAAGTGGAAGTGCATTTGATGTAACTGATACGCATGCAGATGTGCTTACCAGTTAGGGATGGTCATTTCATCCAACACATCCTTATCCGACTTGATCCCCATCTGGAATGAATCGGCGATTGGGTAGGATAAGGAGAATTTTTTTTTTTTTTTTTGAAATTTTTGGGAAGTGGGTAGGAGCCGGGGACAGACATATCCCCACCCCGAACCCATTCCTTGTTTGATCCCCACCCCGATATATATATATATATATATATATATATATATATATATATATATATATATATATATATATATATATATATATATATATAGGAAGAGCTTCCTATCCAAACCACAAAATGCAGACCTAACGTCCGGACCCTGCTTTCCAAACCAAATTTTGACGATCCGAAACGTTAGATGTGTTTAAAAGGTGTTTTTAAGGTCCAACGCAAAGATTCATAAAAAAAAATACCGGGAAGGGCTTGATCGGATCAGTTTTTCCATAAAAAGTGTATATGTGTAGCTTTATGAAAAACTGCTTGGATCAAGCCCTTCCCGGTATTTATTTTTTTTACAAATCCTCGCGTTGGACCTTAAAAACACATTTTAAACACATTGAGCGGTTCGGATCGTCAAAATTTGGTCCGGAACTATGAGGTGTGGACAGGTCTGGATTTTTGTGGTTTGGATAGGAAGCTCTTCCTATATATATATATATATGATCCTGATCTATTGAGGACTCCCTCAAACAAAAATTCCGTGTGGACTTGGCCATTTTTTGTCTTTCCAGATCAAATTTTGACGATCCGAACCGCT
Organism: Vaccinium macrocarpon; assembly: GCA_022606695.1. Classification (NCBI taxonomy): domain Eukaryota; kingdom Viridiplantae; phylum Streptophyta; class Magnoliopsida; order Ericales; family Ericaceae; genus Vaccinium; species Vaccinium macrocarpon. The sequence goes on along the minus strand of CM040177.1, from coordinate 23,835,799 downwards.
CAATATTTTTAAAATGCATTTTCCAAGGTCCATATAGTGTTTTTAACAAAAACTGATCCGATCAAGCCCTTCCGAGTATTTTTTTTTTGAAGATTTTCCGCGTGGACCTTGGAAAATGCATTTTAAAAACATTGAGCGGTTCGGATTGTCAAAATTTGATCCGGAAGGGTGAGGTTTGCAAACTCTTATCCTAAGGGAGTCCTTAGTAGATCATTTTCATATTATAGAAATCTTCTAGTCCAAACCCTCCCGAGAATAAGAAAAAATAATTATTTTTGTTTTGCAAATTATTTTTGGAAAATCTGAACTGTCCAATGTATTCAGAAGGTGTTTTCAAGGGTATGCACGGGAAATCTTCAAAAAAAATACATGGAAGAGCTTGATCTATAAGCAGTTTTTCGCAAAAATTGTATTTTTACAGTTTTGCGAAAATTGCTTGGATCAAGCCCTTCTCGGTATTTTTTTTGAAGATTTTCCGCGTGAACCCTTGAAAACACCTTCTGAATACATTGGTGTGTGTGTATATATATATATACACCAACTATCCAATCCACTACTCTTACCATCCACAATGTCCACACCTTTCATTTCCCAATCAAATTTTGATGATCCAAATGGTCCAATGTGTTTATTGTTTTATCGAAAACTACTCGGATGAAGCCCTTCCCGGTCTTTTTTATGATTTTTTGTAGGGACCCTTAAAAACACATTTTAAACACAATGGACGGTTCGGATCATCAAAATGTGATCGGAAAGGCCTTCGTTCAGACAATCCTGGATTGGATAGTTCCTCTCTCTCTCTCTCTCTCTCTCTCTCTCTCTCTCTCTCTCTCTCTCTCTCTCTCTCTCTCTCTCTCTCTCTCTCTCTCTCTCTCTATATATATATATATATATATATATATATATATATATATAAGATCCTTGACTAGGTCAACAATGTATATTAGTCCGGATCTAGTCCAGGACTCATAGTTTTGGATCAAATATTCATGATCCTAACTGTCCAATGTGTTTAAAACGTATTTCCAACGGTCTATATGAGAAATCATCCAATAAAAATACCGGGAAAGGCTTGATCTAAGCAGTTTTTCATAAAACTGTATATGTATAGTTTTTGTGAAAAAAACGCTCGGATCAAGCCCTTCCCGGTTGTTTTTTTAATGATTTCTCGCGGGGACCCTTGAAAACTGTATATGTACAGTTTTTGTGAAAAACTGCTCGGATCAAGCCCTTCTCGGTGTTTTTTTTTTTATGATTTCTCGTGGGGACCCTTGACTAGATCACCAGTGTATATATATGTGTGTGTGTGTGTGTGTGTGTGTGTGAGAGAGAGAGAGAGAGAGAGAGAGAACATTGGAACATATATTGGGAAAAAGGATAGGAAAAAAAAAGGAATGGCATTGAAAAATCTGTTTTTTTTTTATAAATGTTTGGATCCCCGAATCCCCGCGGGATCAACACATTTGGGGTGGGGTGGGGAGGGGAAAGGGCTCCGGGGATGGAGATAATACTATTCGGCCCTGATTTGCCAACATTGGTCAACAATATTATTAGTGCCTAATACATACCCAGCATATATTTTTAACAGATTCACTCGGTATGGGTAGATATCCAGCCCAAGAAAGAGGTTCATAATAGGGAGAAATAACCAATTAAAGGAACATCTCCCTGATGGAGGGAAAAACCAAAAATCAATTCTTTCCGGACCTCCCATCTGGTAGTCTACAAGGTTGGCCAATGGGTTAGCCCCATTGGTCAAAAAAAGGTCTTTGTTCAAGAGGTGATTTCTTCCAATCAAGAGAGCTTTATGCCAGACCCAAGCCTGAATTTCCATTGCCTTCTTTCAAGATTCATGTCGTTCCATTTGTCACATTAACAAATAGTAAAAATAAATAAATAAAATTAGGCTCGTCTAGATAAGTCATGACAAGTACCTCTTCGATATCATCATTTCCATAAATGCCATAGCGGAAGGCTTGGCTCAAATTATTTGCTAGAGCTGCTACATCATAATCTCTATCTTGATAATCATCATCATCACTATCCCTGGTCCGATCATGTAAGGATGTTGGCCTCCTGTTGTAGTTGAGGAAGCCACATTAGGTAACATGCAAGCGAATACTAATATATACACTGAAATGAAAGAAAGAAACATGGACAGGACAGGACAATTTAAAGCCGATTAAGTATCATATCGGACAACTTACTTTAGAATTAAAGATCACTCCAAGAAGGAAAACAGAAAAATGATGCAAAAATCAAAACAATTTTACACAGAATCTTCATTATTTGAATATAAAATGAGTAACAGCCACTATTGAAATTGGGATTTAGGAGAGTTCTTTCATGGCTGAAATGCTCAACAATAGATAATATATAGGCCCTTCATTGATCAATAGGTAATTAAGATCTCTAAGAGAGGTTTATGGCCAAGCACAAATGAAGAAGCAATTGAAATTATGAGATTGAGAAAGGTGACATAACGAGGGAAAAAACACTTAAGAGATGCCTCCCCTCTAAACATGCTCCCAAAACCGAAATTATTCTTTCCATTGCCCACACAATGAATTGGGTGAACCTACGAAAGAAAGAAATACCTTGAGATTTTCATCGTAATCAAGATTTCCCCTGGTTATAGTGCTATCTATTGGCAGTAATCCCTCCTGGACTCTTTTAGTCACATAATGCACTTAAGATTTAAGAATCCTGCTCCACAGGAAACCTCCAAAACAACTTCAAGTGTAGTGTTTGTGCCCATAATTCTGCCCAAAGGAAGACCCCCTAAAACCAATTCCCAACTAAACCAAATGGCCATTCTTCCTGATTGCACTACCCCCAAATAGTGGTTATCAAGGATTCAAAATACACATTATTTTTATTTTGATGTTAAAAAATAACACATCATCTCTCTCCGAACAGTTCAATAATGGGTATATTAGACATGATAGAGACTGGAATCATACTAACTAGTAACTACCAATTTTCAGAGGTCGGAATGTATATTACAAAACACAAACAAAAGCAAAACTACAAACAAGATAATTCTGTAAGAGGGAACAACCATTAAGTTGAGCAATGGACAACCGCTGTGATAAATGATTCGTCATTTTGCAGCATGCAAGTTTTCGGATACCATGAAATATCCCTATCGTGATTATAGGATTTTAAGTCAGAGCTCAGAATTTAGCAAGGCCTCATCGCCAGCACTACCAAAATTAGGGGAGAAAATTTGCCCTTCTGCCACCAATGCTTGAACTCAACTGGGAAAATTACGGGTTAGTTTAGTGAGTATTTCACAGGTTTCGGGCGGTTCATGGGTTGGTAGATCAAAAACCTTCAAAACCCGACCCGAATGTATATTTAATGCATATTTAACTACACACCTATCCATACAGCTTACCTTTTTCAAGGTCTCGTTGCCCTCAAGTCTCACATTTCCCAACAAAAATCAGAAGGTGTGCAAGACAATTCAAATTCTGACATTTTACTTCTCCTGACGCTCTCTCTTCCCTTATCTTTTTCCAAGACAGCAATAAAGTTCTTATGTGCTGTCCCACCACGAAACAATAGCCAATAATCCCATTGCACACTGCCCACCACCCATTACTCTCTTCTCTCTTCTTTCACTCCTAGCGAAAACATTAGATTCCAAACTCTTCCTTTTTTTCTCTCATAAACTTCTCAAAATGAAATAATCCCTCCCTCCCTACCTCTAAAGCGGCTCGGAGAGGAACACGAAAAAAGATCAGATCGGGCTCAAGGAGCAGCAAGCCAGCAACCATGCATAAATTTTTTTTCCCTCTCTCTAATCTTCTTCTCAAGGCTTCCCCTACAAAAGCTGCCTGTTGTCGTTCACCATTCAAACCTACCCAAAATCTCGAGATCTGTGTTTTATTTCATGAGATCTGAATTTTTATGTTTTGATTGAAGCCTGACAGACCCAACCGACCAATCCACCAAACCGTAGAGATTGTTTGGACGGTTTTCCCATGTCCATTGGTTGGAGTACGGCCCGGAAATTTACAACCCGACCAATTCGGGTCGGACAGTGGGTTGACACCTAACCCAACCCGAACTGACCCTGTGCTCACTCCTAGTACCCGCCACTTGAATTGAAGACACGGGCATGACAAGTGTAATTTAGGAAGACCTACCCGCATGCCCATTGTTGGACATTTTCCACAGAGTTGCGCTTGGCTAGGACATTTGTATGCCAGTCTAACCAGTCACCATTCTCCTGCCAAGAGGATTAAGGTTCCAAACATCAGGATAGCACAATGCCAGAAATGCACAACATGGCTGAAAAGATACAAGGCAAGATGACATGGAATTGAACTTCATGTTTGAAATCCCTCACTTGCAGTATCTTTTTGGCAAAAGATACCTTGAGGAATGATCACAGTAACTCTTAAAACCTTCAATAGTGAGTTATTATGACTGTATTATTAGAAGAGCCAACGCAGAGATTCAGGTCAGGAAAAACCTGTAGATATGCCTGTATATCACTGTTGTTGTTCCCTACTTGAACAAGTTTGTTAGACATACGAGTTGTATGTCCAATATTCCCAATCCTCGGTGGCAATTTGCCCTCAGCAGGGATGGTAGGCTGAAATATACATGTAAAAAAACCTCAATTATCATGCATAACAAGATAGAACACAGAAATTATAAGCAAAAATCTCTATGCATCTATTTTGCCAATAAAAAAGGGAACATAACTATCACCTTATTTGGATCAGCAACCAATGTGAAGTTATTTTCTGCTTCAAGAATTTTCCCAATGAGATTACAGTCCTTAAGGAGATGTTCAATAAAAGAAGCATTCTTGCTCTCCAAGCAAGACACGACTATGTGTTCTACATGGTGATGCAGAAAATTATTGTATGGATACCTGCAACGACAATAAAATCAAGTAATACAGACACAACATTAGAAACAACACTCAAAAGGGGAGAAGGGAAGCTGTAAGAAAGGAGGAAACTGAACTGAGTCACTTACTCAAAAAACAAGTCTAAAATGCGTTTTACAGCGCAAAGGCGGATCATTTCCTTCTCAACGGCTTCACTACCAACAGTCATCAAGACCGAGATGAACTCTATAATCTGTAATTTACCATGTTAATTGATAACCAGAATCAAATAGCATTACTTCATATTAACATCTTTTTTATTAAAAACTCCAAAAAACTCCCTAGGTTGAGGGGAAGAAACTGAGGCAAAGTGGTGGATCAATCTAGGTCAAATAACATTTTATTAGAAACAAAAAGAATACCTTCAGACGATGTTTCCCAAGAGGTGGTTGCAACTTGCCATACGTAGTGAGCAACACATTTTCCTCTGATGAAACATCCAGAAGCTTGAGTAAATCACCTTCAAAAGAAAGAGACGAAAACAGTTGGTTCCTTATAACATCCTAATTTAGCAGCGTATTGACTTAAGTGTCTGCATCTTGTCCAAAGATCTCAAACAGTAAACATCAGAATGTTACTCGTATGTCTCTGCAAAGTCCAAAACAATGCAGAAGAACCAACTATATGCAGAAAAATAAATTCCACTGTTAAATCCAAATCATTTGGCCAATATTTACAAAATTATCTAGCCCAGTACTTCTGGATCTCTAAAGCAAAAACAAGATTAAGTTCTAGGCTTTTAGCATCCCCGACTCAACATCAGCTATAGTGTGTAACGAGAACAATTCTCTAACATATGATTTATATTCTACTAGTCATGTTCACTCATCAAATATAGGCGTAGTGATAGATTTTCATCTAACCTAATTGACCAAATCAAATTTATCGATCCAACAGGCCATAAACTAAGTTGGATTTGCAAAAAGGAGGGGGTAGTAGTTATTTTACGAATAGACTGAAAAAACAAAAAGAATAAGGTGGACATATACTTCTGGCATCAGCTATTATGATCAATGGACATCCATGATAGTAAAGGAAAATTCTAGAAGATCGCTATAACTAGTATATAAGAAGATACTTTGGTTACCCAAAAAAAGCAAATCGTTCCAGGGCAAGGAACGGGAATGGGGACGAGGTACGCCATGTGCCCTAAATTGGGGTACGGTCAGGGTAAAACCTTATAGTTACCCCGTAAGAATGAACTTATTTTATTCAATACAGGTAAAACACATTTCTAGAACATTTTGACAAACTTCCTTCAAAATTATTTCACTTCAACCGGATTCAGAAAGAAAAAAGGAAAAAAAATGCCCAATTACACCTCCATTCCTTGGTTCCTTGCATTTTGCTATGTTCTCCTATCGAAAACATTACGGAAACTAATAGGGAAAACCTGAAATCGATTTGAACTGGACCATAATGGACCAATCAACTCACACCAGAACAGGAAGCAGGGTTCCAAGTAGATTTTAACCTAGCTAAAATTCACTATTGGAACTTAGGTGTACCATATTGGGAATGTGCAGATCAGAATGCGCTAGGGCCGTAGTGATCCCTGGTATAGGTTGATACCAAGAACAGATAATATCTCCATAAAATGTGTGGCAGGGATGAGGCTACGGTGGATAGAAAACAGAAGTGAGAACTATAAGAATCCAGATGAACAAACAAACTAGGGAAACAATTCAAGATTGTATGATCACGTATAACAAAGGCCACAAATAGGTCCACTGATACACGTCCTTGGGAATGCTAGCAAACATGGTTAGAAAATAAGACTAAACATCAAAATCAATCCTTAAGACCTTCAAATTTACTAAAAACAAAGAAATACACCAGGAAGTTCATTTAAAATAGTAGGAGGTCCCGGTAGTAGGAGAGATACTCAAAGGTTTTTAAGGTGTTAATCAACCGTAACATATATAAGACTAATATAAATATTGAGAGTATAAATATCTAAGACTAAACTCCCCTCACCCAATAATGATAAACACACACTCCTAATACTTGAGTGCAATGCTAATGCTTTGGAAGCTGAATGAAAGAAGCATGGTAACGTGCACATAAATCAAAATGATTCTTGGGTTTGCCCTCTTTGATGCCTTTTGATTTGAGGGCATGATTCCACAGCAAACTCGACGGTATAGGGGGACCATTGTTTCAGTGGTATTCTGTGAGCAGTCACTTTGTGCATTTATTGCCAAAGGTTAAGTCTGTCTCAAATCCATCTGTTTCAGTGGTATTCTGGGAGCAGCCACTTTGTGCATTTATTGCCAAAGGTTAGGTTTGTCTCCTATCCATCCCCGCCCATACCCCCAATTATTGGGGACTAAATGGGTTATGTTATTGTTGTATTGTTGTTGTTGTACACACTCCTAACACTCCACCTCAAGCTGGGAAGTAGATATCACAGAGATCCAATTTGTTACATTGTATCTCGGTATCTCTAAGTGCTGCTTAGACAACGGTTAGGTGGAAACATCGCCTTTTCTCAAAAAGGGAACCACTATTCACCTTTTCTCAAACAATATGGCAATCTTCCTCAATGTTCTTAGTCCTCTCATGGAAAACAGGGTTACATGTAATATGGATGGCAATTGCACACCCCAACCCACAGTTGTACTAACCAAGGCTCACTCTTGGCGCCTAGAGGGGGTCTAGGCAAGGCAACTTGACGGAGGCAAGGCCAAGATGACCAAGGCACACGCCTTTCGAAAAAGCTCAAGTCGTGCGTCTAGTGAGCCTCTTCCAATTCACACCAAATTTATTCTGAAGGGAAAAATGTAACAAAGGTCTTAATCCATGGGCTAAATAATCGCCACACATCGATCACTCGCCTCTTAATCAAATTACTCAAACTAAACAAAAACTATAATTCCCTGCTTCAAATATTGGATGATCGTAATTTATTGAATTTGACATTTCAGTTACTCTATACAAGAATTGTTGACTATCTGGCATTTAGTAGATTTTTTTATGGATTTTTTTACATGGTAAACTTTCAAAACTTCATTGTCTTGGTGTTTAATATTTGAAAATTTGATTTTTCTATTTTTCCTTCCCTCATGGCGCTCCGCCTCTCGCCCTTAATAACTATGCCAAAACCTATAGCGCACCAAAACAATCTCAAATGAACAGTAGCTCTGTATTCCGCTTCTTCACTAGACCTTGCAACGAATGTCAACTTCTTGCTTTTCGAAGTAACCAGACTTCTACCAAGGAATACACAATATCCAATAGTAGTAGTGGAAGAATATCAGCATCGCAAATAAATCGCAACACAACACTAAGTAGAAACTCAACAACCAATCAAGAATCATTAACTAACCACCAATTAATCACTGTGCGATAAGTGCATTACGCACATCAACATCGAACAATATCATAAATGGCCACCACAAACCGTAGTACCCAACAGAACTCAACTGATCCCGACATGGTAAATCAAGTAAACCAACACCACATGTAAAGGGGATTCAATGAAATCAGAACGGAAACAACAAACCACACAGAAATCAGATTGTTTAAAGAGGTCAAGTGGAGCCTACATGACCACATGGACCAGAATCGAGCAACACCAGAGATCGATTAAGTTGTGGCGAGGTTGAATGATGTGCAATAATGGCAAATGATGACCAACAAAGGTCAAAAGGTGTCTAGCTATGACGAGAAAAAAAGAAAAAAAAAAAGGCAATAGAGATCGAACGACAGCTGGTGAGATCGATTGGTTACAACAACAATAACATAACCCATTTAGTCCCTAATAATTGGGGGTATGGACGGGGGATGGATAGGAGACAAACCTAACCTTTGGCAATAAATGCACAAATTGGTTGCTCCCAGAATACCACTGAAACAGATGGATTTGGGACAGACCTAACCTTTAACAATAAATGCACAAAGTGGCTGCTCACAGAATACCACTGAAACAGTGGTCCCCCTATACCGTCGAAGTTTGTTGCGGAATCATGCCCTCAAATCAAAGCTAAAAGGCATCAAAGAGGGTAGACCCAAGAATCATTTTGATTTATGTGCACATTACCATGCTTCTTTCATTCAGCATCCAGAGCATTGGCGTTGCACAAGGGTGAGATCGATTGGTTGAATAGTGTAAAAGATGAAGTATAAGCCAAATACATTTTGTTCTAAATAATATAATGTTCAAAATCTAGGAAAATAATATCGGTCACACCCAAGAATTACCTAGAAAATATAATTGCGGACAAGACGTCGAAATAACTAGTGAAATTTTGGACAATATAAACTTGACAAATTTCTATCCTAGAGACCGAAGGATGTCAAAGAACAAGAGCTAGAGAAAATATCAAATGATCCCTTACCTAGACTCCCCAGCATGCCCTCTATAGTCTCGGGATTAGCACTTGTTGGTCCCGGATTCAGTTGGCGGTTGTACATATGGTATGTCCCCAATGTCAATCTCCTGGGATCTAACAAAGATATGCATACAGACAACAAGTTCACCAAAACAGAATTTGGTCGTAAGTCCTCCAGAGCGTGACGAAAGAGTCTTCCTATAAAACTGCAAAAGCAACAAACAAAATAAAAGTACGTTACTAAAATGAAATAACTTGGATGACATAAATCCGGGGCGTAAAACAAGATGGGAACGAAATTTTGAAAACCTTGGGCTGGAGATTTTAGCAGCTAAGCCAGGGGGAGCATATCGGGTTATAGCACAAAGTGTTTCTGCTGCATTAGCATGTACTTCTGGACAATCCTACAATCATTATTATAAAATGATCATCCTAAGTGCAATATATAGCAGTTGCAAAGGAATACAAAAACAACTTTAGATAAATGCAAGCCTGCATTTATAAGCTCAAAAAAGCCAGCCATGTACACATACAAAGACAGCTCTATAGTAACTAGAAAAGATGAGAAACAGTTAAATGCATGGACAAGTGCAACGAATAACTAAGTCAATTGGATAAGGATTTTGGTGATTACTGCCTCAACTATGATACAAAGACTAGTAATACCTCTGTTGGAACCCTTGATGATGGGTTCCAACAATCGGCAGATCTCCCAAATGAACAAATCAATTATGCATTGTCTGGAGAATTTAACCACCGCAGCCAAAGAGACTCGAGCAACAGGCCAAAGAGACTCGAGCAATAGCCATCAAAAAAGATAACACCAAAATTTCATAGAAGTCTATATTTTCAGTATAATGATGCAACTTACCGATGCACTAAACTTGTCGACAATCATCTCCAGGACATCCGTATCATCTAACCACTTCATTGAGTCTGTGTACGTAGTACAGAGATGCTCATCAGCACCAATTAGACGAATCAAAACCTGTTCAACCAAAAAACATTAGCAAGGGATGCAAATTGAGGAAAACAAGATGGGAAGAAATGTTTCACGTCAAACCTCCATAATGGACGTTATACCAATAAGGTCAACCAGCTTCCTAATAATTTCCTGGTGAGCCTAATTGAGCACAGAATCAAGATATCAGCATAATACCAAGTTTGGAACGGGAAAAAAAGAGAGTAAACAACATAGTACGTATCAATCCAGTAGCTAACACATAAAAGCATTAGTATACCTGGATTCATGATTTAGCACAGAGACCACAACAAATTACTCTTTTATAACAAAGAATACAATAAATTATCCTTGGATGCATAAAAGTATGATATATCACATATACCCACATAAAATGAGTACACAAGAGACGGAGTTAGATATGTAAATCAGTTCCGCGAAAGAGAGAGTGGTGTATACATATGCAAGCAATGAGAGCGGGGTCTTAAAGATGTTGATACAGTATGTCAACTTGTCAAGAAATGCAGCAAGTCAATGAAGTGAAAAATAGTGTGACCATATTCTGCCAAGTTACTTTGAGCGGAGCGGTTAAATGGCAAAATAACCTATCCAAACAGGTTGACTCATCAGGTTTTTCACTTCAACATACAGAGGCAACTGGTTCAAACTCGAAGCGAGGTTTTTCACTTCCTATGGAAAATTTTCTCTCGGCAACAAAGGAATTGTTAGCAAATTACATTTAACCAAATTGAAACAAAAGTGTGAATTCGGTAAAGAAAAGCAAAATGAGAAAGGGAGTATAGGATGATACTTTATCAGTAGGGGCTATCTAAAAACAGCTTTGCTGAGAATCATAAGATTGAAGGAAGGGGACTTGTTCTGTCATCATAAAAGTGTTTTACTTAGAAAGTGAGCATTTCATCCAAAAGGAAGAAAAAAAAACAGAGCAAAACCTTTTAAAACTGCAAAATAATGTTCTTCCATTATATATAGGGTCTGATTGAAAAGAATTTTAACAAGAATTCCCATTAAATTTCATTTCTGACAGCAGCCTGAAGTGTCATCTAATTCTATGGAGATGTGTATTGAAAAATAAAAAAATGACTATCTTCTACTCTCTTTTTCAGTTTTTGTTTTTCGCTGCTACACTAGCTTGAAACAATGGGTTAACAAATCAAAGATAAACGGATTGATGAATAATTGCGGTTGAATAGCAATCCAAGTTTCTTTACAGTCCTGTTAGCCATTAACTCACATGTCAGAGTCCTTGTTAAGTGTTATAGTTGTTAGGCACATCTAATAAAGGTGAAATACATCATTCCAAATTAGATAAGACATCTTTTTCACTTTCTTTCCAACATGTCCAGTCAGACAGAGGGTAGAAACATTAATACGAGATAAAGTCCATCCTAGCCAAACAGATTGAACATTTTTTCCCTCTTCCGGTTGGCATGAGCAGCCAATATGTGCATATTGCATATATTGCCAAAGGTAAAGTCTGTCACGAGTCCTCCTCCATCCATACCCCTCATCGACTGGGGATTACATAGATGCTGTTATATTTGTAATTAGGCACGTCAAATCAAATAGAAAGAGAGGGTAGAAAATTTAAGAATTGGTTTTTGCATTCCCCTTTTTACCATCGGCACACGCCCTGTTTTTTGCTTTTGTTCATGTGAATGTAAATAACCCTTTGCGTGGAAAAGTGCATCATATGAAAGGGTACTAGTGGAAATTAACATGAATGAGAATGAAAAAGGGAGTGCAGACGGGAAAAAGGGTAGAGCAAAAAAAATAATACAGAATAAAGACTAATTACATCTTATCAAATCAGAATCATCAGACAATAAATTTTTTCTTAAAGAGAATTAATCTCACAAACACCAAAAAAATCACTTGGACATCCAAGAAATGGTTATTTTTCTGAAGAGAATTTAATCTCCTCGCCTTACTTGAATATACTTCATAAAAGGAACCGTCTTGCGCAACAACAAGCATATGACAACCTACAATATTGAAATCAAGGTATCAAACACCAACACAAAAATGCAGGGAATGATTTTCGTTCGTGATTAGGATTTAATTACACTCAAAAAGTCGTAAAAGTACCTTGCTGAAGTAACCAGCCAGTAGAGTACTATGAGAATGTTCAGGTTCTAAGAAGGAGAACAAGCAGTTCATAAGCTGTCAACCAGACATAAGAACCAAATCACATAAGTAAATCAATATGAGAGAAAAATTGATGATAAAAAGTGAAAACAAACTCTTATAATTCTAACCTCCTCGTCCTCCACCAAAGATTTGAGTATGATATCAACTTCACAAGTAAAAATCTCACATGCAATAAAAGGAAACCTGTGTACAAAAATCAAAACAAATTCTGTCACTACAGGCATCCAGGTTACAAAAACAGGGAATCAATTTCATTACACATGCATCTAGGTGCACAAGAATGTTCAAGCCAGAAAAATGCATAGTATCAGAGACACATACTTAAAACTTCGTCTTTTCTCAGCATCCTCAGGAGCTTTCTCCACTATATAACGAAGAAGTTGTTCAACCTGGGCTCTTTCTCGCAAACTGCAAAGGGACAGCGTGAAAGTCATATAACGAAGATTCCATAAATACTCTGGGCTCTTTCTCGTATGTTGGCTACAACATACGACCGTAAATAATCACAATGCTGCTGCAAGTACTCAAACATGTTCACTCCACAAACCCAAGCAAATTAAGCAAACCATCCAAAAGTTTGGGAGGCATCAATATACAAATAATATGCATTAGCTACTACGACCATATTCTATGACAGATTCAAGACAGAAAGGTGCTGAGGTCTACCAAAGCCTATGCACAAATCATAACATAGAGCGCTGCCTGAGTAATGTAAAGTGTGCCGTATATAGGCATGTACTTCTTTTAGGTAATATGCTGATTACACGTATTAAATAAACTAGCAACTCAAAGAAATTCAAACCATGTAACACAAACGGTGATGTCTTGCATGAGTAAATATATAAGTAAAACAATTTAATTGGCATAAGCACCAACTCAACGACATACCTTCCGCCAATTGGAATAACAAAGAAAATTGTTGTTTGAGTACATGTTGCATAATACTGAAAACTATGAATTAAGCACAAGGGTTCTACCATAAAGCATCAACCGCCAGAATCTAGAATAAAAACTCTAAAACTCAACAACATTATTTTATTATCTAATGCTAAGATTGTGAAAAAGACACAGCACGTTAATATTGACCATTGACTGAAACAAACAGAGTTAGAGATATGGTTAGACTACAAAAAAAGAACGAGGCTTTCTAGAGAAAACCTAAAGCCTAATAAAAATCACAAGCCTAAGCGCCTTAGCCCTGCCTGGTGAAATGGCCCGTTTTTCCAGCCTTGCTGGATATAGGGCCTTTTAGAGCCTAGGAGGACATTTAACAGCATTCCTACAATTTGCAATAATAGCTTAAATTGCAACTTCGCATCACAGCTCTAACCTGAGACAACCATATTTCTATTTCTTTCATATTCTTATCCTTCTGCTTCATTGGATGGCCAAGAGGGTATCAAGTGTTTTCTTATTACAGGAGCCAAAAGACGCTCACCCTACAAAGAAAAGCCATCAAGGTACATCTATTGATATGTCAACACCAAGCAAATCACATTCTTAGAGCATCCAAAAGGTACGAGCACAAGAAATCATCAACCATAGACAGCTGACAGCTCATTAATTTCTAACATTCAATCTAGTAGTTCGTAGGCTTTCAAATCCAGTTCCAGTTTCCTAAAGTTTAAACATTTTACTCAAAACTCCTGCAAGAAAAGGTACTAACGTGGATTCTAGTTTTTGGAAGAAATAACAAAAGAAAAGGTACTAACGTGGTCCTCCCGGTGTTCAAAAGTAGAAAAGGAAAAACAACCTAAAACTCGACATATAAGAGCTACATTAGGTCTGATCGCAATCCTAAAAAGTGCCTGAGGATAGATCAACACTTCCTAAGAACCATATATATCTGAGGGCCAACATTGGACTTTCTCATTTAAAAAAAAAAAAGGTTCTTCCTTCTGAAGATAATCCTCCAGCCATACACTAACATGAGATGACTTCAAAAACAATGTCAATATTTCTAAATTTAATGCTGGCAAGGGATAAATCCAACTGCCAATAAACTATCTTGCATAAACTTGGGTGCAAGTGTCGGATATGGGCGTAGATCAAATGTAAAAATAGAGGTAAGCTAATAAATTTTAATATTCTTTTGACTTATCAAATTGGGCATGCATTTTGGGACGTTCTCTACTGGAAAGTAGCACAAACAAAATGGGATGGAGCCGATGGAAACACCATCTATTTCTATATTGCTGCGCATATTAAGTCCATAGAGTGGATATTGCAATGGATAATCAAGAGCAACATCAAAACAGCCTCAAGTATGTTCTTGGGAATATAAAAGCTAAGGAAAGATGTGCAATACAAATTAATAAGGCGGCTGTTAAGAGCTTTGCATTCTTGAATTATTTCATCCTCATCAAGTAGCTCCTCCAAAGTAAAGTTTTCCTTATCCAAAATTGTCTCCACCTGCAATATATGGCAAACAAAAATAAAATGATAGATATAATCTAAATCAAATCCTTCATCGATAGAAAATGACTGCCATTCATATTCAGCATAAAAATTACACAACTGCCATTGAAGCAAACTAAAGAAGGAAACAGGGGAAGTTCCAGAAATCCATTTCCCACATCAACACACGCTCGCAATGAAGATTAAGAAAATGAATGGCACACCAGCTCACACTTTGTTTTAAGGAAATGAATGACCCAGAATGTAGGTATACTGTGCAAAGGTTTTTAAGAAACCTTTTATGAGCTTTGGGTCAAACGATAAATCAGTGAGCAGAGGACTTGTGGAGCAATATTCCTCACACCTCACAGGCTTCAACAAGGTGTCACAATTAAGTCCTTGGCTTCTAAAGCCCATGATTTATATTTTCAAGCTTTAGTTTTCCTTAAGTTCCTGAACTGAGAACATAATGTTCCTTCTCAAACCGCATAATGACTGTTCTTCATTCCATATAGTAGTTTTCCCTCTTGGTAATTTCTATTTCCTATGTTCAACCACCACTTAACTAACTTTAGCTATTTTTCCTTCTTTTTTATTTGACCAACAAAGAACTTTAAATCAAAAAGAAAGAAGAGAAAGGGATACACAAGGTGTACCAGGGACATAGAGTACCAAAAAAACAGAAGAATAAAAGACATAAGGAGAAGGGGGGGAAAACAAAGCTCCATAAAAGTGGCAAAAACTGACAATCTGCTCTCCAGTCCCCAGGAATCAACTGCTGGAATTCCCTTATAGGAAGGACAATGAACTCCATATAGAAGTCAAGTAGAAATCTTATCCATGAGGCTTTGAGAACTCCTCCTTGTTTGCTAGAATTCCTTTCCAACCGAATAACCCACAACACCGCAGAACCTACACACCTCCAAAAATTAATTGCCTTCTTGGCACTAACAAAATTACTATGCTCAATCACAAGCATCTATAGGGAGATAACTGAGGAGCCAACAACTTTCCACTAGCCAAAGCAGTCCATATGAAAATTGCCATGATGACTACTAGGGACAAATAGTCACCGGACATGATAATTTTCCTATTGTGAAGTGCTGCTTGAAATTCCAAATGAGTACAAGACCAACAGCTAATAGGTAACAATGCAATTCCAGTTCAATGGCAGTGACAACATAAAACCTGGGAAGCATTTAACACCGTGCAGAATGCTTGACAGCGGTATCTAATGGCACAATTCCTGAGGAGCCTTAGACAGATTGCAGTTGGCACACATAGATAGTCCGAAGAAGCAACCGTATTTTTATGGCAGAGTTCCACACGGACGGCCTAGAAGGCTAGAAATCTATAAAAGCCTATCCTTCCAAGAAGGATCATTTTACATAGCTTCTGCCTTTAAATTTGGCACCTGAATCCACAGTTACCTCCTTAGTTGGAATTTTCAGCGGCCTATTCCTGAAGATCCAGTCATCTACCACATTTCAGAGTACTCCCTCTTTTCCCAGTTGTTTGTAATTATGGCTTTGAAATTTGAAAAAGAAAGAAAAAATGAGTTTAGTCCCCGAGTTTTGGCCATTGACTTTTCAAGAGGGACCTTAGTTGCAGGGATCATGCCAACAGCCATCGCTGATGCGGTCTATACAAAGAGGTCAAGGGTATTTTTGAAATTTCATATCGTTGGAAGTTATAACCCATATGGATTGTGGAGGGATAGTCCAATGACCACTAACATTTTACCACATGATTTTATTAATTGCATTTAGTTGGTGTTTTGTTCTTTCATTGTTCGTAGACCTCTTGGGAATAGGAATAGTCGTATCTCATTGATAGGTACATACTTTGTTCTAGACGAGTGGTAATAGTAATGGTAATTTGCATTTAACACTTGTATTGGAGTCTATAAATCAATCTATCTTCAATATTTTATGATGGATGATTGAATAATAAAAAAAATCAGCAGCTTTAAGCTTTCAAGATTGTGTGATGCAATCCAACTCTCTGGCATGATGCTAAAGAGGCCCCAAGTGTGATGCCTAAGGTTGTCTAGGAGTAAACCTAGATTTCTTTTACCTATCTACAGTTCATGTCCATCTTTCACAGCCCCAAAAAAAGCCTCTTTCTTTGTATTTTGGTCATCCTTAATCTTCTTCAATTCTGTCCTACATCACTGGTCTTCAAGTTATTCTTCTAAACATGTACCAGATTATAAAAATGTGATATTCTACAACCTGTCTTCCTAATTTCTGGCTCGGTTTTTCTTTCTGCAGATTTTCTATGAATCGTAGCCAACGCATGAACTCTGAACACAAAATTTTGGAAGATGATGATCTTGAAGAGCCAATGGCCACCCACTCCAGAAAACTCCCCTCAATCCCATTGATGAATGATGGGGCATGTCAAGCTAATCAGTGAAAACAATCTATCATTCCATCTCCAATCAAAGGAATATTGATGACATGATAAAGATCAGCACCAAAGAGGATACAGATCAAAAGATTGCAAAGTTTCTCTATGAAAATGGAACTCCCTTCAATGTTGTGAGTTCTCCTCTCCAAAAAGACATGGTTGCTGGTATAAACAATGCACCAAATGGGTAAAAATCCCCCAATTACGAGAAGGTGAGTAGCTACTGATTACTTATGAGGGTGAATATGGTCACTGTATCTTTCGATTGCAGAATAATGCAACACCCCCACCCACCCACTTCAGGTGAGGACTACCTTAGTTGGACAAGAATCAAAATAAAGGAGGCCTTCCTTGAATCCTTTGATGCAAGATTGGAGCACACATGGAGCGTCCAAAATATCTGACATTCTGATGGTTGGTCCAATATTAAGAATCAGCAATTGACATCATGGCTGTATCTAGGGGTAAAGCCATTTTCATGAATTGGCATGATGTGTCCTCAATGGAGAAAATAGCAACAAACATAGCTGGTTCCTCTTTAAAGATATCGACTATTTTGGCCTATCCAATGTAATTTAAGTTGTTGCGGACAACACCTCCAATTGCAAGCTGCAAGGGAAATAATTCAGCGTAGCTGCATAAGTATAATCACATTCGAGGTGGTTCAGTTCCACCATCTTCTACTTCATGTGTCATCATTCCACCTCCAAGTAGCCAAGTATCTCCAATGGGGCAAGCACAAAGGAGGATTAAACAACCAAGAGGGCAAAGGTGAAAGAAGTGAGGATTATTTCATATTTTGGTGAGTGTGTCATGAATCCAGTTATTGTCTTTCTTTTCTTTTCTTTTTTTGGTGAAAGATTGTTAACTACTTTTCTATTTGATATTTCAATGTCAAGATTGGTAATGGGTAGTTAATTTGCTTTTGTTTGGATATGTAAGGGGAATATCTTTTAATGGAAAGTAACATTTTTCTTTTTTTGTTTCAATCCAAACTCCAAAGTTCCAAACGACTGTCATGTTTGAATTTTCTTTTAAATGTTCATTTTCCCCTTATCTTACATATGTGCTCCTATAGACGCTCCAAACCTTAGGATATTCCACATGCCCCGCTCCTGTTTTGTGCAACTAAGAGAGGAACATTCTTCTTGTGACGGCAAAAAAGTGTAAAAATGAACCAACAACCTGGATCGAGGGAGTAATATTTAGTTTTAAAATCTGTGAGATCTCTCACTGTGATAACCCCTTGTAGTCCCAAATCAAAAGATGTAGAAAATAGATGTGATATATAAGATAACTCGACGAGCTACTGTATAACTCGAGATTAACCTTTTGAGCCACATGGTTAGGTTAAGGATTACCAGGTCAGCTGGAGCGGGTCGTTACAAGTGGTAACAGAGCACAACCCTTGTCTACATGGTGGGGGCCACCTCTAGAATCTACAAGAGCCACCTCTTCAATCCCAGAGTTGGAGCAAAGTGCTACACCACGCCCACCAAGGGAAGGTTGTTGGGCCAATGCAACGAGGACGTTGCATCATTAGATGGAGAGATTGTGATAACCCCTTATAGTCCGACATCGAAGGATTTATGAAAATAGATGTCATATATAAGACAACTCGATCCGCTACTACATAACTAGAGATTAACCTTCTGAGCCAGGTGCTTAGGCTAAGGGTTACCAGGTGAGCTGGGGCGGATTGTTACACTCACAGTTTCTGTAATATGAAAAAGAACCTTGTCTTGTGGCATGAACTCTAACAAACCAACAACCCTTGACAGTCAAAATTCTATCAAGTATATAACATGCCAAAATTGATATTTTCTAACTTTAAAGCGTAGTGTCCACATAGAAGTTTAAAGATCCAAGAACTTACTGAAGACAATAAAGTTTTCCAATCCAACGGCATTGACCATGCAGGGGATACTTGTCCATACCTTCAGTAATTGTGAAGCAACTTTGTATCATTAAATGATTCCCAAGGACCCTAGACAGATAGCACATTACAACCTTTGATTTCCCTATGCGGAGGAGCCTTATGGCACTATTACAAAGAAATCCCTATTCAATCTGTCAATATCTAACCTACCAAGGCCTAATCCTTTCCCCAAGCTTTCTTTCCCTCAAATTTAAAACCTGAAAATCATAATTAGCTTGTTCTTAGAATTTCCAGTAATGCATCCTTAAAAAAACAGCAATCTGCCTCTTCAATATAGGAATTTATAATCTAAAAAGCTCCTCACACTTTTTATCAAGTGTCAGTGAAGGCATCATTCCTAAGACACCTCAGACATATTACAGATCACCAGCTTCTATACATAGGTCCTATGCAGTAAATAGAAAGTTCATCCTATGTGAAGGAACAACCTATTAGCCCAGTGAAACCCTACTCTCCCAAAGCTTAGTAAGTTCCCGTGATTTGCTCCAGTTCCACATCAGAATGCTGGAATGCGATGATTTCTTTCAAAAAAATCCCACACCCGCATCTGAGAAATGAGCAATCTGCTGCTTTAATGATCAATTTCAAAAATCCATATTGGTTAACAAACCCCATGTTTTTTCTCCTAATACTGAACCCTGAACTCACAAGTTTACCGTAGCTCTAACAAAACAAAATACCAAATCCCATGAACAAATTATAAGTTCCTCGAAATTCCTACATGTATCATGCAACAAATCATGATTATAAGCCTATTTAACACAAGGCAACAACAAAGAGAAGCCTTTTTTTAACACAACACGTTTTCCTTGGTGGTCACATAATTTTGGGGAATAATGACAGTCTGGAATTAGGGAATAAAGCATAAAAACATTCCTCTAGAAGGGAATAATGCATAACACTGTTGCATTTTACTACAGTAAATTGAACAGCAGCCTCCAATAGATAGACCTAAAATCCAATTTACAAATACATTTTATTTTCCAGGGGTCAGCACTCAAGAAAACAGGAATCTCCAAATTGTACTTCACTTTGCCTTTCGGTTCTCTCCAAGGACTAATAGATGGTAAATTTTTTGTTTTGATAACCAGGTGTCCAGGCCTGGTTGTGCACACCTAGACTAATCCCCGGAGGCCTGGTTGTGCGCACCTAGACTAATCCCCCGAACCTGAAGGTAGACCACCCTCTAGCCTGGCCTTCATGAGATTCGACTGTGCAACCTCTTGGGTGCAAGTCCTTTAGTTGATGGACTGCCTGGCTTTCATGAGATTCGACTGTGCAACCACCTCTTGGGTGCAAGACGTGTAGTTGTCGTCTCATGCCACTGGATTCAAACAGATGGTAAACTATACAACCTCAGAAATTAACTTAATAGCCCTAAGGCTTTACGTATGTCGATTCAAAATCTGATATGAAAAAGAATAAGTTTAAGCAACAAAATGAATCTAAAGAGAGGGATAGAAAAGTACTTACTGGAGACGAAGTGGATAAACCAGCCATACGCCAGAACATCTTGAATCTAATAGCAACAAAACGGCCTTGCAGGAATCGTTAGGAATCAGATCTGCCAACTTTACAAACCCTAACGCCTCAACAACTACAACTCTCCCTGCTAATCGGCTAAGATAATATATAACAAATCATGCTCTTGAATTTGATACGCGAAGCCAAGTGATTGGTTGAATCTGGGAAAGGACTGCTTAGATCATCGCATTGCACAAAACCCTACTTTTCGAGGGATTGAATTCGGGCGATTCCAGGTAGAGTGAGAGGTACAGAGAGAGGAGAGAGAGAGAGAGCGACACAAAACCCCTGCAATCGCGGGACGGTGGAGTGCTTGGAAAAAAATTATATCGTGTTAATGAAGAAAAATTATAAGTTCCAAAATAGCAGATAATGCAGTTTCGTAGTATTTGTAGAGACGAAGAAAATGGTTCGGGAAGATTATTGAGGCTCCGTTTATTTCAACTTTAAACCTTTACCTAACTCCTAAAACAATTCTGGTCAAAAATAAATCGGTTGGTTTTATATTTTATTTTCTGGTACTTGATTTTTTTTTTCCCCTATTATTTTGCACTGATATTTGATCGGCAGTTGGAAAATATTGTTTGAACTACGTACTTATCACTGGGTCTAACTCAATAATAAATTGACTAGTATAAGGGCACGTTTGTGTGGAGAATATGAGAGAGGTATGACTTATCGGCTCTCTGTTCGATATCGGTTTTGAGAGAGGTTTTTTTGGGGTAATAAGTAAAAGGAGATAGAAAGAGGATAATGGGTTGATGAGACATTTTTTGCATGGTTTGGCAAGCAAAGCACAAGGGTATTGAATCATCTCAAGTCACTGTGGGTGAGGCCCATGGGGTATTAATTAATAATAGTCTAGGGGTAGTTATTATGGTAGGCACTTTGGTTCTTTTTAATTTTGGTAGAGATAAATATTAATTTAGCTCCAGCTCTTAGGGTTTTGTAGTTTTATTTTACATGTTCTATCAATATAGTCTATGAGTCGTGACGAATGTTTTATCGCCCGTGCATAATACGCGGTTTTTATTTCTCCAATCTCCAAATTAACAAATATTTTAAGCCTTCAAACTCCGCCCCATTCTCTGGAGAAATTTTTCACTCAATCCCGGCTCCTAACAGGCCAAAATCGTGACTCCTAACAAGTACTAGATTTTCTCACCTCCCACCCCGAATTTCCATAAATCAAAAGTAAAATTTTCGTCATATTGCAATCAATATCTTAGAAAAGACGTAGAAATAACAAATTTTTGGCACTATTTTTGTTGAAAAATGAGTGCAATTGGCACTATATTATTCCACATAAGGCTAAAATGTATATGTATTATCAACAACATAAAAAATAGAGACGAGTATGTGTGTGCATATATAATTGACACACTTTCTGATTTATAAAAAATAAAATAAAGGAAATATTCAGTTAACTTCTTGTTTACAACATTTTTTTTAAAATGTGAAATTCACGTTGTTGCATATTGATATTTGACAACATGTTCATGTCAAGGTGGGACCCCAAATGTAGAAAAGTGGTTCTATTCATTGATTTACTGATATCGATTCTTCTCTATCGTGAAAACAACTATGCAAATTCTTAAAGGTTGTGGCATGCTTTTAAACACACTTATTGTTATTTGTTGATTTGTTCACGGGTTCATGCTAGATTATGATTTTATAGCAGAATCAATCACCCTAAGAAATTAGAATCAAGAGTAGGAGATGGGAAATAAAATTGTTATACTCTTTTGGTCTAGGTGGTCCAATATTTCAATATATTTTGTGGTTGAAAGTTCAATTTTTAGCTATAAAAAAATAAAAAAAAGAAGGAAAGAAGAGAACACACATCAGTTCATTTCACGTCTTTGTGTATAGCATGAGTTCATAATTGTTAATTAATACGCGATGAGGCCTTTCTAATACCCTCAATCCACCCCAGACCCCTCTTATCTATCTTTATCCCCTATTTGAACTACAAAACAAACCAAGTGTACTATTTCATCGCCTTATCACCAAAACCTTCCAAACCAAATACTATTTAATTTATCATTCATAAATGTCAAATCACTGTGAATCCACCGTCCATAAATAAAACCTCTTGCTATCTTATCATCCTTACTATTTTATACCAAAAAACTCGTCCCGCATCCAATTGGCATGTAAGAGAACTAGGCAAATTTATTGGATCCAGCGGTACATGCTACATTTTCCTCCCTAAACAAATTGGAGATTTGGGGATTTTCGGATATAGGATTCGATTCAGGCGTTTCGGGGAAAATGGAGAATGGGTCAGATATGGATTTACCTCTAGCCTGCTCATCGCTAGGGATGGCAATATCAGCTGACCCTCCACGATCCAACTCATCCCCTCCCCTGAATGGGTAGGTGAATAGGGAATTTTTTCGAGGATTAGGTAGGGTATGAGGATTTTTTTTAAAAAAAATTCGGGGATCAAGTAGGGGATGGTATAGTCAGTCCCCTCCTCATTCCCCTTCGCTCCCCTCCCTGCATCACATATATAGGTATATTATATTATAAGTCCCCCCCCCCGTGATAAGTTATAACTTGTTGGTTGGTTTTATAAAGGAAGGTTTTTTCCATTACTTTTGTTTTATGTGGCACTTTTGAGTGAAATTTTAATCTACTCGGAAACCAAAAACAAAAAAAAGAACAAGAACAACAATTGCACATTTAAGTGACTTGGTACGTTTTAATTATTTTTGAGAGCCACTTTTGTCATTAGGTTTGAATTTTAATACAACTTTGTTGGTATTCACTTTAATAATTTGAGTGAATTTTTGAATTCCCGATTCCCCGTGGGGATCCCCATTCCCTGCATTGGGGCGGGAATGGAGGTTAAAAAGAAATCCCCGGCGGAGATTGGGGAGGGGATGAGAATTGATATGGGTTTGAGGATGGAGGTAATGGTATCCAGCTCGTACCCTCCCCATGCCCATCCCTACTCACCACCCCACCCTATTCCCCCTGCCCCAATCCCCGCTTGATCACATTCACGGAGGGCCTAGGGCACTCGAAAAATCTCCAAAAATTGGGGCACTCCTATGATTTTTAGTAGCATGTATGAGTTGGGGTCCTTTATAGCCCAATAAGAAAATAAAAAAAGCCTTAAACAATTGTAATGAGCATTGAGCCTTTAAAGACCCAAACTAAAACAAACCCCCAGATCCAAATGTGAGCATTCTAAAAAGAATTTCAATTGTAGTTTCAGTTCTTTAGGATTCATAATTGTTCAGAATAGACGACAAAAAAATTAATTTATTTAGAAACACATTTTCATCTCCATAAAATATGGACATTTTTTTTTTCATTCTTAAAATGCATTTATACATTCATGATCTTTGGTAAAACCAATGACATATTAACTCTTGAGGGGAATGCATTTGACTCACGTATGTGCTGGGATTTTTAGATGAATAAAAAATTTCTTAACAAGCTTTCAAGGATATTATTGAATTCCTTATTTTGGAGAGACAAATATTTTTCTTTTGCATTATTTGGAAGCTACTTATCAGATGGTTCAAACTAGCAAGAAGATGAAGGAAAAAAATCCTTGTTCTTGTACGTGTTGCCATGTTGGTTCCTTCATACGGTTAATTTACCTAAACTCTTAGGGCACAATCTTTAGATTAGGCCTAGGACACTCCAAATCCTTGGGTCGGACTTGCATTCACCGGATGCACTTGCTATGACAAATAGCTAGGTGAGTTCCGATATGTGGCACAATTGGTTGGGATGCATGAGTGAGAAAGGGATGAAGGTCAAGGAAGCTACCAGGAGTTTTGTCAATGGATATTGACATCTGTGAAGATTGTATCTTCAGATAACAGAAGAGGGTTAGCTTTCAAGAGAGAGAGAGAGAGAGAACGCACGCACGCCACATACACAACGAGCACAGGGCTGTTAGGTCTATCACATTTGTAGAGACTAAAAATTGTTTATTCCAGAATATACAACATTCATAATGGACTAGAGCCAATTTGTGAAAAGAAATAAATCACTGTAATCTAGTTCACATCAAACATCAATGTTGACCATTATAAAAATCCAGCCCGGACAAATTGCACTCCATTTTCACCAGTCTAGACCCAACCCTCGTGAAAGGTATAGCTTGTCGATGTATACTATCACAGGAGCCAATGCAGCAATGTAATTTTGCATCTGAATCCTTGCCGAGGTCTCTGGAATTGATTAAAAAGGAAACAAAACCAAGAAGAAACAAAACTTAAAGTTAGGAAATTTAGGGATAATAATCGGACCTTTTACTAGAGGCTGGATTTGGATATTGAAAACGAAGATGTGAAAGAAAATGAAAGGGATAAGAAGCCTATGACATTTTTCCTTCTTTTCCCCTTCCTTACTTTCCTTCCACAAATCAACAATCCAATTCCAAATACAGCCTCAGAAATGTTATTCAGAATCAGGACAGTACCAATGTTGTTCTAAAGGATATCCTTAACCCCATGGAACATACAAAGGTAATTATCAAGTCAAGACCCAATGGTATTTGGCATCAGGTTGCATAAAGCAGAATTGGGTTACGTGAACAACTAAAGCACAAAACAGACCACTAACAGCTCAAAAAAAGGTTTTTATTTTTATTTTTATTTTTATGTCTGGAACTACAATCTCCAATTGAAATCTAAAACAGATCCCTTTGAACTGGCAACCTGAAAACAGACAACATTAAGCTTAACTTAAGAGACTCAAAAGGCAGTATCACGCCAGACTAGATTCAGTTCAGACAAGTAGTCGTGCCTGGCAAAAATTACACCACACCCCAGTTGAGATACAGGTCCATGGTCAGACACACAGCTGTATTTGGATCACGTATTTTGAGAGAGAGAAGATCAAGGAAAAATATAAAAAATATGAAATGATGAGTTAAATATCCATTTCAATGAAAAACAGATCATTTTTTTTATTCGTAGAATGTGTATTTTGCAGAGTCTCTTCTGGATTATCCTTCTTTGGTTATGTCTTGAGTTGGAATAAATTCCTCAAATTCACTCTTGCCCACTGATTAGGCAACATTTTTCACAACTTTTGCGAACACAATTTTTATTTTCATATTTGCCACGTTTTCTTATAGTTTGTCTTTCCCTTGGTAAATCTTTCCACAAATCCATGATCCAAATACAGCCTAAGCGTTTTTAATCCAGAATAAATTCTAGGGAACTAGTTGAGATATTTCAGTAGGGGAAACAGGGGGTCAATCTGCCATCACTCACCATCTTCATTGAGCTTCTTCAATAGCTGGGCCTTGGTAGGAAGGGCATACATCCCTGCAGCAACGGCCTTCCTAATGGCCCATCCATGGTATGGAGCAAGTACCTGTGCATAGGCTGTTGAAGCTGCATTCTTTAACGAATTTCCCCTACCAGAAGAAGAGTGAAGTGTTAATCAATTTTCCATAGGGATCAACTTAACCAATCAAATATAGATGTAGACTATGTTTTAATTCTGGTATCACAAAGGAGCATTAGTTATGCTCTTCTTGATCATTTAAAAAAAAAAACAAATATATAAGTTCGAGATCTATTCAGTTGACTAACTATTCAGTTGACTAAAAAACAGCAAATTCATGTATTCTTCAATTTTGTTCTGTGTTCCGTTCCATTAAGGCACACCTTATAATGCCATGCAAATGGACGAGATGATGGCAAAAGCCATATCGTGAAAGAAAACCAATGCTTGGCCTACAAAGTATATGCAAGAGTCCTACTGATGTAACTTGTTAAACATGCTGTAATTTCTTGCAAAAAAAAGAAAAAAAGAAAGGCTTTTGACCCAGAATCAGGAGAATCGAGAGTCTGTCACCTCTGGTTCCTTCACCCAAATAAATCCAACAATTGACTTCTCCTACAATTGAAAACCTATTCATACTCAACCTTGATGAAGCACGGTGTAAGAAGAAAACAGAGCAAAACAGGAAAATATTACTGAGCATGCTGTGGACCCTATTTGATAGAAGTAAAGGTTCAACTTGAGTCTTATTACGTGCTAGTTTTTTATTTATATGATGCCGAAGAAACTTATTGTACCTACGACTAAAGTGGATCGACAATTTCTGATTGGCAAGGACTCAATGTAGAAGTCTGCCAATCATCATTACGCATCAAGTTATAAGGATTCTGGGTATAGTGGTGAGATGATCCTTCTTCCCATCCTCTTCCTCATTCAGAAGTGAATTCCGCTTTTAGGGAGATACCTGGATATGGGTACTGGCTTAGACTTCACCCTTAGAACCTTGGGGATAAAGACCCTAGTGCAATTTCTAGCACTTCAAACCTGAAACAGACTGCATAAATCTTTTCACCCCAGAACAGGCACAAATCATCTTCTTATAAGCCATGTAAGACATTGCCCGCCATCGTTAAATAGAACCCTCCTAACATAGAATATGTGCCTCATGACATCTCCGCTCATTGCCAATTCATACCATGGCTGGGATGTTGGAGGCTTTTGGAGAAGTTTCTCAACTTCATTGTAACTGTTTCTCACATTATTTGAGCCATACGGTAACACTCTTTGCATTATCCAGGAATATGCATTTTCAATCTGTCTTAGTCAAAGATACAAATGGACTCTTGTAATACATAAGAAGAATCAAGAGTCCAACAGGATTGTAGGATATTCGCTAGCGCTCCTACTGCTAATTCGAAGTTATGGTAGAACCGTGCATTAAACGCCTATATTATGAAGAGTTTTTTAAGACACCTTTTTGCTAGAAAATAACATTAGTACAGCGTAGGACACGAATTATTTCTCCACATAACACGTGCATTACTCGAATCAGAATACGTATGCCAAACCGAAACCGGAACCCTCTACATAACATGCATTTAATCCTTGTGCAACTTTGATCCACGTTATTTCAGGCTTTTCTTTTGAACAGGTAATAAAAATATAACCTTTCTCCCGCACGGGGAGCAACAAACAGCTTTCCACCCAAAAAAAATAAAATAAAAGAAACAGCAGCAGCTACTGGACTCTCTGATATTTGATATTATTGAAGGTATGGGTAGCAGAGACAGCAACCAAGGCAATGGTACCAGAGACAGCAGATCCAGAAGTAGATGCCACAGTATTGTGTTAAGCACTTTGTTTCATTTTCTTTTGAACTTAGGACATCAAACTAATTAAACCAAGTTATTTGTTACAGGTTACTACTAACTTTTTAGTTAGTACTTGAGTCTTACTTCTTTTCTTCCTAGTCCTATGTCATTTCTTACTCAAAACCTTTGGTGAGGTGGGGAGATATTTTTTCTTTTGTTAAAAAACTGAAAATCGACTAATATCTCAGTCCCAACTACTTGCCAACTAGTCGGCCTAGGTACTAGGCACCTCTCGTCCGCCCGACTAGCCCCTAGCGTTTTTCAGCAAAATGGTAGCAGCCCAACAGAACTTAAGGACATACAAGTCACTACAAGGTCAGAATGATCCATATAGAACTCAATACCCATCAGAGTGACAAATATTCAAGATTCTGTCACGATCTCATCATCAAGTGAGGTAGCCAGAAATACCATTGGCTCTTACTAGGCCCCTCACTTTTGAACCATGTTCAGGGATTCAAAGTATTTGAGGTGTCCGAAAATTAGTGTCCCTAAATATGGCTTTGGAGCTTCGATAAAAAGAAAAATACATAAGGCTTTGAAGCTGCAATATGCTCTTTGAGCCCAGTGTCCAAGCTCATCAGCCAAAATCGGCATGTGAAATGGACTTGGTAAATATTAGACTAACTTGCTTTCCAAACTTGGTGGTTGAAATTGCCAAGAGAAGTGGTGCTGGGCTTTACCTCAACAAACTTGCCCCTCTATTGACTAACTTCGGAAGACGGAAAAAAGAAAAGATGGCAACTCATGAAATACTTAACCTGAAACTGATACTATCCAACCGCATTCATAATAAAAGATACAGAATCCAATGTTGGAGGATAAAATCCACATGTCATGAACTTTAGGACATCATCTACCTGAATACCACGATATGGTTATTTTGCTACATTAGCATGTGTTTCTGATTCTAACTAAAAGTCCTTAATATAATTTGAAGTTTAGGTCTCTATAGTTTGAAGTTTAGGTCTCTATAGTATGCATGTAGAACCTTTTCTAGCACTGTCTTCCACATAGTTCCCGCAAAGTATAAAATATAAAAGGAAACGCCAATAGTAGAAAAGGACAAATGTTTTTGACCTTATGTTTCATAGGATTATTTTTAAACAATCTGGAATGACAACCACATGGGTTAGTAATTCAACCAAAAAATAAAAATATAAATGAAGTTTCTGTCATTCATCCATCCATTACATTTTTCATCAAGCACCTGTGACCATGGCCAAACATGATTTGGAAACTTGTGTAAACTGTCGAGGTAATTGGAACTTTTTTTCAACTAGGCTTGGAGACAGTTGAGTTTTATAATCAAGCATGATTAAAAGATGCAAAGCCCAAACAACAACACGACAAGATAAGCCCCAAGAGACTTAAATGTAGACCTCAGTAGAAGAAAACAGCTTGGTACTACGAACAAGTTGAAGGCGAAAACCTCCAAAATTCCAAATGTAGACAAACTATCTATACCATTCATACGAAAGTGAAATTAAAAAGTTCAATGGACATACTCTGTAGCTATAATCTGCTCAAATAGAACCCTAACCATATCCAACCCACGCTTTACTCTCAAAAGGTTCCTTGTATGACTCCCAGCTCTCCTCACACAATTTGCCTCCACATCCCGATCAATCATAATTTGTAATGTCCCAAGTGACTTAGCCGCCTCACCAAGACCGTGAACCTGCTAGCATCAAAACACATAAACACATGTCATATCTATAAAATATTGCACTGTCCAGTGAGATTTTTGATTTCAGACGAATGGCATTGACGCTATTATCCTACCTACGACTAGGAGGGAAAAAGAAGAAGAAGGGTTAATAGCTTAAATCAATGTTTCAACATTGAGTATGGACTCTTGGTCTTAAGGGATTTGAAATGACTGTTTAATGAGACTGCTTCACAACCTTTTTCAGAGATAAAAATCACCTCTGGTTTTGTCCTCAAATCATCGAGGATACGGAAAGACTGGAGTTAACTAGCGCATTACAAAGCTTCTACCGCAATTGGTGCATTGATCTTTGCAGTGTTAATGAATTTTGCTGGTTGAATCCATTATCATCTATTTGTTCTGAAACTGGCTTGGTTTCTGAAGATGCAGAATTTATGTTGGATCACCATTTAGAGGGGCTAATAGATCTTGGGGGTCAATTTCTTGGGCAAGTCATCAAGCAAACTATCCTTTAGCTTCTTGATTTTTGTATAAAATTACTAGATGTTGACAAGGTGCCAACAAAATAACCTAAAAAATCACAGTAATATCAAGATCTCAATAAAGTACAATTCTCCACCTGTAAATTCTTTTATCTCCCTAGATAATTCATCATCCACTCTAGTTTCACAAGCCAACTATAACAAAGTCTCGTATATATTTTCTCATGAAATTGAAATCAAATCCCTACATGAGAAATCCAGGGTCTATTTCAATTAAAGAAGCTCCAAAACATGTACTATTCAGTATGTGATTGGTTACCTTGACGACGTAATCCATTTCGGCAAATTTGAAAGCGATGCCGAGGCAGCCGAAGAGAGGGGAGACCAGAGAACAAGCGTGAGAGAAAGGAGCTGTCTCCAGTTGGACACCCACTTCTTGATCTGATGTTTGGGAATTATTCTTAACAGCGTTTGCTAGCTCTATGAATGCCTCTGATATCTTCCGGAGAGGCTTTTCATCATCTCCATTAATCGCCATTCAGCTTCTCTCTCTTTCTCTCTCTCTCCGTGATTCAAAGTTGAGAGCATAATAATCCGAAAGTTTGCTTTTCCTGCATCAACAAGATTCTTGTTATGCCCTCTAGAAAACGGGCCTAATTTGGCAAGAATCGTATTCCTTCCCGAAAGTTTGCTTTGCCTGCGTCAACAAAATCTTGTTATGCCCTTGACGCCCTATTTGTTAGGGCGATCTATATTACAAAAGGGTTAGTTTTTTGAATCCTTATATTTTCGGTCCCTGAATTTAATGGATAGCTAAGATGCATTTTGGGCTCAAATTTTCCTGTCTAAATGGTCAATCATACTTAGGAATCTAAAAACGTTGCCTATTTTGATACTCTCCCCCCTCCCCTTTCCTCACTCATGATTATTGATCTGGGAACACAAATTTTCACTCTCTCTTCAATCACGAAACAACCACAATTGAAAAGGAAAGCTTCAATCACATAACAACCAAAATTAATTTTACAATCTATTTTTCTCATATTCCCACCGTGAGTGATTCTCATATTCCCACCGTGAGTGATTCTCATATTCACTTGCTAAATAGGATTATGTTTATGGTCAGGTGGACAATTATATTAGCTTGGAACTGCAACTTCATGGAATCGGAATGTCATTCAAGTATTTCATACTCAAATTTCGTTCAGTGGAGTGTCTTTAGGCATGAGTCATTC
The DNA here is from genome assembly GCA_022606695.1 of Vaccinium macrocarpon. NCBI lineage: Eukaryota > Viridiplantae > Streptophyta > Magnoliopsida > Ericales > Ericaceae > Vaccinium > Vaccinium macrocarpon. The sequence continues at coordinate 23,804,629 of CM040177.1, read as the reverse complement.
GCTAGTATGTATATGAGGGGGGAAAAAGGATATAATAAGAAAGGGATATAGGGGTGGATATGGTTAGGGGGTATTATTTTAGAAGGGAGGATAAAAAGTTACTTAGTTTGTTTAGTTTTTTTAGAAGGGGATATGAGAGGGTTGATAATGTAAAATTGTGTAAAATTTCTATTTTGCCCTTTCAAATAAATGCATTTACAATTTTTTTAAAAGCTTTTTTTTGTTATTTGTATCTAAATGGAGATCCACGTGCGCTCTCTCTCTCTCTCTCTCTCTCCCCCCCCCCCTCCTCCTCCTCCTCCTCCTCCTCCACCATCATTCCACCTCCAAAAACCTCCAAATCCTCCACAAAATGGCGCTGATCGTTGTGAGCTCCAATTTTTTTTGACGAATCTTAGAGTTTCCCTGATCAATCTCCAACATCTCTCCTCTCGACAACTTTCTATCAAAATTATCCTTTGAAATAGGTTTGTAATTCTATTTTTTAACTGGAAATGGGTTTCTAATTATGGGTTTCTTCTGTTCACCTCATCTTTTGCGTTTTTGGGTTTCTTGGAAAAAATTGTTGAATCGGAGATCAATTGGTCATGTACTGAAATTTGTTGGTTGTAATTTGGGAACAAAAAAACAATCAAAACAATGCAAAAGATTGGCTGTTGGTTGTCATGCTTGGTGTGTTTGATTTTTTTTTTTTTAATTGAAATGGAAGGGACAAAGTTTACTTGTAGTCGATTTTTGTTTCGCAAACCCAGCTCCGGTCATGGTTTTAATCATTGCCGTCAGAATTTTCATTGTCCAATTCGTTGAGTTCTTCTTCCTCCTCTTCTTTCTCTCTCTGCCTAGGAACAATGGGCGGGGGTATTTTGGTAATGTGGTGCCCGGATAAGATTTAGACGGGGGAATGGGTGTCCAAAGATAAGGATCCTATAGTGGTATATATATGTCCCAAGAGAATTATATCCGGAACACAAAAGAGTAACAAACAATGGATATCCCCCTCCTATATACCCTTGCCAAGCAGGGCGTAAGAAAACCAGAAAGTTTAGGTGCCAACAAAGGGGATCTGTGGTGGGGGCTGTGCAATAATTGTTGTGCGACACAATTACGTCATTTTGTTTGATTTTTGTGCACACTTTCAAAGCTTCCAAGGGCCTTGTTTGGAGGAAGAAAAAACATTACAAAGCACCTAAACTCAAAGTGCCTAAAATTCAAGTGCCTAAACTCACTTACCCTACCCCAAAGAGCCCAAATCCCCTAAAATTGAACCCCTGAATTAAACCCCATACTTAACTCTCCAAACAGGACTCCTAGATATACTAAGAAAATGAGCAAAATGATGTAGTTTTGCCGCACAACATGGTGCACAACACCTACCGCATAGTGCCTCCCCCGGATTCCAAGAAAGGGCACCAGAATTTATTCTGGAAGTGGAAAGTAATGACCCAAATTTAGTTCCATTGATTTTCAAATTCTAGGTAAATTTTGGGCGTGTCTTTAAGTATATTGCAATGCTGTTAGAAAACGGTCCCAATTTGGCAAGAATCGTATTCCTTCATGGGATAAGAACTACAGGAAAGGTCAGCGCGTCTGACAAGTAGGCAGTTGACCAACCCATGACAACAAGCCACGTGGAAGGAAGAGTTACTAATAGACACGTCAGACATTGGCTAAAACTAGCAGATGGAGTGCACCTACTGCGAGGCCCAACTCTCATGGGGAAGATGTGTCTAAAAAGTATAACGGTCCTTCCTGATGAGATGGCTAAGGCAAAGCCCCACCTCAAAGGTGATAACCTCGCGAAAGAGCACTACAGAATTGCAAAATACCCTTAGCAGGGGATGCCCCGTACAAGGGAAGCATCATCTACTAGAAGTTCACCCCTCGCGAGCCCCTTGGCAAAGGAAATAGGTGCGACGGGAAGGAGTGAGCACTTACGTGAACACGCGAATCGAGCTCGCAACTACACCTAACCAAAAAGCAGGGGCAGGGAAGTCGATACGAGTCTCAAGTTAGGTTTTGGTGCGAGCTAAAGGGCTTGCGACCATGACCGAGAGAGCGAGAATATGAGAGATAAAAGTGGCTTGGTGGCTTTAAAGGATTAAGAATCACCGCGAGGGAATGACGCACACTGAATTAGCCCAAGGAATCTTCCTAACAACCAGTGACGTCACCCGTGTCGCCCAAATATACTGAAAGAACATGTGGCACAATATTATTGGGGAAATATCTGCAGCCCAATGATTGGGTGCAAATCCCTATAAATATGGGGAATTCCTTCACAAATTCTTAGAGAGAGATTTGATTCGCCCTCAAGGCACGAAAATCCTAGAGAGAGAAAAGGAATTCGGAGCTCTGGAACTAAGAACATTGTTCTCACCAGCCCTCGTAAGCCTCCATTTTATCTAGGACTGTGTCACAAGGATGATGATAATCCAATGGGAAATGAACTGATTGCAGCTGCCTTCTGTTTCTGTATATTTGGCTTAATCCTTCACCCCTACACACACTCTCTTATTCCCTGTTTGACCATTAGCTATTGTTTTGCATCTCCAAATTTAAGCATACCAAGAACCGAACCTACATAAGGTGACTCCACTGGGGAGGCTGTCATAGCTGATGGTTGATACACGAAGTTGTTTACAAACACAACGAAGTGGTTCACAAATACAAGGTTCTTCCTCTCGTAATCTTTTGAGCGCCATTGAAACTCTCCGTCAACGAGCAGTGGAACATCAACCACCCGTTATAGAAGAAATCCAAGAGGTTGATACTACACAAATCCTAGTTGCTAATGCTGAAACTCTTCAAACTATAAGGGATGGACAACAACAGATGCACCATAGTCAAACTCAGTTACTTTTGGCCATAACTCAGCTTACTCAAGCTGTGATGGCTGCTACAACAACAGTGGCTCCACCAGTGCCCCCACCAAACATTGTGGAGGAAAACCTGGGAGGTCAGCCTCTACAAGTTGTCAACCCACCTGGTGGTATTCCACCTGTTGCATCGCCAGCTCCGCTTCTAAATGAAAATAACCCAAACCCAATAGTACCAGTACTCGCACCAGGCACGCCAGCTGTGGGGGGTGTCGTTTAATAGCCACAGCCCCAAGCATTTCTCACCTTGGTGGATGTCCAAGCTTTACTGCAACAAGAAAAGGCTAAAGCAACATTGCCAACATTACCTAACCCTGAGATTCAACCTCCATACCCAGCTGCGACTATGGCCATGCCATATCCAGAAGGATATACTCCACCCTTTGATGGTAAAGAAGGAAGTGCTCAGGAGCACGTTCACCGTTTCATTGAAACTTTGGGTATCCGCTCCCAAGATGTCAATCTTTGATTGAGGGAGTTTTCCAAATCACTCACCTCTCGAGCATACACTTGGTATGTCAATCTCGAGCCACACTCTGTAAACACTTGGGAAGAAATGGTGAACATGTTCTACACTAAGTTCTTCCAAGTGACAAAAAAGATAACCTCATTAAACCTTATTAATGAGAAGCAAAAGCTGACGGAGGATATTGTTGACTTTATCAAATGGTTCCAAGATAAAGCAATTCAATGCCATGAGCCAGTCCCAGAGAAACGCTTGGTGGAAATTTGCCTGCTAGGCATGATCAAAGAATACAAGAAACATTTAATCAATGGAAAGTATCAAATGTTTTCCGCTTTGATGGAAGCATCATTTAATATCTGAGGTACTGTCGATCTGAAAATACCGAAAACGACATGGAGGAGCAAAGTTGGAGGGGTTGCTACTGCGGCCTCCGCACAAGTCTCACGAAAGCCATAGGGGGGTGATGGCAACCCTAAAAGAAGGAACAAGCCCTTCAAGGATTACAAGGAACGGACAAGAGAGACACCTCCATATCTCTGCAGCGTAGAAGAGGTCGTAGATCTCGTTAACGCATGGGTCGCGGACGGATGTTTGAAACTCCCAGAAGTTGAGGTTCAGCCCACCTAGCAGGATCGCGTAAACCCAAGGTATTGTGTCTTTCATAGGAGGGTGCAACACCCTACAAGTGACTGTTGGACACTCAAGGAAATTTTCAAAAAGAAATAGAGATGTACGTGATAGGCCTTACCCTTAACACGGGGAAGGCGTCGCGATGGCGGAATGTTACAATGGTGGGTACTACAATTTCATGTATGACATGGAATATGACATTGAAGAGGTGTACATGACCTCCTTCTATGATCACATTGAGGAGATCGCGAGCTATGATCAGCCCGTTGTGGAGGTGAGCGAGGAGGAAAGGCATCAAATCCTGTCTAGGAGCCATAAGTTCAAAACCTTCTTCGATGGGTTGGGCTTTACTCCCAACGTAAGGGTAACAATGACAAAGGCAATACTGAAGATAGCTAATAAAGGACAGGAAACGTGTGTTGTAGGAGGGGGCTCCGTCGCGAGGACCATTCGCGAAGACTCTAACACCATATCATTCTTAGACACAGACTAGAGGGTGCCATTCCCCCACAATAGGCCTTTGTTTGTTACACCACACATTAATGGCGTGGAATTCAAACGAGCATTTCTAGATGAAGGGGCGTCAATCAACATTATGCCCCTGGAGATGTTAAAGAAGCTGGACATCCCGAAGCCGTGAATTATCAAATCACTAGTGGGAATAGTTGGTTTTGGAGGAGAAAAGAAACCCTCTCTAGGATACATCGTGTTGGATCTCGCTGTTGGGCCCATTCGCACACCAACAAAATTGAAGGACCAACCAACTATCATGTAATCCTGGGGAGATCATGGATGCACAAGTATGCAGTGGTCCCATCGAGCTATCACCAGTGCCTTAAAGGCATCTGGACTAGGAAGAAAATTATGGTACCTACCACCGAAAGGCCCTTCGAGGCCTGTGAAGCTCATCTTTCAGACGCAGTGTACTTCTTTGAAGTAGAGGAGGCCTGCAAAGCTATAACTACGAAGCCAATTGGGGTAAAAATCCCAAAGTGGGAAAACATCAAAGGTGAATCATTAGAACCAATTCCCGTAAAGCGCCCCACGGTGTTTGACAGGTTGACCCCTCGTAAGATCACAAAGACTAGCGAAGGGGAAAGACCGTATATCACTTATGATGGTGTGAGGGGTCAGTTAGTGTTTGTAAGGCTTCTGACCCCCGCGACATTGAAGGCAAAGGAGAGGAAGACACAATAATTGACAAACCTGAGCCAGCTCCAGAATATATGCAAGATGGACCGAAACCTCAGCAAGAGGAGCTCGAGGAAATCAACCTGAGAGATGGCGAAGGCACCGCGAGGCTAGTGTTTGTTAGTAAATCCATGGAACCTAATGTTCGAGACAATATGATGGCTCTGCTTCGCAAGTATAGTGATGTATTCGCTTGGCATTATGACGAGATGCCTAGTTTAGACTCGGAGCTAGCGACTTACCACCTCGACGTATTTCCAAATTCCAAACCTGTGAAGCAGCCACAACGGAAGTACCATCCAGATTTGGAAGAAAAAATCAAGGAAGAGGTGGAGAAGCTCGGAGTGCAGGGTTCATTCGCCCAATCCAATAACCATCATGGTTGTGCAACATTGTGCCAGTAAAAAAGAAGAGCGGTTAGATCAGGGTCTGCGAGGACTTTTGCAACTTGAATAAGGCTTGTCCGTAGGATGAGATGCAGTTGCCTCATATTGACACTTTGGTTAATATCACTACCGGCCATGAAATGTTCTCTTTCATGGACAGATTCAGTGGATACAATCAAATAAAGATGGCACCCGAGGATGCAGAAAAGACTGCTTTTCGGACTCCTTTTGGGGAATTTCTACTATACCATGATGCCATTTGGGCTTAAAACGCCAGCGCGACCTACCAAAGGGCAATGACTGCAATCTTTCATGATAAGATATCATTCTGTGGAAGTCTACATTGATGACCTTGTCGTGAAGTCAAGGTATAAGACCAAGCACTTGCGCGACCTCGAAGGTGTGTTCAAAAGATGCAGAAGGTTCAACATGCTAATGAATCCCCTTAAGTGTGCCTTTGAAGTCATAACTAGAAAGTTTTTGGGATTTTTGGTGCATAGGCATGGCATTGACGCAGATGAGTCAAAGATTCGTTCTATCACGAGCATGCCCCATCCCCACTCCCAGAGATCCCTCAAAGGATTCTTGGGGAAGGTCTCCTATCTGAGGAGATTTATTCCTGCCTTGGTGGAGATCACCTCACCTTTGGGTGACTTGCTGAAGCAAAAGGTCAAGTTCGAGTGGAAAGAACAACATCAGTTAGCCTTTGGGTGACTTGCTAAAGCAAAAAGTCAAGTTCGAGTGGAAAGAACAGCATCAGTTAGCCTTTGAGAAAATCAAAACGGTCCTAGCCTCACCATAGACAATGGTCTCTCCACAAAAAGGGAAGCCACTGATTCTATATCTTACCTCTACCACAAGGTCAATTGGAGCGTTGCTGGCTCAAAAAATTGAAGGAATTGAGAAACCAGTATATTACATCAGTTAAAAAGTATAAGGAGCGGAGGAATGTTATACCCCAATAGAACGCCATTGTCTGGCACTTGTTTTTAGAGCACAAAAGCTCAGGCATTATTTCCTCGCGTTCAAAGTGCAGTTTGTGACAAGAAACGACCCAATCTGATACCTGCTTTCTCGACCTGAGCTTAATGGAATGGCCGCGAAGTGGCTGCTAGCTCTCGCAGAATTCGATATAGTATGTTCAGTGTCGCGAGCGATCAAATGCCAGGCCCTCACAGACCTTTTAGCCCAGTTTCCTAGCGGAGAGTGTGAGCCATTGGGAGAATCACTACCAGGGGATGATTTCGAAGCACTAGTGACCAACGTTAAACAAGAATGCTGGACCCTAAGCCTCGATGGGGCAAGGAGAGGCGATTCAGCAGGAGCGGGAGTCACGTTGCAGAGTGATAGCGGTGCCAAGGAACACCTATCATACAAACTAGCATTCCAGTGCTCTAATAACGAGGCTAAATACGACGCAATCATCTTGGGGTTGCTCGCAGCAAAAGAAAGAGGGATTAATAGGCTAAGAATTGTGGGGGATTCAAAACTGATAATTTTGCAACTATTCAAAGACTCAGGAATTACTTTGATGATGTTAGCATCATTCATAAGCCAAGGTCTGAGAATAGATTCCCTGACGCGTTGGCTACTTTGGGCGCCAAGACAAAATTCGAAGGAGGCACAGTAGCTATCGAGATCACTAAGAGGATTGAGCCATCATTTGTTGAAGAAGAAATGCGTACCACCAGTGAAGATTGGCGCGAGCCTTTCAAAGCCCAGATTGCGAACAAGGAAGGAAAGATCCCCACCATGACAATCTCACAATTTACCATCCTAAAGCGAGAATTGTACTTTCAGGGTCCTCAGGGGTGGCTTGCAAGGTGCATCAATGGCACAGAGGCTCAAAGAATGTTACATGAAATTCACGAAAAGACTTGTGGGGAGAATGATATCGCGCTGTACAGAAGAATCCAGCGTCAAGGTTATTATTGGCCTACAATGAAGGATGATGCTGTGATCACACTTAGAGAGTCTTCTAACTGTTCACTTCATGAAATCGAGCACGAGTGCAACTTTTTGAGTGAAGAGATGGATAAAGTACATTGATTATCTAAAGGAGGGGGCCCTCCCTGTGGATCACAATAGCATTTGAGAAGTACAACGCTGCGAGAAAAGGTTCTTCGTCAAGGATGGCCAGTTGTATAGAAGGACTCTTGATCACATTCCCCTGAAGTGCCTATCCAACAACGAAGCAGAAGAAGTTCTCCACAAGGCTCATGAAATGGAGCATTAGGGAGGAAGGAAGCTGTATGTGCAAATCACTCATCTGGGCTATTACTGGCCAAGGATGGAAGGAGATTGCAAGAGCCATGTCCGTAGGTGTCATGCGTGCCAGAAACATGGAGATAAGGTGAACACACCTTCTGTGGAGCTCCATCACATTTGAGCACTGATAAGCCCCAAATGTTGTATATATGCGGGCTTATCTCGCTCTTTGTGATCACACACACGTGCATTTTGTGCCTTTATATGATTGATTTTGCGCGAGTTGTGTTTTTGATGAGTTTCAGAAAATCAGAGCTAAAAGTCGTGTCCAAAGCTCCAAATAATCCCCGATTTTACCCGGAGGTATCCAAGACCCCGCAATGCCGTGGAGGACAATCGCCGAAGCTTAGAAGTCGATTCAAAGAGCTTTGGAAGGTTCAAGGAAGGCCCGGAACAAAGGAACAAGAAATCTGGAGTTATGAGGCTTGAGGAAATCCGACACACTGATAGAAAAAGCATCATAACTTTCAAGATACAAATGTCATGAAGATGAGGTCAATTGGGTTTGAAAGTAGACTCATAGAGCTTTCCAACGGTTCAAGAATCGCCTCATTCCGAGTTCGGACGAAGCCGGGGCGTGCCCGCGAAGTTGGGTCAAAAATCTGCCCGAGCAGACACTTCTGGATCGATCCATGATCAAGTTGGATCGATCCACACTATCTGGATCGATCCAGGGCCCAAGTGGATCGATCCATACAGCACCAGACTCATCTGGATCGATCCATGATGAAGTTGGATCGATCCACTTCATACCAAAAACTGACACCGGACTACCTTGGATCGATCCGGACCCATCATGGATCGATCCAAGCCCCTCCGGATGGCAATTTTTGTGAACTTTTTGACTTTCTTTTTATGGAAATTTTTCCATTAATAGTATGTTTTGGATATTTTGAGAGGGAGGGAATGTGTTTGTATATATTTCTCTCTCCCTCTCTCTCCTCACTCTCCCTCCTTAGTTTAATTTTTGCTCCTCCATTGGAGGATTTTTAAGGTCTCTCTCTCTAGTTTTCTCAAGTAAGTTTTCATTTCTAGTTAATTTGTCAAGGTTTATTGTTGTAGCTACAATCATTCTCTCTATATAAATCTAGTTTATTTGTGTTTTTATTGGTTAAATCTTGTTCTTCATTTCCTAGTTAAATCCTTCTTAAACTCAAGTTTACCATGGTTGTTTGTTAATTTTCCAAGTATTAAAGTGTTAGGCTAGCATAGGATCTTTGTTAAAAACCAAGTTTCAAAGTCATTAATCATGTTCTTTATTTCCTTTATTAAATTAGTTAGCCTAGTTAATTTAATGTGTGAGTAGTTTATTAGGTAGGGTCATGGGGTGATTAACTCCCCATGACCAAAGTTAGTCAATTTCCTCGCACAATTTAAAAAAGGCTTTCAACTTTTGTCGAGCAATGAATCGGGATTCACTTTTATGAATCAAAATTAGGGTCTGTAAACCCCTTTGATCGCACGTCGCCCGGGGCTTGACCACTTGGTACGTGCGATGCTTAGGGATAGGGCGACTCAAATGTTTGTCTAAATGGCACAAGAATCCTATTCTTTGTGGAACGCATTTTTCTAGGCGATGGTTTAGTTTCTAAACTATTTGCTCGGGTGCACCTAACGGTGGCTTGAGTCGGTTACTGAGCGTGAGGATTTGGTTAGCTTTGGTTGTGATCGTTATGAACCCCTAGGCGTTACCTTTGTTAATTTAGTCTTTTTTGTATTCCGTGTCATTCACGAAGTTAAGTGAATCCACCAACAAATCACAAAAGCCAAGTTTGCCGCTTTAAGGCTAAAAACTTCATTTGCAAGTCAACTCTCACGCCGGGTGCGTTCGGTCCCTGTGGATTCGACCCGGTCTTACCGGTTATTATGCTACCTCCGACCTAGCCCTACGCTTGGGGCAACACTCTCTACGATGCAATCCAAGGTCGCAAGCAAGCACCCTATCCTTTCCACACGTGGGCAATGGATTTAATTGGCCCTATCCACCCCTCCTCACGAGGAAATTAATGGATCCTAGTGGTGACTGAGGTCACTACCAAGTGGGTAGAAGCGGTGCCTATGAGCGCGTGCAACTAGTGATGCGGTGGCAAATTTCATCAAGGAAAACATAGTCTGTAGATTTGGAATTCCAAAGGTAATTCTCTTTGATAATGGAACCCCCTTTGTAAACAAACAAGTGAAGCAGTTGCTCACTTCCTATGGTATTAATCAGAAAACTTCAACCCCCCATTACCCTCAAGGAAATGGGCAGGCAGAAGCTACTAACAAGTCCATTGTTAGGATTCTGAGCAAGCACTTGGATGAGAAGGGGGAACTTGGGTTGAGCACCTCCGAATTGCTTTATGGGCTTATAGGATGGCTAAGAGGAAGTCTACGTGAATGATCCCCTTCAGCTTAGTATATGGAGTGGAAATAGTGCTGCCCGCAGAGATAAGTGTGCCCTCTGCACGTCTCACGTTGTCCACTGAAGTGACTGAAGGAGAAAGAAGGGCTGACCTCGAAGCATTGGATGAAAGAAGGGAGATCGCAACCGAAAATTAAGAAAAGTATTGGCAATTTGTGGCCAAGTACTACAACAAAAGTGTACTCGCAAGAGAATTCAAAGTGGGTGACTTAGTGTGGAAATCAGTTCCTAGGGTCATGCAAAACCTGAAGCTCCCAAAATTCACACCAAAATGGGAAGGCCCCTACGAGGTGATCAAAGCTGCTGAAAGTGGACACTATAGGCTCACGAGAATTAGTGACAGATTTCTCACAGGGCCAATTAACGCGAAGTACATCAAGAAATATTACCCATGACATAGGTTAGCTTTGATGAAAATATGTTCATTTGTAGTTTTAAGTTGTCTTTTGTTCTTTTCCAAAAAAAAAAAATGTAATGTACTTGTTCACAGTCAGATGTAGTCCCGGAAATTGATTTATCACCCCTGGGGCAAAAGTATGTCAATCAAAGTTATGAATGAGAATGCTATCCCTTTATTTCAAAATTGTGTTCCATAAGTAATCCATTATTTATTTGAGCATAATTGAAACAAAGGAAAATGGTAGGATGAATTAAGCACCCATGACGGTGACCTCGCGACACAAAACTGTTTCAACACAGGGGGAAATTTCACCCTTCGCGAAGTGAAAAAGGGTACAAAATAGTGTACTCACTCATGAGGCACCTTAAGTCGTATAACCAAGCATGCTCACCGTGCGAGGACACCAATGCATCATAGAGGAATAACATGTTGCGCACTTCGCGGTGTCGATTGAGATCTTCATGACAACCATCATTCCTAGACTTGTCGAGCATGGAGGGCAACCATTTATAGCCTTGCCAAGCCTGGAGCGACCACATTGCCTTGCTAAGCTTGGGCAGTAACCACCTGCCTCGCCAAGCCTGGAGCGACCACATTGCCTCGCTAAGCTTGGGCAGCGACCACATTGCCTCGCTAAGCCTGGGCAGCAACCACCTGCCTCGCCATGCATGGAGCGACCACATTGCCTCGCTAAGCCTGGACGCAAGCGACCATATTGCCTCGCTAAGCCTGGACACAAACGACCATGATTCCTCACTAAGCTTGGAGCAACCCCACATTACTAGGCTATGCCTAGACGCAAGCGACCACATTGCCTCGCAAGCCTGGACCGACCCCACATTGCCTCGCTATGCATGGCATTGCCTTTCAATCAGTTCTTCGTGCATTACCCGTAGGATGTGGCTAGAATAAGGTGACATGCACACGTCAGCTCTTATTTCTAGCAATTACCCGATGAAAAGCACACATTGGGACGTATTTCCAACAAATGCCCGACAACAAGCACGCATCGGGTCATGTTTCAAACGGTTACTCGGCAACAAGAACGCATTGGGTCATGTTTTCAGCAATTACCCAAAGAATGTAGCCGTCGGGTGCCAAAAAGCCTTTCCTAGCACGATTGTCGGCTCATTTCGTGACCCATCGGGCTCTATTAGTTACCCATAGGGGCATCTCATTCATTTTTTCGTTCATTACTCCATGGGTCTCGATAGCACGAGGCATTGAACCCGAAATGCCTTTGATTGCCTAAAGGTCGGCTCATTTCGTTACCCGTCGGCTCATTTTGTGCCCCATCAGGCTCTATTAGTTACCCACAAGGGCATTTCGATCTTTTTTTCGTTCATTACTCCATGGGTTTGATAGCACAAGGCATTGAACCCGAAATGCCTTTGATTGCCCGAAGGTCAGCTCATTTCGTTACCCGTCGGCTCGTTTCGTTACCTATAGGAGTATTTCGTTATCCACAGGGGTATTTTGGTCTTTTTTTTGAGCATTACCCCCGGGCATGTGTTTGCACTTGGCATCGAAGCCAAAGTGCCCAGCACATGCCGAGTGGTCATCACCGGGTAGTGCCAAGGTAGCCGGGATGGCTGGCCTTGGCTTGGCAAGGAGGGAAACCACCCCCCCTTATATATGCATCTTGAACTTTTCCCCATTTGCCAGGAAGAAACATTTTTTTGTCCGAGGAGCGTACTAGCCATTTTTTTGAAAAATTGAGTTTTGCTCAACAAAGTGCCAATTGGAACTTGTTCAAAACATTTTGTAGCTCCTTCACAAAAAAATTCAGATTTTTTTCTAAAAGGATTATTTATTATTAATTAATTTGAAAAATACTATAAAAAAAATCAAGAAAAAAAACAATAAAAATAGGAAAAATTCCAAATAAAATCTAGTACTTCTACACATTAAATATAAAAATATTTGGAAGGAAATAGATGAAAAGAGATGTAAAAAACCAACCTCAGATTCTCTAAATGTGTGTGTTATAAAAGAAAAAAATTATCCTTTGTGAAACACACATGGAGGTGATCTTTTAGAGAGTTCTTACGAGGCATTGTCGGCAAACATCCTACCAAAAGTCATGTGAAGCACCCATGGGGTGGTTTTTGAAGTGATTTCTCGGTGCCAACCACCCGTCGGGTGGTTTTTGCACTGATGGCATGTCAAGCCCATGTCGTGGCATGCATGACTTGTCAAGCTCATGTTTTAGAGAGGCATTGTAGCCAAACAAACTAGCACAATTCATGTCAAGCACCCATCGGGGTGTTTTTCAAGCGATTGCTCGGTGCCTTGTCAAGGACGTGTCAAGGCATGCCCTGTCAAGCCCTTGTTGTGGCACGCCTTGTAAAGCCCAAGTCGTGGGATGCCTTGTCGAGGGATGCCTTGTGAAGCCCATGTCGAGCCCATGTTTTGGCAAGTGCTCCCAATTGCTTCCCAAAAGGATTATTTATTATTAATTAATTTGCAAAATACACAATAAAAAAATCAAGAAAAAATACAGTAAAAATAGGAAAAATTTCAAATAAAATCTATTACTTGTACACATTTATTATTAAAGAGATGTAAAAGACCAACCTCAAATTCTCCAAATGTATGTGTTACAAAAGAAAAAAATCATCACACATGGAGGCGATCTTTTAGAGAGTTCTTACAAGGCATTGTAGCCAAACAACCTACCACAAGTGCTCCCAAGTGCCCAAGTCCCAAAGGCCCAAGAGCCATAGTTCCCATGCCCGTGCCCACACGCAAGTGTTTTTAAGTTGATTTATGAGCATTTTTTTGGCCGGCTTCGTCGTTTTTCCACCGTTAAGCGTCGGGTCATATTTCCAACTGTTGCCCGGTGTCAAGCACCCGTCGGCTATGCCTTTTTTGGCTAGCTCCGTCATTTTTCCGCCATTTACCGTCGGTTCGTATGTCCAACCGTTGCCCGGGTCTCATTTCCAACTATTGCCTGATGACAAGCCGACATCGGGTTGTATTTCCAACAATTGCCTGGTGACAAGCCGTTGGCTAGCCTACCGTCTATTCCAGGTGCAAAGGGCAGCCCTTCCCCTTATATACGCATCTTGAGCTTTACCCCATGTGGCAAGAAGAAACATTTTTCGTCCCAAGAGCGTACTAGTCATATTTTTTGTGAAATTAAGTTTTTCTCAACAAAGTGCCAATTGGAACTTCTTCAAAACATTTTGTAGCACCTTCACAAAAAAATTCAAAATTTTTTTCCAAAAGGATTATTTATTATTATTTAATTTTCAAAATAAACCCAAAAAAATCAAGAAAAAATACAATAAAAATAGGAAAAATCCCAAATAAAATTTCTTACTTCTACACATTAATTATGAAAATATTTGGAAGGTAATAGATGAAAAGAGATGTAAAATAACCAACCTCAAATTCTCCAAATGTATGTGTTACAAAAGAAAAAAAAATCATCCTTTGTGAAACACACACGGAGGTGATCTTTTAGAGAGTTCTTATAAGGCATTGTAGACAAACAACCTACCACAAGTCATGTCAAGCACCCACGGGGTGGTTTTTCAAGTGATTGCTCTGTGGCAACCACCCGTCGGGTGGTTTTTTCACGGATGGCATGTCGAGCCCATGTCGTGGCATGCATGCCTTGTCTAGCCAATGTCGTGGCCTTTGCACGAGTACAAGTCGTGCCATGGCATGGACTCTCCAGCCTCATCTATTTTCTTTTATTATGCATATTTCAAGAATCCGTTGTCGTGGCCTTTGCATTTTATGTTCCTAGCTATGCATGTAGATGAGGACATGCTAAGCCGAGTGAAAATGCCTTGTCCATCCCATATCGTGGCATTTCTTGTGCCCGCGGCATACCTTGTTCCCTTGTCATTCCCAAGAACAAGTTGTGCCATGGCATGACCTCTCCTGCCTCATCTATTTCCTTTTATTATGCATATTTCAGGAATCCGTTGTCGTGGCCTTTGCATTTTATGTTCCTTGCTATGCATGTAGACGAGGACATGCTAAGCCGAGTGAAAATGCCTTGTCCAGCCCATATCGTGGCATTTCTTTTGCCCGCGGCATGCCTTGTTCCCTTGTCGTTCCCAAGCACAAGTCGTGCCATGGCATGGCCTCTCCAACCTTATCTATTTTCTTTGCCGAGAGGAAGCATGTTGCTTTTGTGCCACGTGTTTCTAGTGCAATGCCGAAGGCTAGCATGGATGTCGTCTTTCCTGTCCCATGATTTCGCCCGAGGGATGCTTGCTCGATGGCAGTGGTATCACCGTGTTGCGAAAGTTTGTAGTAGCGCTTATGGTGCGGGGTGCCCTAGTAATGTCACGAAAGTGTGTAGTAGCGCTTATGGTCTGAGCCGCATTAGTAGTGTCACGAAAGTGTGTAGTAGTGCTTATGGTGCGAGGTGCATTAGTAGTGGCGTTGTAATGCCAAGGGCTTGGGCGGGATATTCCTTGGTTTTCTGAAAGACTCCATGCATCGCCTGGTGTTTTGTGTTGCAAGGGAACAGGTGGCACATGCCTTGCCGATTGAGATCCCTTGTCAAAGGATTGTGCGAAAGTCCCATGGGCTAGTAGTGCTTCCGGTCAGCCTTGGATCACCTTTGGCTGTGGCACTGTCCCTTTATCGAAAAAGTTCTTGTCACCTCGTTGTGCCAAGCCTACTGCCTTGATGACGCATTGGTGCTCTCTCAGGGATGCCTCCTTGCCGAGAGGAAGCATGTTGCTCGAGTCTGGATTGATTTTGTGCTGCATGTTTCAAGTGGAATGCCAAAAGCTAGCATGGATGTTGTCTTTCTGGTCCCGTGATTTCACCTAAGGGATGCTTGCCCATTGCTGGTGGCATCACCGTGTTACGAAATTGTGTAGTAGCTCTTCTGGCGCGAGCCACATTAGTGCTTTTGGTTAGCCTTGGATGTCCTTTGGTTATGGCACCGTCCCTCCCCCAAAAAAGATTGTCACCTCGTTGTGTCAAGCCTACTGCCTTGATGACGCATTGGTGTTCCCTTGGGGATACCTCCTTGCTGAGAGGAAGCAAGTTGCTCGAGACCCAATCAAGTTGCTCGAGACTATGGCCTTTCAGGCCACGAAAGTTTGAGGCAATAACAGGTCTGTGATGCCCTTAGATGTTCTAGGCCACATGCGCGCTACACTG